>JAWWES010000081.1:24633614-24684009 GCA_035583135.1 Lophotriccus pileatus | reverse complement strand
TGCTGCATTGCATCAGGGAACATCTGTGCTGCAGTGGGAAAATAAATGACTTTGAGCAGTAAAAGCTCCAGTGTGCAAGGGCTCCCCACATCCCCTCCCAGGCAGCACGCAGAGGGGCAGGAGGAGCTGCAGAAGCAGTGATGTGGTGAGCTTGGAGGTGGGGTTCTTCCATCTCTCCGAGGTTCCCTCCCAGCTCTGGGTGCCCACGCTGGCGCTCCCAGCAGCTTTGCCAGCACACCTTTGGTCCTGGAACATGGTCCCTCAGCACTTCTCCCTGTGAGCTGAACTTCAAGGGTGAGTTTGCTCAGGGTAATCAAATTATGAAAGAGAGATAAGGGAGTGACAGGACAGGCATTTCAGCATTTTTTTCCAAGTCCTCTGTGGGATTTGCAGCTGGTTAAGAGAGGACATATGCTGATCAGTATTGAAGAGCTACAGAAACCACAAATATGACACCTACTTAACTAGCAGATTTCCATAGTTTCTGAAGCACAGCTTGAAAATCCAAGTGTTATGAGAGCAAGCATCCTTCAGAGCTGCTCTTGGACCAAGCATGAGTCAACACAGTGGTTTCAGCCATGAAAAACTAGAACATTTATAAGAAACTGATTAACAAAACACACCATGTGCATTCATCTCTCTGAAAACACGCATCTGAAATTTGGGGAGGAAAGTAATCAATAATTCCACATTTTTATACATCTCACTATCCGACTGACACCAGATTCCCTGTGGAGCAAGCCAGCCCACCCAACCTGACGGATACTGATACGCAGTGGTCTAGAGCAGCAGTAAGAGTAATGAAATTGCAATGAATTATGATGATGAATAGCCTGCAGCAACAGCTCATCCTGTGAAGGACCATTCTAAAAAGTGTTTTTCTTTTCTGTCAATGAAATATTGTCCCATCAGAAAGCACCGATGAATGGGTTATTGTGGATATGACCCATCTCTGCAGAAAAATGAATCTGCCTATTCCCAGGGAACACAATGTGAGGCTTAGCAGGCTCATCCATGAACCAGGGCACTTCTGAAGCACTTTAATCCTGACAAACATGCAGAGCAGCCTCTGGCTGGCATGGTTTTAGAACAGTCGAGCCACCAGATCCCCGTCCAATGTGCTCCCAGAGCCATCAGAACCATCAGGTGCAACAAAAATTTGCTCGTATATGAAAAAACAATAGGAGCTTCAGGCTATAAAAAAAAGCAAAGGGCTCTAAACCTGTTTCTAAATGAGTTAATTAATACAAAATCAGGATCACATTTTGTAAGAGCATGACAAGGTTTTACAATGGAAATTAGGTCAGATCCATGTTCCTCATCTTAAACTGAGATTACCAAGGATCTATTTAGAACATATATGCCATTGTCATATACTTCATGAGTAAAGCAGATTTGGAAAATTAGACTGAAACAGGAAAAACATGATGTTTTTAAGGACTGGGGAATGTTTCACACCGATCATGTGCCACTAAATTCACAGCAAGAAAAACAGTATGAAACATGACATGGTCATGGCTGCATTTATGGAGAACATTTTTTAACTAATTTGAGGCAGATTAGATCCTTTGAATCTCTAATATGTTGAGGCAGTCATTCTCATCTCTCTGGTAAACTCAGGTTTAGAAAGAAATAAATGGAGATTACTAAAAAATGGAAAAGGACGGGGCCTGGTTCTGTCTCAGGACAGCAATGTTGAACAAGTCATGGCCTTTACCACCTGCACCCCATCTAACTCTATAATGAACAGCCGATCACCACTGAATTTGGGTACAATTTCACAGCACAAGGTTCTCTTCTCTTTCTTTTGTAACGGAACAAAATGTTAGCACTTCATTTATGTTAACTGCGTTTCCCAGCAAACCTCTAATATTCATCCACTTCTCATGACAGCCCATGCTCTGTTGTTTCTGGGTGTCCTGGCCAAGATCCTTGAGCTAAGAAGTAATTAGTGCTTTCCATGTCTGGAAAGTTAGACGTTTGCAGAACTTAGTATCCTTCACACTTCAGCTTTGGCAGAGGGGAAGGAGGTAAGATCACCTTCAAGCATCTATCCCAGCACCATCCACACAGCTTCTGTCCCACTCATCCTAACAGCGCAGAAGCATCCCAATGGCATCCCTAAAATTCACTGGATGGGGCAGAATATATAGCTTGTCTTTTCTAGTGATGCAGCAGAATTTTTAGATCCATTTGAAAACTGTTTTCTTTGTTTCCGAAGACCAGAAAGACTCAGGTTTACAGTGGTAGCTAATTGTGCCTTCATAATAATCTCATTAAAAATTTATTTTACGCTTCAGTTACTAACAAAGGGATTTGTGTGTAAATTTGAACTCTTAAACTTTTGGTATTAGTAAGGATATATAGAAGGTAATATGCAGGTAAGCTGCTTTTGTAGCAGCACCTACAAGCTGATATCGAAAATTACAAATATTTTCCAATTTTGCTGCTAAAAAGATCCTTCATTATACACTTTTTCCAGTAGATGATGACAAAGTTTATTCCCTAAGAAGATAGGCTTGGAACCCCAAGCCTCCTGCACCGAAGGAGCCCACCTGGATGTGTGAGTGCTCCAGCCTGGCTGCCTCACGCTGCAGGGGAAGCGGTGCCATCACAAGGGAGCTGTGAAAATGACTGTTGGCAAGGGCAGAGACACTTGCAACATCCGTGTTGATTAATGTAAGCCACGCTTGCAAAAACAGATGGCAAAACCTGACCTGCATTAATCACGTTAGGAAGGGGAATTATTTTGCCTGTCGCTGTGATTAGGCTGTGTCAAAAGGAAACCTTTTCCATGTTGGCAACTGTTAATATTTACTGAAATGCTTTAAAACACTATTTAACTAAACTTCATTTCACTATGAGTAAGGCCCTCTCTCACTCTTTTCACCCAATTGCCCGCATCATCCTGAGAAGAGGCTTGGGGGGTTGTTGCTGGGGACTTGGGGATTTTGTTTGCTAGTTATGGAATTTTTTAATGGGTTTTTTTTGATCAAATGGAATACTGAGCCTTTCCAGTCTCTGAGTTGTTTTCTTGTGCTGTAGAAACAGGAGGTAACAATGGCATTACAAGGAATCTTTCACAGTGTCTGTGTTTCCCCTGCCTACTTGGGAGGACCACACAGCCCTCCAGAAAGCAAGAATTCTCTTTCACACAGACTAAAAGCAAACAAACAAACACACAAAAACCAAACCAAAACAAAAAAACCACACCAACCAAAAAAAAAAGCCACTTGGAATCTGTTTCCATGCAGAAATGACAAAGAGATTTCTCTGGAAAGAAGAAGAAAAAGAAAATATAACAAAAAAAAAGACACATTAGGGAGTGCTTAGACAAGCCAGTGGCCAGTGATGAAGCATCAGCAGGAGTTTGAATCTGGGTCTGCTGCATTTCAGTCCTCAGACCCCTCCTTCCCTCTCTCTGACTTCACCACAATTAAAACAAAAGATTTTATCTCAAGGGATGTCCTTCTGTAGGAATCTTCATCTTTAGCCAATCTACATCTTGTGCTGGAAAAATGTTTCATATATCAAATATAATATCAACCAAATTAAGTTAGATGTAATATTTCCAGGAAACAAAGGTTTTTTAAATCCAAAACTATTCTGAATCAACCTGGAGACTTTGCATCCATAGAAGATTTTAATTTTTTTTTTTTTTTAATTTCAGCATTCATCCATTAACTTATCAGGGATAATGGAGAGCATGTTGCTTCTTGTGTTACAGTGCTAATGTATTGCATTTATCAGATTTGGTAATTTTCTGTTTACAGGAAGCCAACATTTACCAGTCATTAGTCTTTATCCTTTTCATCCTTTTGCAGCAAGGAGTGATCTGTATTTTCTCCAGTGGAGCCACTGAGAATTGTAAGTCATACAGCCTTGAATCTGATATTATTCACAATGGGAACACTCTCTCAAATTAACTTATTGGAGAGAAATGTAAATCAATTATATTTACAGCTCTCAACAAACAGAATTAAAATGTTCCACCAGTCTGCTTCGAATTCCTAATCATCTGTGTGATTAACCCAGTGTCTGGGATTTGCAAGAAAGTATGAGATGAATTGGTTTCTCTTCATTATCCAAGACAGTTCAGTTATTCCTGAGGTGTCCTAACAAAACAGGCAGCCAAGCAACCCCCGCCTCCTTAAAATAACTATCCGTCGAGAAATGGATAACACCCACTGCCATTCCACAGGACCACTGTGCAGCATATATGCAAGTCACAAGGTCATGCTCTTGAGATGGGAAATGAAGCAAAATCAATCCCAGGCCAAGAATAAACGCGTGACCAGCCTGGCTCGGGTCAGCCTGCTCATGAAGGACTGTGAGTGAAAGCAAGAGAATTGGGTGTATAACATACAGAAATGCAATTTTTGAAAATAATGAGCAACATCCAAAAATATGAAGCTCAAAGTGCCACTCATCTCCCCAGTACAACATTTTAATACTGTTCTCTGCAGCAGCCATCTCCCATTGATTCCGTTTTATTTAGAGCAGTACAATAAGGAGTTTTCATGATCCCCAGGGTCTATCTGCTTTTGTGATTACATGAAAAGACAATCCCTAACCCATATGTGTGATTGGTTTCTGGCTCTGAGGAGCCTTTTGAGACAGGAGGGGTCTGCCTTATGCCACAGGTCCTGCTCCCGAGCTGACAGCCATGGGAATTACCTCTGGTCTCCCCACCCCTCTCCTGTGCAGAGCAGGGATGTCCTTGGGGACACCTTGCCACTCTCTACAATTACTCGAAAAGAGGTTGTAGTGAGGTAGAGGTCAGTCTCTCCTCCCAAATAACAAGTGACAGGATGAGACAAAACAGCCTTAGGTTGCACCAGAGGAGGTTTAAATCAGATATTACGAAAAATTAAAAGATGTGCAGATGTGGCACTAAGGAACATGGTTTAGTGGTGTGCTAGTTGGCAGTGCTGAGTTAACAGTTGGACTGAATGATCTTAAAGGTCTTTTCCAGCCTAAACTATTCTATGATTCTGTGATTTCATGTCTAAAGAAGACATCATGTGCTTTTCAGACATGGCCAAAAAAATACCAGGCCTGGAGCATTTTGCTCTCTGTACCATTTGTACAGAGAGATATCACCCCTCTTCCATCATTCATGTGAAGCAGGAGGTGCCCCATCAGACAGATAGGAGACTCTGGCAGAGGCCAAAGTTTAAGCACATTGAAGGCTCTCTAGGGAATTATCTTCCATAGAAATGCATTATTTCAGGAGATTCCAGTGCGCTCATGTTGACCAAGAGCCCAGACAACTTTTCTGACAGGCAATGGGTGGGTCAGCTCTGCCTGAGACATCATCTCAAGATGGTGAGTAGACTGTGCTTGCTCAACTGCATGAAGCATTTGACCAGCTGGGAGGGAAAGGACCAGCCCTCACCCAGAGAAGAGAGGGCCTCCTGAGCTGCAGGAGGCCAGCACCTCCTGCTCTCCAGATGTGCGGGCTCCCATGGGACAAGCACTGCAGGCCCCTGAACCAAAGCAGTTGCACACAGCAGGAGCACTGTTCTTAGAAAGAGCAGGCTGTGCTCATCCACCTCTGAATTTCAACAGCCCAGAGCCTTCACATACTTATGTAAATCTCTGCTCAGTCTAGACTGACAAAATACGCACCTTAGGCACAGCCTGCACTGATATCCACAAACCCGGTATTTAGTGGCTTGACACACCAATAAAGTATCACAATTTTAATTCCAACCTTATAATCAGAAAGTCAGAATTACAGTAAATGGAATCTTTTCTATCCTCTGTTTTAAAAGGTCTAATTATTTTATTATTCAATGTATGTACATGCAGATAAGTAATAATTATTCTGAGTATTATCCTGCATAATAGAGCCTGTTAATGCTCAGAGATAATAGCGCAGAGACAGCTCATTATGCCAATTTGTACAGAAATAACAGAGTTATTTTTTTTCTTCTGAACAAACTTGTTCTGGTGTGATAAGAGGAAGTTTCAATCACTTCTTTATTTGCTGAAAGATTAAACTATAAGCAGCTAGTAAGGTGATTATTATTTTAATGATGAATCACCACGTGCAATGAGGAATGAGCTATCCAAAGGATTTGAAGGCAAATTCATGTAAGGTTATATTAAAATAAGATGATCCTAAAATTATTGCACATCTCTTTCTAAACAACCTTCTTACCAGAACTGTCACATAGTAGTTTGTCCTGCTAACAGCTGAGAAAACTCAGATGAGCATGGAGAGGAGGAAATGGTGATGATTTCCAGTATCTCAGAACCATGCAAGTTTGAGGTACAGAAAACCATTTCAGCCATTGAAAGTGTTTGGTTTCACCAAGGTTGAACTTCTACCCTGAAGCAGGACAACTGCACCACAGGAGGTGGCTTTCCTGCAAAAAGAAAACAGCTTTGCTCCCTGATAACCAGCTGTCTGGAGTATCATGGTCTGGCAGATCTAGCAGCTTGCTGCCCTCAAAGTGGATATGGAAGGGAAGTCCTCTGACAAAGCATGTGTTTTGTTTTTCCAGCCTTTTTTCTTTCATCATCACTGATCCGAGCCTTCTTCATTCAGCTTCTCCTTATCTAATCCCTTTCTCCACTTTTGCCCTGAAATAAAAAACTCTGTGAAAAAAAGCAGAAAATATAAAACAAATTAAACCAGTGCTTGCCACTCTTGTCTCTCTTACTCCAGTTTGATTTTTCCTGCCTAGAGGCCATTGGCATGACATGGCCCATGGCCATGGGCAGGGCCACTGTGAGACCAAAGATCCAGTGCAGGGTACTTGAAGCATCAGCCAGTCCCGTGATGCACAAGACACAGCGCAGGGGAGACCCTGCAGGTTGAGATAAAAAACCTGTTTCTGATTAGTATACTAGTCTGTCTGTCTGTCTGCTGGGGCAGACTGGCACGGGCCCTAGCAGCACTCAAGCAAGGGAGGACTTAAGCAAGGGAGTCCTGGGAGTATTCAGGACCTGTAGCCCCCCAGTGACACCCACAGGTCATGGTGCATGGCCTACAGCAGAAGAACAGCCCGGTTAACATTAACAACAGGCAACCACCTCCATCCCACACCATGTGCTACCTTATTAGTACACAGAGCTTCCCACCAAACTCAAGCTCATCTGGCAACCCCTGGCCTAAAACTTACTTTCAAGGAACGAAAATAAGGCACAGAGGAAGAACTAAAATAAAATCTCCACGGAAAAGGAAGACTTTAATTTCAAGTTTTTTTGTCTTGCATCCCTTGGAGTCTGTCCTGCAGTGAAAAGAGAAAATCACTGCTATATTGAACACAATTTCATAACTCACTTCTGCTTTTGATGAAAACTCATTCGTGGCACTGTTTTTCTGCACCAGCTTTTATGCATTTGCTCTGGGGTTCATTAACCAAATGAAATATTGTTCTTGCCTCTAGACAGACATTATGGATCATTGCAATTTCTATCTTCCAGCAGAGGAGCCCGAGACTGTGAATTTGTCTGCAGCTTTGGGTTTTTTCTACACGAGCTGTGTGAGGGCGAGCAATGAGCAATGCTGCTCCTGGGCCATGACCTGTGCTGCTTTCACTGGAAGCCCAGGTTGGTTCTCAGGCCAAGATACTGACACCTCTCCTTCACTAACATGAGCAGCAGAGGCCTGGCTCTGTGGGTGCAGGTGAACTTTGCCACCTTCTCCCCTGTGTGAGGGGTTTATTGGAGGAATGGTGCTTGCCCTTGTCCTTGGTTTCAGTTAGTCGATGATGCTGCCAATTGCAAATCTTATTTCTACAGTGCTGATGGGTTTATTTGCCATGGATTAGAAAGGGCATTTTTGTCATCTGAATTGCATGAGCCAGCACTACAATTCACTGCAATTTAGTACCTCTATAAATATTTCATAGAAAGATGCCAAGTACAATAAATTGTTCCACACAGTGGCTCCCAAACACCACAGAAGCATGATGCACACCACAAAGGCATTGGAAGGCCTGTGATCCAAAGCCTAGGAAGAGCTGCCTGTCCCATCTGTTGGCGTGGGGAAGAAAATACATTGAAAACATTGCTCACACAAGGTATTCACCAGCATGACAAGGTTCCATGACAGCTCTGAATTTTCACGGCATGCAACCTGGGCAGAATGTCTTGGAAAGAGTAGCAAAAACCTTCATTATTTATGGCAGAGACTGAGTCTAGTGACAAACCCCATTCCTGGGAACCTAAGGAATGCTGTCTACCTGTATCTAGTCCTAGGCATGTGGCTTGGCTGGGGCTGAAGAGGGATGCTAAAAGGGTTCTAATTTTCCCTTTTTGTGTGCTACAGAGAGGCAGTAAGGAGCTGCGGGCCAATTCAGCTGATCAAAGTCCCTGTTTCCTACTCACAGAGGGATTCCCTCTTAAGATGTCCCCTCTGCTACTCGAGTACATATTAACAATGTTGTGCTGTTATTGGTGAAGTCACCTTTGATTATGATCCAGTAAGTTAAAAGAACTTTTCAAAGCTGAAGAACACATCCTGTCAATCAAATGCCCAGTTAGAACTGATTTGAGAACCTCATTTTATTTAATTGTAGAATGTGAGCACATGCCACTGGGTGGTGGGAAAATGGACCTGTCCTAAGTATCTTAAAATGACAGTTTCTTAGCGTCTTTGTCCAAATCTTGCCAAAATCTTTCCACTGGAAAACTTGAGTTCAGGATGGTATTATACATTGCTCCCAGAACATAAAGGGATAATTCATTTAGGGATTTTCTTTACAAACAATTAAATGCAACTCTTCTGTTTTGGCTTTCCTTCTGAGCTAAATTACAACATTCTTGTCCAGTTCAGCTATTCCAAATAACCATTGTTAATTGGAAGATCATCTTGGAAAAGAAATTAAGTGCATTTTTATGTGCATTGGGGTACAATAAGGTTTGTTCAGATACATATGTATTTCAGCTTGCTTTTGTTTTCCTTCTAGTCATAGAAACATAGAAATGCTGAACTGGAAGGGACCCACTGAGTCTAACTCCTGGCCCTGCACAGGACCATCCCCAAGACACACAATACCATGTGCCCAAGAGTATCATCCAAATGCATCTTGAACTCTGTCAGGCTTGGTGCTGGGATCACTTCCCTGTGGAGCCTGTTCTAGTGCCCAAACACCCTCTGGATGAAGAACCTTTTTCTAATATCCTCAACCTCCCCTGACACAGCTCTAGCCATTCCCTCGGGTCCTGTTACTGGCCACCAGAGCACCAGTTATGCTGTTAGTTGCTGATTTCGTATGGAGGGACTTTTCCCAGATAGTGAGAGAGAGGGAATCAACACCTTCACTACAAATGACTATAATGCTCTGCGACTGACACGTGTTGCTGCATTGCAGGCAGGAACAGGGCACACACAACTGCACATCTGCAGCCCCTGCCTGCTGCTCACTGGCAACCCCTGCCCAGGAAACTGGCAGCCAGGGAAAAAAAGATCTAGGAAGATTTGGCTTTACAAAATACCAGAGAGGTCTACCAAGCATCTCTTGGTACTTTAAGGTATTTCACCTGAAGAGGCCTCTGCCAAGTGCTGATGCATCACTCAGAGCACCAAAGCCACAGCAAAGGTCTTGGTGCCGGACATTGGCTCAGACTGTGGGGGCCAGTCCTCCTCAGGCTCAAAATTCCTCAGTCTGTCCTGGGAAACTCCATTTGTCTACCGCAGGAGGCAGCAGTCATTCATGGATCTGAGCTTCCCTGTGCTCAGGAGTGCAGCATTGCCTGTGTGCAGTGTGCACTCTGCATGCCTGTGGCAGGTTCAAGGTAGTAGTTTGGGACAATTGCTTTGATTTTGGTGCAAATACAGCAATGCAGCCCCATATTTTCAGGGGATTTAGTACCGTGTTGCCTTCCTGATCCCACAGTGGTGGGATGGTCAGTCTAAGGAAGACTGGCACTGTAGAGTGTTAAGTCCTACATAGGTAAATGTCCTATTTCCTACCTGCTCTTCCCAAGCCCGTATCTCACCTCCCAGAGCTCAGGAAAGTTTTTTGGCCCATGCTACTCACCCCAGTAGCCTGCTTTTAAAACTGCAATGAGCAAGGAAGTTATGAGTTGTTTTAAGCTCTTGCTGTTCACCCAAGCCTCAGGTGAGACTACAGGATTGGAATTGCAAAACTGAGTAAGGGAAACATTTACCATTGTTGCTATGGAGACCGGAGTTTATGTAGCAATGACTTGTTCTGGTTTTTATCTCTTTGATCTTAAGCCAAAAAAAAAAAAAAAAGAAAGAAAAACCCACAAAAATATCACAGACAAAACCTTTGGGACATGAGAATACAATTTGCATGACCTCTCAGCAGTAATGCAAAAGAAAACAAAGATGACAGGAATAGGGAGAAAACAATCTTTGTGTGTCAGGACAGTCTCTTTCTGCAGAGAAGGAACTTGGAAGAGGCTAGAAAAGGAACTAGGGACACAGTGGACACAAAAGCAACCATCAGTTGCAGATTCTTTGGGGTATCCAGTGTTCTCTATCCAGAGCCACTGCTCCAGCCAAACAGCTCATGCACTCTGGTCACAGTCAGATGCTCAGAGAACAGAATAACACCTTTTAACAAAAAGGCCTACTCACATTTTATCTGTAATATGCATCACTGGACAACAAGGATAGGGAATCTGGGCCTTTACTTTCTCCTAAATGGCTATGTATGATGTCTTGCCTTGCTAACTCATTACCTGAAGGAAAATCTGCTGTAGGAGCTGTATGGCAGTGTAGTAAGGAACAAACACACACCTTTTCCTTGTGGGCACATGATCACTATGGGTATGATGACAGTACATGAAATCTGTACCAGGCTCTATTGCAGATCAGAGCATGAAGTGTGTCTGATCACATTGCTACAGTAAATAGATTATTGGTAGTATTTGAAAGCATCTCTGAAGTTTCAAAAATGACACAATCTTAAGCTTAATAGATTGCCCTTAAAAAAGCCCCTACAAATCCATACCAGAAAGTGAGAGTCTGCCAGATTAAAGTTGTTTTGATGTCACAGAATTTAAGCCTTGGAGTGGAGGGCCAAGGAATCCCAAAGACAGTGGTCAGACAGGTTTCAGAGCACTGTGGAAAAATATCCCTTTTGGTTTATGATCATTAAAGTTCTGTGCTGAAGGAGCAAAGAAGGTGGCCATGTGACTCCATCCCTGGCCATTCAGAGCAGCCTCTTCTGGTTATCATGATTCCAGGATATGATTGAATCCCTGTGCTTTTCCACAGCAATGCATATATAAGAAAGATATTAAGCTATTGGAGAGTGTCCAAAGCAGGGCAGTGAAAATGGTGAAGGGCCTTGAGGGGAAGCCAAATGAGGAGAGGCAGAGATCACTTGGTCTGTTCAGTCTGGAGAAGAGGACACAGGGGAGACCTCATTGCAGTTACAACTTCCATGTGAGGGGAAGAGGAGGAGCAAACACTGATCTCTTCTCTGTGGTGACCAGTGACAGGACCCGAGGGAATGGCTAGAACTGTGTCAGGGGAGGTTGAGGTTGGATATTAGAAAAAGGTTCTTCATCCATAGGGTGTTTGGGCACTGGAACAGGCTCCCCAGGGAAGTGGTCCCAGCATCAAGCCTGACAGTTCAAGAAGCGTTTGAATGATACTCTTGGGCACACGGTGTGTGTCTTGGGGATGGTCCTGTGCAGGGCCAGGAGTTGGACTCAATGATTCTTGCGGGTCCCTTCCAACTCAGCATATTCTGTGATTCTGTGATTCTCTGTGCTAGTCCAGAAACAGCTGCCCACCAAGCGGAGATGCTCCAGAACAAGTAAATCAGATGCAATTAGCTTCTCTATTTTCTCTTTCACTGTTCACACAGGCTCTGCAAAGCTGCACCTGGCTCCCAAAATAAGAGATGCTCTAATGGCTGTTTCTTTAACATCCACACAGCCTCTTTTTAAGAACAGCCACGTTGAGGGGTATGGACTTGTGTGCTGACAGTCATTTAAAGACTGGCTAATGGCTTTCAGAGTAAAAAAAAGAGAACAAAACCAAGAAATTAGATGACAGGGGATATGTTACAGGAATTTACTGGTTTGATCCCTAATGTTGAATTGTTGTAGGAATTTTACTGCATATCACAACAGAAGCTCAGTAAAAGTGAAACAAAACAAGAAAGGAATATTGACCTGGAGTGCCAAGGGGGTACTTGGAGTTAGAGGCAATTCTGTAAAAGCCATTTAGATGTTATTGACATCCTACAATGTGTATAGTTATTTTGAAACCAATTTTCAGCAAGTTCATAGTCTAAAATATAATTCCACCCATCTCAAAAGTAGGATGAACTCCAGAAGTCCATGTAAAAATCAGTCTCCACAGAAGAGTAAAGGAGCATCTGAGACAACCTCTAGAGAACTGGAAGAGGAATCTCGGAGATCATTTAAATCCCAGAGTGTCTTCAAATGCTAAGTGAAAATTAAGAAACTGATGCTGGCTTGAAGTCAGTTCTTGCCTGTCTCTGGGAAGTGCAGTGCTTTTCCTCTGCCGTGCGGACCAGGCAGAGCAGGTCACGCACAGGCTGGAACTGATGTCTCTTCTGCTCTTCCTGCAACAAATCTTTGTATCTCATGGTGACCAGGGACTCAGATGTCTTCTGAGAGACAGTCCCAAAGTTTGCAGGATAAAACCTGCTTTGCTAAATTTACTTGAATAGTGATAGTTAAGTTGTGGCATGAATTTGGAGGTAAGTAACTTCACTGTAACCCAGCTCATTTTCTTGGTTATTTCTATCAGGTTGGGGTGGTGGTTTTGTTTAATTCTACAAAGTTGATGTTATCTTCTGGTATGGAGTACAGGTGATCAGCTTTGCTGTTCTTCATAGATTAGACTGGATACTAGGAGAAATTTCTTCACTGAAAGGGTGGTCAGGCATTGGAAGAGGCTGCCCAGGGAAGTGGTGGAATCACTGTTCAAAAAACATGTAGATGTAGTGCTTAGGGGCATGGTTTAATGCTGTTAGGTTAATAGTTGGACTTGATGATCTTAGAGATCTTTTCCGATTTTAACTAGTTCTGTGATTTGTTCTGTATTTCACTCTGCTTAATTCTTCTCTTTATTACCACCAGAACTACTTGATGAGTTAAAAACTGTAGCTATTTCTTTTCAAGTTCAGGAATAATTACAAAAACTGACGGTAAGGGTTCTTTAGACCACTACAAAAAAGTTCCTATCAGTAACTAAGACTTTGAAAATTTGAAAACGCCTGGGCTATATGCCACAAAAAAATCAAAAAAAAAGGCTTAGAAAATTAATGTTATTTATTACTCCTGAACATAAAAATTTAGTGAGATTCCTCTGCAGCTCTTTGCATCACATGAACCTAATGTATGATTTATAATCACTTCTGGGCCTCATTATTACCACATAACCCTTCTATTAAAACAAACTGATAACTGTGTAATTGGTAACTATGTAATGGTACAAGCTGATAACTATGTAATGGTACAGTCATTTGTAAGAGCAAGATTTTGTTCCCTGCCTAGAGGGAGCTGGAGAGAGCTACAAACATGAAATATCAGTGCTACCTGTGGGATTAAATTGCTATTTTCCAGTAGCTGCGATGCTTAACAGGACATTGCTGTAGCATGGATGTTTCGGGAATATGAAGCATGATGCATAGCTGTGATTAAGCTAAACCATATTTCCTCTCTGTCATTTGGCTTCCCTCTGAATCAGGTATCACAGGGTGTTGCACTCTTGCAGCCCCCTCTGGGGTCCAAAGGAGTGCATGTGCTGGTGGGAGCCTGACAGGGAAGGTCCTCCTATGGAAAGGGGGTACCTGTCCCCAGGGCCCTTCCCCACAGTGCCCACTCCTGGCTCCTCCCCAGGCAGTGTGACCAGCTTCAGGGGGCTCAGGGCAGCCATCTCCATCCTCTGCATGGTGAGGAAGGGCACTTCTGGCATGGCACAGCAAGCCAGAGGGAAATCCTGATGTTTCTGTGCCCACCGTCCTCAGCAGGCCAAGGTTTGGAATGCAAAGGGTCCATTTCTTCCACATGTAACACACGAGCAAAGCATCTCCTGACTGCAGTGGTGTGCCCACAGTTAGCCTTTTCTTTTCCCTTGGGGGGAAACAAAGTGGAAGAAATCGAAAATTGCATCAAACAAAATCTGTTCCCAACTGTGTTTGTTCTGACTGCGGTTTTTCCAGTCCCAGGGTGGCATTTCTTTACCAGAACTGTTTGCTTTTCAGCTGAGAAAACGGAACTAGCTTGGAAAAAAGATAGTCCTTAGCTCTCCCCCTTTGCAGATAAGAAAACCTGCTTACAGTTTGCAAACCTGGTTAAGATTATTAAAATTGATGCTATTTTACTGCAATGTCAGAAGCTTTGGGAAGCTCAGGATCCACTGCACTGGCCTCTGCACTAAAGGTCTCCTCTTTGCAAATGCACAGAAGCTTCTGCCATCACTCCAAGGGATCTGTGTGGCTTTTCTGAATTATTTTTAACATACCACAGAGAGGATTAGGACAGAACCTTTGTACCATCTGTCCTGGACTGTTAGTGAGCCTTTCTGGAAATTACTCAGATACTCTGGTGTGAACAGGCTGCTTAGATGTTGCATTTTTCAGCCTCTGGGCACTCCATAGTGCCTGTAACACCAATATTTTAAAGAGCATGGCCTTACAATGACACATCTTTAAATAAAAAAATGAACTTTTTAATGAAGATTGGCAACAAGCCCCAAACATATTTTTTTTTTTAATGATTCTGAGTCCCTGTAACAAGCATGCAGCAACATCTGCTGCATAAAAAGCACATCTGCTCAACAGGTGGATAGGTGGCAGGCACAGGGATCACTTTTGGAGGGCATGGTCAGGGGTGGGGATAAACAGATATAGAGGCCGCAGAGTGTGTGAAGAAGCTTTTGGTACAGATGCTCTCTGAGCATCTTGCTGCAACATACCACTGTCCTGCCTTGTGCCACCCCTGGTCCACCTCCTACAGCATGGAGAAGGCTTCTCTAGCTTGCTACGTGCAATTTAAACCCCAGTCTGGTTGTCAGAGCCTCTTGGAACACTGGTCTGTCATCCCCTTGGGCTGCTTACCAATTCCTGCCATCACCACGCTGTTCTTTATGTGGGTCCCTTGTACACAGGACGTTTCCATGTCTCTGTGAGACTTTCTATGCTACAGATTCTGTACAATATTGCACTACAGTAAAGCTAAGTGAAATGCTGCCTTTGTTACAACCCCAGCTGTGTACTGCCAGCTTACAGTCCTCTACATGTTTTATTGGTTTTGCTGCTAATCTCTCACGATAAACACATATCACTACTTCAGATTCTGCAGTAGTTGTTTCTCCAGTCACAACCAGAAATAGGAACCTTTGGGGAAAAATGGTAAATATGTTAGCTCACTTAACACAGGATTGAAATTTCACTTCAGCCCTCAAGGAATGTGACTGGCATAAAACAGAAGGCTCATCTGTGCTGGAAATGGTGGTATTTCCAAACTACTTATTAAGGATTTTACAGCTGTAATACACACTTGTCTCTATGTTTTCCAGCATTTATAATAAGTTGAAAAATATTCAGTAACTAAAGATCATTTTATTAAAAATGAAGATACTTGTTTCATAGTCTCAAGTACTAGCTTTGAAATTGTTAGGAGAGCAGAATAAACACTGAACTCTCCAGATACACATATTGGTTGTGCAGGATCATACATCACGTAAATGAGCTAGTTGAAACACCTGACATTTACTCATAACACACTGCTACAAGTGGTAAAACCATTCAGTTCTTAGTCATTTATACCCTGAATTTGTGCACTGACTTATTGCTCTCAATTTCAATTTCAGTGAACAAAGAATACTTTGTATCACACTTATGTAATGGTTGCATCCAAATGAAATTAAATGCTGTGATCTTCATGTGCTGTAACTGGTAGACAGAAACCACTGGAAAAGCTGGAAGGACTCAGCACTATCAAAGCTGTTCCCAGAGCAGAGCTGTGGACACTGAAACTGCTGAAAATGTTCCTACCAGAGCCAGTGGTTTTGCATTAGATACATAACCTCCATGAACAAGAGCAGACCATTTACAGCTGCAAATGTTATCACTTCTAACGCCAACAATTCGATTTGTGACAGTCTTTGCCACAAACTTCTCAATGTGGTTCAGTGAGGAATATCTCCATGCACCATCATTCCTCAGGGGAAGGCTCTCAAACACTGGCACACCATGCCTGGTCCTGCACCAGGACATGGAGCAGTAGGAGGTGACTCAGGTAGTTCTGTTCACCAACCAGCCCTGCAAAACCTCTGCTGCTGCATCTCTACCCTCCAGCAAGAACCATTTACCTTGAAACCCTTTCCAGGAGGTCTGAAAATCAAGAGTTAAGCAGGACAGCATTAGAGACATCTTTTGCACTAGCATATGAGCTGGTTTTTAATGTGATTCAGCTTTCACCCCACATCAAAGGTACATCAATCCTCTGTGGTCGCACTTGGAGTAAATCAGTCTGCTGAGAAATTCAAGCTTCCCTCTTCTGTTAGTTTAGCTACAAAAAGTAAAAATTAAAATAAATTATAACATGCAGAGAAAGGCACATTTCCTTCACTAATTGTTCAATATTTTTACCTAGAAGACAATTAAAATCTGGCCACTGACTCAGTGAATAGCCAGCATCTCATAAATACGTATCCAAGAGGAAGAAATATAATGTGCACTAATAATTCAAAAAGATTAAAGTCCGAAGAGCTGAGAAATTTCTTCATAAATCCTACTTTCAACATGTTACATTATTAATTTATTTTTAAGGAAGAAGTAGGTCCCAATAGCTCTTGCTGGACAGACAGTTAAAAAAGGCATAATAAAACACTGGAAGAATGGCATTTTTAGTTATTCTTTTTAAGATGTATAACTTCGTATTTGCATATCAGGTAATTCTTTAATAAGACAGATTTCTGAAAATTCTTTATGTGTTGCTAAGACTTCAGTTCATGCCTTTTCCAGCTACCTAAAACTTCTGCTCCCTCCAACTCCTACCAGCTGCTGGGAAATTACATAAAATCTTACCACAGATAAGGTTCAGCCAAATCAAGCAGTGAATTTTATCATTCTCTTTTAGTTCTAAAAGAGCCAAATGGATTTAAGATCAACAAAATATAAAGAATCTTTCTTAAAGGATAAACTGAATGCAGAGAAGGCTTTTTAGGGTGGTAGGAGCTTTTCAGTGATGAGCTGTATAACAACAATCCATCCAACACACAGAGAACACAAAACTGTACTCATTTCTAGCGTGATCAGAGCCATTTCTCATGAGAAGGTGGTGAGTAGTATCTTTTTCTTTTTTTTCTAAATAACTCTTCTGCCATTTGAAATAGCATGCTGCTTGTAGTTTTTAAGTATTTTTGATGGATGTTTTCCTCTATTCATTGTCCTTCAATCCCAGTGTAAAATGCTCCACAGAAAGTATCCTATAACTCAAAAGTAAAGAAACATAATCTGTGTCATTCTGTCTTTCTGTGGCCAAGATGAGAAGCCCATTGTCTTCTTCACCTTCTTCAACTTAACTGTGATTAACCAGTTTGGAAATCAAAGAATTTCACTAAGCACAGCAGTGTTGGCATCACAAAGCTTCTGTGGGGCCCTTTGTGCCCACCACTTGCGTAAGCCCTACTCAGTTCAGAGCACGCCTTACTACCAGCACTGGCTGTCTTAAAACCAAGTCTTTTTTGGCTTTTGTAAGTGTTGTTTTAAACAAGGTACGAAAATTGTACAAAACACAAGCTACCATAGGGAAAGAAAGAAAAAAATGTTGGTTTTACTAGAAAAGTGACTGTGGATGTTAAGTTGTCTACCCTCACCTCCAACTCCCTTTAAGTTTCATTATATGCTGAAGTTTTTAATATCAAATAGCAATTTTCTATTATTAATTTAGGCTCTAAAAATGTGCATTATCTAGGTGCATACATGAGTAGACAGATGCAAAACGAGTACTCTAACTAGTTTCATTGAACTAACAACTTTCATCAAATGTGCTGATAAAAGTAACTGCGCTTTAAATTGCAGTATTTGAAACAAATTTGAAGCAACTTGGTTATTGACTGGAAAGCAGGCACACGTGTACTAACAGTCAAGGAGGGAAACAAATTCTGTTGTCAACACCCAAACATTGTTTTTGGTATGAAAAACAAATAGATTTAGTGATATAATTACTGATTACTGTACATCTGATGGAAGTGCAATAGAATACATCCTTATGTGCTCAACTCTGGAGTTGGATTAGATTTGTCCAGACTTTGAACTTTAAAAAGAAAAAAGCTTAAGCAATGTGTAAATGGCAGTATCAGAGACCGATACTGCTTCAAGCTCCCTGCATGCACATCCCATCTGCTTCCCACTTGGATGCTGTGGCAGGATCTAGGTACAGAGCAGGCCAGAAGGGAGCTGCCCTTCTCTCCAACCACGCCCCTGAAGCACCAAGAATCAGGAGTTGTGAACCTCAGCCTTGCAGTCTGGATGTCATCTCTTGCTCTTCAATCCTGTCTGGAATAAGTGCTTGAGGCCAAAAGATATTCCTACAGCACAAGCAACAAAGGCTGGGGGTACCAGAGGAAGATACAGGAAAGCAACCATAAGTGTTTCTCACACAGTCTTGCAATTGAACTTTTAATAGAAATGAGCAACCTACAACCTACAATCCCATCAAAGAACTGGGAAGAGAGATAAGGGGAGAAAGAAAGAGGCTGCTCCCCAGATTGCTCCCCCACCCCATTAGGATCCAGGGGCACAGCTTTGGCAAACAGCATGTTGTTACAAATAGAGACAGATGGAAATATGCTTACTTGTCAAAGCTGTTATTCCTCAAGAGCAAAGAAATTATGTTGTCTTGAACACGCTGTGGGTAACAGACAGGAAAGGTCCAGAAATAGAACAAAACTAATAATATAAAACTAGGTTTGGAAGATGAAATGAAAACTGTCTTTTGCACAGAAAAGGATGTGTTTTTTCTTAACAGATAAAAATCTTTCTTTAGTCCCAATAGTATATGTTACAATAGACAAGCATTATCCTACTGAAGACTTAACCTATTAGAAATAAATTACTAATGTTTGTCATGCAGTATTATCAACAGGATAATTTCTGTGATTGAAACTGAAGGCATTTACAAATTCTGGTCTATACCAAATACTGGATATATGGGATACTGACCTTTTAGAGAACCTTTGAATTCTAACTACAGCACAACCACTCATAAAAGGTTTTTAAAAATTGTAGATATTAACAATGATCTGATTCCTTCAAGGTTAATTTAATAGTGAGCTACATCTTTTACTTTTAAGCACATTTCACAATAAAGCTCAAGAAAACCAATTTCACCAGCAGTATGTTTTTCTAATACTGCTCATTTCTTTCCATCAAAACAGACTGACTCTAGTACCATACCTTTGTCTACTGAATCCAAGCCAGAAAATAAATGATAATTGCATCTTTTCCTTTAAGGAAGAAGATGATACACAAAGATGAAGATGTTTTGCCCTACAGGTGCCAAAATTTAAAAACAAAACCAAAACAAACCTAACAACTTCATATTTTAAAAATGTCACTTTACTTTTACCAATATCTTTCAGTCTTCACCTTCCATTAGGAGAAAAAAAAAAAAGAGAAAAAATACAGCAATTAACATACAAGTGTTGTGATTATTCCATATTACATTTATTCTTGCACAAAAAGCCAAATAGCCAGACAAGTTACGGCATCAGCAGCTCCCATTATTTCACAGAAACCACATTCAACTCCAATGGGAAGAGGAAGTTTCAAAATGCTTCCATATGCATTAAAACAATTTTCAGAATCTTTTAGGTTTTGTATTTTGAGTCTTTAGAAATGGTGATTTTTTTGTTAGGTTTGGTTGCCTCATCCATCAGTTCCTTCAGCTGCCCAATCTGTTCATCACGGAAGTCATTAAGCTTTTCTTCTGTGAGCTGGATTCCATAGACAGTCTTTTCTCCAAGGTTTTGTTTGTCCTCATTGATTTGTTGCTGTATCAATGCTGCATAGTTCTAATGAGGAAGGAATATAAAGGTTACAAAACTGACAAACGCAGGATTCATGTCAACTTTTTTCAACAGCAATTTACTGTAATAACATACTCTTACATAATCTCCTACAACAGTCTATTAATCAACACCAAATGACAAAAAATTATGCTTTTTATAAGAAAGAAGAGTTATTAAAACATTTCTACATTAAAACATCTACCACCAATTTTATGTAACTAGTTTAAAATGCATGTTATATATGTACAGATTAATTTAATTATGTCCTGTCATATACTACTTCTGAAAACAAAACATAATTTAATTATAGACCAAATATAACTAATAAAATAATATTTTCTATCTGGCAGGATATCAATAGGATTCACTTGGCAAACTGACACATCTGGAAAAATATTATTCTTGAAATGTATTAGAAAAAGCAATCTATAATTAGACAAATGTCCTGAAGCCTTTTTGCCTAACCACTTTTCTCAGAACTGATAAGGTCACTTGCACCCAGCCCTGGACTGCTCCAAGGGCAGTAAGAATTCAGCAACTATGAGACTTCTGTCATCGGCCAGTTTTTAGATGAAATTAGTTTAAAAAATTAAAAGTCAGGTGAAGATAAGAAGGAGCTTAAAGATACCTCTGTATTGCATACTCACTCCCCAAAGGAAAAAAAGAAAAGGATAACCTCCCTTTCTGCAGCGTTTTGAACACATGTAAGTTTGTCCAGACTTACAATCCTGTTGTAACAGAAAGCATTTGGACCATGTCTACCCAGATAACAGCACTTATGTCAGTGGACAGGCAACACGGTCAGTGTGTGTTACATCAATACCAGGCTGAGGACCATTAAAAAAATCAAAACTTTCTCAAGAGCAGAAATGGAAGTGGTCGCTGGATCACACCAGTAATGTGGGCAGAGTTGGAAAATTGCTTTCTCACCACTTCAGAGCAATCTTTGACCATTACAATTTTCGTAAGTTACAAAACTCGAGGGTCTGCAAGGACAGCAGTTCTGCAAATTTAACTCAGCTGGCAGTGCTCCCGCTGACACCACTGTGTCCAAGGCCCATCAGCATGGATGCTGTGAGCTTCCCAGCTCCCTCTGCCCAGCACCAGCCTCGCTGCAGCAGCTCTCAAAGTTGTAGTGAGTGAATTCATCAAAAGCCTCACGGTGTGTGTACTTACAGAAGTCAGTGAACCTACTCGGATGTTTAAAAGTTAGGCACACATTTAAACACCAGGTTGGAAGGGAGCATAAACGTCCATTTTTCTTAAGAAGAACTTAAGAAAAACGTCCAAATTAAGAAATTAATTTCAAAAGTTAATTTTTAATTGGAAAAAATACAGGCTTCTATCCTACTTCAGTAAAGTATCCTTTAAAGCACCTTTACAGTTTCAAGTACAACTCTGAATAAAATCTAAGAAACTGAACTAAAAAAACATTTTCTGAATACTAAGAATGAGGACTGTTTTATGGCAACACCTTTTTTTTAAAGAAAGGATTAAATATCATGACTATTCAAAAGCACAGCATTATAGAAATGAGATATAAGCATTATTTGAATTCCCAATCTTCAGCTAAAAGAAAGTTCATTACTGCCTACTGAATTGTTAATCTAATTACCAGCAGAGTAACTGAAGCCACTACTTCAACTGCCTGTCCAATAATTCCAGAGAAGTGGGTGGGAAGGAAGAATGATACTCATGAGCATGTGATAAATTTCAAAACGACACCATTTACTAACATAAATATACTACATGGTTAATGAACCATGTCAAGACTCATGGAAGTCAGCAGGATCTTATCACTCCTGCTGCAAAGCGTAATTCATGGGTATTTAAAGAAAATTGATAGTTAAAACAAACCAGGGAAAACAAAAGTACATTTTTACTAATAGGCACTCTGAACAAACGTGATTCTTTGAGGTTCTTCCCAACATCACCTCTCCTGCTTTTACATTAAATACACATTCAGGAACAGTAACACTGCAGTTAATCCCCACAGTAAACCTACACTTCAGTGGTATTACTTCATGGTAGAGTTGGTGTAGGGTTTAGAAGGAACTAAATAGTTTTTTTTCCTGATGATTGAACAATCAAGTAGTAACAATAAGATAAAAAAATTATAATGGTTAAGTCTTCAACTTTGTGATTTACAGAATTTCTTATCAAGGCAGATGGACAAATGTGATCTGTGAAGCTATCTACAGACCAGTAACACACCGATGGTGACACATCGACTATTCCAGCTCATTCTGTCTTCATGTTTCTGCACAGAACAATCCAGTCAGTACTGACTCTGGACTCAAAAAAAAAGAACAAGAAGAAAAAAAAAAAACAAACAAAAGCACTCTCATTATACCAATCAACAACATTCACAGCATATAATAAACCATACTGAAAGCAAGCAATGTGAAGTTTTTCACATCTTATCAACTAATCTGACTAAACATACAATCCCCCCATGTGATGTCCTGTGCAGGTTCTGCGGTGGGAGGAAAGTCCTTCCCACTGCTAATGAACAACCACCCAGGAGCAGCCTGGGGCTACTGCTACAGGCATGGGCTATGGTACCCAGAAATAACTGAAGTCCATTTAAAGAGTGGTTATAATTTTACGAACTTCGTTGACAAGAAGATCATCTTTTCCAAAAATATCAAATTAATTTACTGGCAAAGAGTCTGCGATTTGTTTTTTTTTCATCTAACATCAAAGCATCGCACTTCACAGAGCATCAGCGTTGAAGAATCCAGATCTTGAAAGTGGTGGTCCTCAACAAAGCTGCAACGCCCACTCTCACAGATGCTCTGCATCCAGACAGAGAGCAATGGACTGTACCTCCCCCATTCCCTGATGCCAGGTGTTCCACTTCTCAGCACTCCAATGCGCTCCCATCTGGACTGTCACCGCTGGCTCTTTTCCCCTACTCGTTTTCTAGCTGAACAAATGTTTTGTACATGCCAGAAAACCTCAACAGTTGCAGTTTCACATCAATTTGCAATGTGAACAGAAGTTTAAAATTGGACCCTGGAAACATGCTGGGTTTTGGCTGGTTCATGACAGAAAATGGAACTTTCTCACCTCACTTTACCAAAAGTCAGTGAGGCACCAAAGAAAACACGTTTCAGCCTTTATGAAAGTGCTGGGAAAAAAGTCAACTATATGGCATATCTCATTTTCTCTCTTTGTGTTTCCAGATGAGGAACAAACAAAGCCTGGAATATTTTGCTCTTCAACACTTTACAGCTACCTCAGAAATTCACACTGTTATTATGTGATCAGTGATTTGTGGAAAGCTACTAAATGATTTGATGATACACAGTAATTTAAGACTAGGGTTCCATACAGAAAATGTACCACTTTGCTAACCACACATGAACTTTAATATGCTCAACTCCCAATGTTCTGTAATAGGTTTAAAAGCATAATTAAAAAAATAAAGTGGGGAGAAGCTAACATTTTTACTTCCAGTAAAACAGTCACAAAATATGATGACCACAGTCCCCCTCAGATAATAAGGAGCAGCATGTTTGTGTATGGTCTAGTTTTCACTAGAACTTAATAATTATAGAACTTAACTATTTTCCAGTGTCATCTTCCCTATCTGCAGAACTGAAACAAACACTTGCTTAGCTTTTCCAAACAAGGAAAATTATTTTCCTTCTGCTTTTCACTTTATGTCACATATAACCGAATCTTCCAAATAAAACACCTTACTCAGTCACGACACAAATCCCGAGCAGATTTTTCAAGGGCATCTTATTTCAATTATGGTTCACACTGTGCTCACAAAACCAGAGACAGAAGACACAAAATGGAACGCCAGTAAACCTGCACCCTCACAGAGCCAGGCTCAGTATACACAAGTATGGCAGAGGAACACAGGTGCTCTCCTCCTTTGCACAGAGCGTCAAATACAGTAGGTCAGACAGGGACAACTTCTGCATCTTAGGTGTTTTTTAGGTTGGTTGGTTGTCTCTTTGTAAGTAGCTCTCACTGCAGTGATCCTCTGCGTGCACCAGGTGTACACTTTCTGAGCACCCACAGGAAAGAAAACAAAGCCCCCATCATCTGAATGGTAAAAGTCTTTGTCTCTTTTATGTGATTGCCACCAGAAACACTAGACAACCTCTCCTGACCATTTACCATCAAAAGATGGCTGATTTATCCAGTACTAAACCCCAGCATGTTGGCCATCCATGTCACAGACACACTCTCCATCTTAAAGGAGGTCCAAGGCAACAGTGTGAGGTGCAGACTGGCCATGTCCCTGCACTGCCATCAGTATCTGTAACCACAGACATATCCTAAAATTCTCCATATCACCAATGCAGAAAGGCAGATCCCTCACCTGGATGGTCTCCTTAGAGATGCTGGTTCTTAGAGATGCTGCCACACATCACAATGGCATCTACAGCACGCAAGCTGAACCCAACCATTAGGCTCTCTTGAAATCCTGTGGCGTGATAAAATACTTCAACCTCTAAGTGATTTATACAAAAAATAATACGGTAAGGATTTGTTGTAATCAATAACCACAGGGGGTTTTGTTTAAATTCACTAACTGAAGTCAATACATACTTTTTTCTCTACTGTCTGATTCATAAGTGTTCACAGAATGCACAAATTCATTAAAAGGGCAAGGGGATGAGTGACATTTGAGGTTTTAAAATACCACACATTACAGAAATGGCGTCAGCCTTGTTGTTTTCAAAGTTTTCAAAGGATTAAATAGAAAAATAAAAGCAAAAAATCACACAACCAAAAGCCCCACTCCCTGATTGCCAGATATATAGACTCTTACCTAGTCCAGTCCACACTGACAGATGTTTATCTCGTATGCAAATAAAAAAATGCAGATAGACATTTATGATTTAATCATAAGATTAAATGAGTTAAGAGCCCATTTTGGTCATTTTTACTGGAAAGAACAGTAATCATAATTTCTATTTTCTTTGCCTTCCCCTCAACATGTACAATTCTACATTTTAGAAAACCACTCCAAAAATCTCTGTAAGATATGTTTACATAGAAAAAGTCAGAACAGATATATCTGTTCACAGTAACCACCTGCACAATTCACTTTTTGCCAGACTTTCTCTTAAAAAAAAAGGTCTAAAATTTTTATCTCCCTTGAGCATCTGAAGTATAAAGCTGAAGAATTCACACATTCCAAAACAACTATATCCACTTGCAGCCATAGCACTGATAAACAACAGTTCTGGGGCTGGATCAGAAAACGTTACTCCGAGACATATTAAACAATCCGGGCAAAGTCGGGCACAAGAAAAATGCTATCATATTATTTAAAATGTATTTTTCTCAGGGTGACATAAAAAAAAATAGAATGGCCTGATAGGCCATCCTCATTGCTCCTTGGAGGTTAATTTCCCACTGCAGTATTTAAAATTCTTCTGCTGCTACTCAGAGCAAAATCAAACACACACTGCCAGGATGGCAGCAGGAAGAAACAGCTGTGAACGAACAGCACAGCAAGCTGCAACCTGTCCTTATTATTGTGCAGAGATATTTTGAATTAATTATTTTATATGCACTCAGACAGAATTCTGCAAATTATTTACTATATGTTTTACTGGAAAACTGTTTTGATGTTAAACTAACTGAGCATTAGCAAAAGATAAAATATTACAGAAGTGATTTTTAAATGGGAGCTATGCCCCATGAAATTCCAAAGCTTCTTCATACATTTGTCTGAAGCTGTAAATATAGTTAGAAATGCAATAAAAAAAAAAACAGGAAAATTTTACCACACAAGCTGAGCTTAATACACCACTACAGTGAATATTTTCATACACTCAAGTACCCATTAAGCCACAGCAACCTACATTTCACCCTATAAGACCACTTAAAATAGCACATAAACATTTTACAAATTGCATAAAATACAATTACTGCCAAATAAGTTAATTGGTGTGAATAAACAGCTATGTATCCTCTAACAGGAACAATGCTTCAGACTATATGAAAAATAATTTTTTTGAATAATTTTTTCCTAATCTAGAAATAGGGAAAATTGCATTCCTGCCAATATGAGTTCCCTGTGCACTACTACCTTTCAAGCAGGGCAGTTGAGGAATACCCAAAGGGGAAAAAAAATCCCAAAATGGCACTAAATCAGAGGTGGTAACTCACAGCCATTGTTCCTGTCCCTCTGCTGAGGCAGCCACTACACTGGTACTCCAGAAAAGGCAGGAAAAACAGGGGCACCAAAGCAGCACATAAGAGTTCATTTAAGCAAATGCAGAGCAAGAAGGTACAAAAATGACACTCTTTGCCAAATGCCAAACTGGTTCCTCAAGTATCCTTTAAGATTATTATAATATTACCCATCTCACTACAGGATACATCTCCAAACTCCAAAGAAAAACAATGCAGGTGAAATAAATTCCTCTCTTTTCTAAAAAATATACACAATTGCAATTAATAAGGAGCTCTAAAACATATTGTGTGAAGAGCATATTGTATTTCAGTCCATTATTAGATGGAAGGGCCATCTTTGCAGAGGCCACTTCAAGCCACGGGAAGAGTCTTGCACTTGCAGTGGGACTGCCTACGTCTAAATGTCATGTGTCTAAGTGCAGCTAGAGATGCAGATTGTCTTTGTGCTGAGCACTGGAGAGAGAACTTCTGTCTTAAACATGATGTGATGACTGGATACACTGTCCTCCAGAGACATGGGTCTCATCACTGTGAAAGCAAATACGTGTCTCTCTCTGTGTCCCTGGCTGTAGATGACTGTCTTCAATAACTTCCTTGCTTATGATAAAAGGAAAGTGTTCATTAGTTATTTTGGTTTGTGCTTTTTTAATTACACAAGGCAACAAAAATACCATTTCTCCTTGAGCAAATCTACAATCTCGCCCTGGAGTTTTATCTTTTCCTAATGCTGCCAAAATCAGACTCACCAACATCCTGAAGTGAAACACATGACTAAAACAAAAATTGTAGTTTTCCTCTTTACCCTTAGAAACAACTATGCATTACGTGTATTTTAATTTCTGGGGATGAGAGACCATGTCACCATTTCTAACAACTCACTGAGGCAAAATAGATTTATCCAAACAACGTCACTGGATCATAAAGAATGGGAACAATCAGAAAACTTCAGTTTACTAAAAGTTAATCTGACAGGAAAACAGGAGAACTTTAACAATATCATGTTTTCCCAGGACATTCAGGAAGGAGTATGTGATTGTCAACCAAATTTCAGGGAACAGATCACACACTAACACAGTGATGCACACAGTGTAACTACAGAACTGTTACCATAAGGGGTTTGGGGTTTTTTTTGGCTGCTTGCTCCTTTGCAGTTTGGGAGGAGAGATTGAAAAATTGTTAAGCTAAAATGGAGCCAGGGAATACAATTATGTAATACTTAGTAATCAGCATGGAGAATTATTATTTGATCAGGAAGGTATAAAATGGACTGCTTTTTTTTGAACACAGTTAACTAATATTGTTAAACTGGAAGAAATGACATTTATTTAGAGGAATGTGAAAAAAGCTCAAGGACTAACTCAGCTTTGTTTATAGCTTAAATAACATGGTATTTTAATGTCCTTTTTTAATGTAAGGCTTATGAGATCATAATTTGAGGTGAAAGTGGGAAGTTTATGGCCTGACCATCAAGGTAAGCATATATAAATGCTATTAAGTCCAAAATGGAACACAACACCATTAGAGTACATCAGAGGCTACCGTCATTTGTCAAAAAACAAGCTGTGATTATTTCTTTCTTTCTGGATGCACAATACTTACACTAGTATTGTACATCAGGGCCAAAATACAGGTCACTAAAAGCTTTTTGCTTCATCTGCTAACAGCCATAGTCTCTTAAGATTCTCTCCACTTAGATTAATAAACTTCATCTCAGGCCTTAAATAAAAAGCTTGAGCTTATTCTAGGGAATAAGAAAGGAAAAAAAATGGAACATACTTGAGGGAAAAACAACATTTAAACAAAAATAAAATGGCCAATTAAATCCTGAAAAGAGAGATCAATCTGAAATGTAGGTGCAGCACAAGAAAGGACGACAATATGGGAGGCAGAACGAAAGAAATGGTCACCCAAGGGGGTGCCAATGGTTCAACAAGACCTCGTCATGGTTCTGTATCCTTGGACAGCTTGTATCATTTAAAATGTGAGCTCCACTGAAAAAAAAGACTTATTTTATGAAAGAATTTAAAAAAATATTATTCTCTGAAGTACATATCAGTATTTGAAAGCTTTTTAAATTGGTATTGAAGACAAAAGGACTTGGAAGAGAAGTATATTAAAAACCCCATTAGACTGTACTTAAGAGCAAAAGATGGAAAATTATTCAGACTGGACCTTCATCTGTAAAAATTATGATAAAATTACACTGTTGCTAATACCAAACTCTAAGGCTACTGTGACTGAACAAATAACCTACAAATCAGAAAAGTTAAATTTCAAGAACATTGTTTTATATTTTCATACAAATCCTAATAAACTCTCAGCAATTTGAAAGATGGTCATTTCTTGACTCAGTTTCTATTTTGCTTTGACATTTTATGCTGTGTGTGGCAGTTCTTTGGCTAATAAAAAAAGCTTTTCTGTGCACTTTTGTCTACAGCTGATGCTTTGTCTGGCAAATATTACGCTATAATCTCACAAAATATTCAAGTATTTATCACATACTGTTAACTTAAAGCAAGGCAAAGGAAAAAACTGGAAGTGATAATATCAGTTTGTTTTTAGGAACTTATCTTCCACAATGCATCAGTTATACTGCAATATTTCTATTTAAATATTAAGCTAGGAAATCTTGGGAAAGTGTTTCACTGCAGATAATTCCCAGACAAATATCAACACTAAGTACAGGCATTTTACCTAAAGAAACCCTAAAGACTGTTTTAGCAACATAATCAGACAATTATAATTAAAGCTCACAATGCAAACATCTCTTACAGACTTCTGTATCCATTCTTTAAATAGAGAACAAGCATCTTAAATTTGCAGTTCTTTCTTTCAGAAGCAATACTTCTAGATTGTCAAGGAAGACAATGATTTCATATCTAGATATTCACAAAAGGAAAATAAAGCCTGTTTCCAAGACAACCACATTAGTTTCCAGACCGCTAGATACTAACTAAGAACATTCAAATGATTATATATCCCAGATGATGACACTTGAAAGACTTCCACGCATGTTCTTCTACTCAATTTATACCTAATGAAGCATTCCAAGTGTACATATATACCCAAGAGAGACTCAGTATTCTTATTTTTCCATTACTCACATTTCTAGATGCTCAATAAAGCCAAAACCTTAAACTAATAAAGTAACAAAGAAAAACTCCAGTATAAACAAAAAATTAATTCACTAATAGGCATCTTGTATTGATTTCTGTGGCACCACAATAACCTTTCTGCTGAGGGTGCACGGAATTTTTTACTTTAATGGGCCTGTAGAAGAAGTATGTGCTTGAATGAATTAAGTAAAAAGTCATGTGCAATAGTTAATAAATGTATCAGAAGGTCATTAGTGTAAAAGTCAGATCCATCTCTCAGGACAAACAGACAGAAACTTCTCCATTTTTAAATGAACATACTCTACACTACCTGTTCCAATACAATACATGGAATTTGGCAAGAGAAAACACTGAGTCAAAGGCTCATTTTCTTGGCCAGTATTACCATGATCCTTCCAGTAACAGGGGAGAGATACAAGCCCTACTTGAGTGCTTGTGAGGCATTTAAGAGAAACAAACAAGGAGTCATTGAAATTTATCTACCTGCTTCTTCAACAAGGCACAAACATTTTGAGGTACGCTCTTTATAGACCACTATGAAGAAGACTGGCCATCAATAAAAGAAAGCCTACACACTGGTGGACTCATGATTAAAAAGTAAAAAAACATTGCCACTGGGAAACACAGGTGAATTCTTATAAGGGTGTTACTTATCTATAGTATGACATTTGGCCTGGAACTTTTGAAAACACTACTCTGTAGAAATAACTCAAGTGTATTTGGTCTCAATCACTTGGTTACAATTCAGTTCTTGCTTTTAAAAAGCAGCAATCGGACACACCTATGAAAAGAAATGCATACTGATAAAACTGACATTTTCCTTAGGACAACTAACAACATATTGGTTTGTATCTGTAAACTCACTTTATGGAAGCAGAGCTTGTTGCTGCAATTAGCATCTCCTTCACAGCACTTAATAAAAGGCAAAAAAGATTAACTCACTTGTCTCTGTGCTAGACCACTGTAAATCTTTAAAGTTCTTGTTGCTACAGCAAAATATGTTAAACGATGTTCAATTTCAGACCACACATATGCTTCATATACACATAAAAGTAACCCTGTCAAGTGAAATCAATGACATACACAGTTTAAAAAATCTTCTGTGTCCTCCAAGCAAGAACAAGTTAGAGCATTTCCTTCATCTTTAGTTTTATTGCTCTCAAATTTACAACAGAAACTTCCTTACTCTGGTTTATTTTCCTAAAATATTGTGATATAACCTATGAAGCCAGAAAGTCCTCTGAACTGCAGAGGACTGCAGAGTAACTGCAGACAAGAAAGGTCAGAGAAATTAAAAGTTCCCATTTCAAACATAATTCTAAAATTGTGCTTTTTTTTTAGCACTTAAGTGCCTAAAGCCGACAAATCTATGTATCTTAACAATGGTTTTTAACTTGCAGATTTTTATACAATTTCTGAACTAATAGCCACAGAAGTTAACTGAAGAAAACAAATATGTAATCAATATTCCAAGAGCTGCTAAAAAGGAGCATCCATTTTTACTGACTACATCAGAACCATCAAACCTGAAAAACCCCGAAACTTCTGTAATCATCTGCAAATGACTATTTATTCCCTTATCCAATGGTTCTGACATTTAAGAGGATTTTATAGCGTCTATCACAATACAGCAAGTGAGGGCTGGGCTGTCACAGAAGACTGAAGGGATTAAGCACAAAAGGAAAGAGAAAAATTCAGTCACCTGCTGAACAACTTTCAAAATTCAATGAAGTACTGTAGAGACAGTTAATCTGAAAGCGCTCCTGAAAAATTCCATTAGATATTCTGTACTGTTCTTGGGGAGATCAAATATGTATCAAATTCAAGCCTGAACACATTCTACTGTAATTTCTACACAACAAATACTTCAATATTAACTCACCTAAATCTTGTTCTATTCCTTTTTTTTTTTTTTTTTGTTTCTGCTACAGTTGGAGGTTTTCCAGTTATTAGAGGGGGCTTGCTTTGAATTAGCAAATGATAGGGAAAACAGGGCAGGGGAGGAAATATAGGGATGGAAATCAAATAAGTCAAAGAGCTTAGAGCTTTATGTACCTCCCTTTGAAACGAATATTCGGTTAACAAAACTCTAGGATTTCATAGCAAAAATCCAGATTGTCTAATTATTCCTAAAAATTCTCACACACCTAGAACTTCTCTTTTTTCTCTGTTCAAACATGGTCTGTCTGGTCCCAAGCAAAAAAATACATGTTGAATTGGAATAGAAGTTAATTTACCTCAATATTTTAAAGGAAAATAATGAGCAAACACCAGAGTCAGGAAAATACCAGGGCAGCCTTTCAGAAATGCAGACGCACCACGTTCAGACTGGTCAAGCCAGTTTAGCTCTGTGGTCTGGCTGCCAGCCTTGCAAGGTGCTTCCAGAGCCAAGTGCCACGGTCTTCACTTAGAGCTATACCATTAACATTTGTAGCAGAAGCAACCTGCCTGTATAGAAGGTATCATGAATGGGAAGTGTCACATACTAGTTCTACTTGTGTGTCAAAAACTCACGAGATAAACTATCTCTACTCTAAGTGGTATCATTTAATCATTTTGGTATGGTACATCCACATGTGGTCAGCTGCTCTCTCCACACTGATATAAAGATACTCTTCTCATTAGCATCAGTGTCAAACCACTGCATTGTCTGCTTATAGTGCATTAAGAAACAAGTTCTTTTTCTACTGTATATGAGAGGAGTTTTCAAACTGACTATATAATAAGTTCTAGAAAAATTTCTGCTTGCCATCTACTGATGATGTGAATAAATAAGGTTTCTACCAGTCAAGAGAATACTAAAACTATTCAGGAGATTTCATTTGCATTTCAAAATTTTTCAACACTAAAGAATTATCTCAACTTACATTCGTACGGGTTTAAAATTACTCTGGACTTACTTAAAGCAAGGTAATACTATATGAACTATAAAAACTTGAATTATTTTTGAGTTGTTTATACATCTTAATGGATTTTGCTTGATAGCAAATTAAAATACAGAAAAGAAAACTCTTGTGTAAATCTACCCACAAGCAGGGCAGAACCTCATGAATCACATTGAATGGTAAATTATGGGGTCTTTGTGACCAGGGGGTTATTTTCATCTTGAAGGGGGAATGAACGTTAGCAAGCTTTGCTGTCCTGCACAATGTTGCACATGCCTTTGGAAAGAAGTTATTTGTGAAGTCACCAGTCCAAGGGAGAACTTAGACCAGCCCAACTAAATCTGTTCAGTGATGGAGCAGAAACTTCTCCTGCTCACCTGTACCATGAAGATGCAGCAGATGAGCACACCATGCAGATGCTGCAGGTCAGAGCTCTGAGCACTGGCTCTGCACAGGAAGGCAACGGATTGTGAGGGTTCCTCTACCATCCCAGTATGTGCATCATTTCTATAACAGAAAAGATGGGAAGACTAAACAGTTATTTACACCAAAACCCACTTGTGGGCTGCTTGCTGAATTGTCCCTCTGGGCTGCACAGGCTGGTTCCAGGGCCATGGCCAGGCACTGCTTTGGTGCCCTGAGCGTGCTGGGCTTCCGAGAGGACCTCTGATCTGTGGGCACATGCACTACAGTAAATTCAGCCAAAAACTCCACTGGTTGCTATAGTGCAGGACTAGTCTTTACCATTGACTGCTGCCCTAGAAAACCAGAGCAAAATGTAACTTTCTTATGTTAAAACATAACAATTTAACATGAATTTTTAATTTCTTGGAAGATGAAAACAAGACCGTACACCAATGATGAGAACTGATGGGATCATTTGTATTCTACTGCATTTATTTATGAGAAGAATACAACAGATTTCCTCATCTTCACTGGACTCTGCTATACTCACTACAGCAGTGATTTTACAACTAACAGCTTTGCAAAACACTTTCCTTTGCAGAACCCAGCTTGGTAATACTATATTTCATGAGGTGGGTGAAGAATTTCCTTGGGAAAGTTCTGACACAACTTCTGTCAAAATTATCATACCTATTTGAAATATTTTTTGGAACTGACCTTCCCTCAACAATGCTGCCTACAATCTATCTTATTACAAAGAAAATAAACAAAAGAAAGTCTCATTAGTCAGGAAAAAGGAACCTTTGGCAAGTAACTCGGCAAATTGTCAGTGATAGATGCATCACTGTACCGAAAGCTTTAATCAACAAATGGGATATGCTAAATAGTACAAGGGGTCATGAGAACTCCATCCCACACAACAGAATTGAACATTTGAAGGTGAAAAAGAAAAGACTAAGTCAAATAAAACAAATTCAAAGTGCTCATCCATACTGCAATTAAATCCACTGCACACTGCTGCATGCTTTCTGCTAGACTACTAAATAAATTCAAGTGAAATCGTTAGAAATCAATCTAGCTATTACATTCTGAAATTTTAATGCCATGAAAGACTGGGACTAAGTCTTTTGGATGCCACGGAATTGATTTCAAAAGAAAAATCCACACAAACTCATATGTTTAATTTATTCCCACTTGTTACTATGCATTAAAAGTGTGTATTTGTGCAAATAAGTACACAAATGATCCATTAAAAACAATACAATAAAAATTAATAATGATGTCGACAGCATTCACGTCAGTATAACACCGGTTTCCAAGCTCTTGCTAATTGCCATAAAAGTTTTTCCATCCCAGTTATGCTCCTCACTATCTAGAACATTAATCCTCATTTCAATCACATATGCAATTTATATGGCTGACTTGTGCCTCAACATAAAAACAGATAAACCAAGTTAAAGTGTACTAAACATATTACTGAAACATAAACACACCACCACCATCACACCTACACTGTTAGATTTATATATAAACTTAATAAATTATTAGGCAAAACCCAACAGAGTATGGTTTTCAGTTTTTTGAGACACAGTACTCTTGGATTGAAAGCAAATGATTAGATGTACTGCCTTAGGATACCAACCCATATCAGTGATGACGTACTTTCAGAGTGCTGAGTTAGCACTTGTACTTCAGTACCATTTAGCTGTGAATTATGATTTAGGTTACAATTGACTTTCAGAATTGTAATTAGTTTTGTTTGAACATAAGAAATTTTGGGAATCTTCTCAGCTAATGTAAAAATTTAAGTCAGATCTTTTCTCCACATTCTCTAACACAAAACAGGAAAAATCAAAAGGGTTTGTGACCAGATAAGGCCACAAACATCTGATTTTAAATGGTCCTGCTCTGAGTAGGGGACTCCAGAGGCCCCTTCCAGTCAAGGTCTTCCAGGCCATCTCTGCTTTAGTACTCTACTCATTAAAAAGCCAAGATGATCCACACTACATTTTAATGACTACTCCCAGGTTAAAAACATTTAAAATACAAATATCAGGTTATTGATAAGATCTGACATTATGTTTTGAGGATTACCAGATTTAAGATTTTTCAAATGTTCCAGTACTGAATATATCGTACTATATTAAAGAGTTCTCCCTCCAAAGCAACTGTTTAAAAATAATTAAACCAACTACAAACTTCAGTAAGACAGACAAGTTCACAACCTTAAGAGATTAGTAGTAGAATATTGTCATCATCCAATAATCAGAAGATTTAGTTATATTGTACTGGAACACGAGCTTTTGCTGACCCCACGCATGAGCTGGTTTCTATGATATTCTTTCATAACAAACACAAAACTTCATTGGCAGCTATTTCTCAGAAAAGAAACAGACTGTATTTATAATTTTCCTCACTAAATAAAAGTAATTGAATCTTTACTTGTATCATATGCAAGTGCAAAGAAGAACAGAAGCTCCTTTCCACTTGAAACACAATATGCATTATGCAACATACCTCAAAAAATATCTGATCAAAACTTACAAGCAATACATCTTAACAGTTCACCAAATTAGACTAAACAACAAAGCATAAATTAGAAATGCTCTAATACACAAACTGGCATTAAGCCAAAGAGAAACAAAGTATATTTTCTGTTTGCTTGTCCTTGAGGCATTGCGTAAAATGGCAGTAGCTCTAGTTTTTCCAGGGAACTCAGGAGTTCCTCTACACCCACCACCACCCATGCAAGTTTAACCAGGCTTCTTCATGCTGCTCTTCACCCACACAACACCCTCTCAGAGACACCACACACAACAAACTTCCCAATGTCAGTTTCATCTTCTGTGGCCCACAAGAGTTTAAACTTGGCCCGTGGCATTTCAGAAGTGCGTCAGTAAAAGGGAACAATGAGAAAGTGTCCTTGTCTTACCAGTGCAAAGCATGAGTATAAACAACAGCTGAACTATGTTTTTAAGAGGACACTGAAAGGGCTAATAGCAGTAAATGCTCTCTTTGAATTGAATCAGAAATGTCAGTATTCAAATTTCCAGACCTATGATACAGAGTAACAAGACACATCTGACAATCCCTCCTGTTTAGAAAGATGGCAAGAGTGCTTTTATTTTCCTTCCAGGAATGTATTTTCCACCTGCTCAGAGCAGAACATTCACAATTGCTGCTGCACAGACATGGCATCCATCTCTAACATGCAATTTCATTAAGGCCTAGAGAGTCTTCCCTTATTTAACCAGATAATCAACAGAATAGCACTGGAGAGTTCAGAGCTTGTTTCTTAGAAGAGCTCAATCTCCACACAGGTTCCAGAGATGACAACTCTTGCTTTGAAGAAAGTTCAACAAATCTAACGGTCAATGAGAATCTGAAAATGCATGTGAGAAAGAAGCCACAACAAAAGCAGTACTTGCACTTGACAGCAGAGGAGTCAGAGCTCTGTCTGAAGTAACGACTTAAAGAAGTGTCAGGGAATGCTCTGAGAAGGTACCACATCTCAATCACCCACCCTGGGAACTTGGTGCCACGGTCCCTGGCACAGGTTTTGATCCAGGATAACCATCTTTCTGCAAAACAACCTGCAGGTTCTGCCGGTGAGCTGGCACAGACTGGGGACTGCTCCCAGCAGGCAGTTTGGATGTGGCCACCCTGCTTTGGAGCACAATAATGTAACAGTGTGGAAATGGGTTGTTCCGCTGCCAGTTTCAAAGCAGCCCCAGGCACATCCGATTCAGCACGCTCTGCAAGAGGTGTATTCCCAAGCCAAATGCTCATTTCATACACTGCTCGCTTTTGGTTTAGTATCTCCTCTGTGATGTGTAGTTTTTGTAGTGGGATAATTTTTTCCAAAACCTTATCACACGGTCTATGAAGACTCCATGTGGCACAGTACACCATTTGAAAGGAGTGGGATTTATCAATATGTGGTCAAGCAGAATTAATATAAAGGTTTTCTTCAATGCAAACAGATAAATGGTTAAGTTCTTCAACTGCAAAATTCAGACACCTTTCTCTTAACCAAACACTCTGATACATGAAAGACTTCACCTATAGCTGCTGTCCCCTGAGAACACTGTCCAGCACACTTGCAATTTCAGAAGAACACGTGTGCTGCACACCTATACATACATGAATACAGAAAAAACAATTTCAGTGGGTTGGAAGGTGTTAACATGCAGACAATTAAGTTTGTGAAACACCTGTTAACACTGGATAGTCAAGACTAATCAATGCTACAGAAAATGTCCTTAAGAAATGCAAGTTTGTTGTAATGCCAAATGAAGACAGAAACACTTTTTCCTGAAAATGATGCAAATAAAACAAAATTTAGAATACAAAATTTCCTAGGAAGAGCTGATGAAACCCAAACTATAGAACTCAAACACAATTTAAAGAAGGACTCTCCCAGGAAACAGGCAGGAATGCACTGACACTGGCACAGATGGCTTTTTTCACAGTTAATCCTCCAGGGCTCAAATGGCATCCCCAGATTTTCACAGGTTTCCCACCAGCCATAAGAAAGTAGTCTGCGTTATTTTTAAAGTTGAGGAGGTGGAATATATATGTGTGTGTGTGTATAGATAGATTATATATATCTATACACACACACATATATATATAACAGATCTTCTCTCACCAGGAACGTGAAACTAAACCTTTTAGAACCACGCACACAAGTGGTTGTCTGTGAAAAATCAACAACTCATTAGTCATATCAGGAATATTACTGGCACACTGGATTCATACAGATGAAAGGTGTCAGGGCTGAAAATAACATCCATCACCTCAATCCAGGGTCTGCTGGTTTAACCATAAAATAGTCTTCTACTGCAGATGTCTACAGAGGCCTAGACAGGTCTTGCTCCTATACACGACTCCAGCTGCTAAAAAGATGCCTGTTTAAAGTTTGGAGACAGCCCCAGGACACCTAACCACTGGATAATGTCTTTTCAAAATTTAGAAAAAAACAAACAACAGAATATCCTTACCACGATTTCCTTGTCTATTCTCACTGCATAGCTTCTCAGTTCCTGCTAGCACCTACAACTAGGACATTTGTTTTTCACTATGTGGAAAAGCTTTATAGGGATTTGACCTATTAAAAGTCACTGAGACTTCAGCTTCTAGGTCTTTCTCATTACACCTTTTCAGCAATTTCAGTACAGACACTTTTCCACCTTCCATAGTGAACCTCCCTGAGTCCTAAAATACTTCTGGGTCATGCTCTATTCAACTGAAATACTGCTCCACACAAAACTTTGAAGAACAAAGGCACCTTACCTTACATACTACCATTTTTGCAGCCCTGGGGTTTAATGCATCAGCAGGAAACAAACCTTTAAACAGCTCCATTGTAAAATATAAATATTTAATAGTTTATAGCATAGGTTGCTCTTGTTGAGGAAAACAAAGACTATCCCAGGCAAACAGCCATCAATGTTTCTAAAAGCAAAGGTGTACCACTACTATTTTCTTCTGTCTGGCCAAGTCTGGGAAACTAGTCTGCTACTGAGGAGTGGCATCTGCTGGCAGAGAGGCACTCCACAAAAATCAGATTCACGGATAAAATTAAAAAGAGAGAAAAAAAAAAAAGACAGATCAGAGTTCACATTATTCACCAAACAACCTTCCCTTCCATCCTGACTGACAGGATGATGATGTTTTTCTCAACAGTGTAACTCCTTTCAGTTATGCTGATGGTACTGAATTGCCCATGAACCAGAACAACATTGCTAGTGCTGCCCCTAAGATTTCTTTTCGCTAGTCAATCAGCAACAGAAGTGAAGGACAAAATACATGTTTGTTATTTAATTAAAACCATTCACATCATGGACCTCTTAAATAAATGCTTACTGTGACTCACTGTAATGGATGCTAAATAGATCGCTAGGGTACTTCACTGTGAACACTCAACTGAGTTTAAAAAATTCAAGAGGCCCAGAAAACAACTGAATATCATGATTTGCTGTATGTCTTAAAATTAATTCTAAGCATTAAATGAAATTTAAACTACAGTAAATGATGTAAATACACAGAGCAAGTCACTGAACATGAACCAAAATATCCTTAATTTTAGAGCAACCTGCTTGTACTACAGCCTAAAGCTGACCTACGCTTTCCATTAGGTGTTACTCCTGGAACTGTGGCAATCTATAACTTTTTGGCTTAAAATATCATTGTGAATGACTAACACATGCCATTCTGAAAGGGACAGAAAAAATAGAAGGAGACTTGATTTAAATGTTTTACCCATGTCCAAGAATAAGAGCAGGAATAAATTATATTTTATACTATATTTTTACTTTTAAAGAAAACTTCCTACTCTAAACAGCACCATGTTACATCAAGATATTTTGCAACAACATCTAAAATGTAGTATTACTAACAATACAGTTTTTCATTTGGAGAAAAAAAACGCCAAAACATACTGGGCTATTACTATACACTTCCAAAAATATAATCACTCTAAAACTCATTATGAAAAAAATAAGATACGATTTTAAAAAAGAGAGGTTTGTATCTACATACCAAGGGTTCTATCTGCTCTGGGCGTAGTCTCCTGGGAGCTATTGTGGCTGATCAGAATTTTGTAATGACTCCCCTCAGCTGCCAGGTTAGTCAGGTGAAATCAGAGCAGAAAGCTACTGCGGTAATGATCTCCCTTCTTGATACCATAGTAACAACCAAAGGTGTGCTTTAATGTCATGTATGTCATAATATATGACATTTGACATCAGGTCTGCACCTAAAGAAACATCTGGTTATCCAACTACCATTATCCAATGTTGATTGAAGCACCGACAATCATTCAATTGCTAGACTTTCAGAACTTAAGAGAGTCTGCTGTTAGTAAACAAAAGTCATGCTCATAGAAAGACTCAGCCCTGCTGTTCTCATCACTCCACTGAGGACCTGGTCACAGCACTTCCCAAGTCCCTTCCAGCCCCACAACATCAGAAGCCTACAGGTGGAAACCAAGGAGCTGCTGTACGTGACTCAGTGTGCAGTCCAAGCCACAGCCTAGGCACGAAGAGTATTTCCTTGGGCCAAGAACGCTTCCTGCAAAATGTACATCACTGACCTAGATCAAAAGATGAGAACTTTGAAAGAAAGACTGCTATGGAGCTATGGAGTAAAATAAAGAACAAAATACTATACAGTATGTCAAAACTATACATCTATTAAGAAATACAGGAAGAAGAAAGTATTTAAGGTGATAATGTGCCAGGAAAGAAAGACTGAAGAGGAGCAAATGAAGCAAAACTATCATGTTGGACTGTTTAACCATAAGACTATGAGAAAAACACTTTGAAGGACTCCAAGAACTTTCCAACTGCAGGTAAAAGGGAACTTTTACCATGCCAACATCTGTTGAAAAATGCAGATTCACAGAATCACAGAACTGTTAGGGTTGTAAGGGACCTCTGGAGTTCAGTTCATCCAATCCCCCTGTCAAGGCAGGGTCACCTAGAGCAGGTTACACAGGAATGCATCCAGGTGGGTTTTGAATGTCTCCTGAAAGGAAGACTACACAACCTTCACACACCGGCACTCTGTAAAGTTCCTAGAATGTGATAACAATATTTTTTAATATTTAAATATGAGGAGGCTAGTGCAGGGTATGTATCTTGGGCTGGTTCTCCATTGCAGGTCTGACTCATCTACAAATCCAATTGTGAAAAGCAATTTGAGTAAAAATCACCACAAAATGAGAGATCAGCATTCTAAAATAGGAAAAATGAAAGAGATTATAAAACACCTCTTTGAAGAGAGATCAGATATATTTCTCCAATAGAGAAAAACCAAAACAGGCTTCAGAAAAGCAAACTTCAGCACCACTGGGGAATCAGAAGTGCCAGGGCAACCCTCTGAGGGATAACAGAGTGTTGTAGGTGTCCTTTTCCTGTAATAGGGTAATTAAAGAGTAGCCATGCCAAACAGTGCCAACTATTGGGGTACCTGCTGCTGTGTTTCAGTACTGGGGCAGCAAACTACCCCAATGCAAATCCAAACTACAAAGCACATTATGAAAACATTATGACTAAACCAGGTGGAAACTACAGCAAAGTTATTTTAATTGAAAAGCATTCCCAAAATCTGCACCAATAAGTTAACAATTCTCAATATGTATTTCAATAACTAATTAACAATTGAATCTGTGAGAATTATAGTTTATATTAGAAAATTCGATATCCTACTTGTCTCTAATATAGGAATGAGCCTTCTCTATTTAAGTATTTGCTGCCATCGTGTGTACACTTCAAAAACTGCAAACTTATGAACAGTACTTGAGTCAGCTGTGAGTACACATAAGGGCACTACAGGCTTCAGTTAGAAGGTGATGAAGTATCAAGGATCACTAAGTAACTATAACCTCAACTCAATTACACAGACCACATGCTTCCACTATGTAATCAAAAGAAGCAAGAAACTAATTATGAGTAAATGGTATTTGGTGGCCCACAAAAAATAAAGCAACTGCTCTGGTTCATTCCATGCAGATATCAAAACTACCAAAGCAATTCAATACCTTCAGCCATGACATCTCCCAAAAAAGCAGTAGTGATGGGGACTTAAATTCAAGCCTTTCCACCAGGTTTCGTATGGTTCAGGAAGGAAAAAAAAAGAAAAGAAAAAAAAAAAAGAGAATGTTGCAGTGACCTCATGTTCATTTCCTATAAATTAGGAAATAGAATAGTTCAGCAAGAAGAAAAAAAATACTATAAAATCAAATAAAACTAGTTTATCAATTTTACATTGTTCGGTAATTCCCACAGAGTGAGGGAAGATGCACCTACATTTTAAGGGTCTGTTGTTAGCCAGTCTTGAAATAGGGGTGCAAGGTCAATTTAGAAGGTATTCTACCAATGTAGCTAGTTACTGCAGTGAGGAAAAAAGTGCATCATGCTGTCTTTTACCTCAGACTCTGTCTCTCACTAATATCCCTGAAACAACAAGACTCAGCAACAACAACAGGACTCAAACTCCCCACATATCAATAAGGCTAAAATCCTACACTCAGTAAATCTGCTTCTAGTACCATTTCTAACTTGTTAGTTAGAAATACCTCATTGCTTCACATTACTTCTGGAACTGACCTTTAAAATCTATAAATTCACATAGATACTATGATTAAATATGTTTTCCAAATTATATCCTTCAAAAACGTAGTTTGGAGTTGAGACAGAAACAAAAAAATATTTCAGCAGAAACTTCCTGCTCGATGGATTTCCAAGAGTGAGTTTCATAAACAGCAGGATATCACTTATAAGATCTATGTGGTAAATACAGTCAGCTTGAGCCTTAAAACATCCAAAGCTCTCGGCATTACAAAAGACAGATAAGACAACATGGAGATTGATAAAGATGCTGCTAAATACATGATTATGAAATCAAAATGTGAGGCTCAACTTCTTGCAAAAAATGATCTCTGATTAAAGAACTGAACGTTGAACTGAATAAAAACCCTTTCACTCCTCAATGTGTACACATCAGTATGTCTTAAGTATAGCTGTACATACACAAATTTGGGGCTTTAAAAATCCTCCAGTATGCATAACTCCTACTTGTTCATGCACCTCACATTCTGCTGAAAGAAGAAAAAAAAAAAAAAAACCAGTTTCCAAACAGTTATTCAGATGTGCTCCAGGTGCCATTTTAACTTGCAGAAAATATCAATTTTGTGTCTACACAGGACAGAAAGGTACATCCATACAGTACGTGCAATTACAGCACTCATAATGTTATTGCAGTAATTACAAAATGTGGTACTTGACAGCACTTGTAGAAAGTTGGCAGTGTTTATAGTGTTGATAGTGGAAATGCACTGACAACATAGTAAAACCTACCATGCTTACAAAACACTACATGCTGACAATATTCCCACAAGTAGCAAACAAATGCTAGAAGGAAGGTGTCAATAAAATACAAACAAGCAGAAATCCTTATAAATTTGCAATTCCAATTTGTATTCAGTTTATCTGTTTGACCCACTACACTGTCTTAGAATGCAACATAGTTCAAACCTTCATATCTTCATCTGAAAACCTAGCCTGGTAAGTTCTTTCAATTCTACTGTAACGTACTTTAAATACTAAAAATAGACTGTGCTGTAACACTGTGGGCAAAACAAACAGGATACCCATCTCCTCCTCTTTTTTTTTTGTTTACATGTAAGAGGAAGCAACAAATCTAGCAAGACCCATATTTGCACTCATACAACTTACAGACAACTTTTTAAGACACACATTTTCTTTCTGTAACCTGTATCAAGTTAAGGTTTTTGAAATGGCTGTTAAGTAATACTGAAAAAGAACAAATCAAGCTAATTTGCAGTAAATATGATAAACTGTTAAATTCAAAGAGTACTCAGGGAACTGAATGCACAAAATAACAGATTCCTGATCATTGCAGCTCTAACTTAAAAAAATCCAGAGGCCCTGAGAATTATGTGCCATTATGTATATAAATTATACATAATAAAGGCTTTTGATTCCCTAAGTTTCAAACACATACACAAGTACAGTTTCAAACACATACACAGTACCCAGTGTGGTTATGCACATGCTGTCTCACATGGTTTGGACAGAATTTTATACTACCACTAGATGGAAACCTGAACTGTGTTTTAAACTGACAATTCTGTAAATCACAGAATCATAGAACTGGGTTGGAAAAGACCTCTGAGATCATCAAGTCCAACCCTTGATCCACTACCACCATGGTTACCATACCATGCTCCATTACTGGCTCTCCTTCTACTGTGTCTGGCTATTTTCTCATTTAGAGATCTAATCCCGCACTGGCTGTCACTAACCTGTACTCATAGGAAGGTATCCATGGAGCAGACATACACAAAACTTCTACAGTATCTTCAACTCTGAGAGCAGAAACATGCCCTGCTCAGTTCCCAGGACAGTGTACTCAATGTAAGGAATAAACTGTTGCATACATTAGAGATTTACTCCATTCCTACAACAATTTAAACTTCTCGATCTAAGTTACAACTAAAAAGAATTGCTGTAGTCTGACAAGAAATTTCAGTAGGGATTCAATTAATAACACATTTTAAACATCAAAGACATGTTACTGAATTTATAAACCTATTTACACATCATGTATTTATACAAAGTTTCATCACTTCGATGGAGTTTACTGTGCAATGTACCTGAGGTGACTGGCATATACAAGTGACTGGCATTACTGCCTGATGTGACCCCTATGACTCAGATATTATTTCCTGCTGTGTCCAAACAGTTGTAAATGAAGACTTCAACTGGCAGACAAGCACAGTTATTAAGACAGCCATCTGACTAGCTACATGCAGTTGTGGATTTGATAACATAGAGATAATTGGCACAGTAACATGACAGAAGCACTGAGAATACTGATGCCACATCTTATAAGACTCTGAATTTGGAAAATACAGTAAAGGTCTAAAACCATTATGTACACAGGCAAAAAAAACCAACCCCCCAAGAAATCACTGACCTTAGCAGTAGCCATATGAAAGAGAATGACACTGTTTTCCAGGTGAGAAGTACCAAATGCCCCTTCCTATGACGTGCGTGCACCACACACAAGCCAGAGGGTATCCACCAGGCTACCCCAAGTCTCTCCACATGAGAAAGCTCTCAGACGGCCTGGATTCTCCATGGAAGAGAAGTGAATACCAGTTGCTGCTTCTAAACTCAAATTTTAAAGAGCACTGAAAGGATGGAAGTGATGCCACGATATGAAAAAGATGTTATTACCACAAAACTTGGCAATAGGCATCCATGTAGTCAACCTTTGCTCTTATTTCTTTGGTCAAAATGACAACTGTCCATGAACACCGGTTCAGGAAACTCTCCAAATCATGGGTCACTATGACAAAATTTCATCTTATGCAAAGCAGACTTCAAACCTTACAGCAAAGTAGGTCACCAGGAATGCTAGGTCAGAGCATCAGGTTGATTTCCTGTGGCCAGTCATACCCAAATTCTACATGCTCTTCAATTTATCAGCCACAATTCCATGGCACTCAGAAAACTGTGAAATTCTTTCCTGCCTTTTGATAAATATCAAAGAAAATACAGGAAACTCTCTCTAATTTATTTCTTACAACTTACTAACCAGCGAGCACCCTAAATGGGGACTAGATACATAAGGCTCAGTAAGAATTGACTCTTAATAAGAAGTTTTCGATTCAGATAGCCATAAAAATCACTAAAAGCAAATTCTTGTATCCGGGAATGTTAAAATGAAATACTACACTTAAATCTATTTCACAATTTTTATTATAGTCATAAAATGGCAAAAAACTTATATTTTTTAAAAAAATTATTCCTTTGTCAGGTAAAGAAAACATCACATATAATTTACTTCTCTGAAGTTAAGAGCATAATACAGAAAGTCAGCAGCAGTTTTAGATTTTTGCAACCTATGTTACTTGGCAAAAGCACAAAAAGCAACCCACACATCCCATTCCCATCTCAGTCTCACTCCAGTACTGGCCACAGCTGCTTCTTCCATGCTCTTTGACTATTTGCTCTTCAAACTCTCCTGTCAATATTTCAACATATTTTTCAGTGTCAGAAGCTTAAAAACAAAGGGGAGGGAAGATCATACCAGCCCAAAGAATCGAGAAGCAAAAAGTTCCCTAAGTGTATCCGCTTACAAGCAGAAAAAGGTCAGGACACTATGTCCTGGGAAATACCATGACAGCATCCCACAATCATCCCAGCAAACTAAGTACTGCAAGGGACCTGGGGAACTGAAAACAAATTTGATGAAAGACAAGTATTTGTATCGCACCAAACATTACACCGATTCAAAAAAATTAGTCATTCTTGAGAGGCTACGTGATCAGGTTCCCCAGACAGAGAGATACTGTTCTATCTTAATTTTACCAATAAAACGCCTAGATTTGTTATGAGGAATGAAATGTCACCTTTCTTTTGAGTATACTACAGCAGATGCCAGCTCCCAAATCAGTCTCAGTTCATTTGAAAGCTTATTAAAAGGCTTTCAGAGTCAAGAGTGGACAAAGCATTTCAAAGGCAGTTTGTTCCATCTATTAAATGTGAGAAGACATCACGTAAATCTGCAGAATGATTCTGCTCATCTTCAGACAGTCCAGGCCTTCTCATCTACCGGTCAGGCTTTATAAAAAAGCCAAGTATGAAATGGTCATTTTCAAAATTAAAAGAGGAATTAGCTTAAATGTGAAACAAATGGTTATTGAAATTACTGAATGTTCTACTTATTGTAACCTGGAATGAAGTGATCAATACTATCTTAATATTACCTATTTTAAGTAAGCATTCTCATCAGCTACTACATGATTTAGAAGACTGTTGGACTAACTATCATACCTGTCAACATTAATTCAATAGCATTCCAAAGTAATAAACACTATCAATCTAATTATATCAGCAGTCTCCTGTAAATGAGTACCAATTATTTTAATTAAAATATTAAATATTTAGAAAATAGATAGGAACATATATTAATAATTTATATACTTAATTTGAATCTATCTGAACAAGCGTAATTCCTGAACAACAAAGCTTACTTTCTTTGTATCCCACTTTGATATCTTCCATCAGTTTTCTAGACATGGATCTAATAGCAATGAAAAAAGCCCTATTTATATTGTTCTACTTTTATATAAGTGTATACGGGCTTGCAGTCTATTATCAATCACATTCACTTAAGAACTCTTCCAAGAATATTCAAATGATAGTTTCCCTATTTTGTAAATGCAAACAGGTCAGTTTAGGTTTCCTATAAAACTACATTAACCATCTATGAAGTTGGGTTCTAACACTAAAGCCCTCAATTCCTGTGTATTCTAAACAAGCAAATCCCTTCTCATCTCCTTTACAGGAAAATTACAGGAATCATTCACACACTAAAGCAATATCATTTGGGAGCTTTTTACCTCTTTTCCCCCCCTTTCTTTTTAAAGGTAATCTAGAAATCTCCTTCCAGATTCTTCACCACGTTTCACAGGAAATAAAGAAAACTTGTTCAGCTTGTGAGAAACAATCACAGAATCATTTGAATTGGAAAAGACCTCCAAAATCATCAAATCCAACCTCTGACCAAACAACACCTTATCAACTAGATCATGGCACTAAATGCTAGGTCCAGTCATTTCTTGAACACTTCCAGGGACAGTGCCTCCACCACCTTCCTGGGAAGTCCGTTCCAGTATTTAACAGCTCTTTCTGTGACAAAATTCTTCCTGGTGTGCAATCTGAACATCCCCTGGTACAGCTTGAGGCTACGTTCTTGTCACAAGTTGCCCAGGAGAAGAGACCGACCCCCACCTTGCTACAACCTCAATCAACATGCCCAGTTCCCTTGAATCAGCACAATTTAAATACCAAGGGAGCAAAAAAATCATTTGAGGCAACCATAATGTGATTAGAAGACCAGGCCTGTTTTCTAAACAACTAGCAAATATGAATCAAATTGGAGGAAAGAGAGCACACCACAGGCTGTGAACTAGTATATTCAAACACACCCAGAAGGTCTGGCTACCCAAAAAAATCCTGAAGGGTTTTAACAATAGCCAAGTAGTTTCATGTTAAAATAAACCATCCTTGAAAATTGTCATTCAAAAAGCATTTGGATGAGCTTATTAAGGTTACATTTCATACTGAAGTCCTCATTCAGAGTCAGCAAACATCGATGCAATCATCATACCCATAATCTTTATCCTCTGATGAATATACATTCAGATATACTATTTTAATATAAAATTATGAGTACTAATTTTCTGTAACATAAGACATCAAGCTACTCTGTACCAGATGCCCTGCATGCAATAGAAGACATGAGGAAAGAACATTTCCAGATGCAAGCTGAATATTGACAACACTAAAATGCATACCGCAAGGTATATGCTCAGCCTACTGAACAATCAAATGGGAAGAAAACTCCTTGACATGCAACATGTCAAAATACTGTTAAAAAAAGATGTAACTTTGCTTTGTTTTTTTTTCTTAAATAAACTTAACAGGAAATTCAAAAATTGTTTTGTATTAATGTTATAGTGATTTGTTTATGTGGATTTTTTTGTTTGGTTTGTTCTTTGTGTGGTTTAATAAATATAGATAAGGAGGCAGGGAGTACAGTTATGGTTCATGTATGTGAAGAAGTAGCATATCACTGATTCATTCACTGCTAACTGCTCTTGTGCCCTTCAGGAACCGGATGCTTCGCAAGACTCTGCAAGACTTGCAAGGCTCTGCAAGAATTGTCCCAGAGCTTCCAGCCTATTTCTGGTCAGAAGTGTGTCCTGCTGCCCAGGGGGCAAAGAATAAAACTCAAGAGAAGCAAGTGATGCACAATACAACTGTTCACTACCCGCTGACCGACAGCCAAACCATCCCCAAGCAGCAAATGGCCCCACCCAGCCAACTCCCCCCAGTTTATATACTGAACATGACATTCTATGGTATGGAATATCCCTCTGGACAGTTCAGGTCAGCAGTCCTGGCTATTCTCCCTCCCAGCTTCCTGTGGACCTCTTCACTGGCAGACCACAGGAATCTGAAAAGTCCTTGATTTAGAGTAAGCACTACTTAGGAACAACTAAAACAGTGTGTTATCAACATTATTCTCATATTAAATCCAAAACACAGCATGTACAAGCTACTAAGAAGATTAACTCTATCCCAGTCAAAATCAGGACAGAGGACACCAATATGAATTAGAGCCTAATTAGATTCTACAGTTACCTAATACAAGTTGTCTACAGTCCACCTTCCTCAATTATCTAGTTCAAGTCTTCAAGGGGCTGGGAACCACAGCAGAGCATAACACGCAAAGCAAGTCTCATGGGTCAAAAATGTTAAAGTCTGATTTAAATTCCACCCTTGAAAAAGATTATCATCTGGGGGAGAAAAAAATCCCAGAACAAAACAAAAATTAAAGATGAGAAGAGACACGCTAACTATGTGCTAATATCTCCCAGCATCTTGTTAGAAGACAGACATATTTGCAAAGTTCTTTATACTCACACACTCAAAACAGTTATTAAATTAGTTTCCTTTCCTTGAACATATCATACCTAATGATAGCACTAAATGTCAGGTTTCAAAATTCAACTTCTGTTCCTCGTAGTCTAATTTTTGTCACAGTTTCCCCTATAATCTACTTTTGAAGCATTTTAAAACTGAGAAATATTTTCACTGTTTACTTCACAGAAATGGTTAAAGGTATTTCAATGTAAACATTTACTTCCTTTTCTAAAACTATTTTAAGGAAGATTTTAGCACTGAAAATAGTAACCTGTAACTTGTCTTTTTAGCTCATGTTAAAACTGGAAGCAACGATGCGGAAACATTTCAGCAATATCAAGTAAACGGCAATTGAGAACTACAATAGCATCAGGCATTTGAGAGGTAGATACAAATTTCCCTGATTTGAGGATCTATCAGTTGGCAAGAGGCAATTAAAATACACTTATTCCTCTCCTGTGAAGAGAATACCAAGCAGCATTCTCCCTGCTGGTTCCTGATGCCCCGGCCCAAGTTACTTTACTCCACAAGATTTCAGCTACAGCAGGTAGAAGTGATGGGTCAGTTCTCCCCTCAATTACCCTTCACTCCGTTAACTGGGAGGCAATGGATGTTACCCATGCTAACCAGCTTCTATGGCAGAGCAGAATACAATTTTTTTTCACAGAAAGGAAAACAGTTTTGGGATTCAAAAATATTCCAAACCTGTAGTTCAGTGAGCATGAAAATTAATGGGAAGCTTGTCTACAGGTCCATCTCCTGCAGTTGAGTTCTTGTTTTAATCGAAGTTTCTCCTCTGTGAAGTGTATATACATTTGTCTGCTGTGTGGGTTTTTTGGCGTCTATTAATACTCTAGCATCTGCTGGACTTCAGGCATGTGGGGAAAGCATCTTATGGGTCTCCCTCCTCTGCTGCTTGTGAACCTTGTTACAACCTCATCACTTCAGAGTGATGTGCTTTTCCATCCTTGGTGAAACCAGGCGCGAAGGGGAAGGGGTGTTCAGCAGAGAAGCAATGTTCACATAAGCCTTGTTTCGTTAGGAAACACTGAAAAAATGTCACTCAGAACTAAAATAAAAGATCACAGGAAAGCTATTTACGCCTACGTATTTAGCTTATAACTATACAGTTATAATTATAACTACGTATATAGTTATAAATATATATGTGTATCTATATAATGTATTGTTATAAATATTAAAGATAATTCTGTGTATATATTTTTGTATCTGTATATATAGTTCATTATATAACTGTTGTCATTCTGTTACATACACCTGTGTGTGCATAGCTATGATGACACACATCTGAGGCAAGCAAATGCAAACTGTAAAAGATAACCTGCCCGGAAACATGGAATTCAAGGAATTCTGTAGCTCTGTAAGAAGTTCGCCCTTCAGGGGGGCGTGCCCGAGGAGACAGAATCAACCAGTGAAAAAGCCCTCCGGGCTCATCGAGTCCAACCTCTGCACAGCCCGCTGCCCTTGACCTTGCGGGGCCTCCCCTGCGCCCCGCCGGGCCCCGCCGCCCCCGATGCGGGGGGAGGGCCCGTCCTACCCACGCGGGGCGGCGGGCACTTGCCTCCCATTCCCGCAGGAAGCGCTGGGCCTCGGCGGGCCCGGCCGCCCTGTGCCTCCGGAACTCCTCCTTGACGTAGCGGTCGCCCAGGTCGCGCAGGGCGGGCGGCAGCGCCCGGTGCAGCTGCAGGACGCGGCGGTACAGGCGGCGCGCGGTGCCCGGCGCGGCCATGGCGGCGAAGGGAGCGGGACCCGGCACGGCCCGGCACGGCCCGGCAC
>JAWWES010000081.1:24617499-24633514 GCA_035583135.1 Lophotriccus pileatus | reverse complement strand
CAGGCGGCGCGCGGTGCCCGGCGCGGCCATGGCGGCGAAGGGAGCGGGACCCGGCACGGCCCGGCACGGCCCGGCACAGCCGCACCGGGGCGGGGCGAGGGGCCGGCCGGGGCCGGGCCGCCTCTGCGACCGCCCGGTTACACACAAGCGTGTTAGAACGTCCTGCCGACACGGGCAGAGCCTGCGTTTTCCAGATGATGTTTAAAACTGTACCAAGACATGCAGTTGCAAATAGTACTGTCTTCACCACCATATGGACAAACTATGCTCTGTATACCAGGACAGAACGTGGCACAAAGTGAGTTAGTCCACTAAGCACAAGCTTCATATGCTTAAATTTGTTTTATCTGCATTTTCAAGCATAGGTGAGAGACGAGAGAAGACATAGTGAGAAACCTTCCCGCCTCCGTGGCTTTGCTCGCAACTTTGTGCCACCACGTTGTCTCTACCAAGCTCCTGTTTTCTCTTAGCCCCCTCTTACAGCCCGAGCTCCAGCTGCCCAGCTCTCCATAAGGTTTTCTCAGCAGCTTAACATCACACCCAGCTCACTCACGCGAAAAAAATCTTCATCAAAATCAACAATCGTAGATATTTTGGAAAAAGCAGAGTCAGGCAGTGGCCGCAGTAGCAAAATTCCTGCCTCATCACAGGTTAAACTCCTTTCACCCAGTCAAATCGCTTGTGCTTCAAAACAGAAAGGAAACCTTTCTATAGGCCCGGGTAGCATTAGGCTTTCCCTGAATATTAGAAAATGTTATAAAAATGTAGTGCCTCGTCAAAAACCCAAGTCATTATGTGACAGCAACAGAGGAAAGGGCAAAGTACAGATTATTTTGATGACTACAATTTCTTGATGTTTATTTATTCTCTTAAGCACTTCAGTGATAGAAAACTGAAGTTCCTAGTAACACAAAGTTACTGAAGTAAAACAAAATGGTTATAGTTTCACTTTTTATCACTGTCAAATTCCAGTCTTCTTCATGCCTGTGATGCTCTCAGAGTGAGCAGTTGGGCCCTGGCAGAGGAGGTCTGATCCTCAAATTTATTGGTCTTGCTATATTTTCAAACTGTATTTTCTACAGATATCTCTTTGCGGAAGGATTTCTGGACTTAATGCACTTTGTCTACCTTGTGTCCTTCAATATGTTCACAATTTAAAAAGATTGAGGTTAAAAAACTGATTTGGTTTATCAATTTTATTTGCAATGATGCAATTCCACTGAGTCATCTCAGAGTGCATTCATTTACAGAATTTATTTAAATATTTTATTATATACTGACCACTATATTCATTTTGCACATTGAGAGCTTTCTCCCTGCTATATCCACCTGGTGTAGTTTTTAAGAGTCCTTTCCTTTAGTGGCCTGCTTAAGCTCTCTGTTGGGCACTCAGTTTGAGCTCAAATACTCACCAGGCTCAAATACCAACTCAGCCAGATCTGTGACCTTCAATAGTTTTTACACCTTTTCTTTCTGTCCACAGAGACTAAAAGCCATTTTTGTATTGGATCTGGCTGAGATGGCATTCATTTCCCCTTGGCAACTCCGAAAATGCTGTGCTTTGCGTTGGTAGCTAGAAAGGTGTTGATTACACACCAGTGTTTTGGCTACTGCTGAGCAGTGCTGGCGCAGCACCAGCTCTGCCTCTCCAAAATTCCATCCGTTGAGTGGGCAAGATCCTGGGACGGGACACAGCTATGCCAGCTGACCCATATTCCACACCATATGACATCAGCTCAGATAAAAAATCTAAGGAAAGAAGGAGGAAGGGGGAGGCATTTGTTATTTTCCATGTTTGCCTTCCAGAGCAACTGCTATGTGTGCTGAAGCCCTGCTTCCTGGGAAGTGGCTGAAGACCACTTGCTGATGGGAAGTAGAGAGTAAACCTTTTTTTTCTCGTTGTTTCTGCAAGCACAAACTTTCACTTTTGCTTTAATGAACTGCCTTATCTCAACCTAAAAGTTGTTTTCCATTTTATTCTCTCTCCCCTGTCTGGCTAGGAAGGGGAATGATAGAGCAGCTTGGTGGCCACCTGACATCCAGCCAAGGTCTATCCACCACACCCATCCTCTGGGGCAGGTGATTCCTGCCCAGGAGAAGAGGAGGATTCCTTCAGCATCTGTGCACCTCCAGGCTGCTTCAGCTGCAGCTCTTGAGCTTCCTCCTTGCACCTTCCCTAGATACTGCTGGAGAAGTGAGGAATTTGCCAGTAAACTCCCCATGGAGCAGAAGATAGAATTGTACGCTTATCAAGCTGCTGGTAACAGTATAAGTTGTCAGTCTTTGCCTATTACCAATTTTTATATCCCAAAGTCCTTGAAGGTCTGTGCACTCTTAGGGAATGTGGAGAGGCAGCAGATCCAGTTGAATGGCATATCCCTTGTGTATGGGCACGAAAGGACTCACCATCAGAACTCGTTAAGATATAACATGATATTAGAGGTATTACTTCCATATAATGACCTCTCAATTATCAGTACACAAAATATCTGTGTCACAGCTTGACTCCAGACACAGTTTTAGCGAACATTCATGAGTGCAACTCCTTAGCTTGTTACTTGCAGCTGCCTGCCTCTGCTTCCAGGCAGCACTGCTTCTGCGCAGGGCACTGTGGCATCCGTGCTGCTGCTCCCAGTGCTCAACAGCCTGGGAAAACTTCTTAGCTTGCACCAAAGCAAGCGGCACCTCAGAAGGAAAGTAATCCTACTTCCTTTCAGATGTCGATAGAAGGATGCACTGTGGTATATGTGATTTAGTAGCCCATAAAGGATACTTCTATATCCAACTCAGCTTTAGCACACTGGCTCAGAGTCAGTGGTGCTAAAATTGGTGTGAAAGCTACAAAAACACTAGAGTGTCTCAGTGCCATTGGATCTCCATAGTGCCTTTGGATCTGGGGAAGGAGTATCTGCTCTGCCATAGGGCAGCATAAAGGCAGGGAGAGTGATATACTTTATTTACATGGCTAGGACTGCGTGAGGTAGCATCTCAGTCCTTTCCCAAGGATATGTGAGAAATCTGTGGTAAAGAATGGATGCAAAGTGCTCTAGTTATCCATTCTTCTGACCTTTTGACTCTGAATCTGCCAGAGTGGCCATGTTGTTTGCTACAGTCCTAATTCCAAATGTAGAAAGACTGGAGGAACACTTCCCTGTTTATTTTTTCCTTTTATCAGTAATGTGTTGACTAAAGAAGATGAAGCTGAAGTATTTATTGAGCTGTAATTGCTGTAATTTTTTTAATTATCAAGAGCATCCTGAGAGAAGTTCTTTTTGTGAATCAAAATAAATGATTAAATATAGAATGCAATGCTGTGATATTTCTTTCTAGAACTGTTGGCAGTCCTGATGAAGCTAAATTGTATTGTCATATTTTAAAAAAAACAGAATAATCTGCAATCTTCTTCTCTAAACTGTGGGTAAATATCAAAGTACAGTTCAATTTCCTACTATTTAAAAAAAAAAAAAAAAAAAAAGACCATATAGCCCCGTCCCATATTATATTTCCTGGTTTTGCATTGTGCAGATCACAACAAAATTGCATCTCTTACTTCAGAATTATGGAGTTTTTAATAAACTCTCTACATATTTGAATAGATTCAAGACAGTTTGTTTCTGCATACTATTTCATACCAAGGCAGACGTCTCTGATTCAAAAACCAAGCCAAAGATCTGTTATGACAGCACAAATTGCCTACTAAACATTCTGCGGCATCTTCCAGTGTGCCTCGTAAACTAAAAAGACATGGAATTATCCCTGCTTTGTGGGAAACAACTGCAAAATTAATAGTTTCATATATGACTTAGAAAAACCGTGGATAATTAGAGATTCACAGGGTGCTTCTGCCACTGTCGAAAGTAGAGTAGAGCTTTGTCCTTGATTCAACAGAAAAAAAATCAGTCCTAGCATGGGATGGTCTGCTTCAAAACCCACCTGAAACTTTGACATGCAAACTACTCTACATGGATACTGTTAAAAAGGGACCAGCTCTTTCACCAAGGCTTGGGGAAATAAAGGCTGATGAAGATACCAGCCATGTTTGCTGTTGGCTGCAGAGGCAATTGCCTGTCTATGTCTGGCCCAGGTGAAACCAGCGTTCTTCACACAGTCAGCAGAGCAAAATAGTGAGAGCAGGACAGATGGCTTTCTTGCAAAAGCCCAGTTTCTGTGAGGAAAAAGGGATGCCATAATAAAGGCTGTTTGGTGTAACTCACCAGGACGGCTTCAGGTACTCATGTATGCATCTAATAGTAAGATGAAACCAAATAATAAGATGTATTTCTTATGAAATAAATAGAGTACATGATGATTTTGGAAGGAAGAGACAGACAGCTGTTTCTGGACTTCAGTCAATTGCCTGCTTGGTGCGCTGATAGCTTTTGGACATTAAAAGGAAGTTCTGCTTTGGTTCAGCTTCTGTTCGAGCTGCTCATTCATTGCAGGATTTTTGGTTCTTTCATCAGAAGCATGTAATCTGTATCATCCAAACCAAATTTTTTTTATAGTTCCTGAGAAGTTCTGCTTGCCTCCTGCAGACTTGAAAGATGCCAAGTGTGTTAGAAATCTTCAGAGAATTTAGCTACCAAACTTTGTCAAGTTTCTGATTGAATATGTTTGAGCAGAGCTTTGCAGGGAGCCAAGTGTAAGCAACATCACCCCAGTGGCAGGCTCATGAGTGGACCTTCCTGCTTACTGTCTCCCCATTTTCATCTCCTCTCTGTAGTCCAGTGCCAGATTTCAAAGCATACAGGCACCAGCATGTCTCAAGGAAGTGCTGTGAAAGAAAGAGAGGATTGTGATGAACCTGTATAAGTTTTCTCTAATCTCGTTTCAGAAACATCTATTATTCAGCAGAAATTTTCTAAAAGAGTTCAACTCAGTGAACCGACCCAAAATTAAAATTTTGGGTAGAATGATTAAAGAGCATCAAAACTCAATGTAATGGTAGGCAAGATGGTTTTAGAGGGGAAATCCTACAACTTCCTTTATAGATGGTGCCAAATCAGACTGTGAACTGGAAATCATTGTTTGTCCTTAAGCTGTTAGGGTTTTCAACATTCAAAGAAAACACCCAAAAGATTGCCTATATTGCAAAACAGTTTTTCTGCTTTTGAAAATTCAAACATAATTTGAGAATGTCAGTATTTAGAATCACTGTGTATCTTCTCCTTTTATGAACAATCTTTTTGGTAAATATAGTACTAGTTCACTTTATCTGCCACATGTGCTGTTCTGTTAAACTGCATTAAAATTCTGTAAAAATTCTGTAGAAGATGTATTCTGCTGTTAATTCATACAATAAGCAGAATGTTGCTGCTGAAATAAATACAGTTTGAAAGCACACATTTTGTTATTTCAAATATAATATAAAGACTACACCATTCATGAGTAAAGTTTTGTTTTCTTAGTCTACTTAGCAAGTAATTGTAAAGCTTAAACTCAGGCAAAGACGCTTCCACAAATCCATTAAAATTCCTTCCAGAAGAACACAAAAAGAACACAGAAAATGTTATGTTGATGCTTTTAACAGAGAGGAGAAACAGAACAAGGGAGAAGATGCCCAAACTAAGTAAATTAATATTTTGAAAAGCTGCAGAAAAGACCATATATGTGTGAATGCAAAAGCATAACCCAGCCTTGGAGCATCAGGAGCAGAAGACAAGTGACCCCCTTCTGAACAATGGCGTGCATGGCTCCTAGAATCTCTGGATGATATGTAGACCCCGAAGTCTAAACTAAGGGAATAAAACTAGCTAGGCTACATCACTTCCAAGTTTTTAGTCCAGCTTCATATTAACCCAAGGGGAATTTAAAGCACAACATAAACATGTGTTTAAATGAAGTTAGAAGAAAGCTTATTGTCCTGTCTCCTGTTTTAATTAAATATGTTTTGTATTAAAAGCATAACCTACAAATCCAAGCTGTGTGGTTTCTCTGGCAGCATTGCAGCTCTAAGTAAACACACCATAGTATTATTTTGTTTGCTTTCTTCCCTAATTAAGTTTTTAAAGTTTCCTCAGCTCTCTGTGTGGCTGCTTCAGTTTTGGCAGTGGTACTGAGGCAAAGGAAACTGGAAAGAAGACTATGCTTTCTCTTTCTCTCTCCATCCAGCAAGTAATCACAGATCAATTTCATATCCTTTCTCCTTTTTTTAAGATATATAGATGTCAAATTACGTGTCACAAATAAAGTATGAGCCCTCTGGATCATACCAGTCTGGGAGCCCATACTCTCCCACTGAGAGAGCTGCAAGCACCCAGGCTTTGCTGCACACTTCAGAGCAAAAAAGCAGGGCTGAACCATTTGAAGACAAACATGACTTTTGACAGCCTTTGAAAGTATTTGAATTTCTCTTTTTACCATCCTCAGGGGCTACAGATTTTCAAGTTCAAGGCTGTTAGTGTTTCACAAATCCAGATTGTTGTCTGCTGTTTAAAATTAAACATGCAAATCCAACATCATTCATTATTTTGGCATAAACAATGTGCTATCAGCAAAGTACATGTCCCATCTCAGGCCTCTAGCCCTTTGATAGCCCTCTGCATCCAGTCTGTCCAGGACAGTTTAACATGCAGACCAAGTTCTGGAATACTTAACTGGCCTCACATTAAAACACTTGGCTTCACCTGGATAGGCATCTCTTATCTCTGTCCAGTTTCTGATGTTGTAATCGATCAGGAAAACAAATCCGACATGAAACTGTGTAGCTCTGAAACTGTTTGTGTCTGTTTGTTGTGTTCCCTGCCCTGAAATTCTGCACCACACTGCAGGCTGGAGGTGTATCTGGGTGGCTACTCATCCAAGTTTTATTATTCACTGGATGTGGTAATATTTGGGATTACATTTCTTGATAGTCAGGATTTTCCTTTGTGGTTTCTTGATATACCATCACATGTTAATAGTTGATATTCAGGATGGAACTATAGGATACCACATGAAAGAAAAAAAAAAAAAAGGTAGCTTTAAAATAAATACTTGAGGTTCCCTAAACCCTTTTTATCCAACATCACTATCAGTGTTCATCAATTCCTCCCTCCGCCCCCTCCCCAAACCACCTGAAGGCAGGATCAGTAGTGATCAAAAGACATGTAACATGTCTTACTATTGAAATGACCACCTCTGTGAAATATGGTTTGTAATAATGAGCTTATTGCTGTTGCTTTGTGAATTATGGCTTTGCACTTCTCCTAAACCAAAACAAAAGTTATTTGCAAGGGGCCACAGGAATAATTTTTAGACTGAAACCCAAGTAAATTAGTGATCACAAACTCCTTGATGATTTGTAGAAGTGGCATTTGGTTTTTTACTTCTTTGCGATTTGATTTTAAACTGAGATGTTGAAAGATAACTTGTTTTTGTAAGCTGTGGAGGAACTGCAGCTCCAGGTGCTATAGAAAGCACAGAGCAATATGTAGGGAAAAAAATTCTACTGTTCTAATATAATGTCTTATATATTAGGATGGTCACAATCTCTTCAAAAGAAAAAAGTTGGAGACTTTTCACTAATGGGAGATAGCAACTAAAAGTGCCATAGCATTGTTTATTCTCCTATTTTGGTGGGTTTTTTCCCACCATATAAAAATGATAACATTTTATACTCATTAATAGGATATAAAAAACAATGTATATTTAAAAATCCTTGACATCGAGTCTTCAAAGCAAAATAATGGTGCAGCGATGAACTTCTGGAGCTTATTGTGAACACAAAATTCTGTAGAACAGATAATTCTTCTGTGAGCTCTAAAATTCAAATGATTGCTGTGTCATCTTGAAAAATAGGAGAATCTCATCCAGGTCTAGGGTACAGTCTGTATTTCAAATGTTAGGTTGTTAAAGAAATGCATATCAAAAATTAAGCCCACCTTTATAAAATATGTATCTATATATAATACCGGCGTTAATATCTGGCTAATCTTACTGGGTTCAAGGGTTACTTTTTTTATTTTTTATGCATGGAGGACCACAAGCATACTGTATTTCAGTATTTCAGGGCTGTATTTCAGGGAATCAATACTTCAGAAATTTTTCAAAAGAACAAGAAATTGTACCCCTTGTGTTGTTCAGCTTCATATCTCAAAATTGTGCTCTTCGCAGCTTCCAGAGGGCTTTACTGGGTCTCATTTACTGTCTTCCTGCGCTCTGTTTTCAAAGTTATGCCCTGGGAGCAAAACTTCTCATTTAAGACCTGGATTTCAAAGTACTTTCAAATCCACAGGCATCTCCAACATGTTTTGAAAATTGTTACACCTTACCAGAGCCAGAGGCAACATTATACATGCAGGACTAAAGTCAGTTGTTCTAGCAGGTCTTCAGATAATATCCTTCAGATAAAACTTCTTTTCAACTTTCTAAGGAAGACTGCATTTTATATGCTCTGAAATTCACTGAGGTATGATGGCTGTCTTGAAAACTTAGTTGTGACACTGATTGTGGAGCATTTCACGGTGCAAATTTGGAGCAATTCCTTCCTCCCTGTGGAACTCCATATAGCAATTCTTTATTCTTGTGGTTTTGGTGGGGGTTTTTTGTGTTTTGTTTTGCATTGTTGTTTTGTTTTTGGTTTTGTTTTTTTTTTAACAGCTCAGAGAAATCTGAGGGTATGAATCCCATCAACTATGTGTATATTACAGTGTGATCCTAAGCTCAGTTCTTCAGCTGGTGTGCCTTCAGGTACATCAAGATTGTCTGTGAGAACCACATCCCCATTCAAAAGATGGGAAACTTGAGAGACAGAGACATCCTGCAAACCTAGCATTCAGCAAGACAGTGGCAGAGGTGGTACAACAACTTAAGGGCTTTCCTGTCAATTCAGTGCTTTATCCAATAGTTGATATTGTCTTTGAGGTTTGCACAACTTCGTGTTATTCCACACTGTGTCAATGTGACAGCTTTTATTTGAAACTTTTTGGACAATACCTCGACCTTATCATATGATAAGTTACCTGTACAATATCATTGTTAAATTTATGGGAAGTTTAGTAAAGTCTTCCTATATACAGTGTAGAGGCTCTCTCAACAAAAGGAACATGCAACTATTGAGATCTGAAACCTTAACCCTAAAATGAACTGAAAGGTGTTCCCACAGCAAAGCTGGAAATGCCCCTAGCAGCAAGACTTGAAAGATACCGATTCTCTCTAGCTGACATTCTGTAAGAGAAATATGTCTTAAGGCAAGATTAAAACATTCATTAAAGAGCAAAAATAAAAGAGCATTACAGAAAAAAGAGGTTTTCCTCTTACACTTTAGAAGTTACAAAACATTCTTCTGTCTCTTTAATTACCTCTTGCAAAGTCTCTGTACTGAGTCATTTAGTTTCTGAAAGTAACAACACTGCCCTAACCTTCTTATTGGCATTTACTCCTATGCCACCCACATTGAGCTCCAAATCTGGATCCAAGGATTGCTGAGCTGTGAAAACTGTATTTGTATGATTCTGCCAGTAACCACCCATATAATATCAAAAGAATAAAAGACAACTAAAGATACGCTGAAACATTCAAGAGTGATATGAACATCACCTACCAGGAGATGCTCACAAGTTTAAGGATATTTTATATACATCCTGTTCCGTTTTCTGGTTGGTCTTTTCAGGGTGGAGAAGGTTGGGAAGTGGCAAATGACGCCTCTTTATGTTTGATCATTTAGCAAAAAAGAAGTTTTGTATTCTATCCATCTCATCTCCAGATGGTAGTAATTCAAATCTCAGCACTGTACCACACTGCAGGACCAGAGGAAGGCAGCTGAGTATTGCCACAGGGTGAAAAAAACATGTTTAAGGGGAGATGAGGACTAAAACTCCCAAGCATAATTAGCATGGCTGTGTTGTTTCCACAGTTTGTTCTTCACTACCTAGTAATCATCCCTTCCTCAGTGGGTGTCTCCTTGCTAAAGAAAATTAAGAGATTTACCTAGGGCCACCAAGAGGTCAGGGCAACATGATAGCAGTCTAAACATCAGCACCCTCACCTCCCTCTCTTGGGGACTTCCTGGGTCCAATTCCCTATTCTTCCAACTTGAACAAAATGAATTTATTTATTTCAGGTTAAAGTAACAAATTTCTCATCATTTTCTCTCCTTGACTTCCATGCACAAGCATGAGGCTGCATTGTCTGGGATGCATTGACTGAGTGAAGCATGTTTATTTGTAATAAGGATACAACAAAATCCCCTCATATCCCCTGAAAATAATAAACATAGAAATATCTCCACAAGTCTTTGGGTTATTAAAAAATTATGTTTAAAATTACTAACTTCAGGTCCCAGTTTGACACCACAGTATCTCTTTAAGCAAATAACCCAGGCAGTGTAATGTTTTTTGGAAGGGGAGTGAAAGTTATCACTGAATGTCTTCTTGATGGTCAAGAGATTCAGCAGATTTTTGGGGGCTGAATTAAAAAAAAAAAAACAACTCACACCGCTTGTTATCTAAACAAACATTTTTCCTTGACAGTTCTATGTAACTAAGTTCATGCAAAATGTAAGTAAAAGTCAAACTACAGATGAGAATAACTAGGGGGACTCCACAGAATGTTAATTTTCCAGAATTATTCTGGAATGCACTTACTGAGGTATAGACATGTGCACCCACTTGCTAGCATAAACCATAGAAAGTTTTCCTTAGCACTGAACAGGGACACATGCTTACTGTTTTCAGGCTGCATCTCAGTTGGTTACTGCAGTGTGAAAACCACTAACATACATGACCACTTGCAAAAGACATGTGTGGTAACATAGAACAGCATCCCAGAAATCTGCATCTAATTTCTTTTTTACTCATTATTGGATGTCACTATGGTTAACATGACAATTCACATCCCAAAAGGGCTCTGTTTTAAAAAGTTACACATATCCAAGAAATATGGAAGACATTTTCTTGCACTTACTTAATTTTTTTTTTTTGTCTCAATACAATGTAGCCATTCAGAACCAAAATCCAGTATGACATATCCAAACAAGCTTCGCAGATGCCCACATTCCTGTCTTGTCCTGCATCTTGAATGCTGCCAGTCAGGAATCAAACACCAATTCTGACACTCTAAAATTATCTGAGGAGATAAATTCCGCCCACAGTCATCCCATTGCTAGCATCCCTGCATTCCCTGCAGGGATTGTCTAAATCCCATGAACAGAAGGATACATCTTCTGTATGTGGTCTGGTAAGAACATTCTGCAATATTTTGACAGTCAGATCACTTTTATCACAGATTTGTGTTTGGTTGCTATGAGGAAGACCATTTTTAAGTCTTTATTATCACAGACTGAACAAGTAACACCTTACCGTTTTTTAATTTTCTGTGTTTTGCCTTCTCTCTTTCTGTCTCCTCCCTATCCCCTTTTCTTCCTTCCAAACAGCACTGTGAAAAGCCTATTGTTGAGCAGGGGAATCGTGACATTAGGGTCAAATCCCTTCATTCACATTCCCTCTTGTCCTCTGTAAGGGAGGAAATCTAAGTGAGGGAGTGACACACAAAACTGTACAGAGCTTTGGAGCACTCGCTTATGTCATACAAGATCCTGCTCCAGTACAAGCACATTCTTGACTCCTGCTACATCCAATAAGGAACAGTACTACATGGATTAAGGTGACTGCAGAACTTTAATGCAGAGCTTTATATCAATGCATTTCTCATATTTTCTCCTCTTACTTCCATGCACGATATTCACTATTTTTGGACAGCCTAGATTTTCTTGTCACCGCCTAGCAGCCTGTACAACAGTGGACTGGATCTAGTCCATGCTGTATGCCTTAGTTCTGGATTGATTTGCTTCCATAAACTGAAGCCAAAGCCTTCTTTTCCACACAGTATGTTCCTCTTCTGGATGCTATGCTGAGACTCTAGCTGTATAACATTTCCAACCTAGTGCCACTCGCTGAGTAAATTGCACAGTCTACCTATTGTAGAAGGCAAGTATGATGATTTTCAGAGGTGCAGTTCTGCTGAACTGCATCATCTTGTTGAGACAACACAACTAAAAATTATAGGAGCAGAGCTGATGGAAGACAAGGGATTTCAAAATTATACATTTTGAACATAAGAAGTGTGAGCTGGTAGGAAATTTATCCTCTTTGCTATCCTTAGCATTCACAGTTTCAGAAACAGACATGTTTTGATTGCCTCCTTTATTTATTTTTAATAACACTATTTGCAAGAGAAATACCTTACTGCTCTAGCACTGTGCATTTGGGGTTGATTAGGTATAATTTTCTGCATAAGACTTACAGAGATTGCATCATGTTACGTGAAAAATGCACTAACAGCAGTGCAGTGCAGAAATCAGTACTGTGTCATTTTAAGCTACCAGAAAGCCCTCCTTATGTGTATCTCTTTTTTTCAAGAGCAGAGGAGGTGCGTTTGTGCATTTTGGATCTTGTTTGTGAATTTCATCTGGTTACACCCAGTGTAAGTTGCTTTAACTCCTTTTTCAACTGACAGCCACTGCTGAGGACAATGGAGAAACTTTGCACCATAAGAGGATTTGACCAATGTTTTGTCATTCGTTTGTTTGTTTTCCAACTAACAATAAACAAGTTGTACATAAGGGAAATACCTTATATTTTTTGTTTTTCAATCTCTGTTGAATTCCTTGAGGTATCTGCGAATGTTCTTCTGATTTATCATCCTGCCCCTCAGAAGGATGTCATTCTCTTTCCTCGCAGAGTGGAATCTGGGCTGTTTTCTGCTTACAATCCTCCAGCAGACACTCTGACAGCCATCTGCATCGGCCAGTAGATGTCATTGTGTTTCCACCACAAAAGCACACTGAACATATTCATCTGGCTGCAAATGCCTGTCCAGTCCTACAAACAATACTGTTGACTATTTAGGACGTTTTCTACCCTGCAGCAAAATATTTGTTAAAAATGTTTAGCCAGAAGAGAGTGAAAATTAAGTTCCAAGCATTTGATAGCTGTGACTAACTAGCCAGAATACCCTTGGTTTCAGCTATTATAGTGCCAATGGTGTTATACAAACAGAGCTTACTCAACAGGACACAAATCATTGTTAATAAACTATTACAAAAGATGCAAACAGAAGAAGACAGAAATAATGTTCATGGATTAGCCAGCTTCTTTAAGCAACCAGCTTGTTTTGCTGTGAGGTCAGCTGTTCTTCAATATTCAGACAGGATTGAGAATTTATACTTCAGAACTTTTTAGACCTTCAGAATGTAATGAAAAGAGGTGGTAGTCTGTTATTTTTCAGCTATTTTATTCTGGACTATGTTAATAACTTCCTAGTTTGAGTGACATAATATTTGTGATGTAACTAGAAAGTTCCATTTGAAGTCAAAATATGGTAGCAATAGAGAAGCAAACTCTTGGCAGTAGTCCCAGTGGTAGGGTTTTCCAGAAAGTCTGACATATTTTTTATCAGCAAAAACTCAAGAGACATAATTTTTAGTTTTATTTTTAACCATCATTTCATAAACCTAATGAATGTAAACGGGCTCTGATATCTATAAAACTACATTTCCAGTTACGGCTCATTTCCCAAGCTAAAGATGAAGCACAAGATGAACAGAGGATGCAGTCAGCTTGCAACATCCATGCTGGAAATGGCACAGAGGGCCAAATTCCCCTTTTGGCAGCAAACCTGCTGGCTCTAACAACACAGGAGACCCTTGACAGATTCAGCAGAGAACTGGCCTTTTGCAACGTATTCTGAGTCCCAGGGGCCAGCCACAAAACTGAGTGAAGTCAATGGAAAGCTTTTGCTTGTTGGCAATGGCTGTGGATGAAGCCATGAATCAGGTTTTCTGGAGGCTGGGTGCAGCACATCTGTCTTGGGGTGAGGCAGCTGAAAGGCCCAGACTTGGATTTGAAAGGACAAGCTTCGTTTCATGAGTCTCTGCTCAGCAATAACCTGAGATGGTGCAAGATAAACACTGTTCTTCCCTTGCAATGCCTACGGGAGCTGTGAGGAGAGTGGCTTGTCCTCTTGCTTGCTCGTGGAAACACCTAAAACCCTTTCAGGACTGGGAAATGTTTGCACAGGGAGGAATCACAGACTGGTGACTGGTGACTGGGTTGAGAAGGAGCTTTAAAGATCATCACATCCGACCCCCTGCTGTGGGCTGGGGCATCTTTCACTAGGCCAAGTTGCTTAAAGCCCCACATGATTTGAACCTGAACACTGCCAGTGATGGGACATCCACAGCCGTGGATCGGAACTGTGGCTGTTTCCAAGTTTGGATATGAGGTGTATGATAGCCATATAGAGACCTTGTGACTGAGGACCCCTTGGACTCTCTAGGCCATCAAATTCTTGCACTTGGATAAGCAGAAGGCTGCCCAGTGTTGGCCCAGAGGTACTACAGCAGTGTCCTCTGGGCTGTATGGTATATGGGACAAGTTTAAGGATCACAGCAGTGTCATCTGCTGTCTTACAGATAAACTCACCTACAATTAAAGGAGCCATCCACAGTGTAGAACTAGTCTTTATTAATATTCCAATGTCATCTCTTATAAAAAAATAATGTTGTGACAAAACATAAGCCTAACAATATTCATGGGTCAGGTTACAGTGACATACCCATTTCCTACACACCATTCCACACTTGTGCCATACGTGCCACGGTAGCTCACTTTTCAAAGCACATGAAGGAAACTCTGCACTACTCAACTGAGACTGGTCTCAGGCTGCTGAGCTCCCAGTGCTGTGCCTCCAGACTTTCACATTTACCTGGGATTTCTCATTCGAATAAGATAATTTAGAACTTCCCCCAGGTAATGTTTTTGATCTATATCAGCTGATGCATAAATATCAAATAAGAAACTTGTGGTACTGTCTCAAATACCTGTGTTCCCAGCTCACTGCTTCCTCATCTGATTCCTCTCACTCCTGCTCCCTCCTCCATGCAGCTTGCTGGCACATTTATGTGAAGATTTCACTGACTAAAAGCACATCATGAATTTTTCTACTTTCAGGTGCACATTTTTTCCAGGCAACCTACAACATCATTGCAGTATGAAGGTGTCAAACATACACAAAATATAAAGCAGAAGAAAATAAAGCCCTGTTTTACTGTCTGCCTGACAATATCCACAAGAAGTGAAGACTTGTACATGTACACTGGTGAGATGGATGTGGGATTCCAAATTGCTGACTTTAATCTGGACTCCAAGAAGTCTCCTCTGTCTCACTTTTCCTCTCAAACAGGGGACGTAATGCTATTCGTTATCTCATTTCACCTGAGAAAAATTGTTATGAAGGTTGGTAAGGCTTTGACATAGTACAGAAATTAGAAAATGCCCACTGCTGCAAAAGACATTGAAGAACCAACTGATTCTACTTGTACCAAATGCACTAGTTAAGGGAGAAGATCAAAAATTTAAAAATGACGGTAAAAATACTGACCTATCTCACTTCCTAAGCATGCCTTGGACATCCTTGCCAACACAAATGTTCCAATTTACCAAAAAAAAAAAAAAAAAGAGTACTTGATGATGTAATTAAAGCCTGTGTTAGAACACACTTCCAGAAGGGAGATGAATTAAGATTTTCTAAATATCATAAATTTTGTTACATCTAAGTTTTGCTCTGTTTGGTACTGCTGCTCTTTTAATATTCTTTAACTTTTAATGCAGTTGTGCATGAGCTTGCATATCTTTCCTTGCTTAGAGCAAATCCAAGCATGGGAACAGTCAGGTACAGGTGGAGGTTTTGCAGAGGAGGTTCTGCACCCTCAATGGCAGACAGGGAAATGCCTTATGCTGGGGTGGCCGCACTGCTGGCCTACATGGATGTCACTTCAAGAGCACCTCTGCCACCATCGATTTGGCCTAACCACAGAGGTCTCAGAAAGGTACCTGTCTTAGGCTTGTCACCTGGGATTCCTCTGCACACCTTGGCTTGTACAGCCATGAATCTATAAGACATGGCACTGAGAGGCATAAGAAGAGATGTGTTGGAAGTTTTTCCTTTCCTTTCCTTTCCTTTTCTTTCCTTTCCTTTCCTTTCCTTTCCTTTCCTTTCCTTTCCTTTCCTTTCCTTTCCTTTCCTTTCCTTTCCT
>JAWWES010000081.1:24606449-24617039 GCA_035583135.1 Lophotriccus pileatus | reverse complement strand
TTTCCTTTCCTTTCCTTTCCTTTCCTTTCCTTTCCTTTCCTTTCCTTTCCTTTCCTTTCCTTTCCTTTCCTCTTTCCTAAGTTTCATTATTTAAAAGTTAGGCAATGAGGCTGATTCATAATATCAAAGAATTGTTTAGGTTGCAAGGGAGATTAAAGATCATCTAGTTCAAGCCCCCCTGCCATGGGCAAGGACACCTTTCACTTCTCCCTCTGCAGTTAGGACCACCGTGCTCCCAACAAAATTTCATCACATCTTAAAAGGCGGGTCACTGATGGGTCAAACCCCCTCTGGTTCCTTCTGCTGCCTGTGGTGGGAGCTGACACACCTGGGCACCTTTATGCCCAGCTCAGGCACTTGACCTTCAAGGAGCCAAAGATGATGGACTGGCTCCTGACTCTTCATGAGTGCTGTGCCCACCTTTGCTAGCCATAACAGCAATCTGTGCACCCACCAGGCTCTGCATCCTCCAGTTGCAGGGCAGCTTTGCCTACAGCTCGAACCTCTTGGCCATTTTTAAAAGATTGAAAATATCAAACTTTGCAACAGCTGAAAATTTAAGCAAGAAAGCCTGTTCATGCTCATGCATAACGATTACTCTTCAGCGAGGTTATTTTGCAATCATGTTAATAACCTATTTATTCTAACTGTTCTTAGTATAGCATCACCACGAAACTCTCTTGGTGTGCTCTATGTGGAAAGTCAGTTGAGATACTATAATGATGTCAAAATGAAATGCTGTCAGTGCAAATCCATAAAATGACATAACGGTGTCAGAAATGAAAGGGAATCATATCAGAGTGTGTTCCAGCACCACTCAAAAATTTGTGAGAGGAAAGGGTGCCACAACTGGGGGACAATGTTTGTTATGACAGAAATGCTCAAGCAGCTTAAAAGGGAAACTGCATTTGCCAGCCACATCCCTTTTTAATCCAGCAGATTTATCAAGAAGTTGTGCTAGTTTCCTCTATAAATATCTCAGTGAGCAGAACAGTGCTTTGTGTTGCAGAAAGTGGTTTTTAAGTAGCTGTGACTCCGGGTTTCTTCTGAAAGAGAAAAGAAATGTTCATTGCATTGTTTGCATAAATAAACAGTCATTTCTCTTTTAAGAGAAAGAAACCAAAATACTTCTTATCCAGTTATCTTCCTTAAGGAAAGTCAGTCACATCCCCATGTCTTGAATACCATTCTAAGGAAAGGACTCTCTAGGCATCACGGGTAGGACAAATCTATCCCTGTATCTACTTTTTTCTGCTTTGTAGTGGTTACAAGTGCCTGAAAATTCCCACATCCTTTGAGGAAAGATCAGTGTTTTGCAGCTCTTCATCTCCCTACCGTGTAATATGCTCAGCAAATCTGAGACAGAAGAGGGAGGGGTGCAGAGCTGGCTCCCAAGGTGGCCAAGTTCAGCAACTGCCTGGGCATTGGTCTGCCCATGGGATGTGGTGGGAGGGTTGCCTTTGCTTTGCCTGCTGGTTTTTCCTCTTTTCTTTGCCTATCAAACTACCTTTGTCTTGACCCTTTTTACTTGCTTTTGCTCTTCCTGTTTCTCCCACCATCCCTCTGGGTGGGGGAGTGAGTGAGCAGCAGTGTAGGTGAAGAGATGCTGACCACGGCCAGCCCACCAGGAGTGTGAACTGGCTGGGTTAAACACAGACCTCCCAAGTTTTGATAATAGCTTGCATTTACCTTATTAAGTTTGCAACATATGCTTTGCTAAGCTCTCTCATAACCAAAACTATTTCTAAACACTTTTCAAAGTCCTCTTTAAAGCCAGGTGCCATGGAGGACAGCAAAGGCTGAAATAGCACGCTGCAAGAGCAAGCAGCCAGCCTGATCTGCTGCAGCACAGAAACAAAACTACAGCTGGTGGCTCCTATCCCTGCCGCATCCAACAACTAAACTAGAGCACATCATGATAAGCTGAGAATTTGCAAGGGCTCAGCACTGACTTGACTTGGTTTCTGGGGAAGCCCACAGTTAACCTACCCTGGAACCAATGGGAGCAACTTGACTCCAAAACATTTTTGACGTGATTTGCTGATGATAATGAATTTGCCATGACATTTGCTATGGTGTCTGAGGTTCAATTGCCTTCATTATTAGAAAACAGTTGTATCACTTCTGTTTAGAGCATTCTGGCTTCAGCTTCTCTTTAGACCACGCTACACTTGTCCCTGTGTTTGAGTACCTGTTCATAGTGCCTGGAGTGGCAGCCATTGCAGAGGATGGGATTGCCTATGAGTTTGAAGGGTCAAACATTAAACTCATGGAATATGTGCACACGGAGCAAAACTACCATTATTTGCTGGGTTTTGGTGGTTGTCCTGGGTTACATGCACTTAGTGCTACATACTCAGGCTGTATTCTAGATGGTCTGGAAAGTGCTCCTGACAGTTTATATTAGGTTACATTAGCATCCACTTGTATCCTAAACACTCGAGTGTGACGATATTCTTGATAGAAGTAATATATCCAGTCTGTGGCCACACAGCTCTCCCAAGATGTCTCTCCTAGCAGAGAGAGAGGCCCTTTTCGAGACACATCCATGTTTCTCCACGTCACCAGTGGAAGCTGAGGTTACTGGCCTAGACTTTATTTTATGTGGCTAAAATAAGGCAGGCTGTGAAGAACATATTACTGAAGATTACTAATCAGATTGTGCCCTAAGTTAGAACCTTCAAACAAGACAAAGAAGGTTGCTTACAATTTCAGCTGCTGAGAAGAACTTTTGGAATCATAGAATGGTTTGGGTTGGAAGGCACTTTAAAGGTTATCTATTTTCAACCCCTACTGCGAGTAGAGTCACCTTCCACTAGACCAGGTAGCTCAGAGCCCCATCCAACCTGGCCTTGAACATTGCCAGGAATGGGGCATCCACAGCTTCCCTGGGCAACCTGTTCCAGTGTCTCACTACTGTCACAGTAAAGGATTTCTTCTGTATGTTTATCCTAAAGTTCCCCTCTTTCAGTTTTCACCCATTACTCCTTGTCTGGTCACTACAGTTCCTCATGAAGAGCCCTCTCCAGCTTCCCTGTAGGCTCCCTTCAGGTCTGCTATGAGATCTCCATGAGACCCTCTCTTTTCCAGGCTGAACAGTCCCAACTTTCTCAGCCTGCGTTCATAGAGGAGGTTCGTCTAGTCCCCTCAGCAACTTCATGGCCCTCCTTTTCTAAGCGCCTGTCTGCTGTCAGGGCTTATGGTACATTTGTCAGTGCTTGATTTAGATAATAAAGGAGGTTCTGATCACTTTTTTTTTGGCCAAAGTTGCCTTTTAAGAAAAAAATGTAAATCTGATTAGTCAAAAGTATTCCATCACTAGATTTGTGAGGTTTTTGTCTCTAACTGTCCATACTGAAAAAAAGATATAAAATAGTGTGGAAGCCTGAGAAGTCCACATTGATGTTTTACAACATATTTTAATTCTGTAATTAAAAATTTCTTTCATTTCCACTATACAGAACCAAAGAACTGAAAGAAGCACTCATAGCTGAAGTAAAATATTTAATTTCAGGTCAGGACAAATCTATGTTTTACATGACCTGAAAAAATTGTCAAAATTTCCGATTCCCACAACAGTCAGAATAATTATTGAGTGATCATTCAAAATAAGTTTTTAGAAGGTCCAACAGACTTTGCAGTGAAATAAAATCCTATCTAAAAATGTCTGAGTTTTTTGAAAAGTGGTTACATCATATCAGTGGTGGTTGAAAAATGGAAAGTAATATTGCTAATTTTAAGGGGAAGATAATCTTCTGCAATTAATTTGCAATTTATTTCTCCTATAGAAATGGTGTTAAGAAAAATTGGGATTTCATTTCTAAAAAGCTATTCAAGCAGATTAAAAATACCCAGGAAAGCTTTGAGGGTGCTGCTGCTGATTTCACCTAAAAACCATTTTTCAGATATTTGCAATTTTTTGACAAAATATTTTCATTTTACTAGGAATAGCTCATTAGGCTTTCATTTGTGTAAAATATCCTTCTCAAAGTAATAAAGAAAGTGGAAAATCATGATTCACATTATGGTAAAATAAGGATATGTTTCAAAACTTTTCTAGCAAAATTTGGATTTCTTCAAGGTTTAATATTCTTTTTTTTTTCTATATATATAAACATAATTTCCACTCAAAGGAATTCTCCAAGATCTTATGTACATTCGTATATTTTAAAAGTATGGCTATTGTTATACCAAGTGTGTCTCACTGGAAAAAGCTATTGACTTTTCCGTTCTATTGCTTTAATATTTCACTACTCTTGTATGTTGGAATACTCCAGGTGGGTGCTGTGTGTGCTTCTGATAATGCCGTGTTACACAGCAGGGAAACCTCTTATCTCAGACTGGTTGCCTGGTTGAGAATAAAAAAACACATTTAAGGTAGTAAACACAGCTGTGGAAGAAGTATTTTCTATTTCCTTGCTGTTTGTTTTAATGTACTAAAATGACATAATTATAGAAGTTTGCACAAATGCCAAAGTGTAAAATACAGTAACAGTTTGGTTTCTGTATTTCCGTTATATTTTGCATGTCTTCAGATACAGCGTTAAACAGTCCAAGAAAACCTTTAGAAATGTCTTTTCTATGCTATGTTTTGCCCTGATAAATAAAGTACAGAATTTTCAGAGAAAAGGAATTTAAAAGTAATCTTGTGGTTACATTGGTATTAAGAAGTGTTCAAGTCTTGTTCTTGCCATTTTTCATACCAGCTTGGAACTTTTGGCTTGAAGATTTGTGTTTCTATTGTTTTCTTTTTGACTCCATGCAAACATTTTAAGATAGAAAATTTGCAGATCTGTGAAAAAAAAAAAAAAAAGAAAAAAGAATAGAGGTTTTTAAATCCAACCACCGCAACTTCATTTGAAGAAATGAAATCTGAACTCTGAAAGAGGACAATGCCTTTTTTTTTTCAGCTTGCAAAGAAATACAGTAATAAAATCCCTTTTATTTCCTATTCAAATGAGGCTGAAGCATTTTCATCTGTGGTGTGTAAAGTCCACTTTGCAAAGGATAAATTCGGAGCACACACATCGTAAGTATCTGCCAAGAGCACCAGGCTTATATTGGTTGAGTAAACAGCACTATAATATCACAAAGATAAAAACAAAATGTGCATAAATATGTTATTGTCACTCTTTTGTTAACGCTTTATTAGTTTCTGAAGTCCTAGTGAGAAAAGATTAAATGTGAAGCCCTCAGTAAGGAGTTCTGTTCCATTCGAGCTGCAACTGTTTTCCATCACCTATTACTTCACCAAAAGAACTAGACTTTGATAGAGATCCTTAGTCCAAACTCTGTTTGCGGACACCTGAAGCCATCTCCCCCAAAATCCTGTGTAAGGTAACACTAATGACATCCTGGACTCTTCAGTCTACGAAAGATTTCACCTTTTATATCACAATGTGTAAGCAAACAAAGGGCTGCATAAAGTCCTTTTGACTGCAGCTGGAAAGACTCACACTGGCACCGTTGCGCCTTTGGATCATGCTGTATCATCCTTTCATTCCATCCACAACTATTATTTCATTGCCCAGAATTGTTGTAATATGACTGCCTCCCTTCATAATCTCTGCATTTTATCTAGCTTCTTTTCCAAAGCCAGGAAGGATAATTGCAATCTTTTGTATAACACAGCAAAAAGGCTGAGGGCAGGTTCAGGGCGATGGCTTTCTCTACTCTCCAGTCTATCTGTACCTTCTCCAGACTGTAAGTATGCTGAGGCAAAGAGCAACAGCAAGCATGACGAGTTTTCCTTAGATGCCTAAATTCAGTAACAAGTGCCAGAGAAAGAAAAGATTTTATGTCCAACCCAGCACAGCGGAGTCCTCCAGTAAAGAGGGATGGAGAAAGAGGACAGCTGAAAGCCTCCAAAGCATGACTGCCAAAGTGAGCAGGCTAAGGCAGAAGATACAGCTCTGTGGTTCCAAGTATTAAACCAGGAGAGGGAACATGGGCACACAAAACATCTGCCTACTCCTACTAAAGGCAAATGGGACCCTTTCTATTGGTTTTAGCAGGACATGGATCATGTTGGTGGTTTGTATCAGACAGGTTCCCCGTGGAGATCAGTGGAAAGGAAGATCTGGCCATGCACACCTTGTAAAGAGCTGTAGGGTTAACTGCTGGTCTTTCAAGTGATGGAAAGTCTCAAATCTAAAGCCAGAAATTGTCAGACACCCACCTCTTCTAATAAAGAATGATCCTGAAATCAGGGGGATGGGACATTAACCATAAGGACTTTATTTGGCAGCATATGAGGAAAAAAGTGGAATTTTTTAAGAAACCAACAAAAAGATTACTTAAAATATATAGATTTGAAGGCCAGAAGGGAACACAGCCATGATTTGCTCTTATTTCCTGCACACCGTGAGCCATACCGCATCATTTGGTCATGTCTGAATCAAACCTTGATGCTCTGCTTGATCCAAAGATCTTGAAAGGGAGGCATCTTCATGAAAAGGTATGATGAGTCATGCAGAAGCCACCATAACCTTTTGGACTTTTTTTCAAAGATTAATTTACCCTTTCTGAAAGAAGAAATAAAAAATATTTTATTTCTAATCTAAATGTATTTTCAGTTAAGTATCTTCAATGAAAATTCTTTTTCTTCTCTAGGTATTCACCCAGATGGTACTTTACCTCCAAATATGTGCCTGCATATTCAAAATATGTCTCTGAAGAAAATCACTTTATCTCTCATTCCCAAACCATTTTCCTAATAATAACAAAAACAAGCAGGTTTGCAGAAGCACAAATGATACAGCACCAAGAGCTATTTTTCAGTCACTGACTAGAGAACATTGTGATGAAGAAATCTGAGCTGAAGAAGAAAATAACCTCCATTTTTCTAATAAATTAAGATCTTAAGGAATGTAAAATGAGTCTTAAAGCAGAGCATCTTGATGCTTCTTGCAGCAGGGCCTCTTTCAAAGACAAAGATGTAATTCAAACATGGAGACCAGAAAAAGAAAAGTCTTTTCCTCTATGCTTATAGATGTGATGGTGACCTTAGAGAGCCCCTTGAAGAGACAGCACTGACAACGCAGCCAGTAACATCCAGCTTCCCTGCAGGGCTGCTCGCAGCTGCAGGCTGGACTGTGAAAGATGAAAGAGGAGAAGGTTCCCCTGTGCTGCATAGGGTACTTTTAGGAGACCAAATTTAGATTATGGCTGTGTACATTTTGGTGAAGGACAAAGGCAGAAGATGAAATAAAGTAATACAGCCCCAGAATTGCAGTCATGGGGAAAGCCTAGCATATATTTACTTTAAAAGCATTAATGATAAGGCTAAACTATAACTGAGGAACTGAACATAAATTGGTTTTATGACAGATTCAAATTATTATGTTATTTTGTAGATATATTCTGTTGCTAGCTAGAGTATATATTGTTGGTGAGTACATATTGATAAACTTAATAGGTGAGGCCAAGCAGATTATGTAAGTAATAAGTAATAGGGACCATTTGACAGAAGATGTGCATTTGTTGCTTTGATCTTTAACCTGCAAGAGCAAAAGGAAGATTGCAAGATTAATTCCTAAGATTTCTAAGGGGAAATCCAGAAGGGCCCCTGGGGCGGGGGGGGGGGGTCTTCCCTGAGCCCCTCGGCTAGCAGCCCAGCCCTGCCCTGCCCTGCCCTGCCCTGCTGAAAACACACCAAAGGGTCTGAAGAGCTATGCCTCAAATTCTTTGACCGGTCATCTTTTAACAGGGATGTCAGAGATCTAGGAAAGCATTCATGCGGCATTGGGATGCAAAGGGATTTATCTCACATCTGAAGTCCTGCAGAGAGGCAGTGACCCTGCTCCTATCTGAGAGGCCGAGAAGTGAGTTACAGCTGAAGGAGATGTGACAGATGAGAGAGAATAAGCAGAGTGAGTGGCTATATTGGAGATGAATCAACCCTGTTCCTTGAGGAGCAACTGCCTTTGGCTACTTGGAGCTAAAAGCTACAGCAATAAATTTAAAGGCCTGAAAAGATCATTACAGTCACCCAGCCCAGCTGCCCACTCATCCAGGATGCTGAATTTCCTGAAATCGTTCATTCCTGCTCCTCCTACTGCCGCGGCTGAGGTCCTTTCCTCCTCTGCTCTTGGTTGGAGGCCCTTCCCAGTATGCCACTGCCACCACCAACTGCCATGCAAGATGTCTGCAGTGGACTCCCTGTGACACTGCTGACGGGTAGAAAGGGCAACCAGAGTAAATATTTTTTTCTCTGTAGTGTTCCTGGCAGAGAGAGACTTTTCATTCAGCTCTCCAGCGGTGCTGGGTCATGCTCTGCATCAAAGCACCACCTCCAGCAGCAACTTTGCCCATGCAGCTCCAGATCCGTGCTCAAATGTCTGTTATGGAAGCTTCAGGCAACTGTGCAGGGAGGTTCTGCAGCTCTCACAGCTGACCCAAACTGCAGGTCTGGAGACGGCTCCATCTGGTTTGTGTCTTGGAAGTTTCTGGGCCTCATGTCACTGAAAGCACCTACAGCTCCTGGAATAACAACATCCAGCTACCTGAGGAGCGGGCAGGTAGAAGAATAGCTCTGTTGGCCTTTCTGATATTTCTTTGCTGTTCTCCATGACCTCAGAAAGAAGCCAGTGTTACACTGCAATGGAAGCATGCGGGCTGGAAATAGGAAAAAAAGACTAGGACAGGCTTTGCTGAAACATCCTGCCCAGCCCAGAGAAGATCTTGTTTGTTGAAATGGGCCACAGACATGTTGAGCCCATGAATTGAAGAGTAATGGGAGTTCCCCATCTGTCCCATGAGCTCATGTGGACAGAGCTCCAAAAGGGAAAGGAATGGTTGAGTTCATGAAGTATTTATCTTTCTGGAAGGGCAGGCCGTGGCTGGACTGGGACTGTGAGGAAATGCCTTGCCTTGGCGAGGTTGGGATGCCACAAGAAACATCCAAGCAGCACCTCAGTGACCCTGGCAGGCGCACCTTGAGAAAGGAGCAAAGGGGGGATGCAGGCAGGAGTCTTGCATCTCCAGGAATCACTTATCATCTTGTCCTCCACATTCAGCTCAGTCTGCTACAGCTGACCTTAACAAGAAGCCCTGGCTCCTCCCTTTATTCATGTTGGTGCAATTTGGAGGAAATAGGTGCAAGTGTAAGCTTCTCATGTCAGCTCCTTGGCAAGTGAAAGAGACAGTCACTATTTGCCCTAGAAAGCAAGTTCTAATTCTTAACATTGTACGTCATGGTTTTTATGCGCAGTGCAATTTACAGGCCGGACAAGCAAGGCCAGTGGAGCCCAAGCTGCAGCCAAGCCTGGCAGTGAGTCCATCAGCTGTGGAAATGCCAAAGTGACAGGTTCGCTTCGTTAGCTGGAGGCCCAACGTTTCTTGGGCACACTCAAGAAAGTGGAAGGGAAAAGGCTGTTCCAGGGGTGAGAGATGATTGGAGCCTAGGGAACGCTTTGGGATGGAGAGAAAAAACAACGCCTGCCCCAGTGTTTGAGGGACCAGACAGGCTTCAATTCCAAGTTCACATGTGCATCCTTCCGTCAACACAAATGGTAACCTTCACAGGAACACAAACCTCCTTTCCTTTTGGAGTTACTTAAGTTCCCCAAAGCAGAACATGTCATGCCTAGGTGGAGAAATGCCCCTTTCCCTCTCCCTGAACCAGCTGTATCTGGAGTGGAAGACTCTGCAGAAAGCTACTGAAATCTGAGCAAAAGTCTTAGACACCTTCCCTGAGCTTTCTGTCAGGTTTATTTCTCCTGACCTGCTCCCAGTTGTTGCTTTCCAAAATCCTTTCCTGCCTTTCTTCCTTTTATTATTGTGTGTCAACATCCTTCTGGCTAGTTTATTAGCCCTTTCCACTGGATCCCAAATAGCTTTTTCCCATACTGAAAACGACAAGATTTTTTACTTTGAAGCAGATGTAATTTTTTTTCACAGCCTTATGCGACTTTCAATCCCTTTTGCCTCTTCATTCTGAAAATACTCCCCTGGGTAAACAAGTCCTAATCCTAAAATGAGGAAAGCCCTCAGTTCTTGAAGTTGCTGAATGAAAATCACCATTTTCTGATGCCGTAAAACAAGAGTTAATCCATGTTTCCACTGTGGAGAGCTGTTTCGGGTTTTTTTTAAGGAAGGGAAAAAAATTTCCTTTCATTCTTTGCCAGCAATTTCCATGCAAATAAAGTTTCCAGCAAAAACTCGGTGCCCAAGCGCGAATATTTTATCCAAAAAGTGAAAGATTTTCTGTGAACAATTGCAAGACTTTATCCAAAAGTCTTGAGAGGCTCATCCGAAATATTTCTTTCGTTGGCTGGAAACAAAGAGCTGCCGAGCGAGAGGGGAAGGAGAGCTCTCTGGGAACCCGGGCGGAGGGTTCGGCCCGTGGGGATACTGCCGAGCCAGCGCCGGGGCAGGGCCGAGCGGCCGGCGGGCACCGGCCGGGACACAACGCCCGGCCCTCTCCGTCGGGGCCCCAGCGCCGCCCCCGCGGCAGTTCCCCGGCGCGGGCGGGAACAATCGCCGCGTTGTCCGGCCGCGGCCGCCGGCCCGGCGGCTCCCGCGCCCCGGTGCCCGTGCCCTGCGGGGACAGCGCTGGCGGGGCCGCCCGGCTCCGCGCCCGCCGCCGCC
>JAWWES010000081.1:24471890-24606400 GCA_035583135.1 Lophotriccus pileatus | reverse complement strand
CAGCGCGCAGGTAACGCGGCGGCGGCGCTGCGGCCCCGCGGCCACGGCGGGGCGCTCTTGGCACGGGCACGGACAGCGCGCTGCCCCCGCGCCGGGACCGGCGGCGGCCGCGGGGACACAGGGACACACGGGGACACGGGGACACACGGACACAGCCACCCCCTGCCGCGAGGGTCAGCGGGGTTTGGGCCCGAACGGGCCGCGGGGGCCCCGGGCAGCCGCTCAGGCGGCGCGGCGGGCATGTGCCGGTAAACAATGACCATATTGTGAAATGGAAAACAGACTCCGGCTCCCTCCGAACCGCCCGCTCCCACCGGATGTGTTAAATAAAAACCGCTGGGGGAAAACAGCAGAAAGGCAAGAAAAAAGGTTCGGGCTTGGAAGGTCGGGGGGCCAAGAAACCCGCAAACAGGCGGATTTGTGTGCCCTCAGCCTGGTAATCCTTGCACGGACTGCAGCGGCGGCGGATGCCTTCAGAAAGAAATCGTCTTGGGGAGGGGGTTGCGGTTGGATCTGATGAGTTTCTGCCTTTTTTTTTTTTCCTTTTAATATCGAAACTTTTTTCACCCTGCCTTGCCATTGAATAAAACAAGGGCACGCTTTCCCTGCTGCAGGAAACCGATCCAGATTTCCCCGGTGAGCTGCACAAGCAGCCTGTCGGGATGGCTTGGCCGGGACTCGCCGCGGCTCCGGAGCTGCCGGGGCTGGGTGCGAGACCGGCGCCCAGCTCCTCTCCCTTCTCTCCCTTCAAACGCCACCTTCCTGCCCGGACGTGTTGAAGTGCAGTGCCCTGGAATTTATGACACAAATGGGCTTCCCCCGCCCCCTCCCCCTCTTCTCTGTTTAAAACCTCTGCCGTCCTTTCCAACTGGATGCAAACTGGGAGCTTTAATAAACTTACTTCCCCCTTCCCCAGTCTCAATCATACGGCTTTATCCCTATGCAGTTCCTCTCTTAAAAAAAAAAAAAAAAAAAAAAAAAAAAAAAAAAAAGAGGGATATTTCCAGTGGATTTAAGTAAGTAATTCATATAATGAAATGCTTAGGGATTTGTTTAATGTGATTTTATATGAGCTGCGGACATTTCCAAAGCAAACAATAAGTTCAAGTACAACATGCACGGTTGTGTTACAAGTGTTACTCGGCTGGGAGATCTTCGGTGAGCAAACAGGCTAAATCTGGAGAGTAAACAACTTCAGAAAACCTACAACTCCGGGTCACTGAAAACAGCTTTTTATTTGTTTTCCTTAGTGTCTAGTAAAATTTGATCTCCTTTTTTTTTTTTTTTTTTGCAACGCTGCTGTAAAATCACGAAGGTCAGGCATCATCAGCCCCTGGGACCTGGGTGCGTAGGTGGGCTCCGAAAACCTCAGGTGCTGCTGGCCAGGGTGCTGTGGGGAGGACAACTCCGCACAGCACCAGTCATTGCTTGGGGGCTGTCATCTGGAAAGTGGGCTCTTGAGACGGCCTCCAAGTGGAGAAGCCCCACGGCGGCCTCACAGTGGTCCTGCCCACGCGTGAGGGTGATCTGAGCTCCCTTCATGAAGAGCTTCTGACCCTGGGCGAGAGGCGAACCGGATGGTGACCATCGCCACGAGGCAGTGAGGTGTGGGCACGCATGGGGCCGAGTGGTCACAGAGGCACCTCGCCTGACCGGCGCTAGCGAGGGGGTCGGGGGCTCTCCACGCACGAACATCGTGCCACGGGCAGGTCGCCTTTCGCAAAATCCGCGGGGTGGGGGCCCTTAGGCCGTATGGTGGCCACTAGCAGCTTCCCCACATTCTCACGGCAGGGCGTCGTGCCGGGAGTCTCCCGCCTGGCTTCGGGCCGTGCAAGGGTCTTGGAAATGCAGGAAATGATGTAACTAAAATTCGAGATATTTGGGGGTAATAGAGTTTGCTGTATTTAGCGCGGCGATCCCAACCGGCGTTCCCCGTGCGAGGGAGGACGGTCCGAGTGAAACAGCCCGGTCGGACACTAGTGTTTATCGTCACCAGATCATACATTGCGCAGGGAACCAGGAGCGCACGGTGCGTTGCTCCCAGGCTATCAACATAGCCAAGGGGGACAGGATGGCAAACCGAGCGGCGTGGCTGCAGCCTTCCCCCGGGGCGCTGCGGGTAGGGGTGCGAGGGCCCTGGGCTGCAGGGCTGCAAGGCTGGCCCAGACCCCTCTCCGGCTGCAGGGGTGGGGGGAGCAGGAAACCTCCCGATCGCGACACTCCGTCTCGGAGATTGCTGTTGGTATTCACTTTAAAAGAGCTTGAATGGGACCTTTTTTTTTTTTTTTTTTTAAGCCGAAGCTTTGTTGTGCTAAACTAGTTGGACGAGTTAGGGTGTCGCTGCTCCCGATTGCTCTGGCCAATGGAACCCGATCCACCCTGCTGTGCGTAAGAGCGCAATTAAGGATTTAACCAAGCCTATGCTGCGCCCCAGCCAGCAGTCTGCCGGAGACAGACACCGCGCCGCAGCCTCCTCCCCCAGACATGTCTGCTTAGACCCGAGCAGCCCCGCCGCCAGCCCCAGCCCGCCGCCGGCTCCCAACTATGACAGGAGTATTTGACAGAAGGGTCCCCAACATCAGATCCGGCGACTTCCAGGCTTCTTTCCAGACGGCTGCAGCCATGCACCACCCGTCCCAGGAATCTCCCACTTTACCCGAGTCCTCGGCTACGGATTCCGACTACTACAGCCCGGCGGGGGGAGCCCCGCACGGCTACTGCTCGCCTACCTCGGCTTCCTACGGCAAAGCGCTCAACCCCTACCAGTATCAGTACCACGGCATGAACGGATCTGCCGGGAACTATCCTGCCAAAGCCTATGCAGACTACAGCTACGCCAGCCCCTACCACCAGTACAGCGGAGCTTACAACCGCGTTCAGAGCTCCGCCAGCCAGCCAGGTGAGGGCCGGGGGCCGGGAGTGTGTGGGGAGCTCCCGCGGCGTTGGGGAGACTGGGAGAGTGCACCCCGGCAGATCCCTAACTCAGGGGCAGCGGGGATTAGGCTTTCCCTGAATCAAAGGGAGAACTAAATATAAATAAATAAATCGGGGAGAAAAAAAGTGGAGAGGTAGTCTACTTTTTTTTTTTTTTTTAATTTTATTTTTTAGCAGCCCGCACGATCTAGAACACAAATACTAGGATTAGTGCTTTAGGACAACTTTTATCAGCTGCCCCCGGGCCGCCACTACTACCTCCCTCCTCCTTCCTCCTGCGAGAAAAGAGACAAAATACCCGAGCCTTATTGCGTGTCTCAAACTCAGGTTCGCGGTGTTGAAGAAAGTTTCCTTCCCTCTGTGCTGGAGGGGCGGGGGAGGAGACTGGGAGGGGGAGCGCAGCCGTGGCGGGGCTGCGAAGCCGGGAGTGTTTTTTACCAGAAAGCGCCGCGGTTTTAGTGCTTTCCCTGTACTTCTTTGTGACTTGCTGTAGGGGGGAAAAAACCAAGGAAAAAAAAAAAAAAGAAAAGAAAAACAGAAAAGAAGGGGACAGGGAGAATAAAAAAAGCAATCCCGTGGTGAAGCCAAGCGACTGGGGCTTGGCTGGGACGAGTGCGGTCGCGGCGGCGCTTGGGGACACGCCGGCGGCGGCGGGGGGAAGACGCGGACGTGCGGGGGAAGCGGTAGATGCCCTGGGTCGGTCTCTGCTCCGGACCGGCCTCTTCCCAGCAGGGCACCAATAGTCCTCCCAATGCCCGCGGCGGCCGCGCATGCCCTGCGCTCCCACTCGCGGCCGCGCAGAGCTGCGCGCCCGGCAGGATGCCCGGGACGGGAGCGGGAGGCGGGGGAGGGCCGGGGATGGCCAAGGCCTGGCGCGGAGGGAGCGGGGCCCTCCCGTCTCACCGCGGAAGCCGGCGGAGTTTGCTCGGGGCCGCCGCCCGGCGGCGAAGCCCTGAGGGGAGCCGCAGGGGCTCGTCGGGCCGGCGCCGCTGCCCGCCCGGCCCGGCCCGCAGGCGGGATGCCGCCCCCGGCGCGGTCTGCGCGGAGCCGAGCCTGTCCCGCGCCTTAACGTCTGCGTCTGTGTCTCTCTCCCGCCCTTGCGCCCGTGCAGAAAAGGAGGTGACGGAGCCCGAGGTGCGAATGGTGAACGGCAAACCAAAGAAAGTGCGCAAACCCCGGACTATTTATTCCAGCTTTCAGCTGGCGGCGTTGCAGAGGAGGTTTCAGAAGACCCAGTACCTCGCCCTGCCCGAGCGGGCTGAGCTGGCCGCCTCCCTGGGACTCACGCAGACACAGGTACCACGAGCGGCTCGGCTCGGCTCGGCTCGACTCGATTCGGCCCCGGCGGGTCGCAGAACCCCGCGTTCACCTTGGCGCGGCGGGAACGGCTGGATCGGCCCTCGCGGCTGGATCGGCCCTCGCGGAGGGGCGGGAGGGCAGCGGGGCGCGGGTCCTCGGAGCCTCGAAGCACCGGCTGGGGCATTAATGGTGGCTTTCCCTCCCCACTCCCTCTTCCCTCCTTTCTCCTCTCTTCCCTCCCCTCTCCCAGGTGAAAATCTGGTTTCAGAATAAAAGATCCAAGATCAAGAAGATCATGAAAAACGGGGAAATGCCTCCGGAGCACAGCCCCAGCTCGAGCGACCCCATGGCCTGCAACTCTCCACAGTCACCTGCGGTTTGGGAACCTCAGGGCTCGTCCCGCTCACTCAGCCACCATGCCCACGCACACGCTCACCCTCCAAACTCCAACCCGTCCCCTGCATCCAGCTACCTGGAGAACTCCACTTCCTGGTATCCTGCTGCCAACTCCATCAACTCCCACCTCCAACCCCACGGCTCCCTACAGCACCCGTTAGCGCTCGCCTCTGGGACAATTTATTAGAGTCTGACCCTTATTATTTTATTATTTTTATTTTTTTGTTGTTGTTCCTTGGACTCCTGTGTTTTACTGTTAAGGAATAATATCGAAAGGAATGCATATGGGGAATTTTTAAAAGGGAAAAGAAACAAACAAAAAGATTAAAACGTGTAAAGCTTGTGCATGTAACTTATTGCATTTCAAAGGAAACCCTTTTTTATACAATACGGACACTTTTTGGCTCAACTGTGGACACTATCAATGGTGCCTTGAAATCTATGACCTCAATTTTTCCAGAGACTTTTTTCAATGTTATTTTAACCCTGTAAATAATTGTAGATAGAGGAATTAAACTGTATATTCTGAATAAAATAAAATTATTTCGACCACGATAAACGTTTCCAAATTACCCCTTATTCTCTTAATAAGAGGGAAAAAATATAATACTGATTTTCTTGCAGAGAGAGACAGAGGAAAGAGGATGGGAGCTGGGAGTTCGCATTTTGTTGCAGTGCCACCGCAGCCTGGTCATGCTTGCAAGATGTGGCCCTTGCAGGTCCCCACGGACAAGCCGAGGGGCCGCGGTGCTCTCTTGCCGCTGGAAAAGGGGCTCTGGCAAGACCGCGTACACCTTATCGCACCTTAGTGTTTTAAGCTGAAGGGGAAGCTGCCCATCCTGATGCTAGAAAGCAAGTCTCTTGCCTTAAGCCGCCCCAAATCCTTTCCTAAGAGCAATTAACGTCGAGAGCTGCACACTCCACAGCCCATCAGTCGCCCGTGTGCGCTCAACTAATTATACAAATTACGTTTCCGTCAAAGGGAGCCACTAAATATGTGAAAAGGATAAAACGAGGGCCCCGCTCCTTTCGCTCCTGGTAAAAGCCTGCGGCGGCTGCGGCTGAAAGAGGGACGTTGGAGAGGTACTTTTATTGCTTTTGTTTTATCTCTATCTACACGATTTAGGGAAAAAACCCTTGCAGCAGAGCCGTTGCTAGCGTTGTGCGGTGCGGGTTGTCCGGAACGCTGCCCACAGGCGTGGGACCACTCGCACGGAGCGTGGGCCCCTCTCCCAGCAGAAACCCCGGCCGGCGGGCCCCCCGCAGCGGCGCACGTTCTCGCGGGGACCTTTCTTCCAAGGGGGGAGCGGTCATTCACGGCCGTGCGGGGTACAGCGACAGCAACGAATGTGCCAAAGGCGTCGCTGAAGGATCCCCGAGATAAAAAATGCCCCCCTGGAGGCCGAGGCTTGTGGGGACAGTGCTGGCAGGGGGGGAGGCAAAGCCTGAAAAGGCACGCTCCTGCCCTGGGGCGCACTTACCTGTCTCTTGCCTTTCTCCTTGCTGTCATCCCCCTCCTTGCTTCTCCCTCCGCTCCCGACTGCCATGTTTTGTGCGTGTGCGTGAGTGCGTGAGTAGTTTTCTCCCCAAAGAAAGAAGCCCGGGGTTGCTGTTTTGTAACAGGTTTGGGGGTTGGTAAATGTCTTGCAGTACAATAGACCAGTTTGTTCGATTGTGCTCCATGCACGTCAGGGAGCGTGCGGAGGTGTCAGAGCCGGGGCGGCGGGGGCCGCCGCCGGCTGCCCACCCCTGCCCGCTGCCGGGCGGGCTCTGCCGCTCCCCGCGTCCTAAGCGGTTCTGGGGACCGGCTCCTCCTCGTGTCACTCGCAAGGTTTCAGGTACTTTCCCCGACTTTGGGGCTGACAAAAAGCTCGGATTTTTCTCTTCTGCTAACTTGCACCCCGTGCAAAAGAAAACCCAAACCCAAGCAAAAACAAAAATAAAATAATAATAATAATAATAATAAAAAAAGCTTGACCTTTTCATTTTCTTCCGTTCTTTTCCTCATTTCCCTCTAGACAACCATTCAACCCACAATAAGAGATTCTCCCTTCCCCGAGGTCACTTCCCTTTGCAGAAAGGCTTGGACACAAGAGGTGGAAGTCAATTTCCCAGGTCGGTCCACCCACCCTTTTCTTTGAGGAGCTGCCGCGGGGCTGTTTGGTTACGGTAACCTGCCAGGGCCGGGAGGGTCCAGGAGGACAGGCAGGAACAGCTCCGGGAAAGTGGGATGCCGGCAGGAGGGATGGGATTCCTATCCCAGGCAGGGATGGGAATTCACACAGCCGCCGCCGGACTGGGCTCTACCACCTCTCCGAGCCAGCCGAGTCGGCTCCACTCTCTTTCCATGCCGGTTCCTCTCTCTGCTTAATTTCCCTTCCTCCCAGATCGGGATGGTGTTGGGCAGGTCAGGGAGAGCCTGGCATCCCTCCCCCAAACAGGATAAAAAATGCTCTCGCCGTGGCGCCGACCCCAATGAACACTGGGTGTTTATGGCCCCTCCATGAGAACCTCGGGCCGATGGGTAGGCTCCTGTCCCCCCTGTCCCCGCATACACAGGCAGGCACACTCCGGCGCCTGTCCCCGCCTGGGTGCACCCCCTGGGCTCCAGCGGCGGCCGGAGGGAGCCTGGCTTGTCCAGGCCTCCCCCTTTGCCTCCCCGGGAAAGGGATGAGATGAACTGTCCTTTGTCTAATGTTGGGTTTGGACTCGGCGGATTGCTGGCTCGGGGCTTTCCCCCGCCCCTCTTCTCTCTTCTCCTCCCTTCTGTTTTCCGGGCGGCCACTTCCATGTGGAGTCGGGGCAGCTCGGGGAGCTGAGAGGAGCCACATTCCTGTGGGTGCCGAGCGGCTCCAGGGCTGAGCCACAGGGCCTGACACACACACAGACGCGCAGACACGCAGACACACACAGACAGAGCAGCCTGCAGCCTCAGCTGCCCCAGATTGAGAGCTCCTGATACCGCCTGCACCCCTGGGGCTCTCACACCCACAGCAAATCGACCCCTGGCTGCGCTGGCCTCCGGTTGGGGCGCACTCCCACAACACCCACACCCAGGCACACACACTGCCGACCACCCCCACCTACGGATACGAGGGAAGCACCTTGCCGCTTCTTCCAAAGAGCCCTCGCTGTCCCTGACCGGGCATCCCCTCACCGCCCGGCAGACAAAGCCTCCAACCCGCTGGAAAGGGCTGCCTCATAGAGAAGTGTCTCCGTTTCCCTCCCGCTCCTCCCTGGGGAAATAAAAACCACCCCCTCCAACCTGTCACTGTGGCAAGGCAGCCCGCTCGTCAGGCGTTCCTGTCGCCCTCTTGCTCCCCTCGATCTCCCAGGTGCATTCGCTCCCCCGCGGCCGCGCTCCCTGCGCCGGCCTGCGCGCTCTGCCCGCTCCGCCGCCGGCAGCGCTGTGTCCCCAGAGTGCATCCCACATGTGGCATCGATTAGAGACTTCTGCCACGCAATTTTGCGACTGACAGACTTTAGGTGTTTTGGTTGTGGATTACGGAAAGAGATCTATTGCTCCAGGAAAATCGGGGCGGGGAGGGGGACGGGGTGGGAACCCCCTCTTCTTGCTTTCAGTCGTTTGAGCGATTGCCTGCAGTAACGCAATAACCTGTTTTATAGGTCAGGCAAGAGCCGTGAAAAAGGAACCGCATAGTTTACATTAAGTCTCCCTTTCTCTCTTTCTTACTGAGAATCTGTGTGGCATCAATTAAATATTTCCGCTCTCTGTCCGGCTGTGCGTCTGTTTACATGTGATTTGGGGAGGATAAGCAATGGTTTATCTGACTGGAACAGAGACCCGAGAATTCCCGACACACACACACACCCCGGCCGTCTGTGAGAACACCTTCCACGGACACGACCTTCAAGGTCGCGGGAAAAACTCCCAGCTCCCTCGCCTCTTTATTTTCCTTCAGGTGAGGGCCCGGGGAGCCGACCCCGGCCAGAAGCTGCGACGGATTGAGCACTTGTGGAAGGGGAGTCTGGGGATGATTTCTCGCTTCCCTCCCGCTGCCGCCTGCCGCTCGGCACTCCCGGAGAGGCTGGCTAAACCTCAACCTGAGCTTTGCAGGATGGCTCAGCCAGCTTCGCCGCGCCGGATCCTGACCCGGCTCTGTGCTCTGTAGCGGTATCGTCTGCCTGGCTGCGAAGCTGGCCCTTCATTCAAGGAGATCTTTAAGGTCTCCTCGATACGCACCATATAAGGCGTTTTATAGGGCTTTTGCCTCGCTGTATCCACTGAGCTTTCCTTTCTTCGTGGTGTTTGTACTAATTCGCATTGAGAAAAGGGCGCAGAGAAAGACTGCGAGGTGCCAGGCGCGGCTGCGGCCCGGGAAGGCCAGCAAGGGCCGGGACTGGCAGCCCTCCTGCCCACGAGGCCAGCTCCGGGTGCTGCCTCACTGCACCCGGGTCCTGCGGGGACCTGCCGGCCCGGCGGCAAGGACGCTTTGATGATTTAACCCATTAAAAAATGAAGCGGGTTTTTGTATTTCGTGTCCAGGGTTAATAAAAGTTAATCAGGAGTCGAAAGACAACTAACCCAGTGAGTTAACCTCGCTAGCTGCAGGTAGTCCTGTTAGCCAGGCTCTTTTGGTTAATTAATTACAATTGAGTAGGTTTTGTGATAATTTCCCTAAGGACCCCTGAGGACTAGTCCAGCGGGTGCACGGGAGCGCAAAAGGCCTCGGGCTCCACAGCCCTCCGCGGAGAGTGCCCGGCCCCGGCGTCCCGCATTCCGCACTCTTGTCCTCCCGATTCCGAAGCTCCCCAGGCTTCTTGCCCGAAAGTGACGTTCAGTCACCTGAGAGGAGGCACACGACAATGGCGAGCCCGCTTTTGGGGATGAGTGGAGAGCGCGGGAATCCTTCGGGTGCCAGGGAGAGGCTGCCGGGAAGAGCCGAACCGAGAGGTGGACTCATGCAAGGCGGGAGTCGAAGCATCAGCCCCTGACTGCACATCAGGCTCGGACTCGTTGAGATTTGGACACGTAACGCTGCAGACCACTGATTTGCTGTTTTCTTAATTCCCGCTCTTCTCATTCCCTATGAATCAAACAGTCTTTTGTCCTTCAGAGTTTGATTTGATCGCTACTGTTCACATTTCACTTCTGTATTTTTCTCTCCCTATACCATTACTCATTGAGTGCCCCGTGAAATTACAATCGTACATTTTCAACTCAGCAACCCATTTGCAGTGCAAAAATAGGGTCTAAATAATGGCTGAATTAGCCCTACTGGACAGTTTCAGATGTAACACTCTGTAATAATTATATTGCAGGCTGGATTAGGATGCTATTATCATAATCTGGACGTTTACAATTATCTGTAATTTGCAAAGATGCGCCAGGTCTTGATTACAGCAGGGTTTTTTTTATCAAGCTAACCATCACTAAACAGTGACAGTAATAACAGCTAATTTTGCTGGCAATATAAGAGGTGCTGGGGTGTGCAAACAATTTCACACCTGGATGTGCTCACTCAACCAAGAATATAGAGAAAGAGCTTCTGCCCTGAGACTCAGAAAAATATTCTCCACTGCTTCTGTTCAGTATAGATTTCTAGACCCTGATCCTTGCTTAGCAGATTTTCACAGGGGTAAGTTTTGGGGCTCGCTTGGGTTTGGGGTTGTTGTGTAATTGCTCCGCGCCTTGCTCGCAGAGGCACGCTCCTTCTTTACTCGTTCCCCCAATTTCGCGGTCACTCGCGCTTCGATGTTTTCCCTCGGCCGCCGGACCCCGACAGGTCCGCGCCCCCTTTCCCTCCGGTGCTGCCGGGGCGGCGGGCGACGCGGGGCGGGGATGCTGCTGGGGCCCCCCGGCTGCCGGAGGGGCGGCGCGGTACTCGGGACTCGGCGGCCGGCGGTGAAACCGTGCGAGCCCGGGGCCAGCCCCGTCCGCCCGTGCCCGCAGCGGGGCGGCGGCAGCGCGCCTTTCCGCGCCTTTCCGCGCCTTTCCGCGGCTCCTCGCGGCGCCTGTCCCGCGGCCCCGGGGCGGAGGAGCCGGCGCTGGCTGCCCGGCGGCAGCAGGTTTGGCGCTGGCGCGGGGATCTGCCGCTGCTCCATCCATAGATGACGCTGTTTCACGAGAGTCTCTCGGGGCGTCTGCCGCGCGAGTGGGAGCCGCTGCTGCCATTCGCTCACACCCCGCTCCCGGGAAGGCCTGCCTCTCCCACCTTCTCCCACGCTACGAAGCAAATGGGGCTTTTTTTATTATTATTATTATCGTTTATTTGTTCGCTTGCTTGCTTGTTGTCTGGGCTTTTTTTTAAAGCCTATTTGAGAAATCACGCGTGGGGGAGGAGGGCACGACTCACCGAGAGGGTTTCCGCACCGGCGCCCACGCGCGCGTGCAGGCGAGGACGAGCGCCCCGCAAGCCCACGAGAAGCGGCGAGCCCCCCTCTCCCCCCGCCCCCGGGGCGGACCGCCCGCTGCCGGGCCCCGCTGGGCGGCTGCAGCGAAAGGGTTAAGGCGGCTGCAGAGGCCGTGGGGGCCGGGGCTCGTCGGGCTGGGCCGGGCTCTCCGGGCTGCGGGACTGGCTCACCAGGGCATCCACCGCCCTTCTGCGGAACGAGGGCGAGCCCGCAAAGGGGCCAGCGTGGGGGGGGGTTGTGAAGAGGGGTTTTCTGAAAGATGCACACGATGCTGTTGGTTTAAATGTATGGTAGCTTTCCCTCCAGTGTCATTTGAATAATTCAGTGAGCCCCACTACCAGCTGTACTTCTGAAGCCTCTTCCATTCTTTTCAGCATTATAATTTTGGTTAATTTTCAATTTTAGGCCCTACGTCTCTGCAATTTGTGTATGAATAACAGAATAATTTTCCTCTTTTGTTTCGCCTTTCCTGTTCCTGAATCTAAATAAAGATGGCTTTTTAGTATTAAAAGTGGAAGAAAATTACAGGTAATTATCTTTGACGGTAAAAACGCTGTAATCAGCGGGCTACATGAAAAATTACTCTAATTATGGCTGCATTTAAGAGAATGGAAAAAAACCTTCTTGTGGATAAAAACCTTAAATTGTCCCCAATGTCTGCTTCAAATTGGATGGCACTGCAGCTGGAGGCTTTGTTCAGAATTGATCCTGGGGAGCTCTGAACCCAAAGTTTCACAGTGGGAAGGGGAAAAAAAGAAAAGAAAACATTTTTCCTAATGTAACAATACGAATGGTAGAAAATGACAAGACTGATCGGTTTTAAACCACTCTGAAGACTGACTGAGCGTGGAAGTTGCTCAAAAAAAAAAACAAAAAAACACCCCCCAAAAAACTGGTATATTGGTAAGTAGTCTTTGCTTTGTGTCTAATTATAGTGACTGTCCTTTTGCACGACTGTATGTAGCTGTCATTATATGGAGCACTCTGAGGATCTCTATTGACTTCTGATAAATGGCTCAGTGGTTTCAAGGTTCATAATTTGAAGGATGCCCAGGTCTCTAGCCATTAATTCTCGCAGTATGGGGCACCCAGCTTGGATGAGGAAAGGGCTTTTCATTGTCAGTAGTTGCTGTGCTTTCAACAAACTGGTGCGGCTGGAGCTGGCTGGACAGCGTGTTGTGTGCCTGGGCACCTCTCAGGGCTTAGCAAAACATTCTTCATCTTGCATTGTCTGCTCTTTAAAAACAAAGGAGGGCGCCTCCTTTCTTAATAATTTGGAGTCTCCAACCTTTGGGAAGAAAGACAGGGCTCTAAGCTTTTCCTCGGCGAGAAAGCTCAGCTCAGCTGAGCAGCGGAGCAGTGAAATCGCAGCAGAAATGGCCGGACGACTAGGAACTTCTTCTAAGCGTATATTTTGTGGACTCGGTATCTCCTGTCTTTAAGTCGTAGCCTTAAAACCAACCAAACCACCAGCTACCCCTCCCCTCCCCCACTTAATCTTTTCTTTTTTGCTCGCAGATATATGCTTTGGTAGGGGTTTCTGCGCACAGGCAAGCGGGGCATAGGGTCCCCCTGCCCGGATTGAACTGGGGGGGGCGGGGGGGGTCAGGTCGGGGGACGTGGGGATTCGCTAAGGTGGAAATATGAGCCAGGTGGGCATTTTGTGGCTTTTACTCTATATATGAAAGAAGACAAAAACATACAAAGTATATGTACAACTAAAATTCAACAATATATACAGAAAGGTTGCTCGGGGAAAGGTCCCTCTCGCTCAGTGGGTGAGGCTGCCGCCGGGCAGCCCCGAACCTTCCTTCCCCAGCCCGCGACGGCGGGTCTGGCTGCGAATCCATCTCTCTGTCTTTCCTTCTCGTCTCCGGGAGTCTGTCCGGCTGTGTGCGGGTGCGGGTCTGTGCGGATGAGGGGGCTCTTCACGTGAGAGACGGTGGTTTCTTCTGAGCCGCAGCCCATTGCATTTTGAGAAAGCATGCAGGTTTTGCTTCGTGGTAATGTTCTAATCTTACAGTACATTTTCAGTTTTCAACCAGTTCTCCTTTTTTTTTTTTTTTTTTTTAAATCCCTTCTTCTGTCTTTTAATCATTTCCCCGGTCCGGATTTGGTGAATAAAAATGAAGGAGCTTTGACTAGTCTCTTTCATCATGTAATGTCTTTAGCTCATTAAACAAGTAAAAACGGCTGCCATGGTAGATTCAGGTTCTTGTGGGCAAAGTCTGTAAAAAGTTTGTTTTGACGTATACTCCACCGAGAAAGAGGCTGGTGCCTTGGAGTCCAAAGGAAAATATCCTAAAGAGAAGTGTCTTCTGTGCGCCAGAATGAAAATTGTGTCTTTCTGTTCAAGATCAATCGCTGAGGTTACTTAAAAAAAAAAAATAAAATAAAGCCACTCTGTCTCTTTGCCGCATCTACAAGTTCACACAGAGCCTGTTTGTTGGCACGGCTTGGCAAAGCAGGGGAACTTCTTGCCATGTCGAGACGAGGCGTTCTTGGGAGGTTATTTCTCTTGGACAATTCACATCATTTGTGGTCTCTGCATTGTGTCTTGATGTGGAGAAGAATACCAGTGAGAATAGCCAGGCATGTAGCTGTTGGGAGGCATATTGACTCCCTTGGCAGAGGCTGAAACGTCCCAAACTGGAGGCAGAGCCGGAGAGCGAGGGGAGAGGGCAGCGGAGCCGGGCAGAGGGTCGCTCTCGTGGGGGTTACTGCCCTGCTTCAGCAGCTTCTTGAATTTGGAGCGCTTGTTCTGAAACCAGATCTTCACCTGCAAAGCAAAACGCAGCAGATATTAGGCTGTCGTCTGTGCCCAGGGCACAACAGGGTAGACCCCGGGGGCCGTGGGTCTGCTCCAGAGAAGGTCCTGAGCGCACATGCCAGTCGGGTGTAGAGTTGGGGGTAGCAAGAGAGGAAGAAAGGATAGCTACAGTTGCTCTTGGGCTCTGGATGCCGCTGGAAAGAACAGGGGAGGCAGACCAGAGCTGGAAAGGGAGAGGGATGCAGGTTTTGAAGTGGAACGTTGTTTTCTTTGCGCAGGCCAGATTGTTCAAGCTGAAACAGACCACATATTCTGAGGTGTCCTGCTTTAGCACCTCATTCAGAATTTTGGAGGTCATTTGGTCATTCGGGCAAACTGTTGTCAAACACAGGCAATCATATGATTTTGTGCCAGGATACAGGAGCCAATAGACAAAGGGCATCTTACAAAGAAATCGTGCATCCGAAATTCACACGATCAGATCAAGTGGTCCATGCTGCTGTGACGGGGGAGGAGGCACAATGGAACCAGGATTGTGGCTTTATTTTAATATATATTTTTAAAGAAAGAATAATTTTATTATCTCAGCGAGTAATTGGGTATCAACATTGCTTTGGGTCTCATTCTGCTCCTAACCCAACAGAACAGGAGCCTGCACTCAATAAGGTATGCAAGGATCCGGCCCACTGGCAGATCAGAATTATTATAGAAGTTATATATATGTATATAGACATATATACACAACATATTTTTAAAATCAACCAAACAAAGAAAACAAAACCCCCACGTGTATTTGGCCTCTCAAACTTTGCAAACATAATGTTAGGGGATGAGCAGGGGTGCTCCTCTACTAGTATGCTCAGGATCGGGCTCCTAAAACAAATCTATGCGTGTGAGAGAGAAAGCGAGACAACAGTGAGAGAGAGTGTGCAAGCTAAGGATACTAAAATCCCATTTGCAAACCCATCAGGTCTATTCCTATCATTAATGTTTGCTGAGTATTTAAAAATCGCTGGCTGGAAGCAACTGTTACCAATGACAATGATAAAATCGTGAAGTTATTTGTTAAGCTCATAAATTCACATAACATTTTACCCGATTTGATCCCATCTATCCATGCACTTCTCCACAAACCCCAGCCTGGGAAGCCTGTAATGCCTCACATGTCTTTCAAGTTTAAATTAGCAGATGGCACAGCTATTCCAACCACACTTAACTATGGCTTAACCTGCCATAATTTTGTACACGGCTGTCTTTGATCCTCAGATCTATTATCACCTTCCGTACATTTTGCCCAAGGCTAACCACTGCATTTGCGTTAGTCATCCAGGGTGAATTAACTATTGATTTTACAGGTATTTCCTAACGCGTTCCTGCTTCCCCTCTACCTATATACGTTGCGACGAGGTAGCTTTGCTTTTAGCTCTACCTCAGGCCCAGCGGTTCCTTGCCTTTTTTTTTGTTCTCCTTTTCACAGCTGGGCAATTGTATCTCGGTGCTGGAATTATCCGAAAATACAGTCAATTTTAAAATGTTATGTGTGGCATCAAAAGGGAGCGCTTGCTCGCCAGACGGCTGAGGGAAAGGCGCTTTCAGCTCCTTCTGAGGTAGCCCGGTCTCTGTCGCACAGTGGGTAAGAGACATAGAGATGGGGATCGTGTGCGTTACCTTCTCTACCGTTCCCGGCAGAGGTCAAAATGTTTAGGGAACATCATACTTTGCTTGGCCTTTTTTGCTCGAGCAGGATTTCAATGATTTGTGATTCCCAGTAATTACCTGTGTCTGGGTAAGTCCTAATGAAGCTGCCAGTTCAGCTCTCTCTGGAAGTGCCAGGTACTGAGTCTGCTGAAAGCGATGATTTAAAGCCTGGAGTTGTAGACTAGAGTAAATGGTTCGAGGCTTCCGAATCTTTTTCCCTTTTCCATTAAATCTGATTTCACCGTTTTCAATCACTGTGGTTTTTTGCTGATCTGCAAGCAAAACAACACAGCTGAAACATCACCCTCCTTAGCTATTAAAGGCGAGTATTTTGGCTGCTACGGCTCCTAAAAACGCCGAAGCCTGTTCCGACGCCTGTTCAATCCCATCGCGTACACACAAGCTCCGTCTCCTTAAAGGCACGCGCGGTACAGGCTGCTGCCTAGCTACCGGGAGAAAAAACAGCTGTCCGGGCATAGTGGGCACGCTGCCTTGCCCCCGGGGAGCAAAAAATAATATTTTAAAAAACTTAAAGGGCAGCGCTGGCTTTGCGAAGGGATGCCTTGTTCCAGGACCATCCAGGTTTTACTGAGCTAATTGACTTCGTGTCGCCAGTTTGGTGGTCAGTGAATCACCAATCCGAGACTTTTAACAATGCTTTTCCCCTCCGCCCCCCCGCCGTGCCCCTCTGGATGGATACGTACCGCTCCCTGAAAAAAAAAAAAAAAAAATCCAAAAAAATCCAACCAAAGACAAAAACAAAAAAAAACCCCACCAAAACCAAACCAAAACCTAAAAAACAACAACAACCAAAAAAAAAAAAAAAAGAAAAAAAAGCCCAAACCATAAATCAGACGGCCCCCGAGCGGAATGAGACCCGCTCGCCTGGAAACTTTCACTCCTCAGGTGTTAGCAGGAATTTTGCCTAAAGCCGGTCCCGCCGTAACAAAGGAGCGCCGGTCGCAGCCCCTCGCCGGCGGCCGGGCGGAGAAGGCGCCGATGCGCTGCGCCGCGGTACCGCCGACAGCCGCCGACAGCCGCCGGCAGCGCGGGGGAGCGCGGCGGCCCCGCCGCCGGTACCGCAGCAGTAGGCCCGCGGAGGGGCCGCGGAAACAAGCAACCCCCCACCCTCTCTCCCCGCCGCCCCGCGCACCCCAGGGCCGGCGCTTGCCTCGGCGGGAGCGGGGGCACGGCGGGGGTCGTTATGCAGGTGCTCGGGCCGGGGGGGGGCCCGGGGAGAGGCCCAGGGATGGAGGGAGCGGGGCGAAGAAGTGGCAGCGGGTTGGGCAAGCGGTGCTGGCTCACCTGCATCGTCCGCCCGCGTCTGGCTGGCCGCGCTGCTGTTGTGGTAGGACTGGAGGTAAGGGCTGTGCTGCGAGTGGCTCACGTAGGGGTAGGCGGCCAGCGAGCGGTGGTTGTAGGAGCCGGCGCTGCCGGAGTAGGGCGAGCTGTGATGGTGATGCTGGTGGTGCGGGTGCGAGCCGGCGGCGGAGTGCAGGCAGTGCAGCGGGTAGTGGGCGCCGGCCATGGCCGGCGAGCTCTGCTGCGAGTGGGGCGGCGGCGGCGGCTGCGGCGGCGGCGGCTGCTGTTGCCCGAACTCCATGAAGGCGGATTTGGAGGAGTCTTGCGCGTCCAGCCCGTCAGCCATCGTAGTCATGGTCATCATCAAAGTTTGGGAGGGAGAGCGCGGCGCTCCCCGGCTCGCCCCCCGCGCTCTGCCTCCTCTCTGCCCAGCCACCGCCGCTCCCCTTACCCGCCGCGGCACCGCTGGAGAGGCGGCGGTGATTTAATTTAATTTCTTTTCTTTTTTTTTTTTTTTTTTTTGTTTTCCGCCTTTTTTTTTTTGCGTACCCCCCTCCTCGCCAAGGAGCCGTTGTGCGAGGGGCCTCGTTCACTGAGGGAGGGGAGGAAGGGGAGGGCGGTGTGCGGGGTGTGTGAAGGGGGAGGGCGGGCTACTCCCGCCGCTTTTTTGCGCCGCTCTTTTCCTTCATCCCCCCCGCGCGGTGGGTGGGTGTTGTTTTTTGTGGGTTTCTTTTTTTTTTTTTTTTTTTTTTTTTTAATGGAAGCGGGGGGAGTGGAGGGTGGGGGGAGTTGAAGGTGGGAGCCGGGAAAGTTGGGGCTCCGGCGCTCCGACTTGAAGGGCAGGGACGCGCACAAGTCGAATGGTTCGTCTCCGGAGGGCAGCGCCTCCCTCATTGGTCACTCGGCCCCCTTACGTCATAGCCGGCAGCGCGCGCTGCCCGTGCCCGCCCCCCTTCTCCCCCCCTCCCGTTTTTCCCCACCCGCGCGGGTGTGGAAGAAACGCGCGCGGGTGGGGAAAAGGGGAGCGTCTGCCCCCATCCCCCTATCCCCCCTCCCCCCCCAATCAAACATTCCCCCACTACACGACCCCCTCCATCCACCCACCCCCCCGCGCCTCCTTGCGCGGTATTTTCGCTGCGGCGAAGCGACGCGCAGCGCATTTTTCCCCGCTGAACGCAGCAGCAGCAGCAGCTCCCGTAATGGCTTTCAAATATATGCAAATGGCTACGTGCGGTTGGCGGTTTTGGCAAAAAGCTTGATTAGGATATAAACGACCCAAGGAAAAAAAAAGTGCCTGCGCCCTAAATTTGTCTTTAGATTACAATTCCAGTTGATTTTATTTTATTGTCAACATTGTTAATGATAAAAATAGAGTCGTTTTACAGTTATTTTTACTTTCTGGAAGGAGGCAATTAGACTTCTAATCAGGAATACACAAAAATCTCCCATGATTAACTGCAGTACTTTGTTCAAATTGCTGCTATAAAATTCAGAACAATTTGCCTGTAATGATTATGGACTGGGTTTATTTTGGGAGGTGGAATAAAAGTGGATATAGCATAAATTATCCTCTAATTATACACCAGTGTCGCCTCAATTATCCTCTTATCAAAATGGTTGTCTAACTGCCGCATTTAGTTTCAATTCTCTCCTTTTTTCTATAAAAAGAACCTCATACCTTGTTATTATTAATCCATTTATTATTTGCAAGGGGATTTATATCCGAACATCCAGGTGGTATTACCACTTCTCTTTCAAAGATGGACTAGGGAAAGACATTAAGTTTGATCCAGCTCGGCGAAGGATCTCTCTCTCTTCTCTCTCCTCTCTCCTCTCTCTCCCCCCTCTCTCTCTCACCCCCTCTCTCTTTTTTACCCCTTTGCCTCGTTTAAATCTCCTTGCGTCCAGCTAAGCATGAACTCCAGAGACAGACCCCACCGGAGAGAACTGAGGTAGGAAGGACCCTGCGGAACTCGCTAGACATAGAGAAATCCGAAAGTTGCTCTAGATGGGGAAAGGGGCTGGAGGTTTCGGGCTTTAAAAACCAACACCGGCACCAGCAGCCGCCGCTTCCAAAACCACGCGCAGTCCAGAGACTTCCCCAGACCGATCCTAGGTCCTGATACTGCCTCTCACTGGGACATTCCCCGAGGACTGGTTTTCAGATTCTGCACACACACACACACACACACACATATNNNATTTTAACGCGTCGCCTGTGGAAATATTCAGAGCGCTTTAATTTTTCTTTCTGGGATTTTTTTTCTCTCTTTTCCATTTCTTCATTTATTTTGGAGTTTTGTTTCTCCACAGCCTGGTCTTTAGCTCTGGGAAGCCGAAGGATGCGAGTCCCCTGCTTGAATACCGGTGGGGGGGACTGTGAAGGGGGAAGGGGGATGCGAAGCGATGCTCGATCGTTGGCAGGGCAGTCTCTCGGCGCTTGTTGTTCATATGGCTTGTTCCAGGGGCGTATGGGGGAGGGATGTCTCTTTTTTCCTGTGTGGCTGGGATGTTCTGAGCCCCCTTACCCACCCTCTCATCGTTGTTTCACTTCTTGAGCCCTTGGAGTCGGTTCAGTAACTCTGAATGCAGTTGTAAGTGTCTTGCCTTGTTCTCCGGCTTTTAACAAGAGTTCCACTTTAACACGCGAGAGGGTAACCCGATCCAGGCGTTTACAAAACTACAATGAATAAAAATATAGAGAAAGGGGAAGAGAAGGGAAAGAATTCCTACTGAGACTCTTTATTCATAGGTGTAGGTAATGTACTCAATAGGAACAGGTACATTTGGCAGTTTTATTGCTTTATACCCTCCAGCTTGCTGTTAACATTATGAAGGCGGGTTTTTTTCGCAGGTGCACATACTAGCATTTTCTCCAGCAGCAAGAGCATGCATAACAAAAGATGTCAGAAAATAGGCTGGCGAGTGTTTGCAAAACGTTGATTTCTTGTTTCGAAATAATTCCTGCCACATAATGGCTGCTAACCCGGGAATGGGAAAAAGTTGAGCAGGAGAGGGGACCACTTTGAAATAATACCTGTATGCCGCCTTGGCAAAGGGAATAAGGCGTTTGGGTCAGACAAAAAGAAGAAGAAAAGGCAGAGAGAGTCTGCAAGAGCTGCTTCCTGCGATAGGCAGCAAATGGAGTTACATGTGCATCACTCGCTCAGCGTAGCTGACAGACGAGCTGCTGTGGGGCGAGCAGGACAAGCAGCGGCTCTGGATGCGGGCCGCGGGGAGCGGTGGTGCGCGGGGGTGCGGAGTCCCCGCCGAGTCATCAGTGTGCGCCGGCTGGAGGGAAGATCTGGAAACCTGGCGCTACTCCTTCTCCACGGTGCTGAGACATCCTTGTCTGTCGTCAAGACAGTTGACTCCGTCCAGCCTCACACCGATAATTTGCCCCGATTTAATTAGGCCCACCGCGAGTCTCGGGATGGGGGGCAATAGGCGCCCGAGCTGTGCCCTTGTAGAGGCGGCAGTTGCAGGGATATTTCTTCTCCGAGGGTAGGGCAGGCTCCGGGCCCGCGCTCTGGCGGAGGATGCGGGGCGCCCGGGAGGTCCCGAGCCGCCGGGAGACCGCACTGCCGGGCATCGGTCCTCCCCGGCTCTGACTTGAGTGCAGACGACCTCGGTCACCGGCCTCTTTCTGAAGAAATTAGACCTGAATAAATAGCTCTGGACTCACTGGAGCAGTGGCGTGCTTACTTCCCAGGGTGGGTAACTCGTGAAAAAGGGGTGAGGACGGACACCCCACACCTCCTAGTCCTCGCTGCTTGAAGTGCTTTCGAAAGCGAGCAGGCAGCAGTCACGAGGGAGGGGTGGGAGCCCACGAGGGGAGCTGCCTTGCCTCAGCGAGCTTCCCGAGAGTTGCGTGGGACCGGGAGGGGCAGGAGTCCGGCAGGATGGGGCAAGGTGCGAGTTAGGGGGCGGCTAAGGACTGCCCCGAGGCGGGAGCCCCCGCACCGCCTCCTATGAGCACCCGTCCCTCTCTGGTAAAAGGCAGCAGGAATTCACCGCATGTGACCCCCTTCCTGGCTTCTCCGCTCTTTCCGCGGCCAAGCCCGAGCTCCCGGAGGACTAGGCTGCAGCCCTCGCCGAGGGCGATGGGGATGTGCCCTGCGCGTGGCTCCGCGCCCTATCCGCTACGGACCATGGGTACCATCGCGCCCTGCCTGCGCATCCCTGGCCGGGCTTCTCTCCTCACCCCTCGGTTTAATATTTCCAGGAAATGCACTCCGCAAGTCACCCTCGGTCTCCTGGAGAGCAACGAGGCCTTTGCACCCATAGCGGGCTTGGGGCCAGTCCCTCTCCACGCCCGGGCTGGCTGAGCGCCTCGGGGGCAACGCTGCTTCCCCTCCTCCCCCGCGGTCCTTCCCTGCTCCGCTAACTGCCGGAGAGGGTGGCACTGTGCACCGGGCTCCTTGTGCCCCAGGACTGGGTGACTTCGTGAGACCGGTCTTCGGTGTCACCCTAAACCGCGTCGTTTTAATGATGTTTGCGGGTAACACTTTCAAAGGGCCAAAGCGTGTGTATGTGGTTTAAAGGCACAGTTGTGAGTCGAAAGATGTCACTCAACAGACACAACGGTCAGAAGGAGCTGACAAACAACAGGAAACGGGGTTCTATTTTTAGGGTGTAATAGGAAGTTAATGTAAGCGGTCAGAGGCTTCCTACATGCCTCCGAGCACCTTCTGTTCCATTCATTCATTCATTCATTCATGCGTTCAATAATAACAACAGGGGAAAACAAACATTCCCGTTCTGTTTCTCATCCCCTCCTTCCCGGGAAGTCTTGCTGTGGTGTTTGCAAGGGTGGGCTCTGCAAGTTCAGTCCCTCTCTTGGTTTGTTTAGCGTGTTTTTTTGGTTTGTGGGGAGGGGTGCGATAGCTGACGCTGTTCCTCAAGCGAGGCTCCTCCAAGACGCTCTGGCACAAGGAGCTGAAGGCTGCGCTCTGGGATTATATATCCCCTCTCCCCAATTCACACCAGAGTCCGGGAGAGTGCTTTCTGTCTCACACTGGTCAGAGTAGCTGTGAAGATCCGAGAAAAACTTATTTCAGGAATTATGCTGTTGCGTGTGTTTTCCCACGAGAAGCCCATGCATGTGCATGAAGTGGATCTTGAAACACGATTTTTTTTTGGTGTGTTAGAGAAATGCAGGGAGGAGGGGGCAGCGGGGGAAGGCAAAGAATACTGCGGCATCTCCTGGGTTTTTTAGCAACAGTACAGAATCCACAAAGCAATCGAAAGGTGGCCGGGAGAGAACGGGATTCTCCGGCAGAGGTGTGTGCGGAAAGTCTCGAGAGGAGCGGAAAATCAGAGAATATTCCTGCTGGCGGCGATCCGCTCCAGATGCGTTTTTGCGGAGAGGGTCGCTCCGCAGATACACGGGACTTTCCCCGCTGGACCTCGGCTGTGGCGGCTGACAAATCTGCGCCCCCGCCCCGCGCGCCGTCGCTCCGCGGGTGTCCGCGGCCGCATCACGCGGGTGTGCAGGGCGGCTTCCCGGCCCGGCTCGGCTCGGCAACCGCCGTCCTCCTCTAGCAGCCCGTTCTATGTACAGCTCCCGAAGCTACAACAAAATATCCCTCCCTGCATCTGCCGATGACATTTTTTTCACCGGTCTCTCAAGCCTGTTTACCCCAAAACACATGTCCTCCTCTCCTTCTGCCAGTATGTCCTAATGCCATCTTCTAAATGTCAGCTAAATGGCGAGGAAAGGCACCCGCAAAAGGAGGTCACCTCCTCAAGCTGGAAGCGAGCCATTTTGAGGAGAGACTGCGGAATTTGAGCGCTGCCAGTGCGAGAGCAAAAGCAGAGCAGAGGCTCCTCTGGATTTCAACCCACTAACATTATAACAGACAGGCAGGCGTCAATGGCTCTCCATATCGCGAGTGTGAAGGAAGTGGCAGGGAACGGCGTGGGGGGAAGGGTAAACCCTAGCCCAGCCTTGCAGATGGATCACACACGCCGCTCTCTATATTGTAGCCTGGGTCAAAATAATAGGAGTCAGAAGAGGAAAGATCCAGAGAGAACCAGCCACTGTCTCTTGTACAGATTTGTACCGAAGCCTTGGCTGTAATTAAAACCTTACAGGCAGATTCGTTCAATGTGTGGCTCTGCAGAGAGTCGGAGATTGGGGCTTTTTGTTTTGTTAATATTTTGTTGCGATGTTGTCGTTGGTTGTTTTCCCTGATGGGGGATATGTGGGGGGAGGATGGATACCTTTAAAATGCAATCAGGTTTCAGGCGAGTGGCTGCCCGGCAGGAGGACGGAACTCGCGCGGAGGGCCTGGCCGCCCGCCTCTCCTCGCACCTGGTCAGGTGCGCACCCACACCGCCTTAACTGAACCCCCGGGGACAGATCTCTCCCGCTCTGCCCCTGCGGCCAACGTGATCGGCGTAAAGAGTCTGAGCGGGAGTCTTGCCTTCTTCGCCCCTCTGCTGGGAGCCTTACGTGACAGTGGCGTGGGGGGACCTTCCCCTCCGAGGTTCAGGGGACCTCCCCGAATGCAGCCGCAGGTTTGCAGACCGCCGCCTGTGAGGCTTTCACTTGGCAGGCGTCCCCGCCTGCCCGGCTGCTGCTGAAGCAGATGTTGTTTTAGCGGGGACTTATGTTGTTTTGTTTTCTTTTCAAATGAAAGAAAAAAACAACAACAATTAAATAAAAACCTTATTCTGACAGAGGAAGAAGACGCAGTCTAATTTAAAAAACAAAACCAAACCAAAACAAAAACCCCAACCCACCACCGCTCTTAAGTGCCCATCTTAGAAGGGCTCAGAGACGAATAGAAACTCGAGGCTCTTTTAAGTCAGCAGAGAGGCTGCAATTTCTCCTGCAGTAGCGGCCAGTCTCAATCCCTAGCCAAGTGCCGCGCCGAGTCCTCCCGAGCCCAGCCGCGGCTCCCCACGGCCACTCGTGTGCTGTACCGGTGACATCCGCGGGAAACGTGTCAGCCCGGCTGCGCTCGGGAAGTCTCGGAATCCGAAGAGCGAAAGCAGCGGCTTTAATTATGGCAAAGAAGCGCGTTGTCCTCTCTCTTCAGTCTCTTTCGCCTTCGTTTATTTTTAGTACACTTCAGATGTCTACACATTTCCCTTGTTGAGATCAGTGCAATTATTTACTCTGCCTTTAGGGATGCATTTACCCAAGCATTGAATAGAAATGTAGTAAACATTGTGCGAAGTCAATGCAGTTATTGAAGTTTATTTATTAGGAAAAGAAGTAAATATCTCGGCTTTACTTGTTTCTTCGGGCAGACTCGTTATCTAGAGTAGATTGCAAGGAGAGTTCTTCACTCATTCCCTTGTAATGAGCTTGCTTTATACGTTTATCTCGTATCTGTATCTAGCTACAGCCTCTTTTGTCAGGGTCTCAACGGACTATAAAAACAAATTTAAAAGTTAATTTAGAAAGATAATCCGAAGGGATGCATTATCTGATCTCTTTATAGAAACTTAACTAGGTGAGGTCCCGTATCTGAAGGCGTAAAGAGATACATACAAACAGAGCATCGCCTCCAGCAACCTGAATTCCGCCCGTATCCAGCGTAGAGATCGGGAAAGCTCTTGACACCGAGAGCAGTTTCACTGGCAGAGTGAAACTGCTTTGCCCGACTGACTGGTTCTAGTGTGACCACGACGTTATCGTCCATCCCGCCAAGAATTATTTTTATTTTTCGCTGGTGGACATCGTCACCTTTCTCCACCTTTTTGCCCTGACCCCCCTCTCCCGAGCATCCCTCGCACAGAATAAACGCAGGAGGAAGGGATGGTGGGGGCCGGGGCCGGTAGAAGCACGTTAGGTAGAAGCACTACGGCGTGAGATATTCCGGGGTTCTGACAGCTGGATCCGAAACAAATCAGATCTGAATTAACTTGCCTTTTTTTTGAATTGTCTGCATTTCAGCAAGCAGCCCTCACTCACTGCGATCCTGGCAGGTTTTTTTACACGTGCCTCCATAAATATATTATCCCCTTCTTTCCTCGTTGGAGCTCTCTGTTCAACAAAACAGAAAGCAGAACGAGGAGAAGCGATTTTCTTTTTTTAAATGAAGACATTTATAAGTAACCTAATTTCGTATCATGGAAGTAAATTTCATGCTAAGATATATTTTGCACAACATGTAATCTTTTAGAGCCGGAAGACATTTAATTAAAGCCATATTCGGAGAAGTACGGCTTCAAAGCAGTCATACGACCACATACCTCATTCATATTCAAGATCTGTCCGCGAATTCATATTGTTTTAAAGTGGGACATCGCCTTTACAGCATAACTCTGCGAGGCTTGGGCAGCATGAGAGATAACACAAAGGAGAGCAGGCACGGAACGGCACGGGGTGTTTTTACCAGACCAAGGTGTCTGTTTAACCCAAAGACCACTGCTTTCTGCTTCCCAGCTCCCGGCATTCGGTCGGAGGGACTTCCAGCAATTCACATGCACTAGCTGGGGGCTGAGGGAGAGGGAAAAGCCCACTGTGGATGGGCCGGGGTTAAGCATCCCGAGCTGGGTGCTCCCGCTTCATTTCCATACGCTGCTGCCCACTTCACGTCCTTGTGAAACACGTGCATGGGGGCAACGTTCGATCACGTCCTTTGCAATCCGCCCAGAATAAGGCCGGGGGTCCCGTGGCAGCCTCATTTCCTAGCACTTCGGGCTGATCGGGGAGCAGTCAGGCAGACTCACACACCCTATGGCTAAAGGGGCATCTCTGGAGAGAGAGAGGATGGCGCCCTGCAGGCACCCTTCATGGGCATCTGTGAACTTTTGATCACATTCATGCCGTTTGAATGGCAAACACAGTTTCTGTTCAGGTTTTTGCCCCATCTCCTCCTCGACTGTTAGATTATTCAGATGAAGATCAGGGACACCTGAGGAAATGGGGGTGCAGGAAGGGAATAGCCCAGTCCCGAGGTGAGAGCAGAGCTCCCGCCCGGCGCTCAACCCGCCGTCCCACAGTCTGCGGGGTTCAGATCCCGCCTGCCCCTGTTCTTCCCGGCTCCGTCGAGGGGATGCTCATTCTTTCATTAAAATGACTGGGAAAATCTGCTATGAATTCTGTGAGAGTCAGATCGTGCCCCCCCCCCCCCTCCCCGGCACTATGTCTCTATGGTAACTTTTGCCTAAGCAGTGCTTGGTTTCTCCAGCCTTTCCCTTGCCGTCCCCGGGGCCACCAGTGCGAAAGGCTGGTTCTCTGGCAGACGGAGGACTTGTGTGCTTTGGGGTCCTCTCAGCAAGCCCTTTTTTCTTCTCGAAAGGGATGGCTAAATACTTCAAATGAAGAGGGGAAAAAAGAAGCGAAATAAACCCAAACCAAGTCATACCCCCATCCAGCCCGAGGCAAAATAAACCCGCACCAAAAAGAGTCCCCCCCTGTGGCCGCCCTGCCCGAGTTGGGGCTGCTTCAGAGGGGATAAAATTCATCGGCGAAATCAGATCAGAAAGGTTCTGGTTAGTCTCCTTGTAGTGGCAATTAAAAGTATTAATTGGTTGTGTCGACAGCTTAAAAAGACAGGTGTTGCTAAAAAAGCCTCATAAATCTTCCAGTCATTACTAACCGGTGGTGGGAACCGGGCTGGGAAAAGGAGCCGATTGTTTACAAGGGTGTTTCAAGGTTTAAGAATGGAGATTATAGTAATAACACTGCTAATCGGACGACTTTCTCCATTCCTTTGAAAAATGAAAATAAATCAAATGGCCTGCCCACAACCCTCACCTAGAGCAGGGCAAGAAGTCTTTCATGGACTTCGCCGCGTTTAAGACAAACTTTACATGTACCCTTAATTTTCTGTGCCTGTATGTATGGTTAAAAGTGAGGACAATTATTCATCCTGTGTGTCTTTGGATTTTTTTTTTTTTCGTCAGGTGGCCTGTGGCCCGTGAATAAAGTAAGTTTCATACAAGTTTTCAGGACACAGGTTTAAACTTCAAAGACTCTGACTAGCCGGGTAGGGGCTGGCTGTGCTGCTTCGTCCACCGGGAAAAGCGAGAGCCAGTGACGTTAAAGCCTCGGTTGTGTGAGAGGAAAAGGGGAAAAGGAGGAAAACCAGGCCGCCGGCGTGAGACCCGACCCCGGCTTTTTCAAAGGGCTATTTGGGGGTGTTTGTTTGTCAGCTTTTTTTGTGGAGGGCTCTTCGGCGCGCCCGGCGAGCAGACAGCCGCGGGTGGCCGAGCAAATTCCCCGAGGGAAGCGGCGCTGCGGGTGCGGCGGGGCACCGGCGCGCCCGTCTCCCTCTGCGCACGTCGAGGGAGCCCAGAGCTCTGAAGGCGATACCCGGGGCTCCAGCCGGAACACCGTCTCCCGCTGCCTGCAGGGGCCTCGGGGCGCCGTGCCCCCTTGGCTGGGGGCGGTGTGGCCGGGGCCGCAGGGCCGGGGCTGCAGGGCCGGGGCTCCCCGACGGGCTCCCGGCTGGGCCCGCCGCCTCCCCGCGCACGTGACGCGGCGCGGAGCATGCGCGGTGCCGGCCCCGACGGGCCCGCGCCCGAGGGCGGCTGAGGCGGCTCCGGGGCCCGTCCGGCCCCGCCGGCCCCCGGCCCGCAGCCCGCCCGCCCGGGCGGCAGGGCCCCGCGCTAAGGAAAGCCCCGAGGCGGTGAGACAGCCTCTGAACCATCCCGCCCGACGGGTTGTTTTTAGCGCTCTCGACGGGGCTGTCCCCACCCGCGGCCTCGCCCCTGCCCTTCTCCCCAGCCCGGTGCCGCCTCCTCGCCGGACGGGCCGTGATGGTTCTGTTCCGCCGTCCCCTGCCTGTCCCCGGCTTGGGGCAGCTCACGGTGCGTCGGTGTGCGCCTGCCCTGCCGCCCCTGGCCCCTGGGCAGGGCCGGACGGGGGTTCTGACCACAGGGTAAACCCACCCCCTCCTCCCCTTCCCCCAAAATAATCCATGAAGCCGAAGTTCCGCTCGGACGAAGTGTCCCTGCAGCTGTGTTTATTATCGAGGGTCCTTTCACAACCGGGGAGCGGTGGCTCCCGGGAGCGCCTTTGCGCGGAGTTGCGGGGGACGAGGAGCGGGGGCTGAGCGGCGGCTTCGGCACCGGGAGAGCCCCGCCAGCCCAGCGAGGCACCCCGCTCCTGGAGCAGCGTTCCTGACGGCTTCGTACGGGTCCCTGGCTGAACCCCCCCGGGGAACTGCAAAGACAGCACAGCCTCTGCCTCCTTCGTATCAGTAATGACTTCCACCCCCCCATCCCCTCCGTGATCTAAAACAACAAAACACAGACTTACCTGAAGTGGTTTTTATTTTCACAACAAGGGATATCCCCTGCATTGCACACATACACACAACGCATGCACACGCACACACACACACGCACATTAACCAATAGAAAAGCCAGATACGAGAGTTTGATGCTCTGCTGTGACATGAATAATTGTTGCATCGTGTAACTTCCTACATCTTGGTTTTAATTTGCAGTGAACCAAACAAAGATATTTGCAATTTTTAAATAAGCACTCTATGTAATAAATGGGAACATTGTGCATGAATGCTGTTTCTTCCCCTTTTCTTTAGAAGACATTATTAGCTCTGACAGCATGCAGCTCAGGTTTGGAGGAGAGGATTTTGTAAAGGGATGATAGACAGGAAGGGCAGCAATCATGGGCTTCTTGGGCTAAAGCTTTTTTTTCTTTTTTATCAGAATGTTCTGTTCGATGCCATTTATCCTTGATGATAGAAAATTGCTCTGTTGCCAGGACGCTGCTGCTGAAATAGAGGGCAGGAGCCACATTTCCATTTTGCAGCTTGAAAGCTATTCAAATGAATTTGCAGAAAGGGGGGAAAATCTAGAGATAAACAAATGAGAATAAATCGAATTCCCCTTTCCTCTCCTTTCTTTCTCTTTTTCTTCCTTTCTCCTCTTTTCATCCCGAGGTCTGTATGTGTGTACATGTGAGGGTACTATTCTTTTTCTACATACGGATTTTAGTTCATCAGTGTTTGCAGCATCTGGGAAGTGCTCTAAATCAGGCAACACTTATTTTGCTGCTGTTCGAGCCACCGAACACGTAAACATATTAGAGAAATTTACGTGTGTGTGCAGATATACAGACGTCCATGATTTCCTTACGTGTGTGTTTGTATACAGCCAGACCGCGGAATGCAGCGCTGTGTGTTCCTCTGCGGGGATACCAAGGACATGCACCATCACCTTAGAGAAAATGTGATTTCTCCCAACATTTATGTGTTGATTCTGGTGAAATACCTTGTCGTTTTAGAACAATTAAAATCTATGCTTGTCATAACACTGTCCTTCCATCATAACTAATTGTGTGGGAACTCTTCATTTTCCCTCACAGTCCATTTAGGTATTTCCGGAGTCCCAAGGAGAAGTAATAATGCATCTGGCTATAATCCAGCACGTAGCCCAAGGGCTAATATTTAATCATTATTTTAAAATTAAGCACTGAATAAAATAAAGCCCAGAAACATTATTTATAAATCGGAATGAATATAATGACAAGTAATTATGCTCTTCCTTCTTTGGTGATTCAAGGCTCAGCTCAGCTCCTCAGTTCAAATACAAATAAATGAAACGTGTGAAGCCTGTTAAACACTTCCATTTCATTTACTTGTTCCGTCTGTAGGCTGCTGCTGTGTCAGGCTGGAAATATTGGACATACCTTGTCTGGGGCTGTATAAACTCTCAGAGGTTACCACAAAATGACTTTAAGCGAATTCTAACTTCTCTGAGGAAAAGCTGGTGCCAGTGAGTCATGGGGGTTGAGAAGATTATGCATCGTCCTCTTAAACATAGGATTTTAAGCGACCATAATATGTTTGATGACATATTATATTTGATCAGCTTGGATTTTTTTCACTATGCCATTTCAACAGAATTTCACCTCCTATTAATCTATAATTAGCACGTTGGCTTCAAGCATTATGTATTGCAAAGTAGCACCTTGTTGGATGTGGGTTCCCTTCTGCAAGGAAGAAAATTCTGGAGGCGGAAAAGAAACAAACAGGATAGAGAAAGAAAAAGGAGGATTGATTTATTGGCCTTGGCCAACAGTTTTTCCATAAGAGTGCGAGCAGTCAGGCATGCGACTTTACTATTGATTTTTAAATCTCCCTTCAGCCGAAAAGATCAGCGCGCAAAATAATAATAAACTCTAATCACTGCTGCTATTAGATTAGGCTAAACACGGGGATCCGAGGATCCAGCTGTGTCTCGCTCTTCCACCCGCCCGGGCAAGCGGCCCCACCAGTCGCCCCCGCACCTTCTGTGCCCGCGACCTGCTCTCGGCACCCTCGGGCTGGATCCCCCTGTCCGCTCCCTGCCGGAGCCCGCTCCGACGGGTCAGAGCAGCGCGGGGCGCCGGGCGCTGCACCCCGCGGAGGGAGAGGCGAGCGGCCCTCGGGGGAGCCGCGGGCTGCCTTCCCCGCGTCCGCCGCCGGGATCCGGCCAAGCTGCCGGCGAGCGGGTGGGAGCGGCCGCGGGGCCTCCGGGAGCAGTGCACCTGGGGGGATTCCTGGGCCCCGCAGGGCTGGCGCCGGGCGGGCGGCGGGAACGCGTCACGCCAGGGTCGGAGCCGCCTCCCGCGGCACGGCCGGGCTGCGCTGTCCCGGCCTAGGGAGGCCCCGGCCCGGCCCGCAGCGACTGCCGCCTGTGGCTGGAGCCTGCTCCAGCTTCAGCAGGCCAGCCGGCTACTGCGGGCACTCCGAGTCGTGTCATGCTGGGCAATGGCACAAGTCCCGCTGTGATGCCTGACGGGCGATCCTGGCAGAAATTCCCGTGTCGCCCCGCCAGCGAAACGAGCGCCTTGCGGGGAGCTTCCCCACAGAGGAGGCCCGGCTTCCCTTGCCAGGTGCCTCACTGCAGTAAAAAGGGATAAATTATAATTCGAGGGGTGAGATTAAAGCCACTGCAGCCCAGTCTCCTCCTGTTATCTGGGAGATGAGAGCCTCTGTCTGAGCTTCTACTCCTCTGCTCCCCCCATCCATCCAACCAACCTTATTGTGGGGACTTGGGCTCAAGGAAGTCATTGCCTCCACACTGAAGTGATTGTGGAAGTCAACCTCAACGTCTGTAATACCCTGTTCGGTTCAGAGGGTGCCATCACATTTTCAGGCAGCAGATAACTAGTTGTAACAATTATTTGGATGTTTTTTGTTCAGGAAAACTTCAGGCCTAAGTAAGTCCACGCTTACTTTCAAGGTAGTGACCACTTTTGGAGGGCTAGAAAAGCGAAGATAATTAGACCTGGGTTTCAAAGGCACAAGCCTGAATAAAGAAATATTTAGTGAAGAGGTGACAAATGCCACAGAACTGCCAGCAAATGCCAGAACCAGCAAAAAAACCCCCAACAAACCAAAAAACCAAAACAACAAAACCCCAACAAAACCCACCACAACTTTGTCAGTACTTAGTACTGTACTGGTAATGTGAACGAGATTGCTACAGGAAAAAAAGTGGGTCACAGGCTAGGGAACAACCTTGGCTGCAATCTGCCCCTTTTTGTCAGCGACTTCCTTGGCGCTGTGTGACATGCTACGCCGCTGCAGGCCCAGCCTGCTACCTCCCTTGCCCCATTTCTCCTCGCATGTCTGTGCAGGAGGTTACTGGCACGGTGGAGGGATGGAACCGTTTGACGTGGCAGCAGGGCATTTCACAGTCTCCCACATTCACCTCTCAGGGCAGAGCTGGGTCTCTCAAGCTGTTTCTTGCCATGCAGACCTGATAATTCTGTCTTTTGTCAGGACTGTCCAAAACAGAGCATAATGCTATGCTTTGCTCCTCTATGTCGTCAAGGTCGCAGTCTTTGTCTTGTGGAAAAAATGTATGTGGCTATGTGATTAAAGCATGTCTAATAATGAGTTCACATAAGGAGCTGAATTTGGGTTGCATATGTAACCTCATGTCTGGCACTTTCTACCTTTTGAGTGACTAGCTTCACAACCTTATTGTTCTTTCAGCTTCAAGGTATATGTGTGTGAAAAAGATATTTATGTAAACCAAAGAAAAATCATCAAGCCTGATATTTTTATAAAGGTGGGTTTTGTTGGCTTTTTTTTTTTTTTAAATGAAGGTTGTCCATAGTTTGATTTTGTGCCCCCCAGGGCAGAAGTGTGTCTTCTAATTGAATTCTGGCAGACACAGTACCTAAAAATCCTCTCCAATCTGAGTTCCAACACAGCCAAAGTCTTATGAGAATGGTTTTAACTCACAGCCCAGTTATCACTTGATCTCTGGTGCCTTTGCTTCCCCACAAGAGAATTAGAATGCCTCTTTTCTGATTAGGCTCATTTAAAAGATTAGGTCTTGGAACATTAAAGAGATAAACATTTGAATATGCATATGTCTCCTTATTACCACTTTCAAATGGCTATGTTTTAATGGTACATTCCACCAGCAAACCATTGAGTTAATTTTAAAACTGTAAGGTTTTTGCTGTATAAGAATCTTTTTAACAGACTTACATTGGTCCCTAGGAGCTTAGGAATCCATGAAATCTTTAGTTTACAGATCCACAAACTATGTGTGAGTCTTCTGCCACTGAGAAGACCAAAGACCCAGTTGGTTCTCCAAAGTAACACTGATTTGAGCAAACTGAATGTTAATTTCTCAACAAGTTCTTTTGAATTTTAAGTCCCAAATAATTCTAGATCCAAGCTGATTAGATTCAATGCTAGTATTCTAGTTTATTCCAGCTCTTTCTGGGCATCTTTGCAGCTTCCCTGAAGCATCTTCAAGCAGCAGAATGTTTTTTGGGGATAACTTAGCACAGAGTAACAGCAGGGCATATGCATGCGGACTTCTGAGCTTGAAGAACACTTCAGATCCATCAAATGTATAGTTTTTACTTCTCCTTGAAGCGGACTCAGAAGGTAATATTTGCAGGAGGCCTGTTTTATGGATTTGCTACTGTTACACAAATGATAAAGCTTCTAGGCTGTAAATGTAACTGTTCTGAACTGAGTGATTCCAGAGAGCTCTCTCAGGTGCTTTTATGGCCTACCACCATATAACTTCCCAAACACAGCTCTGTGGCAATCAGCTGCACATAAAGACTGATTTTTTTACCATCAAGTCATGTGTGCCTCAGATGGACCTTAAGCAAGGTCAGACAACACAGAAAATGACATAACAGTTTTATTTGAAACCATCATGGCAGAAAGTAGTCAGATTGGCTGCTTCCAGGCAGTTCGAGATCACACACATATTTCTTAAGTATTTAAAAGGATTTAAAAGTATTAAGGAAAATTGACCTAAAGTTCATAATGAAAACGTTTTTTTTTCTGAGTTAGCCAGTAAACTACATAATTTTTCCTAGGTTAATAAAGAACTCCCCCCAACCACCACATGAAAGTAACTTGACCAATTCTAATAATATTTCTTAAAAAAAGCCCATGGCTATGTTTTGCAATGGCTGGTTGCAACATTGAGCAGTTACTATGCCCACTACACAAAAGTGACAGCTCCTCATGAGGTTAAAAACCTATAGGTTTTTGTCACTTGACTTAAAGGGAAGATTCATCTGCTGAAGACAGTAGGAAACTCTCACGTTGTCTGTACAGGTATTTTCACAGGCTTCCAGATGACTGAGCAGTTCCTACCCCAAGCTGAATATTCCCACCCCTTGGGGAAGACCCATTTGCTCACCATCCACAGTGTCCTTTTTGTGTTGCAAATGTGAAGGGAAGTGTGAGCTGGCTTTGCTTAAGCCAAGCACTGTTGACTACTGGAGGATAAATTACATCTGTTCATTCTACCGATATTATAAATTAGATACAAATTGTAATAATTATGCTTAATTGCTACTTAATTACTGATTAAAAGAAACGTTTTTATGATTCTTTATTACAATCCCATGCATTTTTTTCCAAGGATGTTTAATCAGGCAGACGTTTTGAAGAACAGCCACAAATCATATTTTAGTAGTAGGATTAGAAAGATAGTATTCCGTACAGCATTTTGAATAAGAGCATTTGCATATGACCTAAACTTCAGTACAGTTGGATCATTTTGGTCCAAGTGTTGCCAAACAAATTTGCAGCTTTTCAGAACAAGGATATTTCAGATATTCAGAGCATGCTAGAACACTAAATTAGCAATGGATTCCCTCTCCTCCCCCCTGCCCAGTATCATAGCCCTTTGTTAAGCAGATAAACTTGCAGGCAGTGATGAGGGAAAAGAAAATAACTTTTTAAATACACCTGGGGTTTTTGCTCTTACAAGTAAAGTCCTCAGTTCAATGAATCAAGAGGAAGTGATGGAGGATTTTTTTCGTGCTTGGTTGTAGAGTAGGGAAGATAGATGGAGATTTGTCTGCTTGCATTCAAAGAAGAGCCAGGTGAGTCATTAATCAAGGTCATGTCTAGATAATTGGCTGAAGAGCAACAGCAGGGTTGACCTTATATTTATGGCTTTGAAAGAACAGCTCATGGATATCAAAATGATTTTGACTGTTCTGCAATTGCTGGTTTGGGCCAGTTCTTCTATGTGTATGGATTGACTATTCTTTTTGAAGTCACTGTAGATATGCTGCTAACAACTGCTATCTGACCCCAGGTATTTACAATCTTAAAAAGTCCAATTTTGTGGATGTGAAGTCTATTTAAAATAATTTTCCAAGCATTAGAGAGACCAACTGCTGCTAGTGGTTTAGCGGGTTGGATTAATTATGCCTATTGCACTGCACATATAAAGCACTTATGACTACTATATGGCTTGTTTTACTGGGGAGGGGGAAGGGGGGTTGCCATTTGGAAAGGAAAAATAATCACCTATTTTCTTCTGTCTTTCCTTGTTACAAAGCCTATTGAAGTCAATGGGAGTGTTGCCATTTATTTGTGTGAGCTTTTGTCAGGCCCTGTATATGCTACTGGAAACTGGAGGGGGAAAAGGAGTACAGTTAAAGGGAAGAGAAGCAAGAGGGGAGGAGTTAAACACAGGCAAAGAATAGAGTCTTTGTCTATTAATTAGGGTTTACATGCCTTGTGGAAAGCAGCATTCCTCCAACACTGGGTCCCTCTGCCCCACTATTTCATATTACATCTCCTCCGTTAGCTGTTCTTCAGGTCAATATAGTGCTAATAAATTATGCACTGTGCTGCACCAACTGTAACACTCCACTGCTCTGGTGCATAGGAAAGGCACTGAATTGAACAAGCTTCTCTGGGGTCAAAAATGTTTTTCTATTTCTGCAGTTAATGCCCACTCTCCCTGAAACATGTTGTCTGGCAGCAACACCTACATGTATTACAAGAACTTTTCTCGGAGTTAGTCAACAATATCTTATCACTTGTTGCATATGGAGAAACAGAATCTGGCAAAACCATGGAGTTCTCCTGATGAAGTCTTGCCAACATGCCTCAGCTGAAACTGGAAGGGCTCACTGGACAGTCCCAGTTCATTCCCATGTCCATTTTCTCCTGGTTACACCCACCAGAAGACAGTGACAATTGGTTGCAAATAGAGAGGAGAAGTGCCGTTGTATTTGACACTAGGCTGGACTCCGGAGATGTTGTTCTGTCTCTGGGTGTGTCTCAAACTGCTGGGTGACCTCGGGTAAGCCATTTGGGACTCAGACTTATGATCAGTTTATGACAATTTAACAAGCTATTGTGTCTCAGTTGAACAGCAGTGACTGTCCTTGTGTGCACTCTTACCCGGGGCAAAGAGGCTGATGTGACCCAAAGTGTAGTTATGTGAGCAAATTAAGCCAGTGCAACCAACTCTGCTGCCATGACATTGCATCCCTGAGAAGGCAGCTAATGTGGTTTAAAATATGTGAGGTTTGTGGTTTGTTTTGCATTGATTTTTTTTTTTTTTTTACTGCTTTTAACCTTCACCAGTTCCCCAGTGCAGGTCATTGCAGGAATAGGTTTTTTGGTAGCAATGTTGGGCATACAGTGCCAGTACTGATTTAAACTGTAGTGATACAGGTCTGGTTCTTCGCCCTTCTGAAGTAAGAGGATGTCCATGGAGAGAGTAGAGCAACTGGTGCTTGAAGATATTTCAATATCCTTGTTAGTCTGACCTATTGGATCCAAATCAGCAAAGCACCTAAATGTATCTGTGGATCAGAATATTTGTTCCCCATATTAGAAGGGAGAAACCTTTAGCTCCATCTTCTCCTTTCTCTGTCCAGATTGTAAACTGTGTAGTGGAAATGCTCTCACTACATGTTGGTACGGAGTCCAACACAATGACAGACTGATCTTATTGGAGGTCTGCATATAAGGAAAAATAAATCACAAGAGTAACAGAGGGAGAGGTGTGCTCACCTGTCAGTGGAGAAAAGCAGACAGGACAACACCAATCAACCTCTGAATTTGTAAGCTTTGTTGTTTGCCAATTAGCTCTAACCTCAGAGTGGTGATAAAGATCTTCTTTCACTGGGCAATTTCCCTCAGTAAGATTTGTAATTATTATCTGAAGTGCTTTATTTATAACATAATTATTTTGATAGAGAAACTTTATCTTAATAGTACAGTAACATGTGAGTTACCATTTCACACCACACACACACACTTCCTACTATTAGAGCAATATTTTAGAGCAGTTTTTGTATGATTTAAGGATGACATAGGACCTACTTCAGAGCACTGAAGAAGGACAAAGTCAAAAAAGAGCTCATGGTGCAGGACAGGTATCTGCTGTGACAAAGAGGAGCTTGCCCCTCAAGGGCTACAAGGTTATGTCTCAGAGAATGAGGAACATGAAGTCCTGCCACTGGGTTATGAAAATAAATCACTTCTTGCCAAAGAAGTTGTACATAAATTTTACTGTATTAAGTTAATTTCTTGTCTGTAAGTCTGCTGAATTGATGTGTATTAGCTCTAAAGAGATTGTTCTTTGTTCGGCTGGTTTGCACTCAAAGGCAGAGTATTTACAGTTTGTTCTTAGGTGCTGAGTAATAATGATGATGTGTTGGTTCTTATAATCATGCTCACATTTTACCATGACAGTAAATACTGAAGTTAAAAAGAATGTGCAAAGAGAGGGATCTGGATGGGTCACAGTGAGGCTGCCTCCTAATTCCTCTAACAAGGGTTCACACCATCATGTTCCAGGTCTCTGAAATGATTTCTTTCTAATGTAGTAGCTGCTAGCTAGCAATTAAATTTTTGTCTATAGAAAATGAGTCCAGCTGGCTTTGATTCCTCTCCCTTGAGAAATTCTTTAAAGTTCTAGGTTCCCACAGCAAGGCATCCATGTCTTCAAAGGCATAATTTGGCACATGCCCACTGGGCATGCGTTTGTCAAAGTACACATAGAAAATTTCAGTGTTGAGGATTTGTGCCCCAGGGAAGCTTCCACTCTGAGGTGAAATTACTTCTTTCCAAATGCCATACTTGAACTATGAAAGGATACACCCTTTAACATAATAATAGTGACTTCCAAATGCAAAGACATAGCCTCTGATTTACAGCAAACATACCCACCGCAGATTACTTCTTAAGATATCTGAAGGCAAAGTATTACAGCAAGAGCTATTTATCCTAGATTCTGCCTCATTACAAATCATTCTTGTACATTATGCTGGAGGAACAATAAAACAACTGCCTATTACCTCTTACACAGTGACCGACAGATCAAAATGCTCTCATTTCTTACTGGTCCTCATTCAGACAACCCTGGCACTCGAATGTAAATAAGCCACACCTTTTTGAGACAACATAAGCGCTCTTGTTTTTTCCCACCACACACAACTTTTTGTGAGGGAGGAATACTGAATGACAAGCAGTGCTCCTTCATGGAAAGAAGCCAGGTGAGGTTTGTTCATCAGGTGAGACGCTAATGCAAGCAGTCTGTCTAGTGGCTCTCCTCTCTGAGATCTCCTGTGCTCATAAACTCACTCCATTTGCCAGTCTCTTTTTTTGTCACACACAAGAAAGGTTACATGAGTAACCACAGAGAAAAATTTGGCAGTGTATCATGGCCCAGTACAGAAGAACTAGTGACTGTGTCACTTGTCTGCTATTGTCCCAAAGCAGTGTATCCAGAGTGACTAAGTGTCTAGGCTCCCACTTCAGTCAATGGAGAAAGACAGGCTGTATTATTTTTCTTAGATATCAAACTTTGATTACCCTGTTAGAGTATGGTGACATGTTTCTGGGAGTGAACATCTACCTCCATAATTATAAAGGAGGCATAGACAACTGAGTTATCCTAGATGCCAATTTCTTAGACAGCTAAATCTAAGGAGGTCAGTATCATCCAAGTGGATGAAACAATGCCCAGAGAACAGCAACAGAGAAAGTAAAGATGTGTATAAAAAACCAACTGTGACTGGATGTTTGTTGTCCTACAGGCTTTCTTCTGTACCTAGGCAGAATAGTTTCCAGTCAGAAAAAATTTTGGTTTCAGTTACAGCTGTGGAAGTGCAGTATGATTTTAGCACTAGAGATTCAAATTACCTGCTCTTCAGGAGGGTGATGTGTACTGCTTGGTGCCACGGGAAGAGTAGAACAGGTAAGCTTCAGGTTACTGCAGAGTTCTTTTCTGTGCTTGTCTCTCCAACTGGTTTTCATCTCATGTGATGGCTTCAGCAGAAAGGCTTGAGGAGGAAAGGTTGAAAACAGTAAAATAGGTAGACCCTTTTCTGCCATTTTATGTACCATCTGGTACCTAAGATCTGGTCTCACTGGTTATTTCAGGGGAAGGAGCGGATGGGACCTTAAGCACCTAATTAGGCTTGGCTCTCTAAACCAGCTTGGAGAATGAGGCCTAAGCACCTACATAGTGAGCCTGGAGGGACTTTGTTCTCACAGAAGAATATTGCTCTGGAACTCACATTCACTTTTGTCTCACTGAATCTGAACCTCTTGTTCTGCAGAGCAATAGTATCTTCTCAGGATAGTTTTTAAGGGCTGGTTTAAGCTTCAGAGGAGTTTCTTTTAGTTAAAATTAGATAGTGTCAGTGTTTCTATCTGTTGAAGCATTTTGCATTTGCAATGATTTCTGTACGTGTGGTTTTGAGTCATTACAATGTAATGAATTTAATTCATTACAAGAAGATTTAATTCATTATAACATCCTTAGCTTTCTCAGGACAGGATACATTTGTCTGTAGTCTTCCCTTTAGTCTGCTTTGTTGTCTATAATATTCCTTCCTTTGACACAGATGGTCACACATCAGAGCTTGTTCTGGTTAGGAAGCTAAACCACTGATGGAGTCAGGCCCTTTCTTGGTTTCAGTTCCACCTATTTGCAAAGAACATGCCAACTCCCTTTTCTCTGCCTGCAGATGCAATCAAACCACAAAGACAGTATCTTTGCTTATAGCATGACCTTTTTTTTTTTTCCCAGTATCCCCAGTAAGTTCTGCCCTTAGGCATTTATGCCCAGATTGCTTCCTTTTAGCTGCTGTGTTTAGAGCTTATTTCTCTTTCTGTTTCAGCTAACTTCTTTTCTTATGCAGGCATACACACAAATACACTCTTACCCAAAGCAATAACCATCAGTATACCACCTGCCTACATTATTCAAGATTTAGGGTGTACTTTTGCCTTGTCTCAGAAACCTGTATTACCTCATCAAAGAAATACTTGGCTCTGTTATCTCAGATGAAGGGTGGTGGTTACTTCCACTAGCTTCATGCCTCTTCTCCCAGTCTTCAAAAATGGTACATTGTATTCAGCCTGTATTTGCCCTTACAGGATTTTCTACTTGCTTATCTTTCATTTATCTCTGTATTGCTTTATTTGGCATTAAAATACAGAATGGAGGTGCTGGGACTGGCTGCAGTGGCCCTCTCGCTCACACTGTTTTATTATCTTCTATCTCCATAGATAATAGACAGTGGAAATACTTTTTGAAGTATATCTATAAATGAAAGAAGAAATAGAACTTTGCATGACTTGCTGTCAAGTTCTGCTAGGGTTTTTGTTTGTTTGTTCTGTTTTTTGTTTCTGTGATACCTCAGCTTTTTTTTAGTTGACTTTTAAAGAGAGCCTGTAACTTCAAGCACCACTAGGGGAGAAGGCTATCTGAGGACTGCAATGAAATTGCATCTAAATTAAGAGAATAGAGGTTAAAGGCAGATTTTTTTCTATCAAGCAACCATCTCTGGAATTAGGCAAATAATGCTTTTACAGTTATGAAGCTATTAGCTGCTAAAGCTTTTCAATGTTTCTCTTGTCAAACAACATCTGATGGCCAAAAGCCATGCTGACAGGGATTCACTTATGTCATAGGCTTTCTTCGGGGAGAAATACAAAGAAATATGTGGGTCATTATGACCTACCTCCTCATTACAACTGTGGAAATGCAGGGGGTTTTATAAAAGAATAGCATCTCTGTGATACTTTGGTTGTCAAAACCCACAATTATAGTCATAGCTTGTGCATTAGGGAAACCTCATCCTAAATGTGGCACCATATGGGGGTGAAAAGAGCAGCTGCTGACATTTCAGGATAATAATTATGACCTAGCTGTAGATATGACTCAGCATGATGAGCCTGACAACAAGAACTGCAAAAAAAGCAAAGCAGCATGGGCAGGTTTCAAATGTCCCTTCAAGGCACCAGCCCAAATGCATTTCCAAGGGGAGAGGCTTTCAACATGCATCAAGTGGGACAGCTCCTTAGGAACTCCCCATGGAAAGCCTGAACAGGGCTCTAGACCAACATAGCCGAAAGGGTTGTTGATGCTGATGTGTGTTGTAATCCAAGGGGGAAAACTAATTAATAACTGCCCAGAAAGCATTTTGGAATATTGTTTTTTTTGTGAACAATGAAACCATGCCAAGCAAAACTATGCCAGCAGCCCCACCTCCCTGTTTTCAACCCTTCTCTGAAGCACTAGATCATCACTTTTCAGTCAGTTTCGAGTTCAGTTGATTCCTTTTGATCATAAAATAACAGAGATGCTTGGCTTCTTCCATGCAGCTCGACTGGTACTATTCAGCATCCCTGAATTCTTTCACCAGGCCACTACATTCTCCACATTCAATCTACCTATTCTCCTGCTATCATGCCTGCAGAAAATCTTACTGTTGATGACCTTCTGAATGTTTCACTCTCTGGGTCTTTTTTAGCTCCTCTATTCTTGGAGTGTTATTTCCCAGGGCAGGGATGCTCTTTTTCTGCATGTATCTGAAATATGGATGTTGTGGATGAACCACTGTGACAGAAAGGCACTACATACAACTTCAGGGAAATGCTAGACTGTTGACATGTGTGTCCAAAACCAAGTTCTGGTACATTACATCTGGCAACAAATACTAGTTGTGTTTACTCCATAAATATGTGCTTTGCACTCCTTGTGTCAATCTCAGCCTTTTGTTTTGAGAGAAATATGTGCTCTAACCTCTGACTCAATGAGAGGCATATCCATTTGAAAACTAAAATGCAAGTGCTTTACTCAGAAAATGCTTATTTTAGCAATGGATGAGGAGTTTTGAGTAGTGCCTGTATCAAGGCTGAAATTCACTCATACTTTTATCACGGGGCTTTTCACATCACCCATTCACTGTGTGGTGGGGACATGCCTGAGTTAGGACAGATGGAATGCCTAGTGTGGAGGCTACAGGGCCTTGGGCAAAAGCAGTGCTAAGATCAAGCTTCTGGTTACCTTTTTGCCAGTTTAGCAGCTTGCAATTCATTTTTTCCCTGTGACTGAGAGCCTCAGAGAAGAACAGGACAGCAAAGTGTGGCTATTGGTTGGATAAGATTTTCTGGACTTTGGAAACTGGCCCAGAGACCATAGGTTGGTCATTTATCCTTTATTCTAGAAAAAACACAAAGAAACAATAATCAACCAAGCAAACCAAACCCCCAGAACAAAAAAAAAATGGAAACCAAACCACTCAAATAAAAACCCCATACAACCCCAAGAAGTCATATATAGAATCAATAGAATAATAGTAATTTCATTATTTGAGGCTCCAAGTTGATTTATAGGTAGATGATAACTTTTTCAAAACACTGCAGGGAATTTGGATTTTTCACAACCTGTTCTGTACCGCTTCAAAAGAAAGTGTCTGCTGTTTTGGCTGTTTCTGTAGATTATTTCACAGCTCAAATATTCTGTTTGGTTCTAATATTGTATTATTTGTCAGAAACATATTAGCAGCCTGTTTCCCTAAATGTCTGCCACACCAATTTGAAAAGATACCGTTTACCAACTAATAAATATATTTAAATATTTTTTCTTCCTACTTTTGGATGTGTGGGAGGGAAATGAAGCTAAAGAGTCTATGACCTGTGCTCTTATGGTAGACAACTGAATATTTATGTGTTTATAATGGATACATGTTCAAGGTTCAGCATTGCTATCTGTACCTATTATTACAGTTGTGTTATCATCATCATTATTTTGCACTGTGGTAGAGATCCCCCTAAAGATCAAAGTCCTTTTGTATTAGGCTCTGCATGAAGAAAATGAGAGGCCCTGCTCCCATGCTAATCACCTCTGCTCATGCTTCAGCTACACAAATGTTTTACTTGTGAAGTAGCTTCTGAATGTATAGTGTAGGACATCACAGAAGATGCACTTGCTCTGTCATACTATTCACCCAGTTCTTCAGATAATTTGATTATGGCTACATCTTTACAGATGCATAGCTACATCGGTTTTTGTATAACTTGACTTCTTTATATACTCTATTGATCACTCTACCAATGGTTCTTTTTATGACTTGGTCATTCTGTGTGATGTATTCTTACACAACATTGAGATCTTGCCTCTGTAAGGTCTAAGTATCACATGACTTATTTTTTTGAGAGTTCTCTGTGTTTCAGGATAAGGAATGTGGTTATCTGATTAGTGTTGAAAGTTTAGAGCTGTATGGATAAGGAGGGTTTTCATATGTGTGGTGTACTTCAATAAGCTGCTGTTTCGCTGTTCTGGGGAACCTGCTCTCCCATGGTGCTAGCAGTTTTGGTGCATAACTACAATAAATGCAATTTTTCTTGCAGGGTACAATATGCCATTCTAATTTAACATGGAACGTTTAGATAATTCTTCTTATTGTTTGAAACCCAGTATATTTGCTTCAAAGTAAGGTGACATCCATTGTGCAGTCAAATGACTATAGCTTACTGGAAAGGCCATTTAGGGAAAGCTGTAGCATATATTGTGGAACTGTTAGCTCAGGACAGAAACACATTTATGACTGAGGTCAAGAATAACTTCTGGGTTACATTGTCTGTTCATGAGTTTAGTTGCTTCATATTTTTCTTCATCCCTAGTGTGATCTGTTATAAATAGGGAAATTACAATGCATTGTTTATAAACCCCACATATTTATAACACAGGCAGGATCTTGCATTGTGGCTGGACACCGTGCTTTGTCGCACCAGTGAAACTGATGTGAATAATGCATAAGTTGTTTTGCTCACCGTCAACACCATCATCTAAACTGTTGCAATATCTTGACTGAGCCTTCATTCTCAATGAGCTGTTGACTCCACAGCCTACAGTGGGAGAGCTGTGTTTCTGGAAGCTCTGGTTAGAAAAGACAGATGTCTTTTCCAGCTGTGATGTTGAAATCCTAATTTAGATGCCAAAGTAGAAAATGTTGTTTTTTTAAAACAACAATGGTAGCAAAAACTGTCCTTCTAACAAATGTATGGTATTATTTCTCAACTCGCTTTTAAGACATTATATTTCACTTCCTACTTAACAGTACACAGAAGGAAACAAAACTCTCATCACAGATCTGAAAAGTAGCTTTTGTGCTCTGCCCTCATGCTGGTCTAGAGGAAAATAAGGAGCAGGAGGCTAAGCCAAGAACATGTGTGGAGACTGGCACCATGAAAATACTACAAATTCCTGCTACGATCCCCTCTGCTTTTTGTATGCCCATTCTAGGCAATGTGACAATGTGTTTTCTTACTGGGTATATCACCACTGGAGACAGAATGTCCTCCGGGGCTCCTCCAATAGGAGGATGATTTGTTGGTTTAGCAATCATTAACTCATTCTTATTTTTTTTAACGCAAATTAAAATTGGCAGCAAAGTAACCTCATGCTGTTTAGTGGCAGCTCCTTGGCAGCTCCTTATTCTCCCTGGTTAGGTCCCCTATGCCAACGAACACATGGACTTCAGCAATTATTTGGAGTGCTTCATCTGGCTTGTAATCTGACATATGTTCCCAGAGGTGTACTGGCAGGTAGCTGAAAGACGTCTCAGAAAACATCTAGCGTTTTCATTAAAACCACAAATTCATGTGTGTATTAGCTAAGTTATTTATAGCTGGAAGTAAGCAGCTGGACACCATGTATACAAGCATCTAATCATCTAGAAAAGAAAGAATTTTAGGTTACCAAGCAGTTAGAGCTAGGGTATTTAGGTACAAGCAAATAATTTTGGTTTAGGATGAGGTCAGTTGTCTCCACTGATTTCGCTGGCATTGATTGGAAGGTATCTGTAGTGTTCAAAAGGCTGCTGACAACATCAATCAAAACCTATTATGTGACACGTTATTTGCTTGGAGATCTGCTGTATTAAGATGCCATGTGGTTGGAATCAGATAATTTTAATTGTTATCACATGTAATTGTCAGCCACATAACTGTGTCTTACCAATCTTTAATAGTGTTTGTTTTTCAGAGTTCTTTCCTGAGACTCAAGCTCTTTGTGGATTACTTCAGTGGTCTTTTTAATATCAAAAAGAAAACTAAAGTTTTCAGAGACTGGACATCGCAGTGATCCTACATCTAAACAATGGTGTGTCTGATGTTAAACCAACATTGTAATCCAACTTCCCCAAATTTCAGAGCTCATTGTAAAATGCTATTTAGCTGTAAAAGCAGCAATAGAGCTTTTTGTTCTAACCATGCAAAAGCAAACAGACAGATTCAGCTTTTAGTCACATTGTTTTGAATGGATTTACTCTCTGTTTTTGCTAATGTAACTGGCCTAGCAAGCTTCTGGAAGATATAATATGCTACAAAATGGAAGAGGGAAGGATGCTAATAGTTATTAGTTTTTATTTGACAGAAGCAGAAAATATCTGAAGATATATTATGATCCTAATTATTTTAAAAATAACTCTGAGACACATATGGAGTTCAAAGCATATATGGTGGCAGTATTTTCATGGTTATTCTATTGATATTTGCTAAACTGAGATGAATTCCATTTCTTCACTCTATTTTACCTCAGCTTTGTATCTAACAAGTGAGGGCTTCTCTCTGTTCAGCAACTTGCAGTTTTGCAAGACAAGTTGTATTTTAGACATTACTACACTTTCTAAATGTGTGATAGAAGTTTTATTTCATAATATCCCTTAAGGTAAGATTAAACAATGACAATCCACCTCCTTAGAAGACAGCTCTTAACAAGCAATTTTCTTAATGAGACATACCACAGGCAGACGAGGAAATGTTGCCTCTGGTAAATTTGCATACATTCGTACTCCTAGAGTATGATCAATTTGTCTGCTTATGTATCCTTACTCTATCTCCAGTTATATTGTATTAAAAAAAGATGTGGTTTTGGCTAAAGCATATCTTCCTCTTGGACTTAAGAGATCATAAAATATATCTGGTATATCCATGGAAAGTTTTTTCCAACTCATAAATATCTTTATTGTTAGAAAGGCGCTTTACTTTCAGTCTGTCTGGCCTAGGTTTCCAGCCCTTGGTTCTCCTGGTAGATGGAAGGGTCTTTTCTTACTTAGTATTTCCCTGCTGTGAATGTGTTATGTGCACAACCCACCTCTTCCCATCTTCCTCCTGATAAAATCAACATGGAACTCTATATTTTAGTTGGATTTTCGTTCACTGCAAGGAATCCTTCTTTGAATGACTTTATGGTTCTTTCCTGTACCATTCCCAGTTTCTGTTTGACTGTCCAGTTCTCATCATTGTATACCATCCTGCCAAACTCATGTCATTCAGAGATTGTATTTAGGGACATGTTTACAAGACCATTGGTGAAGGTGCTAAGGAGTATCAAGCCTTGTACAGAAGTCAAGGAAACACTGAGAATGTTCATTCAATTACAAATCCCAGCTGATGCCTACTTTTTTGAGATCTGTCAGCCAGTTTTTAATCAATTTGATATGTGTTTTATTGCTATTACAAAATGCTAAAATCATAACAGTGTGTCAGTTCACATGAATATTAATTTAACCCTTCCAAGGAATCCTTGTTCCTTCTGTACTACTGTAGTAGCAGAGTGCCTTCCACTTATAACAAATACCATTAAATAAGTTCCATTGAAGAGACTTGATAGTGTACCTGGCATTTTCTCTATGTCAGGATTTAACATCAAATAGTTTGATTTTGACTACTGTGCACATTTTGTTACTGGTTGAATAACTACTTGATTAAGCTGATATTGGTAAAGAATCTGCTGGTGTAAACGCTTAACTGCATATATCCATTGTGAGTTACCTTGCAGTCTTCACTTTGATTTGTACTAAATATTATAGTTTACATCCAGAAAGCATAAAAAGAAAAGCCTTTAATCACACACACACACACACACACACACAAAGACAGTATTACATTTGAAATTGGGACTCCAAAATTCAGAGCATGATGAGTTTAGCGTCTCATGCTAAAAGCCGATCCATTGTAAGTGCTAAAACCAGCATATGTGCTATTGAAATCAGGAACCTATGTTGTTGGTATTCTTCAAGTTGCATAATTGAATGAGATGTGCGTAACCAATTTAACTATAATGCAGTGACAGGGAAATTAGTTTCTACAATCTTTGACTATTCAGTATGTTTAATGTACCTAGAGCCCTGAAATACATGTATTTATTACCAAATCCCGTGGATAAACAGAAGTAAACAGGCCCTGAATAAACCTGGTGCTGACAATATTCTGTGGTTGAAATTCAAGTTAAGTTGTTTTCAGTGCAACTGCTGTGGAGTATTTATACCTAAAATCTGAAAAACATTAAATATAAGGCTAAGCAATGTCCTATAGCTAATATATATGAATACTAGCAGCATGTATAGCATAAATATGCCTAAGCAATTAGTATAACAGTGTTAGGTAAGTGCAAAAGGAACTGAGAGGAGTTAGACGTTCACAAGGTAAAGGTCTGTGTGTGTCCATGAGCTTGCCGGGGCTATTGCAGGTTTTCTGTCCTTCAGATTCAGTGGAGGGGTGAGGAATCATTATGGTGTCTCTGAGTGCAAGACTTCTTCGTTTGTGTCAGATTTGATTGTTTTGGTTTGAGTTTTTTTCCACGTCTCTGGCAGCTCCTCTCTGGTTACTCACCTGAAGAAGACGTGACTTCATCAAAAATAACAGGGTAAATTAGGACAAAGTCTACGAAAAATGGTGTTTTAGTGTAAAAGGAATTTTGGTTGTGGACAAAAATCTTCGTTCCGTTCAAAAAGAAATTATTTTTTGACTGCAGCAACCTTAAAACTGAACATCAGGCAGATCAAATGACTCCTGAACTCTGGAGAGAATTAATACTCTTCAGCTTTAAAAATATGTAGAGATATTGTTGCATATATTGGAATATTGACTACACATCAAAGAATGGCTCTTGATAGTTCTCTTCCAGATCACTAGTATGAAAGGGGATTCCTAAAACAGAAATGTCTCCACCTCCTGCAAGCAGTAATTAAAAATCCCAAATAAGCAGTTGGCTAAGTTTAGTGTTCACATACATGTGCCATTTCCCATTTGTAATCAATGAGAAACTTCTGTACACACCCCAGGGCAATGTTTGGCTTATCATATGTAACAGTTTAACATTAATTTAGGATGACTAATGTTCAAGTCAGTAGCCATGTAATATTTGTTAATTCTTTTCTATCACTGCTTAACTTTATATTATTTTTAAATTTACAGCTGCCATGGAAAATGACCAGAAATCTACTATCTGAGAAAACCCATCCATCATCTTCAGGCAATCTTCCAATCTGTTAACTTTAGCTTCTACTAATAAGTGTCTCAGTCCAGGAAAAGCAATTATTATGATGTTTCACAGAATAGCTTCCAGATAGCACGTGATGTAAACTGCTCTTGGGCAGCATTTCTTCTAAGGAAACAGGCTTTTTATTTTTTTCTTGAGTAAGCAACTTTACCAATGGAATTATGACAAAAACAAAAAAAGGAAGACCTGTTGGAAATGGGGGTTGACCATGGCTACTGTGTCCATTTACACCATCCAAAGACTTGATTCGTGATGCTTTGTAAAGCCTTTGTTATGGGTTTGATAACTGTGCATGCTCAGTAAGGAGTGATTGAGATACAGTCACATAGAGCCAAATAAAGCAACCTGGTTTGACTGCAGGTTCACATCCCGAGAGTGATATCTCGCCTACTATACATAACCAGGAATGAAAAACAAGCCAAATTCAGCGTGTTGGTATCTTTATTTTGATTCTTGCTATTTTGAGGCCCTTAATGAAAATGCAACATCATTGCAGACTGCTGCTTGCAGTCAGTACCCTGATCAGTATGCTTGCACGTGGCAGTCATTTGCATTTTTCTCAGTACTGTCTCCAGAGCACAGGGACAAGCTGCCACAGTAGGGGAAGGTGGCACTAGTAAGCATCACTGTGAAGGTGTTCACTGGCTTGAAGAAATGAGGCCTCTCCAAGGTAATCATGAACCATTATTAGGTGGCTTAGGAGGATATCCTGTCACAGGATGAACTCAGCTGAGCTCCCAATACAGAAAACTTCCTGTTAGAAAAGGGGAAACCAAAGCAGGAGAGGGTCAAAGGAGCACTGCATGGTTTATCTATGACTACCTTCACTGTAGCCTGACTTCTGTAACAAGGGACCTCTGTCAAGGAATTGGGGAGGAAAATTTGACAACTCCTCTATGACAACAAACATACACTGGCAAAGCTCTACTTTATGATCTTAGAGTCAATGCATTTAGGTTCAGTCAGAAAATCATATGGTGGCCTCTCACCAAGCCTCTCTGATTAGTTTGAGGGACTGGTTCAAAAGTTTCTCACGGCTTGTTCCTGGCTGTTCTTCACATGTCCTTGAAAGCAGATGTTAGCTTGTGACTACTTTTCAGTCTACCTCTGCAAGACTCCTTGATCTTGAAGGCTGTTGATGGCAGACAACATTCAGCATTTTTCTGGACACCCATCTACCTCATCAGACTGAATGACTCGTCTTTTCAGTTCTACTTGTGTAGTGTATTATAGATTGTTTTGGTGTGTTTGGATTTCTGGTTGAGGACTTGCTTTCCTCTTAGTATCCAAGAGGATACTAAGAGGAAAGCATGGTCTGGATTCCTTCTTTCCTTAATTTCAGATTATTGTGCTAGACCATTCTCCGCAATATCTAATCCAAACCTAGATACCCATTTGCTTTGTAAGCAAAAGTTTGGTTCTTGAGTACCATGATCAAGTTCTTTGCTAGAAGAAATGAGTCCAATGGGACCATGACACATATAGAATCTTTGTTTTGCAATTGGTTCTTTTCATGACTAAATTAATCAGACACCTATACTAGAAGGTTAGAAACCATAATTTGCCTGGCTTGAAAGGAGCTGTTCAGTACATCAAGGTGTTTACTTTAATTCATCAAAGCTGTTTTGACCTGCAGAAATGCATACATACAAACATATATATATTCTTAAAATATGTTTAGGCATGTATATGTACTTATGTATGTGTATATATATATGCATTTCTCCTGTATATTTTTGGATACAATTTGGAAATTAATTTTTTCCTTAAAAATACATAAAATTCCTTCTTATATATGCAACCACATACATGTACACATGCTCATTATCAATATGTTGAATTGCCTTTAGTTGTTGAAAACTGAGAGACGTCAGCAAACAGTCTGGTTTTGACATCTAAGAAAGGGTAAGAATACATTACTGGAAGATCAGCAGTTGGTTGGCCCCTTGGACATTTTTGGCCCATTGGACACCCTGCAAATAAATGTCTGAAAGGCTGATTTTGCCATAAGCCATGGCAGCTGATCAGAGTTCAGTTATAGGAAAGTCTATATTCTTCATACAGTTCATAGGTGGTTTAAAATATTCACCAACTTAGTTTTTGTTCTCCTGGGCAGTAGTTCTACTGTAGTGAGATGGAAAGTGTTAAAATTTCTTTCCTTGGGATAGGGCATAATGAGAACTTCTGCCTTGCCTTTTTTTTTTTTTTTTTTGCTTCATGGGAAATGTTTTTGGGCATTAGTGATGTAACAGGAAATATTTAATTGCAGCTTCTTGATTCCTGACAGCATTATGCTATCTGTAATGATAAGAAAGGTGAAAATAAAAATGACATTTCCTATCTGGCAGACGTTCTGTAGCACTAACAGGAAGTCCAACAGTCAGACAATTTCAAGAATAAAAATTATTATAGGCCTAGTGAACTGAAAAAGTGCTACTTCTCTCTGTATATTATAGCAGAAGATTCTTTTTAATTAAATAGGTAAATTAAGATATCAGATTTAAAGTCATCCCTTGCCATGAGTTCAAAAACAGAAATCATCACTTCTTTCCTAGAAACATCCATTTTTACTGACAGTGACTCCGGCCTTTCTGGTGTCACTCTGGTATGTTATTTCACAGCAACGTGCTCAACCTCTAAAGTACAAACCATTAATGCGTACATTTCCTTTTCATCCAGATATTCATTTTCTTGTATAAGACAGTCTTGTTCCCTAGATCTTTCCAGACCTATCACTCAGTTTATGTGCACAACAGGTCTTTGATGGTTCTGTGTTTCTTCCTCAAGCAAAAAGTCAGAAGAAATAAAAAGGAATTCTTATGTCTAAGTATTTGAGAATTACTCTGGTCTAGATGCCACTAAAGCACAAATGTAACAGTATATATATAAAAAAAATAAAAGTCCCTTGATGCAGAATACAACATTCCAGGCACACCAGATTGTATTCAAATTCATACAACCCTTCTGTCTGAGTAATTTACTCTCCTAAGAGGTAAGGGAAAATGGGTGACATTTTTTCAGATTTGTACTTTGCAACTTATTGAGGTCCTCAAATTCATATTTCCTTACATTCTTTCTTTGTACTCACTGTGTTTGTCAGAAGAGATGTGTGAATGAGAATGTATCTGAAATTTGCATTGCTTTTGGGGCCTGATTCAAACAGGATTAGCAGCCATAGAAGGATCTCACCAAAGGTTTTCATGGCTTCTAGTCACATCATTAATGAAGAAGACCTTTCGAACATTTTGGTCTTCTTCCTTCCATATGAAGAGAAATAGTAATCCTGCCTTTGAAAAATATTTCAAAATTGCCAGGGATGCAGATATTAACCACTGTTATACCACTTTACAAGCAGTGAGAAACGAAATACCATTTAACAGAAAGACCATGTTTTATTATATTTATAACAATAGCAATGGAATATAACCTTTTTATTTAAAAATCAAGCCACAGATTAAGTTTTGATTGCAGTATTATGTACTGAAAATAAGAATAATGAAAGCAATTAAGTATTCATAGTCCTGCTCTCACACAAACACCTTCCATGGTGAGCCTGTTTATGCAACCAAGTGTGCCATACAATTGCTTTTATTACCTCCTTGTAAAACAGCCTGTACAAAACACTTTTTTTTTGATTGTTTCTTTGTGTATTGTTGAGTATGTTTGCATTCTAAAGGGCTTTGCCTCATTAAAGTAATTACCATAAACTTACTGTAGTTTGTTTTTTTTTTTTCCCTTCTCCCTCTGAGCACTAGAAATATCCATAAAGAGCTCTTGCCTAGCCGGGATGTTCTGTGTCTCCCAAGGTTAGCAGTGGGAAGCTTCATTCTGAGGACAAAAAAATCTGCAGAGATTTTCTGTAGCTGGAACATCAAAAGCAGTGAGCTTGAGCAGCGAGGGGGTGAATGTGGTTAAATTCTGCTGGCTCTAGCAGGACTCCAGTGCTCCCTCTTTTTGACACAAGCACAAGAAGAGTGGAGGCTTCCAGATACCAGGTGGGGGGAAGAAATATTCCATGTGAGGGGAGGAAACAAAGTAAAGGTGGATAGGTCTGTTATGGGAAAAGATTCTGATTGATCCTTTTATGGGTTTTGTGGTTTTCAAGGGGCAAGGACCATTCTTCACCTCTACCCATGATAGCCCCTGCCCTCTGCCCACAATTAACCCCGTGGAAGGGACCTCCAGTTTCTCCCTGTAATACCTAAGGTACACCTGCTCAGCTAGGGAGATAGAACACATTCATAACCTCAGTCAAGGATTTTAGCAATTTGTTTCCTACCAGTGCTGGGGGATGAAGAGGGAGAACTCTCCAGCCTTGCACCTGGGTGAGCATAGCTACAAGCTGACCAAAAGCATGGTGAAAACAAAGGCAGAGCCTATGCTGTAGGAAGGCTGATGAAGTAGTCTCCAATAATTTTACATGAATGAGCTTAATGAAAACTTCTTAGAAAAATAAAGACTTGCAGGCAGAGAAGTCTGCTGAAGATCTACAGGTAAAGGGGACAAGGAACACAGATGGCTGGAAGTTCTCTGAAATAAAGTCCTCAAAAATTATGATTTTGATGATGAAAATGATGATTTGTCAAACTCAGAACTTTCAATGGTAAGACTGTCATGGGTTCAGTGAGTTTCTAGTCCAAGTAAGAGACCTTCATTGGCTGCCTAAGGGCAGTTAGAACTCCCTGGGTAGGATATTCAAGATCCAAAACAGCAGACCACGTGCAGGATTGTAATCACCTTAAACTGACCCAGGAGCATGGAAATCAGCACCCCACAGCCTGGGTGGGTTCTGGGCTTCTGGCTTCTTCAAAATTTCAACTTCTTCTGTTGGAAATACTCCAATTTGCACAGATGCCAAGACAATCATTAGGTAAGAGAATCAAAGAGCCTGAGCTGGTAGTCCAGGAATTACATCACCATGCTGGGAGGAACTGATGGAAGTCCAGGTCTCTTCCCAGACTGACATGTCATTACTTGTATGTAGTGAAACTGCTTCAGCCAGGGAAATGAGTAAAAGCATTCCACTCTCTTCTGGCATACTGAGCTGATCCTGGACTACAGCAGATTTTATTCTTTCTCTTTTTATAATTTTTTTAATGGAGATGTTTTTTATATTGTTCTTTAATAGAGCTGGTGAGGGTTTTAATCCCTGGCAATTGACTACTAAGAGAGGGCCCTATCTAGATGGCCTTAGTAGCATACTGAAGCAGAACAGCAGCAGGGACCATCTTGAAACTGTGAGATCTTTCACTCTACAGGGAAACCATTTTTCCTACCCAGCCCTAAAAAGAAATATGTCAATGAAAAATAAAAAAAAGATGTTAAGGCCAGAAAAGTATATAGCACTACAGCACTCAGTAAAGACCCTTTATTTTCAGGAGTATGCAGAAGTCACTAATAAGAGTCTCCTGATTTCTAAAGAAATCCTAAACAGAGCTGCAGGGACAAGAATGAGGTATCCCTGCAGTGTGCTCAGGGACAGCCCCAGGTGAGCAAAGCCATGATTATTACTGCTGTCAGTAAACATGCAGTGCCATATCCACGGAGGTTCCTCCCTTCAAATTGCCAGCTGAGACAGCCGGAGGTGCTAGGGCTTATTTCTCACCACCCCCTTGTCTTTTCAGTCCTTCATTTCTGCATAAAGGAGTTTTAAAAGTTCAGTAGTGCAAGCGGTTGCCTGGCCCCTGGCTCTGCCGTCCAGCAAGGTGCTGTGATGAAGAACATGAGGGACAGGACCATATCAAAACCTGAAGGGCCTTGTTAGGGAGCCAGTAGAAACCTTCTGTATATGAATGTAGGAAAATGAACTTAATCCTCCTTTCCTGTTTCACACAAGCTCACGTTTAACTAGAATGTTACCATGTTACATTCTCTTGTATCACCACAAACAGTAGGCTAACTCTGCTTGCAAACCAGATATTACAGTGGTAACTGCAAATGGTTACTCTGGAAATCTATAATCTCTCTCCTTTCCAGCACAATTGCTGGTGCTTCTGGCTGTAATCCCTGAACACCTACCTGAAAGGCATCAGCTTCAAATCTCAATTCTTTAAATAAACCTAAACCATAAAATCATGAAGAATTCTTTTCTTTATGATCATATAACTTCTTGTAGAACAGAATTCCCTCCAGATACCCATACCAGGTTTTAGTTTTCTTAATATTATTATTTATTGCAAAATTGTTCAAAATATCTTCATTGCTGTCGCAGCTGCTATGATTTACATGAGAGCAACAGTAAATCTGTCCTACAGCTTTAAAGGTGCTCACATCAGTCTGTCCTGTTCTTATCTCAACACCATCACACTGTTTCACTACATCTAAGTCTAAAGAAGTGGCTTGTGTTTATTTATTGGTTTTCTCAATGATTTTGGAAGCTGCCAGTGACTTTCCTAATTCAATAATGCTGCTACTACAGCATTAATTATTCATCATATCCTGAAAGCAAGAGTGGAGTGATTTAAGAACAAAAGGATTTAAAGAAAAATAAACACATGACCCACTGCGGCTGCTTTGGGGAAAGTAGTAATATATGCATGGTAAATGCAGTAATGAATAGCATCTGCTTTATCTGTGGAAGAGCAAACAGTTGTAGACATTGATCATTTCTCAAAAAGAGTGGCTTTGACCAAAAACATGGAGGAAAGCCATCCAGAAGCTATTTTGTGCAAATGAAGTACAGATTTGTGTATATGAGTCGATACACCATTTGCTGTTTCCTTTCATTAAAACCACAACATTAGCACTGGAAAATGATTATAATGGTTACAGTCAAAACCACTGTAATACTCAATTCACAGAGAACTCAGTGAGTGCAGGGGAGGGAAAGAAATCTTTCTGATCTCAGAGAAGTGCGCTTTCATGTAACGAAGCTGTAGTGGAAGAGGCTGAGGTATCTTATCTTTTCATAGTGTTACTAGCCTATTGTGTAAGTCATTCATTGCATCCTCAGGATCATGCAATGGCACAATGTGATTTCTCAAAGCACCCTATTACCACTTCAGCTTCCTTGCCGTATTGAGGCCAAATCCTGCTCTGTGGAGGAGAAGATACAGTGGGTCAAAGTAATTCATGATGTGTCTTGGCTGGCTTTATCTTGAGGGTTATTTTAGCTCCCTGGCTCCTAGAGGCAACCCTCCCTTTGGCTCCCTTTGCAACCCTCCCATCAGCCACACAGCCTTGGAGTCTGCCCAGTCTTCACTCTGACCTTGTCTCATGCCCCTATCCCTGCACAAGCAGATGAATGCACGTGAGTTGTGTAAATTAATACTAGATGGAATGGCTTTGCTTTACATCCTGATATGTGTCCATATATGAAGGGCTTCTGCTCAGGCATAAGCACTTGAAATTGCTGTTTGCTGTTCAGTGCCTGAGTGTGGATCTCTCTGGTGAGTTGCTCACAGGAGGAGGGATGTAGGGTTATGCCCCGTGACAGTGATGTTCAGTCTTGGAGCAGGTGACTGAGGAGCTTTTCTTTTTATCTTGCTTAATGTTGTCTTGTTGTTCACTTTCCTTGCTATGAAACAGCTCCTCCCAAGATTGCACAAGCTTTCTCTGTTGGGTCAGAGCTTTTCTCTCAAAAAAAACAGAAGCAAAAGATCCGCTTGCCTCCATGGCAATGGACAGGGAGTCCAGGCTCCATCATGCCTACAGCTGTCCGGTGAAATCAAATTGCCCTTCCAAGCCATTCCTTTCCCTGGAGGTGCTCAGAGTCAGATCCTGCTTGCCTCTTAAAATCAAGAAAAACCCCTACCCCAAGCCAGCATAATCCTTGTTGTCCTGAGAAGCAACTGCAGTACAGTATTCCCTCACTAACAGGGGACTTTTCAGATACACAAACCTCGATGATGCTTCAAAGCTGCAATGTCAGAAGATTATTAGCCAATTTGTTACCCAGGCTGTGCACCTCTTCCCTTGTAAGATGACTATGAAGGGAAAAGGAACAAGTGAGATTTTTGGCACTGCTTTAAGGCCTGAGTTAAGCTGGGCGAATGGCCGGTCCCATGAGCTGACTCCCCTCTTGCCTCCTGCAAGTCTGCAGCCCCGCGCCTGAGCATAGCTGGGGTTTGGCACACTAACACTCTACCTCTGCATTGCTGGGAGAGGCCACTGAAAATATACAATCCCCAGACGGGAGCGATTTAGTGAAATTAAAAACAGACAGGGGGCATTGAAACAAGGAGGTGTCAAATGTTCCCCTTGCCCCACCAAGATTTTGATGTGGCTGCTATGTATACCTGTCTGTCTCCTCTTCACCGCCGTTTGAAAGTTTGAAAGTTAAAATGCACAGGAGGAGTGGAGTTAGAGCAAAGTCACACACGCCTTCACAGACACACACATGCGCTTTTAATTGTGTGTTATTACCAGTTAATTTCAGCTTGTCCAAAGGCAGGAAGAAAACAGCCTACAGTGGGGCTTGGGCCTCCAGAGGTATTGTAAAACATAACATCCAAAGGCCTTCCTTGACTCCGTTGCTTCCTTCAGCCCACAAAGAATGTATTAACTCACATCGTTTGAGTTTTCCAGATGCTGCTGCTTTACCACTGTAGTCCTTCTATTTTTTTTTTTTTTTTGGTTAGAAAATATACCCTAATGCACCAGTCAACGACAATGGTGCTACCTTTTGGCAGTGAACAACCAAGAGGAAAATTAAGAAGTTGATATACCTTGTTACAGTCCCAAGTAGCTGCATTCCTCAAACAGCATAAGAATGCTTTATTTGAATATATCACAAGCTTGAAGCCTTCAAGGGAATTGCAGCCTTGCTTGGGGTCTCAGGAATTAAAGGGGAAACTAAGGAAGATCTTTATTATATAAGATTTTGGAAAGTTAGCTATGTCCTCTTTTCTAGTACTAGTAATGGTACAGAATGTGAAACAAAGGTGTCACTGAAGCAAAGCAGTAAATTAAAAGCAAATGAACCACCATACAGCATAAATCTACCACTTCAACTAGATTTGCATTTCCTTATTACTGGTGGGAATAGGAAAAATTCTAGGAGATAGAAGACATAATATTTAAAGCATTAGGATCGTGCTTAGACTACCAGGATTTAAAAATACAGGGATAATTTGGGATTTGTGGACCAGTGGGAATCTTATCTTCACCCATTAAATTCATCAAATGGCAAGTAAAAATAAAATATTAACAGGAATATGTGAGCAGGAATATATGAACAGATAAGGTTCGGTGCAGATTTTGTCAAATCATACCTCCCTGATCTCTCTGAATCTTTGCTGATGTCCACAGAAGGGTGGACAGAGGTGAGCCAGACGTCCATTTCTCTAGATTTCCGCTAAACCTCTAACAAAATACACACATGAAGCTAAGGACAAAAACCCTAAGGCTGAGGCATAGGAAGCAAAGTACTCTTTGAAGCTAGTGAATAAATAATTACTCACATAGGTATTAAATGGCCAGCTTTTGCCAAAGTAAAAGGTTTACCATTGAGATACTCCATTTATTAGGATCAGTGTCATTACTTACTATACTGCTAATACTATATTGGTGTTACTACTGTGTTTACTATACAGTTGGGTAGAGTGATGAAAAATATGAGTCCAGCATGATTTTTTTTTGCTGTGTGAAAAGAGCATTTTGAAGAAGTTCATGTAGTTTCAAACAGATCAATAATTTAATAAATTTAATAAACAATAATAAAATGATAGTTGAAACGCTGTGTTGATAAAATATTTATATATATATATAGATAGATAGATAGGAAAAAAACCAACCACCTTTATTCAAAGACCTCTAAATCTAAGCACTGATTTAGAGGGGAATCCTAGTTGGCAATTCATTGAGATGCTCTGTTAATGTGAAACTGCAGGTTAAAACCCTTGATTGGATTTAATGGGATGGATAAGGAGCAGGACAGCAGAATGCTCTTACACAAATCACTACCACCACTAACCCCGGTGCTGCATAGGTGGGTCTGGCTGTTTAGTGAGCAGAAAGAGAGCGTGCTTGGAAATGAGCTCATAAATAACTCTGACTCACCGGTGGAGAAATTGGAAAGCTGTGATTTGTTTCTGTTTGAAATGAAGAGAAAAAGAAAGGGACATGATAAAAGTAGAGAAAATAACCAGTGTACCCTGTTATACACAGCAAAAAGTGGACACTTGATGAAAATGAAAGGCAGCTAAGTCCAGACGACTAGCAGGCAAGTTTCCTGCTCCCAGAGGGCTCACACTGACTCTGGATCACTTTGCCACACAGGCCAGGAATTCAATAAAGTCTGAAGAAGCACTGGACAACAAAGTCTGAAGAAGCATTTTTGGACAACAATGCTATCTGCAGTTACAATAATTAATGCCAAGAAAAAGAACACTGGAGAAAAATATAGGAACTCTTACTTCAAGCCACCACTCACAGTCTTAGAGATTATTTTGCAATTAGACTGTTGTCAGGCCAGATTATTCTGAGCTCTATCAGATATAGGACAGTGAACAGATGCATCAGGATGGTCCAGAAAAGTGATTCCCATCCTATTGGCCTGTCTGAGCTATACATATACATTTTTGTAAGGCCATCTGACAGCAATTGAGTGTCAGTTTTGACAGCAATGGCTTTCTTCCTGTATTTTGTAGTTCATTTTTATAAAGAAGTAAATAATTAGGATTTTCCAGATGGAGTTTTGAGCATGATTTCTGTCTGGAGGGCTGCTGACAAATAAATATGCATAGTTTTAATTACTATCCTCATTTTAAAATCAGATTGGTTCATTAAATGATGGAAAATAGCTCAGGAAAGACAGGCAGTGCTTTAAGCTCTCTGCGTCTGGAAAATGGTTCAGGAAAGTCAGGCAGGGCTGTAAGTCCTCTGCTTCTGTTCCCTAACGTTTTACAACACACAGGATCCAGACAGATAGAACGCTTGGTATCTTATATTTTCTTCAAATACTCTGTATTTAAAATACTACTCCAGTGGTTTCTGACAACTGCTTGGGGCAATTTTGCTTAGCCTAGCGGAATGTCCTGGAAACTACTGGCAATGATTTAGCTCCCAAAATTGGAACACATTTAGCAGAGACAGAAAGCCTATGAACAAATAATGGACAAACGCCAGAGTAAATAAATGTGGTTCATGAGCTGTGGTCAGAAATGTCTCTCTTTCAGTATGCAGTGCAAATCTTTTGCCAACATTTACCATAAAGTTATTACACAAAGCAGTTTTTCCTCTCAGTAAGACAAACTCAATGAAAGACTGCTTCTAGTCTAGCAGCCTACCATTAAGGCTGCGATAGCCTGTCATGCCACGAGGAAACCTGTGTGCAGTTGGTTCATTTCAAGCTGCGTTTTTGATTTTGTTAGTCAGGCTTCTGAGCAAAAAAAAAGAGAGCAAGCAAGAGAGAGCCTCCTCACGGTTCAACACTTCTTCAGGAGACCGTGGTGAACCACAGCACAAATTCTAGCCATCTTGTCTCCCAAGCCCACCTCTTGGCCTGGCTCCACAAGTCCTTTGAAAGCACTTTCTGAGGCTGTCATTATGGAGAGAGGCACTGCAGGCATCACCACCACCCAGCAGCACCACCTTCCTTTTCAAATGCTGTGTCAATGGCTCCAAGAGAGGAAAGGGCAGGCGTAAATCTGTGGCAAGCTATTGTTGATGCTTCTTCCTGAAGCTCCTTCACCACGTGATGCAGGATGAGTTCAAGTATTTGCATTATGAAGTCCACAGTTTTCTAGTGGTTGTGAGCCATGGATCTGAGTGTATGGGACCTCTGCTCTCCTCTGCTTCTTTGGAGGAACTGACTGATGTCATCTTCACAATTCTGCAGAAGAAACCAAAGAATTTGCAGAGCCTCTCTGTACCCTTAGGAATCTTGACTCCAAAGCTAAACAGCCAGAGATGGCTGGGTTTGGCCGTTCTCCGACTGAAAAGCCCTTCCCAGCTACCAACCTCCCATACAAGAACAGAAGGAAAAGTTTGGTGGAGGGGCTTGGTCACACTTGGGCAGTTTGGGGTCCAATCAACACCAGGGTGAAATAGATGAAGGAACCAAAACTACTTTTCTGCTCTGCATAGTTTTCCTTGTACTAATAGCTGAAAATGCAGAAACAGAGACTAAATTAGCCTCTGTGTGTTGCCTATCAATGTTAAGGCTCAGTTGAGTGTATTGGTCCAGGCACAGTGCCACACAGAGCAATTGTCAGCTCCATTCCTTGGCACGTGAATGAGAAAGCACCTGGTTGAAGAAGTGAAATCTGAATTTTTGTTTCAAATCTTGCCCCACCTCCCTTTCACACATGCAGATAAAGAACCACACACTGTACCCCAATATTTAGAAAAGCATGTGAGTTAAAGCAGAAGAGGAATCATAATTGAAATAGTTAATGGAAATCTTGTCACTTGTAACTTTATGAAATCCTGAATAAATGACATTCTAGCAGTTTTCTGTATTTTCACTACTGACGAGATCCAGGCAAACAAAGCTAAATGATTTCTGTAATGCCAGCCCGAAGCTGAACTGAAGACAAAGGGATAGAAACTGTCCTGCTTTTAAAATTTGGAATATTTCTGTATATAAAAATATCTGAGCCCACTCAAGTACTCTCTAACAGGGACAGAATGAATTTGCTCTACTATAACCCCATTCCTTTAATGAACATGCATCATTCTGTGCTGTGCCCGGCAGATGTAATAATAGCAATGTCTGGCGAGCCTCTGCAAGGAGCCCTGCAATGAAAGCACCTTCCCCTCCCGCCAAGTTAAAAGAGAACAGGCTGACATGTATTGGAAATGCACGGGCAATATAATGATAGCAAATTGCTTTGAAAAGAAAAAGGTTCCACGGCGCATATGTCATTTCAATCCCTGACTCTGAGGCAGTGCTTCAGCTCCATCCCCTGTGCCTCCCTCCGGATCTATCCTCTCCCTCACCCCTGCCTTTGGGGAGAGCACTCCCTGCACTGTAGATCAAAAGCAGCATCTTCACTACAAAGGAGAAGAGAGTTCACGTTTTGGTACTGCTCTTCCAACTCAGAAAGGGGCAGCCTTGCTACCCCCTTCATCACTCTTTTAAGAGCACATTGGACAAATTCATTCCTTTTGGTCCCTCCTGATGAATTCCTCTGACTGGGACATTCCTGCTAGTGCCTGTTTCCCAGTTCAGCCCCGTCCGGGCTGTGCCATGAGGCTTTTGTCACAACAATGGTTCTTCTGAGATGATGACAGAACATCATCTAACACCCAGGAAAATGGGACTTAGCCATTATTTCTAGAATATATTTAAGCCCTTTGGGAGGTTGCTATTGAAAAGGCCAGGGATGCTGATTATAATTTTTTATTCTGATGTCTAACAAATATAAAGATTGTCTGCTATGCTTAGGAGGAGCTTAGTTTTCAATACGCTGAGGGGGCTGCCACCGTGGGTCCGGAGCTGTCAGGCATGAACGGGAGATCATGTTATCTCCTTATTTATCCCTCTGGACACTTTTCTCATCCACCCTCTACTTCCTTGACCCCTGGGTTCTGTTTGTGCAATTCCAAATGCATTTTACAAAGTGCTGGTTTTATTTCTGCTCAAAACTTCTCGGCTTTTTCAGCTGTGTGAAAAAAACCCCCCAATTGCGAAATGGTGTAAATCACACTCATCCACCTTTCTGATGTGCAATGTGGTCAGAGTATCTGGACATTGTCAGGGCATTGTAGTGCATATCCCAGGGTGACTTTGTTATAAGAAAGGAGTTTAATTTTTTCCTCTTTTGTAACCTTGTGAAATTTCCACATTAAAAAGCAATCACATCTTTCAAACCAGCAATGATTGTGTTTGGCATCATGGCTGCAAACCCCCAGTGTGCAGGGCTGAGCTTGTTTTCACTAAAATGAAATCAGCTTTCAAAATAAATGATCTGCAACAACATTATATTCTCCAAATCTTATAATCCTATTAACAGAGTTGATTTTTTTCCTTTTTTTTTGTTTTTTCTCATTGCCATCAGACTGACAAGAATGGCCCAGTTTCAAGGGGTAGAAACAGAAAGTCAGTTGAGGATGTAGCCAAGACATGCACTGCAAGCCGAGGACCAGCCCTGCCAGAGCCTGTGGTTAGAAGCTCTTAACAACTATTGTAAGCCCTTAAATACAATCATCTGTATTTCACCTCCACCTAATGTACTTCATGTGTAGCATGTTTATCTGTTCGCACAGTCTTTCAAGAGACTCAACAAACAGCTCTGTTTGCAGAAGCGAGAGGGGAATGGGTCGCCTCGACTCTCCCGATGAATGAGGCTTCTATCAAGAATGACACGGCGGTGCCAATGGGGTGAAGGGAAATGTCTCCAAATTAGCCTGGGCAAAAACCTCTTTGCCAGAAGTGGAAATTATGTGGTAATATCAAAAGGCAACTTTACTTATATATAATTCCAGGTTTCTCTGCAAGTATTTTTTTTGGAAGAAAATCAGGGGGACTCAATCCTGTGCAGCTTTTGCTGGTCTTGCCCTCCATGCCCTACCCATGGAGGGGTCCGGGCCCCCTCCTCTTGCAGGCACAGTGCATCTTGGAGTCACTTTGCTGTCTTAAACCCTGACTAAAAAGGTGCAATAATTGGCTCAGGAGGAGAAACCCCCTGATCATGGCAAGAATTTTTTCTTTTCCGTTTGGAGGCAGGCAGGAACACTCAGAAAGTGCTGAGACCATACAGAAGGACCGTGGGAGGGTCACTATCCCACTGCAATGCTTCTGTGATGATGTCTACTGGGGGCTTGCACCTGCTGAAAAACTGGGTGTGCCCTTCTAACCCCACATTTCTGAGGGGTCACAGCTTCCAGGGGCGTGGTGGGCCAGCAGCCTCTGTAGGCTGCCAAGCGTTGATGTGCAGCATTTGCAATGAAAATGTGTCAGGCTCTTCCAGCTGCACTTTGGGTGCCCAGCAAAGCCTGGAGAGCAACCTGGGGTGTGCATGCAAGCATGCGTGGGACCACCAAAGTCCAGCCACCCCCCAGACACCTTTTGCTGCAATAAAACACTGACTGGGGAATGTAAACACGGCCTTTACTTTTTTACATTTTCCTTTTATTAGTTCAGCAGGACAACAGTGGTCTCCTGATGCTGGCTGGGCCCTGCAGCTGCAGGAGAGTGGTCTCAGCACAGTAGCCTCCAGTCAGAAGCTGCGGTTGCGATTTCAGCTGCTGCCGGCCTGAGCACTGCTGCTCCCTCCCTTGTTTACTAAATGGCTTTGTGACAGCTTTATGTGAAATTTAAAACTATAAAGTAAAAACATTAGATTATAAAGTCAAGAGGCACAGTCCTCTCTCTTAAAACGTAACACCTGCTTCTCATCTCCTTGCCTCTTGCTAATGCTGCCAGCTGAAAAGTATTTTTGACAAACTGTGATTAATAAATCACATCAGGTCAAATCTGCTGCCGCTGAAATCCAGGAGAGCTGTGCTACTGATGGTGTTGGGAGACCTTCAATCAGGATTGCAGACCCAGTTTTTTAAAAACTAGTGCTGAAATCCCTGGAATAATAAGCTTGGTTTAAAAATCAGGAGATTTTTAGGTCTAGGAAACAGGAACTTTATTTTATCTGACTTCTGATTTTTAAGCCTCTAGAAGATTATATGGTTGAACTTTGCTGTGTAACCAAGAAGATTTGTGTCTTCGAAAAGTAAACAAAGGAATGCTGATATTCTGCCAGATCACTTCTGCCAGGAGCTGGGATTTCTGTGGGGCAAAATATCCAAGATTTGTGACAAAATCTTCAGGGCTACAGCACAGGCCCATAGACCAGTCAAAACATTCACATCTAGCTGCAGTTTGGAAAATGTATGAGCTCCTTAGGAACTGTGTGCAACTTCCCAGCCCTGCGGATGTAAAGGGGATCTGGTATGTAAAATTGCTGTTTGAGCAAGTAATTTCAGGACCAGACTCAAAAAGTATTACAGTCTCTTCCACTATTATGGTTTTAATAACTGCATGTTCCATGTGAATGGTTGATGGGATGTTGTTAGCCTTCCAGTAACAAATAAACACACATGTTGAAGACAGAGCCAAACTGCATCTGTTCACTGCATTCATTAAATGCTCCTCAGGTGTAAGAATAGATACTGAAATTAATTACATGAATGAGGTACAGGTTTGCCTACAGTTTCTCCAGTGCACTCTGCTTAGGCATGGGTTCTTCTCTGACTTAATCTTTTATTAAAATAGGAAGGTAGAATTGACAAGAATCCATAGGCATCTCAACAAACCTGCTGTGGACTTGGCTGCATTTGGTTGACTTGTGTTCCACTTACAGATCTCCTGGTGAAATCACAGTGCAGATTTGAATGGAAATTACACCTAGATAGTGCCTGTTGTACAGTTTCTTTTGTTTTTACAAAAGAAATTATTTAAAAGGCTGTCTAGTTTAAAGTAGTGAAAGAGTTCTTAATTCCAGTAATATCATTACAAACACCTAACGCCGTGTGTAAAATAGAGCAGATCCGTCCTCTGGCTTTGCCCTCATTTTCAGGGGGTTCAGACCACTTGAAATCTGAATCTGCTGAACACTGCCTCACTTTGCCAAGCACTCTCCTCATCTTAATGCTGGAGGGGGCAGAGTGAGCGCAGACTGCTACGTGCAGAATTAAGTGTTTGGATAAATATCTTGCTGAACTGGAATCTTTCTGGGAAGGGCTGGATGTGAGCACTGAAGTGTGATGCCGACACAGGGATTGTATAATCCTTTTCTTTTCAGAGCTCTTCACCATCCAAGACAAATGTTATAATAACAAACAAATATAGGAAGGCAATGATTTGGGAAGAAATCTAGGTGAGATTTGCACAGGAGAAAGGGAGATTGAGGTGTATGAGTCTCACTTTTTACTTGGGATTGGGTAAACTCAGATTCTTAAGCAGGTATGATAATGCCAGTGTATATGCTAATTCCTGCCTATCAAGATTTTACCATAAACAGTGGTAGAAAAAGGTACTGGAATAATTATGAAAAATATACTGACATTTTCCTTTTAAGAAATTTCAGCTTTTTTTTTTTTTTTCCTGAAGAAACAGTTTTCTAAGGCAATTTACTCAGACAATAATAGAAGTGTATTTATGTAGCTGAAAAGATTAGTAACTCTCTTGAGAGAAAACAACAGATTCCATCTACTCATCGGGGAACTACCACAACTCACAGCTGCAGAGTGAAAGAATAAGATCCACCAGGGCTTGTGCCAAGAGGAGCTGTCCTGTGCCCTACCTCACTGGACTGTCCTTTGCTGGCAGCCCCTCTGCAAACCTTGACTGCTGTGCATATGAGCCTAGAAGTCTAACTGCTGGTGTTTGCACTGTAGAAGTGTTCAGTCAGCACAGCATAAACTTATAAAGTGCTCTCCAAACAGGCAGAGGGCTTGATGAAGTTTCCTCTCCAGTTGTTCCAAAGCCTCAGCCAAAAATCTCAGTGGGATTTCCCGGAGGAATTGCAGATCAAGCGCAGCAGAGCTGCAGCCAAACACCAAGGCTGGAGTTTGTATATTTGCCATTTTCTTCCCCAGACTCCTGTGTCAGACCCCACTTTCTGTGGGTTAGCTGAGAGTGTCACCAGCCCTGCTTGGCCACGCTCACCTTAGCCTTTGCAGTATCTCCTCATCCTACTTTCCTCTGTCATCTCTCTCACTACAGCCTTACCATCTTTCACTGTTTGAAAGGAATGTGCTAAAGGGTATTTTTTTTAAGGCTCAGCGCCTAGAGCCACTTAATTACATGATAATCTTAGCTTTTGTTTAAAAAGAAATGCACTAAGCTCTCATGATGGTATGGAGAAGATGGTACATTTGAACCTTTGGGGTTTGCAGAAGGCAAATAAAAATACCTAGTACATACATACATATATATATATAATTTCATGGTTTGGAGGTGGAAGATTATTGTTTTACAGTATTGCAAGATTGGCAATAGTGTACTTGGCTTCCAACAGTACTGACTTTTCTTCTCTTGGCCCTTGTTTATTTCTACAGACTGATGTGCTTGTGGCTTGGCAAGTAAGTCTCTCTGGACCATTGTAATACTTTATTGGTGGATATACAACTATTGGGACAACAGCTGTAAACCAGAAGTGAATTCTTATTTTCTTTTTGTTTCATACTTTGGCATAGTAGATATTATAGCCTTGGTATTTTCTGAAAAGGCCACAAAAAGTCTTACATTTCCTGGTATGAAAAATATGGGTAGAGAAAACAAATACCTCAAATCAGTGGCCTTTTAGACTAATGGCCCTTTCTAGGATGGATGACTTTAATACCTTTTTGTGCTTGCAAGGCCACATATTTCTTTCTGAATCTTACTCTAAATGCAGGGGTCATATTAGGCCAAATATGATTGTCCTTGTCTAGATTTTATCTGCTTTCTGTGGTAGGAGAACTAGCTTCCAAGAGCTCTGTCTGGAGGGCTCACTACCTTTCTGCAGCTTTCTCAGCTTACCGGGTTGTGGTTTTCTTTTCTCCTGTTTACAACACATGATATGCTTTTAGATGATGACAAAAGTCAGTTTTTCATTACCAGCACATGCAAAATACCAAAGAGCATGCAAAGGTGCCAAGGAGGGAGAAAAGGAGAGACTAGTGCTGTGTGCCTCACATGGGCTTCATGCTCAAGAATGACATTGGGACTCCTTCAGAGAGTTTTACATGTCACACTTCCTCCCTACATCTTTAATGACAGGGTTGCCCATGATTCTTTCTCTGTTTGTTGTTGTTTCTGGGTTTGTAGATGTCAAGGTATCAGTACAGAGCAGCTTGCTGGAAGACAAGGTCCTTCTTACGCTTTTGTCCCCCTGCATAAATCGTTGCACTTCAAAGAAACCCTTTGGTGTCCAGGCATGCTAAGATGGCATCATGAAGTGTTTAAATGTCCTAAAGGCCCTTACCCTGCAATAGCCAAGACAGGCGCTTGCTGTAATTTGTCACAAATATTTGAGGTGAGGTCAGTAGTGACCAAACTTGATCAGCTACGGGCACATAAACATGGAAAAAACCCCAAAACAACCAAAAGTAACACTGCATAAAATGGTGGGTATCTTCTGATGAAAACATGACAGACCCAGCTGGAGAGAGGACAGTTAAGCTAGAGATTTAGATTAGAATTCCTTGTTTTGCTTTGCATGCTTGTGCAGCTTTTGCTTTACCTGTTAAACTATCTTTATCTCAGATCATGAGTTTCCTCACTTCTACCCTTCTGATGCTGTTCCCTATCCCATTGAGGGGAAGTGAGGGAGCAGCTGTGTGGGGCTTGTTTGCTGTTAAGCCACAACACACTCCTCCACTAGGTTGGCAGTCCTGTTCTCTACATTTCTCTTGCTGTTGATTCTTTCCTGAGCGTGGAGTGCTGCAGAGACACAGCTCTGGTGGTGAAACAGCAGTCCTGGAGGAAATGGAGGATATCCGTGAGGGTGACTCTGGCCTCTAAGGCAGTTGTGATTTATGGAGACACACTCCTTTTCTGCTGGAGTGGTGGGAGGAAAGCAGACCCCAGAGCTGCTGGAAAACATTCTGAGAAACCTCAGTAAGTGGTTTCTTGGCCTCAGTGTGGGTTTTGTTGTTTTTTGGTTTTGTTTTTGTTTTTTCTCTCTTTAAAGATATAGTTTAACACTTTAACTATGAATTGCTTCGTTCAGGAATTTCTGCCTTATGCCTTAAACATTGACAGCACTTAATAAATAAAGTGCTGCCTCTCTTCTCCTCTGCTCTCCACTTTTTTTTTTTTCCTCTGCTTGTTGACCGTTTGCTCTCATTTCAGCTGCAGAACTCATATACCTTCACTCCAGGTAACCTCTGACCACCTCTCAGTCTTCCTCTGTAATAACTTCTCGCTTTGAATTCTCCCTTGGAGTTCTTAATTTTCAGTGCAAAAATCTGTTTTATGTGGAAAGCAACAGGACAAAAGCAGGACGACTGGAAGGAAGGTAAAACTGAAAAGGCGTGGGATCAGCTGTCTTGGCTTTTGTTCAGTGCTTATTTATTAAAAGCCTTCGTATTTAAAATGTAGAAGAAGCTTCTGCAGAACACATCATCTCCTGCACCAGATAACCTAAGACTGCTGAAACTGTAGTTGATAAAGCTGGCTTAAATTTTGTACGAAGTATGCTTAATTTTGAATATGTTCATTAATTTTAGATGGAACTTCTTTTCATTTAACATTTAACTGCTTGTCATTTGTTACTACTTCATTAAGAAATTAACTGAGATCTGACACTGAGTGCATAAGGTCTCTGTCCCAAAGAGCTTCACCTCTAGATACACGAGACAGCACCAGACGAGAAAGGAAACAGAGAAATAAATAGATGCAGGAATTTGTCCTAGGACAAATGGCAGGACAGTAGCAGTGATGTGATGAGAAACTGAGTCTCTTAGCACCTAAGTCAACAACCTTTTCACTGGGCTACAGTAATAACATCAGTGAGTCTAACAAGGAGGTAATTTTGGTATTCATAGCAAGATTAACCAACACACCATGTCCAGTAGAGACAATTCAGAATTCATATACACAAAGGGCACATTTGAAACAAATTCACTGAATCCTTTTAACCTTTTTCCATTTATGTCTGAATAATAACACTTGGAAATATGCAGAACTAGGGTTTAACAAGCTAGAAGATTTAGATTATGGATGTTACTATGCTCCTTGAGTTCATTAAATAACATGCAAGATAATTACCAGTCACTGAGTTTCCCCTGCTCGGAGACAAACCAAAGGGGCACAATTATTGCTGCAAAATCCAAAAGGAAAAAAGAAACAGTTTTTAAAAAATGTAACAAAAGCACAGCACAGGTGGACTGTTCCAAAAGGATCACCAGGCCATGCAGCTCTGCAGAAGATAAGCAGTGACTCCACCGGACACGAGTGAGTTAATATCCAGACATAAGAGAAAGCAGAACTTACATCTTGAATGTGACAGAGGGGAAAATTACTACTTCCATATCACCCCTCTCTTTTGCAGGTGAGGCAGAGAGGGACAGCAGGTTGCTCACTGGCCTGGATTGCAGAAGAGCTGGGGTTCATTTTCAGCTTGGACAAGTCTAGTAGTTGCATCCTCTGTCAAGGCTTTGTACACTGACTACAGCTTTCCTACATAGAGCACTCAGACTCCTGTTTGCAAGGTCTGGTTTTGTCCAGGAAAACTTTGGAGAAAAACTTTGTTTTGAAACCGCTGCCATCTAACTGAATTGCTTCTCTGCTAGTGTTAAGGGTTGCCTTCTGGATCAAAAGATGCATTTTAAAATTAAGTTTGGGTTATTTTTTTTTTCTTGGGGGGGGGGGGGGAGGATGACAAGTAAAACTTTAGAACATTTTCAGATGACCACTGTATGAGCAATACTGTAAGGAAACCAGCAGATTTTGGATGTGAAGTTTCAAACAGCCTCTTCACAAAGGACAGCCATCACAGTTAGCCTGCGAGGAAATTGGAGGGGCAGGGCATAACCAGCTGCCCTTGAATGTGGCTCCATTTTGTGTGTCTTCTTCCTTCTCTTCTGGCAGGTCATTGGTCATGCTGACAAAAGTATTCAGTGTGGAGGAATCCAACGAGATTTCCAAATCATGTGTCTTTCTTCTGATCCATTCATTTGCCCAGAGCACCTGCTCAGAGCTGCCTACTCTACAGAAACAATGGTAGGGGAAAAACTCCTGCATTGGCAGAGAGTGACCTAGATGAACCTCCAAGTCTTCCCTGATGTGTTTGGTCATTCTGAAGAACACATCTGAGCGTGCTGTAGCACTGCTAAAAGCTCGAGCACAGACAGAGCAATATGGGATCCACATTTGGATGGAGCAGAGATATGGGACAAAAATGCACCCAAAATATGTTTTTTTTTCTCCAGAAGGAACTGATCCTTTTTCAAGACCCCCATGGCACACCAAAGCGTTTTGTCAGAACTTCAGAGCATAAACTTATCTCCTGAGAAGACAGATGGACAGAAGGTTACTATGGCCATCTGAGTAGTGAAAACAAACACAAGTAAACCAAAGAAAATTTTTCTTCTTTCGTGTCCTCTGTGTGCATGTTTGCTCTGAAACCACTTGTTCAACTGCCTGTATGAACTAGAAGGTAGATATCTGACCCTGAACCTCTGGCTTGAGGGCATGAAACCACTATTTGTACCACTTGAGACACAGCTTTCTGACGTCCTTGTAGGTAGAATTAAAGCCCATTTCCAAAGATGTGTCCTGCTGAAGTTAGGCACTGCACATTTTCCATGTGAAATTAGCTGAACTTTCTAACATTTTTCACATTCTAACAGTGATCACTGTATGTAATATATTTAGTGTGGAAAAATTACTAGAATACTAAGAAGAAGGGATACAGTCCAAAGCCTCAGCTGGTACACACTCAGATTTCAGTGTCTAAGTATAAATAATCCTGAAATAAATGCTTAAATCAAAATTATAAAGCTTAGTTGAGGGCATCTTCAGGATCCAAACCTAGAACTACCTAGCAATTTCATGGTTGGTCACTGTTGTGGGTTGCCCTGCCCGTAGGCAAAACTCAGGAGAAAAAAGCAGATTTCCAGCTTTAATGCCTGTGTCAGCCCTTACCAGGAAGAGCAGGCTTGTGGTTGTCACAGCACACTGGAAGTCTGAAGACCTTGGTTACCATCCTAACATTTGGACACTGGGAACTAGCTCTCTCCTGGAGACAAATTCCTTTTTCTCTTTGCAAATGGGAGACAATACTTCCCTAAACAATAAGAATAAAATCTGTATAAAACTTAGTCAATTTAAATGTCTCCATATAAAGCCATTTAGAGAAACAAAATCTCCAGTACAAACGTGCATAGCCTTCTCAGTTTAAACATGACTTTCTGTATCCATACTACTTCCTTGAAGTTCGAACTCCGCAGAGAAGCCAGCCAGGATGCTCCTAATGTGATAATTTTGGGTTTCTGGTGGCAAAAGGTTCCTATTCTTTAAAGAGAAAAAAAAATATATATTTCTTAGTGTGTTGAAAACCAGCCATACAAAGACCAACATTCCCTGGTGTTTACATTAGAAAAAAGAGATCTACTCATAAAATGCAGATGATGAGTAGCTTTCTTGCAGTCACAAGTCAGTGTACGCAAAGCACTAACATATGTTATTTGCTAAAAACAAATACCTAAATTAAAATTAGTTCCGGCTCAAGACTACTTTTATTAGTGATTAAAATATAGCAACTTCTTCATCAACTCTCAGATCTAATTTTAAATAGGTTCAAAGTTAATCTGAATGCCAAAAGAGCTCTCATTTTTTTTAAAGTTGATTTTTTCCTTACATTCAAATTCTTCTATAATTAAGATTCACTGTTATTATATCCTTTATTTATGTCTATATTTTGTGACTGTTGGTGATCAAGAGGATCTACCAGGTCAGCAGTCCCATCATAATTGCTTGGTTTATGTCAGAAGTATTCATGATCCCTAAGTGGGCTTCCATTCCAGCACTGTTCAGGCCCACAGCATTTAAACTTCTAACATCAGGCAAGGATGGAGCCATTATAGCCAGTAATGCTAAGGCACAAACAAGATTAAGGTAATAAATATCAAATATCAAAGCAGCTTCAACACAGCATATATCAGAGTCATGGAAAGAAAGAATTTTTCTGATTCATCATCAACTCCAAAGAATAAAAAGCCTTTCTGACCACTTAAATGAAATATTCTGTTTGATCCCCAAATGAACTCTTTTATTTTGAAATTGAGATTTTAAAAAATGTTTTCAATTTTGTTTCAAAGTAAACTTAAAGGCATCTCAAAACAAAAAAGAAACACCAAATCTTTATTTTTGAAAATGTTACAAGAAAGGAGTTTAATTTTCATGGAATTTCTCCTCAGCTTTTCGTGTGAAAATAAGCTGGTGAAGTGGGACATTCCTGGAAAACTTCAGGATTTCCTTTTTTTTTTTTTTTTTTTTATTTTGGCATTACACTGATTTCCTTCTTTGAAATGAAACTAATTTTGAGATAGAATCAGTTCTGTATTTCCGCAGATTTGGCAGCTGGTGGGAAATTATTTTTCTCCACTGTCTTGAAGAAAAGAAAGATGCTTCCTAAGGGTGGAGTGTTGGATGGAGTGTTAGCCAAGCTGAGGGAATTACAAAAAAAAAAAAAAAAAGAAAAAGGTGATTACATAGTAAAATCAGAGAATCACAATTCTACAGTTGGTACTGTTTTTCTTTTGAGACTTGGACAGGGAAAATCATATCTACCCCTGTTCCTCTACAGAAGCAATCCTTTCAACAGCAATGTTTCATGCCATGCATGTGTGTAGGTGTGGATGTTCTACTGGAAGGTTTAGAGGAGAAGTTCTGTAGCAACTACACTGATCTTGCAGAGCAACAGGCAATAGCTGCATTTCAGATCTGTTTCTTTCTCTGGTTCCAGTGTCAAACATGTTATCTTGTAATTACTGCAACTTACTTGTACCAGAAATGCCAGTGTAAAGAAGAATTACAAAAAAATGTTTTTATCAGCTTTTTAATAAAAGAAATGCACCCTGTGCCATTCCATTCTTTGCCCCATTACAACTCCATCTCTCATCTTCCCTCCCACAGAGATTTGGTTTGGTGCTGGGCAGTCTGAGAACCACAGCCTCGATCTGTAATTTCTGAATGTGGGCAGAATGAATGACTAAGTACTCAAAGGTTACAAACTGGATGTTAGGGATAATATCCACGTTAGCACATTAGTGCTTAATTAGTGTTCAGGTCATACTCTCCTGACATGCATTAGATGCCCTGTAGAGCTTACTCCAGGTTGTAGTTCTGAATCTTCTCAGGTTGAGGAAGCTCTGGTGTTTAGGTCTTTCTCTTCCTGAGTGAATGCTAGGCTGATGCTATCAGCACTTTCTCCTCTTTTCTTGTCATCACAAAGAGACATATACACCAGCCAAGTCACTTGGCCTCATATCTGAATCCTGCACCAATACGGGAGGGTGAGCTACTGCCTGGAAGATGGACTGGCTGCCTGGGAGAAGGACGCTGTTTTACCTGTGCCTTACCTGTCTTTGACAGCTTCAGCTGACCACACTGAAGCTTCTCACAGTTGTGAATTTAATCATTCGAGTCTGATTGCAGTCACACCTGCAGCTGACTGCTTGGTTTTTCAGTAGAGCTGGAGCAGGTTTCATGATGTCATTGTTTTTCTTTGGATTAAGCCTCAAGAAAGTATTTCCAGGACTGAAGCAGCAATCTGTCATTCATGCCCCGCTTCTAGATGCAAAAAAAGCAAGAAGGAAGGACATGCTGAGCCTTCCCAAATCCTCATGTTGGTGTGTTCCTTTTCATCACTGAATATCAAAGTATTCAAAGTTAAGCCTGCAACTATTCCTGCAGGACAAACAAGTCTGAGTCAACTGAACACACAGAAAAGAACCTTTTCCCCTCAAAACAGGGAGGTGCTTTATAGCAGAAACTCTGCTAGACACACACACACACACTTGCAGTAAACCACTAATATCAGAGAACAATGACAGGGGCTATATATATATTTATTTTTTTCCCCTCATGGCTCTTTGGAAAAACGAGTGTGGGTGGAGACAGACACTTTGGCTCCACATTCACCTAAAAGCCCTTTCAAATGCCTGGCACATTGAGCAACATGGAGAGGCAGCAGTTTCTATCTTAATTTCTGCATGTTGACAGGGAGAGAGGAGAATTTTAACTGGATCAGCTTGTTTTCTGTGGTGAGGCACAGTTTGCATGGGTGTAGCAGAAGCGAGGTGGATGCACAGCCGTGAGTGATGGCTGCCACGACGCAGGGAAAGAGCAATGAACCAAGTCGTGTCTTCATGTGGATGAACTGCTAGCTGATTTTCCAAATCCCAAACTGAATCCAAACTTGAGCTGCCACATTCAAGTAGTGTGAAGTTTCAGGTCTGGCTCAAACCATCCCAAGATGCACAATAGGTTGCCTGTGCAAGGGGAAAGGTGTTGGATCTCCATAGATGTTCCAAGGAAGGAAAAGGATTGTTTGGTGAGATGCCAGGCGAAACCACTTCCATGCAGGCCTGTCAACTGGATCTGTACCAAGATGTCCTGCCCATCTCTGGTTTTCCCACCATTTCTCCACTGAAAGAAGATTTGTGTTATTTTTGTTGTTTGGACAGCACACAGTTGACCTCATAGTGTCCTGTCTGTGTGAAGAAAAGGATCAAGCCCAGGAAGCAGATCTGGTCTAGGGGAAATAGAAGAAAAACTGGCCCTGAGTGGAAAGCTGCAGCATACTGCTTGCTTCTAAGATCAATTTGCCAAGATGAAATGTTCTGGAGGCAAAGGGATTACACCAGACATGAACCTGTCTTGCTGTGTTTTGTAAAAAATTGGGTGTGTAGAGTACAGCTGCCTTCAGGCACGTTCAGCTTGCAAAACCTGTTAATCTTGGTAGAAAATAGGATTTACTGCCCTCAAATGCACCATAAGAGCTCTGCTCCCGTACGGGGTAGTATTTGTGTTCTTAAAAATAATTTTTAGCAATATTTTAGAATGTATACAAATGAAAAAAAAAATGCTTTCCCTGCCCCAGAAAACAATGAAGAAAATCCTGGCCAATTTGAATACATCTACATGCATCCATACATGCTCACTGAAATATTACTGATATTTATGACAACTTAATTTTTCCTTCAGGACTGAGTTTCTCTGTCCATTCTCATGGTTCAGAAACAGTAACAATAACAAAAGTTCATGCTCCTGCTCTGTGATCATATAGAACTTCTCTATTCTAATTGATGCCAGATACATCCATAGACTAAAAGCAATCTTTAAGCATTAAATAACGTTTCCGTCTCTCCTATGACAGTTCAGTTATTTGCATTTTTTTCACTGAGACACATCACATAACACCTCAGATGTAAATTTTTATATACCTCTTCGAAGTCTGAATATCTGTCAAACTCCTACAGCAAAGAGCTACTATTGCTTGGAAAATATGTGGAAGTGAATAAAACCCCAGATATGAATATCAGTTAGGCTTTAGCTGGCTTAGTCCCCAGCTCCCACATGAGGTTGCTTTTTGATGCTTCAAGTCTGGTTCTATGGCTCTGAGTTCATCAGATGCACTGCTCTCAGTGACTCATGGATGCATTTGGACCCGAGAGGAGGAGGTGAAAGGGGAGAAGGGATGTTTGTGTGTGTGTGGGTGCGTGCACAGCGCAATCTGAGGCACGCAGTGCAGGTGATGAAGCAAGGCACTCAGGCTCTCCTGCGCAGTCACTGAGGAGGGAAGGCTCCCTGGCTGCAGTAGCCTGGTGTAGGGGCACTGGAGGGGTCATTGTCTAAATGACCAAGACAACTGGCAGTCTACACTGATCACTAGGTGAGACGCTTAGGGTTATATGCTACAAACACCCCCACCCCTAAGAAGCCCTGAAAGAGTAAAACCAGCAAGGCCAGACACTGGCAGAAGGAACTTCACGTGGTTACTCTGGCACCTATGCTTCTGGGGTCCTTGGGAGCCTGTGTTTTCCATGCCTTGCAATCCTCCTGGAAACCTGCCTCTCAATATCTGCTTTGTAAAAGCTGCCGCCTCTCTCAGCACAGTGACAGGAACTGGTGCCTTTGATATGCAGGGATGGAGGGTTACTGTGGACCTGACAGCACAAGGCAACTTGCTCCACCCTGGGTCACTCCATGCACTCCATCCTGAATAGGAGTAGCCCCTTCAGGAGAGGATCTGGAGCAGCAGGCTTGGAAGCCAAGTCCTCACTGGGAGAGCTGGGACACTAAACAGACAAGCCGATGTTGCTGAAGGGCCTGGAGATGGGAGTTTCACAAACTTTTAGAACAATTTAAGATTCTGCTTCCAAATCTCTTAGTTCACCAAGAAAGAAACAAAGGCCAGATTCTTATCTTAGTGATGTCACTGCAAATATGGATAATAACAATGATTTCAACTAATTCTAGAGGTGATGATCTTTCATCATTAAAACTAGTGGTAAAACAACGTGTGAATGCCAGTGTGTCAGATTACAGCTGTGTACTTGTCTGCATCCCAGTCAGTAATTTTAACCCAAATGAGATATCCCATAGTTGCAGCTAAATCTAGTGTATGCTTTATAGTGAGGTTGTGCTTTTGCAATCATTTGAATAGTGTGAAAAATAAATCAATTCACCTCATTCTCATATGCCTGTTGGCACACAGGACAATACACAGGACTGGAAAGATAATTCCAGGGCCACAGATTTTAACTCTGCTTTGTTGTGGGCACCAATTCAAGTGCCTTCATGAAAGGGAAACATCAAAGTAGTACACAGTATTTGAGATTAATTCTCACCAGGGACTTGTAAAATGTTATTAATACATCCTTGTCTCCTTAGCCTCTAGTTCATATGACTTCTGCAAATATAGATAGAAAACAAATTAGATCATTGATTTGGAGTCAGCTTGCTTGACTGTGAAATTAAATGTAAACTGTACAGAGATATTTTGGGTAAATTTGTGGCATTTGAGAATAGTTAGCTTTCTGTCAATATTTCTATTTCAAAAATACTTAAAAGATGGGGAGATGAAATCTTGTTACTTAAATTACAATTCACTGAAAATAACATATCTGTCGTCATCATGATACTAAGACTTGATCATATCTTGCATTTAAAATGATCAAATAACAATTATTCAGGTGCTACCATCAATAAAGCTTCTTGAACAATCTATAGTCAGCAAAACTGGTAACACCAGTAGTAACCTACGAACCTAAGATAAAACACGGGTGTAGATAAATAGCCAGGCTGTAACTTTGGCTTAGTAAGCATTGCAAAGCTGCATGTTAGCAGGACATTTGAAGGTGGGCAAAGATGGTAAGCAGTCCGTGATGTGTTAAGGTGTGAGCCCAGAGGATACCATTCAGGTACCCACTCATAAGGGATCCTCCCTGACCAGCAACTCCTGCACCACCTGTCAGACAGGCTGGGGTGCACTATCCATCCCTGCCTTTGGTGCAGAGGACTCAACATTGCACACGCAGCACATCCAGTCACCCTGCACACGAGGAGCTACTGGCCCTTGCTCCATGGCCTGCCTTGGGTCCTGAGCACTGTGCAGGGCTCTGCAAACAGGTGATCAGAAGTACTGCTCCAGCATAGCCTGGCAGTGCTGGCCATACTGGGAATCAAATTACTCAATTCCCTGCTCAGCTGAATTAGTGGAAGTGGATGGTAAGTGGTAAGTACACATGGAGACCTTCAACACATTTGCATCGGGATACAAATCCACATCCCACATCAAGCCTCATAAGTGAGGCTGAGCACTGGGAAAGAGGTGTGGTGACAGATAATATGGAATAGTATTGCAGCACAGGCCGTAGGCTGGGGCTTGCATACATGTGATGCTATGAATGGCTCTAACATGTGACCAACACCCTTCTGAACTAGAATACACAGATCCTTTGCCTGCCCATGAAAAGAAGGATCAGTAATTTCTGAGGTGAAAAGACTTCTGCAAAAGGAGATAAACTGTCTACATCCCCTAACAATACCAAACAGCTGCAGATGCTTCAAAATGTTTCTTCTGCTCCAGTGGCATCATTACTCCATCATCTACTTGTTCTTATATGCACACACATATGTTTGCATGCAGAAAGAGAGGGGTCTCAGTGCATGACCTACACTCCTTTTGTGCTTTCAGCTGAAAACCTTTGCCTTAAGTGCAGTGACCTCTTCAAAATATGTCTCCTTCCTGAAGCAGGTGACTGAGTAGAAAGATGCTGTGGGATACTGTTTGCTTTGGGGAGTAAAAAGGTTGGAGATGACAGGTGAAAAAGGAGGGGAAAACTTGGCCCAACTAATTTCTTTTTTTCCAACTTGCATACCCTTTCAGTGCTAGAGCTCAGAGGTGTTCATTAGAGAGAAAAACAAGTAATTTTCTCCCTTTCGAAAATTAACCAGAGGTGTCCTTTTTGCTATCAGTGATGTTTACATTCCAAGCAAAAAACTACAGCTGAGTGTAAACCTGAAGAACCACTGGACTGACTCAGTATCATTGCAGTGGAAAATCACTGATTAAATAAATTGTGTTTCAAAGCTGAGTGTCTTTCAAAATTCTGGGTTGTTTTTGACTAGTCCCATCAATTTATTCTTGTCTTACAGGAATGTGATATGCAGCCAGGCTGTTACAGGCCAAATGATGCCAAAGGATTTCAGCACTGTTCCCATCACACTCTCTAGGGCTGAAGAAACCCTTGAATAGCCCATAGGCCATGCATAATCTCATCCTCCCACAGGACCTGCTGGGCTCACTGTGTACCCTGCCACCAGTTGTGACATGGGGCTGTGACTCACATCATGCAGGGAGGTAATGGAGAGCTTTGACTCAGAAAGACTAAACCAGTCTCTCTGCTCTTGAGACTTTCTTCAGTCAGCAGGAAAGGGCTGCTCTGCCATGACTTCTCTGGCATTCCTGATGCCAGGTATCAGTCTGCTGTAGAAACTCAGAATAACTGGAAAACCAGGTTGATCAGGGATTCACCCAGCTGGTTGGGGGTTCAGCCTTTCTTCCCATGAGAGATGAATGAACCTGTACCATGAGCTGGGCAGCGTCAAAATGCGTGGGAATATAGAGCTGCACACTCTCACCAGTCTAACTTACCATCATGGGCTCCCCATCATCAGATAAGGCATCTGGCTTTAAAACTCCCTGTCACTTTACCTCTTATCGCAGTAATGGTTATCTATATTGACAGTGTTTGTGTCTTTCCTCTTGGGATGCAAAAAGAAGTGTCACCTTCTTGTGCAAAACAAGGTGAAGGGGATAAAAATAGGGGAGTGAGAAGCAACTAGGGAAGACACAGTGTGTCCTTTCTTTGGTGGGCTCCAGACTACTCTTTGGAAAAGAGACAGGGCTAGGAGCAGTAAAAAGAGATGTTTGGAATTTCTATGATGTTTGTCCTTCTCAGTAATAAAACTTAACAGGGGTTTACAACACTTGTCCTCAGAAAGATTTACAGTTTCCACACATTTCTATTTTGTGACTGGTGGTGAGTATTCACAAGGTGCACTAATAAACAGCCATAGTTCTCTCTGATTGTATCATGTTTCCATATGTTTCCATTCCCTCACATCTCCCTGCATCATTTGACATTAGGTGTACCAGCGGGCTGCCTACAGCTACTCTGACCTCATCCTGGGAAAGCATCTGTAGAAAGGAGATGGCCCTCCAGAATTTGCTCTTGAATTTTGCCATCATTACTAGTGCCAGTACACCTCCAGTGACAGTAGCAGGGGCTGCTGCTGGCAGTGGGAATCTGGACTGCCACAGTGTGTCCTGGTTCATGTGAGGTGACACAAGAGCAGGATGGCTGAAGATCTATTTACAGAAGCCTTTCCCCAGCACTGTGGAGGCACCTCTGGCCACAACCAGGCTGCATTGCAAGGAAGTAAAAAAATGTAGTGTGGAGGTTCTGGCATGCTGCTCTGCATGCTCAGGACTGGCTGGCTTCAGGAAGGAATGTCTATGTGTTGCAGGCACTAGCTGAGGTGTTAGCCCTGAAGCCTGGCCCATGGGGAAAAGATGTCCCCAGAGTGCTTGGGAGAGGAAGCCAAACGCCTTAGTATGGCCCCAGACTCTCATCTGTGCAGTCTGATGGGATATAAAACTTTTCTCTATCAGCAGATGACCTGAGCTTGGCTTTCCTGAGCTCTTGGGTGGTGTGAGCAGTCACACACCCTGCATGGTCCTCCATGGCAGCAAGTTACTTTCAAATCAGAAACCTCTGCAAAACACGGCCACCCTTCTCAACATCTACCTAGTCTCTGCCGTTTGTTTTATTGTCCTAGGCACTTCCTCATGCATGGAAATTGGTCCAGCTTTTCTGTTGTTTTCCCTTTTTAAACAGGTATCAAAGTGAGGGATTACCTATGTTTCCCACAGCTCATCCCAGGGATTGAAATGAAAGTTGAGATTTCTCAAAGTTTTTACAGCCCCTGTGTTTTCTCAGTGCATGGGAATCATGTTTTGAGAGTGATGTGTATCATGGCCCTGGCTATTTACATTCATCGCCTAGTTATTTTTATCTGTGAATTTGTGGGCTAATTACACAGGCGCACACACACAGACAGAAACCACTTTGGCCCATTCCCAGAGATAACATAACCTAAAGCATGTATTACCAGCAAACACTCAGAGGTTTGTTCTACCATTTATCTGATAGATCTTTAAAATAAAATGGTTTAATATGCCTTCAAATGAAAATACAGAACCACCATAACCAGGATTTCCATGCTGAAGGCAACCAAATTACAACACATCAAAGTCCTTCCTAGGGTAAGTCGTAGTACCTCTGGGTGTCCACCTGAAGCTTCAGAAGCCACAGCCATCCTCTGTGTGGACATGGACACACCACATGCCCTTTCTCACCCCAAAGTAGGTGTCAGTCCCCTCCCCTTGCCATGGTCCTGCCACTGTCTCTGGAGGTCATCTTCTTCAATTTTGAAGGGTATATCCTCCATGATTTTATGCGGCATCAGCCAAAGCAGCAAATCAACCATTTGCTTGTCTCACCTGCCCTTCCTCCAGGGCCAGAACAGGCCTGCTGTGATGGCAGCAAGGCCTCACACGTCCCCCTCTGCCTGGTTTTGCCTTCAGCTTTCTTTTTACTGGAAGGAAAAAGAATCTTTGCCTCATGGAATCAAACAGCTCCTGGTTGCATCCAGCTCTCCAGCTTGTTCTGGCACAATCAAAATGCTCCTGGCAGTCACTGCTGCAAGAAGAGCACAGCGGAAGGGAGAGGTTACTGGGAAAACACCACCCTAACTGCAATGGGTCTGGTGGTCAGGTAGTCCCTTGGGAAAGGGATATAGGATGTAGTGATAAAACCATCTTCATGATGTCTAAGTTGTAACACCACAAATGCAAAGCCATACTCATGATAAATGTAAGTTCAGAGGCACCCTTGAAGGATTTGGATGTAGAAATCTTGAGAACAGCAAAGGAGAGATTTCTCCCAAAGTTTAATTTGTAGAATATAATTTTTTAACCCATAAAACCTGATCCCCAATATTAGGAAATGTCAGGACAATTCAATCTCCTGACAGTTCTGTGACCCTTTGAAAGCATTTTTGTGGTCAGGGTTTGCTTTCACATCTAAAATTAACTTCAAAGCAACTTTTCCCCTTTTCTAAAGAACTCAGGCTTTGGGTTCATAAATAAATAAAAGAAGGCAAAGTAAAAGAGACCAGATCTTAGCACTTCCCAAAGAAAATGAGATTAAAAAGTATTTATGAGCCACGGACTTGCAACCTTCCCTTGATCTGTGTGTGCACAAAAATGAAAAATGGCATATTTAGCCACCAAGATCCTTTTAGATGGATTCTTTTAAAAGATTCTTTTAAAATGGTAAGCCCTTCTGAGAAGGCAGACCCTACCATTCCCTTCCCAAGTCAGACTTAATGTACTGTTGGCATTTAATGCACAGTGCCAGGTATTAGGGACTTATGTTTTCATCTTTTTGTGATGGTGATCTGTATAAATGATGGTTATCTGTATAAGAGATACTTACCTGTATAAATTCTGTACTTCCCAACAATGAAACCTGAGAAAAAATAATGGTGGAGACACGCCAAACTATGCCCCTCCCATTTTCCCTGGCATGCATTGATACACACAAGCATGATTGCTATCACACCATTTTGAGTCACAAAATAATAAAAATTTTCATGTGAGGATGGCACTGATATATGCAATGTAATTTGAACCGGTAGACTGTGGTACTGTAGTGGACTGTGGATGTATAAATTACAGTGTTCAGAAATAAAAGGAAAGTAAATTTTTTTTCTTATTTGTGGTACCACAAAAGTCCTTTAAAAATCTGGCCTTTAATTCCAGTGATGAGCTAAACCTGAATAATGAACCAAACCAGGACACCGTCTAAATGACAAGGCTGATGTCTTTCAGAGGTACGTTTTGACCCTGTCAGACATATTGGAAATAATCCCTCTGCCTATTTGTTGGATCTGCTTTCTCAGCATAGTCTGAGAAACTGTCTTGCCTCTAGATAAGAAAGTCCCCACGGACAAGATGCACATCTAAGCTAATCAAAAGAAACGACTGGAAGGGACTTAGAAGGCCAACTCAACATATCCATGTTGTCTTTGAGACACATTATCCAATTGGTCCATAAGATTTATAGCAACAGGGTTGACTAATTCAGCCTGTTACCCACTATAATGCCTGTTTCCTTTTCTGAACTGCTCACAACCAATTTTTATCCATTTTGTGCTTGATTATGGCTATCTAAATTTAACACTTTGCATGTGTTTCTATTAAATTTTATATCTCTTTTTTTTTTTTTTTTTTTTTAGGCCTATTTCTTCACCTTTCCAGATCAATTTGAATTTGAACCTATCCTCCAATCTGACAGCAATCTCTGCAGTATCATAGAATTTGTAACTGGAGTAAGCATACTTTCTATTTCATCACCCAGCTCACTAAAAGGGAAAAAAGCAGCAGCATGTTTGAACCTGTCAGGAGTGGGTTTTGTATTTGAGATATATTTTGAATTTAGTGTCGAAACACTAAATGCTTCTCCGGGTATGGTACCCAGTCAGTTAGGCACCTACCTTATGGTGTTTCTCTGTAGGGTGCTTAGGAGAATGCAACCATTCTAAACAACCAGTCTAAATTTACCTAAACCAGGTGCTAAAAACAAAACACCCAGTGAAGTTTGAAGCATTCTGTCTTCATGCACTGACATTTCCCTGTCCCTTCTTTAAAGGCCCCACAACACTTATATAATTATTAATGTTATGTGAGGGTTGGTAGCTCTCAGTACGAAAAGGTGAAATCTTGATTTCTATTATGTTTAAGTGAATTTTCTTTTTTTTCTGCAAAACTGTAGCCCAGAAACATTATTGAAAGGCCAGAGTAAGGTAATAAATGTTAATTTTGTGGTATGGTATGATATATGTTGGAAGTGAAAGCCAGAAATCACAAGCTTTTCAATGTGACACATAATGATTGCTCTTAGATACTGACCTGCTTTATTTACAAGACTTCAAAAATTACACTGTGAATACTCATATGCTCATAATAAAATGATTGCCTGAAGAAGTGTGAATTCCATTTAGCCTTTTCAAAGAATCACTCAGTGGGCTTTGTACTGCGTGGGCACGACCTTGGAATAGGCCTATCATTTGACTATGAAAACATGGCTTAGTTCCAGTGTTAACAACATAGCTCTGTTAAAATAACTGGTGGGTGAAACAACCCGTAATTTTTGTAACATCACTGAAAAAAGTGATGTTAAGCAGTGTTAATTGTGTACAGGACAATTTTTTTGTACACATTAATAATATTGGTTTGATTAGCTATTTTTAACAAAAACTGTGAACAAGCATCTCTGGATGCTTCTTTCAGTGACGGGCAAAAGCACTCAGGTCCAACATTAGCAATGTTCTGTACTTGATTCTAGTATTTTTTCTTCTTTTTTTTTTTTTTAATATGAATCTCAACAGAGCAATTTGAGCCACATTAGTCATATATTATCAGATGGTATAAAAATATGATGCAGAGGAAAATATGACACCATGCACTCTGAATTATAACCTGAAAAAGGCACTGGTGGAAGAGAATTTGTTCCTCTGACCCTCTTCTAACTCAGCCCAGTTACAGAGCAGTCTAACTCTGAATACCTCAGTAGTAATTCCTGATTGTCACCACAGTGAATATGGCCCAGGGAATAATGCATTTGCCATCAGTTCACACTGTCTATTACCTTTTCTCCATTTTGAAAGCTGATGTGTATGGTGAGACTGACTGTCTTCCTAGGCTATATCCTCCGACTTATGTCATCACTGACGTCAATAAAAAGAAGAATGTAAAATACAACCATTACAGCTGAATTGTGAGCTACTATGACTGCATGAGGTGGAGGGCTCATTACACGTATGCATGCTTTCTGCAAACACCACAGAAGAGGTGGTTTTGTATCAACTCCAAAGGATTTGGATGAGGGCAAGTGCCTTTTTGACTTTTTGATTCAGTTAGCCTTGATACAATCCTGCTACCCAAAACCCCAACAGGAAATATTTCAACACAGAGACAGTCTTCAGTGATTAAACTGTCATGAAACACAGATGAAGTTGGTGGGTTGATTGGCTCTCACTGTGCCTTGACGCAGCTGTGGCTTGGATGAGCAGAACTGGTTATGAGTCAATCTGACAAGGATGGGATCATGCCAGAGGTCAGGGGAACCAGCTAGTTAGAACAGCACAGACAGTTATTTTCTCTTTCAGGTTTTCTCTTTTGTAAACCGGCGATTTGTAACACTGAGTGAGGAAGGTGACTCTACCACAGTCTCCTTCATCACAGAGTGTTGTTACTTGGTGCAGTGCTGCTGAGGCCCAACGCCTTCAACCTTCACCCTCAGCAGGGCCAATGCAGGCACCTGAAGGAGCTTTTCGCAAGAGACAGTCAAGTCTGGGGAGTCACCCTGGTTTCCCAGGTTGCTTATGCAGACAGGTCAGGACATCATTTTAAGGGGTTCCTATATGGCTACGTGACTGGAGCAATTGCAAACCAGGAGAGATGTTGGTAAATGTGATGCATGTCATTCCACATGTTGGTTCTGACTCATTTTCTTCTTTGCACTGTATTTTATCCATCCTGGAGGAACTGTGTCTCACCACATCAGATAGTGTCCTTCCCTGTGAATCTAAGCTGTAACTTCTATAGATCACGTTAGCACATTACACAATTACAATTGAAAGGTCTTGATTCATAGGCACTAGGCTGTAAATTAGCTACTGAAGTAGAAAGCTGTGAGTTTATGAACCTGACTGGGAACACTCATCCTACAGTACATGTATTTGGAAATAAGCCTCTATTAAGGGCCCAAAGAAAACAATACAGCTGTGACTGATCAAGTGGAAGAGAAGTAATACAGAACACACATCAGTTTTGTTGTTTCTGGAATATCCTAGAGGATTAAAGACATTAAAGTAGGCAAGAGAGCCTGAATCTTGGCCTTTCAGTAAATAGTCACCTTCCTGTTGGTGCATTTCCTTGGTTTTGCAGTATTCCCGCAAACATTTTCTCAAGTTCCTTGGTCTGATTCAGGCTCATACACATCTTTTTCAGCATGTTTCCAAAATAGGGACCCTATTTTTAAAGGTTAATTGTGGATACCATGTTGTGATCATCCACATCTATAGCAATTACATTTTATGGTTGCCTGTGCTTAAGACATGAAGTTCAGCTTTGCATTTAACACACTCCTAAACTATTGTGTAATTCCTCTCTAAGCTTCCTCTCTTCCCTCAATCAGTTGATTTTCTTCAGTATACTTTCACCATAACATTTATTCTGTGCTTGTTGCTTTTTTTATCACACAGTCCAACAGGCTTATGGTACACTCTCTGTTTTACTAAAGCCTGTTTCTTGTGCTTGGAAAAGCAAAAATAAATAAGTGTTGAGAGGAATACATATGAAAGATCACAATCTCTAAATACAGAGGTTCTCAAGCTTTCTGATTCTCACTGCAAATATTTGTGCCATGAAAATTTGAGAGAGGCTGAAGATTGTTTGAGGGTGGTTATCTTAGAGAATATAAATAGCTGCAAGCAAATTATGTCATGACAACATCTTGTGATGCACTTTGTGCAGAAGTCACTGGCTGTTAAATGGTCACACTGCAATGATGGCTAAAGTTACGAGGGACTTTCTTCTGGAAAAGGAAGTTTCTAGTAAAAACACCCAAGTGCTTTGAATAATTGCTAACAATAACCTGGACTGTAGTACTTCAGTTGTACAGTTCAGGAACATTAAACCTCTTAACCTTTGAGTTGCCTACTTGATTTTCAATGAATATGATTCTCAAGATGATAACAACTGTGCTGCTTCATTCTTTATTAAGGACACACATGATTTCTCCCTTGCACATTAACACTCTCATTATAATAATAAAGAATGGCAAAAATACAGGTATCAAAAGATTATTAGTACCTTCTAGACACAGTCATTTCACAGTTCCTCTTTCTAGAACTACACCACTCTAATTAGCGTAACAACTATTGCTACATTCAGAGTGTCAACAGTAACATTTGATGTTACTGTTACAGAAACCTTGAAGAGACTCCTTTCATCCATTGTTCTGTCTGGAGCTTGTTTGAAAAATCTGGTTTCTGTCTACTCTTTCTGTCTACTCTTTATGCCTACTCTTTCCCTGTGTTTCTTTTACAGTGTGAAGAGAAAAGCAACAACAGTAGCACCCATTTCTGGGGTTAAGGTGAATCTATCTATACATCTGTCGTGGGGAAAATCTGCTCTCTTCCAGAATACCAAAGCACAAACATATTGCATTCAACACAAACCATTCTGTTGAGGTTAGATGCATTTGCATGCTAAAAGGTCTCCACATCAAAATGTAGATGCCACACAAAAGAAAATACAGGTCAAGAAGAAAAACATGTTTTGCTAACAACGATTAAGGCAGCTTAGCTTCTACTAATAGATAAGATAAAGTATTTTGTCCAGATTTAGCTATAAAGTGCAACATTCCTACTACATCCCTCAGCAAGGGCAATGGAGAGCAGACAGGTTGCAGGCACACAAAATGCTCTCAGGGCAGCCAAGCTGTAGTAGCCCGTAAGGTGTAACCAGGACAGGACCGGTGCAGTCGTGAGCAATGAGAAGAACAGGGCTGAGCTCCCATGAGGTTCTGTGTTTGCATCCATCTGCATGCCCGGTGCCAAAGGAGCAGGGAAGGCACTGCTTCTGGCCCTCAAGTGGGCAGCATGCAGCAGGGTGCCTTTATATTATCCAGTTGGATAACCCCAAATCTGAAACACAAGGTAATTCTCTCCAAAACGAAATAATTTTCACTTAAAACTACTAGAGATGCTCTCACCACAAGAAAGCTTTGATGAGCAGGCACAGACCAGATTATTAGCCTGCTTGCAACTCATAGTAATTCTATGCATCAAGGTTGGAGGGAGGAAAAAAAACTTTTGTGTTTTTACATAAACACAGCATAAGAGTTCATCTTGCCCTCAGGACAGGATCGACTCTGACAGTCACATTATAACCACCCTTCTTTGTAACTAAAGGTGAACTACAAGTTCAGAGGGTCTGATTTTTCACAGAGGATTAAATATTGCTACATAATCCTCACCGGACAAGCTCACTAACTAGATTTTTTTTCTCTTCCATTAGATTTCTCCTGGTTTTATTTGCCTCCTTCTTTTCAAGTCCACACCTGCTTCAGATCACTGTTCCAGCATTTCAGATATTATCCTTATTTACATGCAGTGGATTTGGACTAGATTCATAAAAAGGTTTGCTCACCTAGCACCACTTACCTGCCACTGTGCTTCTCAGCACCATCATTTGCATTCCCATTGAGCTGCTGCATATGCCTGGAGGTGCCTATTTCCCTGCCAGGAAAATTCCTAAATATTGCCCCTGAACTTGCCAAGGTGTTAACCGTGTGAGCCTCCGAGCACCTACATCACATCTAAGCTCTTTTGGGATTTGCAAACAAAATGTTACCCCCTGCTTCCAGACCTGACCTGACATGCATTTTCAGAGCACACCTTCCATATCAGGCATCACACAAAGCACAAAGTTCAGTAAAAAAAAGGTGGTGAATCTCTGTGGTTCAGTGGTCACTCGTTCCATGCAGCACATGTGAAATGAGGGGAGCCTGTCTGTTTTACAGGTTCTAGTTTCAAGTCATTTCTGTGGTTGAAGGTACTCCTGCCCTTGAAGATGCCCCTGTGGAAGAGTCAGTTAGGAGGTAATCATGAGGTCAAGTGGTGAGAAAAGTAGGAGAGAAATCAAGTGCAATCAGCATGGATGAAAACTCTAGCAGTGGATTTACTGAACTGAAGTGAGAGCTACCTTCTTTTTCTGGCTGTTTTGCTCCGAGGGTAGAGGCAAGAGAGACAATGCTTAGCAATTGCAGAAGTCTGGCAGAGGAGACGGTTGGCCTCCATTCTCTTGGGAACAGTGAATAAAATTTTGCCTCTGTCACTTCAGGCCAGCTATGTAGGTTGCTGGGTACTGTCTGAAAGCATCCTCAGTGTCTGAAGGATAACTCCAATTGTATTCTAAGTGGAATGAAGCACGTTTTCAGATGAAAGGCCCTTGTATGAGTGTTGTGACTTCCCCACTATTTTTATTGCATAACTGTCTCACAGATTTTCTGCTTTATTGGTTTTGTTGTGTTGTAAAAGTTGCAAGGACCAACTTATACAAGAGTAGATCTCTTGAATCCAAGCCATAATTATTTTAATATTTATTGAAAAACATTCCAAGTCACTTCAGATCAATTATGGAACCAGTCTTAGTGTAAAATGAATTTGCACAATCATTACGGATTTCATAATGCCCTCTGGACACAACTAACTGGGAGTAGAAATGTTTGAGAAGTGTTTCCAACCACATTAAAGATAGTAACATTTGCATCTGATATGCTTAGGGAAGATGACCATTGGTATATCTCATCTTAGGATATCAAACGCGATCCACAGCTGCAGATGGAGAAGAGAGAGAGGGCAGTCACAGCTGTATAAACTGCAGAGGTTGCTCATCCTGAGCACCTTAACCAAGAGCTTTCCCAAACCCATCCTCTACCACCATCAGTAGCATCTCTACTGAGGCAGAAACTTCGTCTATTTTGTTTTTGGTTCAGGTACACTGAAGTGAATGGAAAAAATTTTATTCTCCTTAGATCACTAAAAACCTACATGGGATCTCTGGAGATACCACAACCCAGGGTAAAATGTGCTGTTACTGCCATCCAATCCTGACTGATCTCTTAAAGACCTCAACAGCCTTTTCAGGCCACCTGCTCTTCTGCTTTGTATTCTTACTCTTCATGAATTCTTCCCACTGAAGCTCAAGTTTTGCTTTATCCCCTACCAGTATGCAGGACAAATCTTTCCTTTTCTCTTTGCAGCAGCCTTCAACATAGACTCATTTTTGTTACTTCTTAGCATTGTTTTTAGGACTAAGGAATCTTCATGCTTTTGCCCTTCCTTCAGAGGTACTATTTCCTCTAGCACTTCTCAGCTGCTCTATAAAACCTTCCTGGTTGTCCCATGTCATTTTGGGAACGCAGCACACAGTCATTATTTCGACACAGCTGGAAAGAGCATTTGCAGCACCATGAAATCCAGCAGACTGAAGGATGAGACCTTGATGCATGCCCAGACTTAATAGCACCACTTTCTCAATTGCAGAGCAGGGAGAACTTAAAAAAAAGAGAAATTAAAAGAAGCTTCATGTACAGGCATCCCATCATCCAAAAAACTGCTTAGGTCATCTGAAAGCCACATCTCAGACCACGTAAGATCTGCTTTGCTGGATGTAACAAAGAGGGATTCAGATACAGTTGGCATCCCTATCTCACCTGATAAAGCCCTAATGTGGGTGAAGAGGATGAGGAGAGAGTAGCATGTGGGTCCTGACCAGTGTAATAAGCCAGGTGCTTATATAGTCACATTTGGCTGCTATTTGCTTGGCTTTGAGACAGCAAGTGGCACGTCAGCAACAGCAGAAGGAAATTGTGAAAACGCAGGGCATTTTGGGCTACTCTTGGATGCATCCCCTTCATATCTTTCTGTATTCAAATTTGGAATAAAGGAGTATACAAACTCAACACCAAACACCCAAGAGCAGACTGAGTCAAACCATAGTAAGGGCCTTGCATTTCAGAAGTACCCACACACGGCCTGTTATTAAAAATAACCACTCAAAAATAGCTCTTCTGACTCCAGTCAGGGACAAAGCAACAGGTCATGTAGTAAAACTGAAATGTAGCCTGGAATAGTGAACAAGTGAAACCATGTTAGTGGTGAAACCACTATCAAAATCTTACCAATTTCAACAGGGCTAAAATCTCCCTCTCTATTTTGGTATGAATGCACCCATATGATGAGGGCCATGAGAATTTATAATCGTAGATGCCATGACCGAAAGGTCCTGTCTGGTCATTCAGTCTCATCTACCAAATATTAAATAATTTATTCCTCAGCGATACCAGAAAGGAATTACGGCTCATGCTGAATTCAATTATCTGCCTAAAAAGGCAATGTGAATCTAAGGACTTGCAAGCAACCTTTATCATTTATTTCCAGGTGATTTCCTGAAAGTAGTCACAGCTTGATGCTTTTGTGAGGTCCCATAACTCCCTTCTCAGAGAAGATGTATTTAAAGTAATCATCCATTTATGCCATTTATACCCGGCAGATAACTGAACACTAAGCACCGTTGTAGATTTGTCTGATAAAAAAATTTGAGAGAGATTTCTGTGAAAATAGGATTTCAATGATATTTTGGGGAAAACACTCTGCTTATACTGTTTCCCTAATTTAGATGCTAAATTTCTACTAATGGACCAGGAATGAGAGTCATGTGGGAGGCTTTCGTGTGACATGAGCTCTTTACACATGGTTGGGGGAGGGGTGTCAATTAAAAAACCTTTTCTCTCATTTTGCACCAAGATTCCTGCATTGCCACGGGAATCAACTGGATTACAGCGGCACAACCAGGAGAGATACAGTCGTGAATCAGACCCTGAGCTAACAGCTTATTTTAAGTTGTGTTCAAACTGTGTTAATTGGCAAAAGATAAAACATCCACACTGTTTGTTTTGCTGCAGTAAGGAGTTTGTGTTGAAAACCGTGACTAAATAATAATTAACAGGCTTCAAGTAATCAATCAATAGTATTTCATGAAAATAAGTTGTAAACTAGAGTCTTGGACTCAGCTTTAAAGTTGGATGGTGGGATTTTTTTTTGTTTGGGTGTTTTTTTTTGTTTGTTTTTTAGGACAGCAGTGATGCAAAGCTGAAACTAAACCCAGCCTTGCACTTCATTAGCAATTCCTTATTGTGGTTTTACAATGTTAAATTTGTACAAACAGATTAAGTGTGTTTTTTAAACTGTTCCTAAATAGCCTGGGAACTAAGAATTAAGTGCAGATTCTGCCCAGCCCCTGAAAAACCAACACACCCTTCTCCAAGCCCAACACCTGCTGTTAAAAATACATCACACAATGGCTCTGATCTTATATACTAGCAGATGTGAAGATGCCCAGAGGTCTCTCAGATGTTTGTGTTCCTGGGTCACGTGAGGGCACCAGGAAAGGGAGGGAAAATTATTCTGGAATTCCAAAGGTCACCGCTGGACAAAAATAGTGAAAATTGCACACATGTTGAGAAAAACAAAAGGTTCAGAAATCTGGAATTTTGGCCAAGAAGCTTTACTGGGGGCAGTGTTTCATCCCTGAATTTAAAAGAAAAGAAAGAAGAATACAGCAAAGAAGTGAAAATAATGCCACCAGGGGAAAGATTCTTAGGATGGTCTCTAGCCTCAAGCTGAAGGTAATTAAAAAGTTCTTACTAAGTAAAGGGAAGGCAATCTGCTCTCCCAAGGCTTCTCTGGATGAGTATTAAAATATTTTTTACGCACAGATAGCTGACATTTTCAGGCTACAATTAATAAATACTACTAATGATCTGATGCATGCTTCTTTTTCCGAAGAATTTTATTCCCACTGCACCTGACTGGAAATTTTCTGCATTTTCTTTATCTGAATGTTTTTAGCCAGGGAAAGAGCCTAGAATTTGGCCTCATGATTTCACTTGTGTGCTCACCCACGTAGTAAATTTGATTTTAGGGAGAGTATTCATACCAGACAGCCACTATTTAGATCAGAAAAAGCTTTGCAGCTCACCCCATATTATATGTCATTTCACTGTATTAGCTCTTTGTGGTTCTGCATCATTTTCCTTGTGCCAAGGAAGGTCTCATGCAGTCCCTGCTGGAGGAAACAGTGTTTGAAAGGCTCTTGTACACATGTGGAGGGGGATGGAAGCCCGGGCCACGCATGCACAACACATGGCAGCACTAACAGTGCTCAGAGCTTCTCAAAATAATCAACTGAGCGGCAGTGACACAGCAAAATACATCATAATCACATCAATTATGCAATCACTATTTTGTGAAAACAAGCCTCTGGGATTTCTTTTTAAGTAATCAAAGAAATATCAGACGTGAAAACAATGAACCTTCCTATTAGAAAGGAGCAAGTCTCTGCTGAAGAAGGGGAAAAAAAAAAAGAAAAAAAAGGAGAGAGAGAAGAAACTAACCCAGACAGGACCTAGAGGTGTCTAATTTTGGCTTCAATAATGTGACCTCTTGTTGTCAGCCCTGGGAGAGGGCAGACATGCCCCATGCCAGCTCGCCCGTGTTCCTCCCCACCCATGGGTGCTGCACAGTTCCTGTCCTGGGATGCCACCAATGTGACACTTGGGCTTGGTGGGAGGAGAGAGCAGTGCTGGGTTGGTACTGGCTCCCATCACTGTGGATTTCACACCCTCCCTCCTCCGCCTGCCTCTCATGCCCACAGCACGGTGTGCACACAGCCCTTAGTGGGTTCCAAAAAAACCTCCTCCTGCCAGGCTTGTGCAAGGATCCCAGGCTTTCCTGAGCAGGGCTGTGCAGGCCTGGGGGATGGGATACAGCTGCTGAAGCCACAGCCTAGATCTGGCAGCAGCTTTGCTTTGGAAGGAACTATAAAGAAACACTTTGCCCTGCAGCTAAAAAGCCTGATAAAAATCTGTGAGCATGTGAATGGTGAGGGGAAAAAAGGGTCAACTCAGTACTCTCCCTTCCCTATGCCTTCCTCTTTAATTCTCAGATCATCCCTCGTGCCCCTGGCTGCTCTGTGGGGCAGTTGGGTGTTCCTTCTTGACTCCACAGGGAGCAGCATGCCTGGCTGAAGAACTCCGTGGTGCCTGAGTACTTCTGCAGCACTCAAGGCTTCCACCCACCCGATGGCTGTCACCCCAGGGAGCTACTTCTGCACTGTCATTCCTCAGGGGCCAAAGGAGTGTTGTTTCCCTGGCGCAGGAGAGGGATGAAGCAAGTGCCATGTGGGGCTGAGGGTGCCAGCCCTGGGCCCCCGCCTGTCTGGGCGCCCCGTGAACCCCACCCCAAAAGGTGCATGCCAGGGTAATCTGGCCCCTGGGGGAAGGGATCTGGGAGCAGCAGGTAGGGTAGTGGGCCCTGCCTTGCTGACATCAAGCGTGAATAATTGGGCTTTAATGTGGCTGAAAGGTGGGAGGGGTGAAGGTGGCAAACACACCACCTTTTTGCCGGGGGCCAGAGCATGGGTGACTGTTGGTTCCTACCCTTTCCCTCCAGCCCTCTTTTCAACCTAGCACTGGGAATACAGCCCTTCCCAAACTCTTGCAAAAGGCTTTGAGCTCAAAGGAATCTCATAAACTTGTCCCCCTGGTGCTCCCCACATCTCCCCACCCTGACATGGCCTCAGCTGCATCATCCCTGCAAGGCAGCTGGGCTCCCACCTCATCCCATCCTGGAGGGATGCTGTTCTTGGCTTCCTTCAAGGTGTGACCCCATGGAGTCTGAAGGATCCAGTCACCTCTGCCCCATTACATTTCACTGGGGGATCGGGTCCTTCCGGACTGCAAACCCTGAGAGTCATCCCCCCTCTCTCCCTCCTTCCTATAAAGCTGCTGAGAGTACTTAGAACACACAGTTTCTTTGCACAGGGGATGTTTCCCTCTGATGTCCCCTATCACTGGCACCTGTCCAGCTTGCTGTCCCTGCTCAGGTGCTTCAGTTTATGCTCAGCAGGACAAATTCTTCTCAGCAATGTTAAAACTGGGCAAGTGAGATATCCAAGTTCTAAAAAATATTAGGGGTTTAAAAGAATAGTAGTGTTTTTCCATAGCTCATGTAGTGAAATTAAGGTTGTGGAAACCTATTAAATCAAATTTGTCACCAGAATAAACTATTCCATGTGTCTACACCTTCCATTAGATCTTGTTCCCATGAAACAAGGTTAGTAACATAAATGCATAAACTAATACTTTGTCTAACTTCATATTAAATATTCACCTGAAGAGTTTTGTAGTTCAAGTACAAAGAAAAGATTTCATCCCCATCACTGCTACCTCTCACTCTCCTTCCAGCCTAGCTGCTTCAGTTCCTCACTTTTATTCTCATTTTCTCCTCTCATTTTCTTCCACCTTCTGTGTTGCCAAAGTTACTTATGTCTCTTTTCCAGACAAACTACATAGACCTGGCCCTATAGATTTCAGTGCACTAACAGGCTAACCAAAGGCAGGCAAACCCATCCACAGAAACCCATTTATCTCAGAGTTTGATCTTTTATTTACACTTCCCTACAAATCTAATTATAGGACTGCTTTGCTGTGAAGTATTTTCCGCCTGTCTACATTTCCCCATCTGTGAAGAAGGATGGGTCAGGGGGCACGTGAAGAGATGGGTTACCATGTTGAGTTTTCTTGTGTTTGAGTTTTAAGACTTTTCAGCCTTGCTGTGAAGTAGGGTGCAAGAAATCTCCCAGTAATTCTCTCTTTAGACTGTGTTTAAATACGTCCTGAGAACATCTAGTTTAATTCTGCATGTAGAAGGCACTCTGGTTGGTTGCTGAGCATGAACCACTGCTACCAATCCCTGTGGAAAGCTCTGGACACTCAGCCCTACACGGGACACATCCTAATTGCTACAAAGTAATCATTAATATATGTAAGGGAGTCACCCCTTCCTAAACATTTGCTGTAAAAATTTACAAAACCAGCAAATCAAATGCACCTTTGACTAGTACTCAACAGCAATTCAGAGCCTTTGAGTTATGGTTTTGAAGCAGAAAAAAAGAAAGCCAATTTGACAGAGTGGAGTTGATACGAGATATTACATTGTATACAGCGCACAATGTGTAGGCCAGCTAATGAATTCAGATAGCTTGAAAAGAAAGGAAAACGAGTGCCTTATGTACAGATGCTTCTCATAGTCATTTTGCTAATTCTGTGTATATAGAGTCAATTCAAACTTATAGTGACTCTAAAGAAACCAACAATACATTAAGATGCAGTTATTAAAAGAAGAACTGGATCTACAATTTGCAGACAGTATTTAGTGCTCTGAAATGCCTAGATATCCAGAAAAGCAGGGGGAGAAACTATAGTAAGTTTGAGTGAAATAGCCTTGAATTTATCTGGCAACTTTCAATTACTGGAAATTCTGATTCTGCTTTCAATGACAGTAGAAGAGACACAAATATGGAAGCTCTGCTTCCCAGCCTGATGCATACTTGCAGAGGAAGGTTGAAGTAGCAGGTAGGGCATTTGATTAAGACTCAGAAGACCTATGAGAGAATTTCTGTACCAAACTTCTGTGATGACAGTGAGGAAACCCTTTAGGCCCACTGTGTCTCACATCAGCACATCAGTAGCACAGTTTGGACTGCAACATTTCTGTGCTGACCTTCTTCTTTTGCCATCAAACCTCTCCATATCCACTAAACATCCATCAGTATCAACCAAAGTTGTCAGGAACCACTGCAAGGAGAGCTCAGATCATGCATGCACACATACTTCACATAAATAAAATGCAAGTGCAGATGTAGAGCACGGGAGATGCAAGCATTGGGGCTTAGCTTCTATTGCCCTCCTGGTGTGACGTGTGTGCGGTCACATTACACGACACACTGCAGCCATCCCTTCACTCTCTTCAGCCTGAAAAAGCCCTGAAAAAAAGAGAAAGTTTTATGTAAAATAGTGTCAATTCCCTCATTTAAAATGTGGCATCCAGTAAAGTCTTAATGCACACCTTGCAAACACAAAAAATGTAGAGACAGGAAGGAGTGGACGAGATTCAACTCGGGTTTTTTTTCTGTGTTCTTTTTAGAGAAGAAAGGGGCAAGAGAGGGAGAAAGAAAGGTCCAAGTTAAAGAAATATAAATGTATGAATGAGACAGTTCTAAGCATAGCCAGGTGTCTTGCCAGCTCAATGCAGAGAGGTCACTGAGAAATAAAACGACTAATCATTGGAATAAACACAGCTGTGCATACTTATGTTTTCCATACCTATTTTGCTAGTTGGGGGAAAAAGGTAATTTCTCAGAAGATCCTTTTCCAGCCACTTCTAGCTTCTTTATTTTTTATCCTTTTTTTCTTTTTTTGCTTAAGAAGTGTGTGACTTTTTTTTTAGTTATTATTAAAAAAAAAGAAATTCGGCTCCATACACCAATCTGTTGTACCCTGTTAGATGATTTTTAAGATTTATAATGTCTTTACCTTCCAAACATCTTTGGTAGCAAACTGTATAGAAGCGTGTGAAAATAATTTTTTTCAGTGTGGAATTTAATACTTCTGAAATTTTAGGGCAGAGAAAAAGGACACTAAAAGGTTTTTTCTTCTAGCAAAACTGGAAGATTTTGTTTAAATGGAGCCAATGGCAAAAAAGAACAAAACTAATTGTACTCAACATGAGGCACACAAAATTCAGCAGGAACCACTGAGGGTTATAATTGTTGAAAATTTCTACAAGCTTGAGAAAATATTTTAAAATCTTTGAATTAATCATGATTATTTTGAATAGATATGTTGTTTTGAGATTCTATACAAATCAAATATGTACCGAGAAATCTGACTGTAAAAAACCAAACAAGCCTTTGGATAAATCAGCTGGTCAAATAACAGATATTAACTCACCCAGGAAACCTTACTCCACTTGTACTTGCTTTTAAGGAATTCATTGTCACAGCATTTTGCAAAGAGAATTTATGACAGAGTAGAAAGGTTGCTTTCAAATTTAATTTGAATAACTGAAACTATTCTTGTGTGGCCAGAAACCTGCTTTTAGCATGTCCTTTGAAAACAAGGGGCTAAGCCATCAATTACTCCTGCAGCACATGCAAAGTATATATGGATAAAACTTACAGATACTGGTCTGCTGTTGAGAATTTTAGCAATTTCTATCTTCATTTCCATAAGAATTCCACATATTTCTCTGATTACTTTTGTTTTATAACTTGACAAACATTGCGCCAAGCTGAAAAATTCTTTTAATTTATAGGACGGGGAAAAAAAAGCTCTGTTCTTTTATTGAAACAATCTTGAGTCTGTCACAGCTCAAGAATAAATTTCATAAAATGAGATTTTAGTGTTGTTTTAAGAATGTGATACATTTGCCATTTTGTAGATTGAGCTACAGTGAATATGTTTTCAGGGCTTGATGGTTGTCCGAAGTCTGATAATTTTCATCCTCCCTGAACAACTGTTTTGTTTGCAGCAGGCAAACGTCCTTCGGGAGACTGCTCCCACCCAGCTGAGAAACCATCACCCCTTTCCTGACCCGTGGGATCTCCACTCAGGCTGCTTTGCAGTAACAGCGGAGCCACTGAGTAACAGGGTAACCTGGCACACTCAGCTCCCCTTGAAGCTGGACCTCTCTGACCTGCTACCTCTTTTGGGGTAGCAGACATTAATCAAGATGGCAGGATTAGATGGGAGTAATTCAGCTGACACAGCTTTTCATCTCTGCAAGTGCCCTTAGCGCTCCTTCCCAGGGCAGACACAGACACGGCAGAGAGATGGGTCAGACACAGGAGATCTAGGCAGAAACCCTAACCTGAGCTTTGTTGATAAACCAAATTCTTGCTTTTTCTAGGAAAAGTAGAAACAAAAGGAAAAGCGTCAGAGTGAGATCATTATGGCTAATTGTCTTTTAAATATCCAGACCAATTCAGATAATGCTGTAGCAAGGGCCATATTGAAGCAATTTTTAAGTAACCTTTCCCACCTGCTTCTGCACAACCTTATCACTGTCGGATTTCCAACACAAGGAAGCAAAACTCCCACCAAGCCTTCAAGCAGTGCACAGGGCTTGCTATGTGCTCCAACAGCAGATCCCTTGAGCACTATCACCAAGTGAAGGGCTCTGCTTCACCTTCTGAGGTACAGCTTCACAGTTGTGTGCTACACAGGTTTTAAAAAACATTTTTAAAAACCACGCTGCTGGCAAAAAAAACACATGAAGTGAAAACATCTCTTTTAAATGTATTTTTAAACAGCTTCCTCACACAGTGGAGCCCATTGAGTATACAAATAGCTAGTTGCAAGTAACTGGGAGACTCAAAGCTGTGGAGCAGATCAAATATGCAAAGGCAGAGGATATACAAAGCCAAATTTCCATTAGGTGCATTTAAAAACTTCGCAAATTTGCAAGAACTAGAACCAGCTTTGTCCTTTCAATGGCCCAGTGCAGCTGTTAAATTCTGAAAGTCTAGTTCTAATCTGGTCCATGGTGAGAACAGGTCCAAACACTTCACAGCATGAGGAGGATGAGGTGGGCACTGAACTTCCTGAAGCACCGAGACCAGAAGAGAGCTCAGGAGAGCAGCAAGAATGAGACATCTGTGTAACCTGCCACGTGGGAAAAGCCTAAGGGACTAGGGAAGTTCAGGCTGGCGAAGGGTTGAGGGGAGTAAGAAAATGTATCTAGATAAAGAAAGGTAGGCAGGGACCAGCTAATCTCATTAATCTACAGTGCCAGAAAAATTAGTAACAGAATCTGGATTACCCAAGTGTTACAATAGTAAAAATCCTGCAAAACATACCCTGTTACAAAGAGTAAGAGGAGAAAGTGTTGTCAGGGCACAGGACCAAAATGCAAAGGGCTTGATTTATTTTCTAGCTCTGCTATAGGTTTCCATCACGTCTTCAGCTCTTCCATCACTGAAGGAGGCTTCCGGAGGATCAGTGAATTAATACTGATGTGTGCAAGCCATAGTAGAAATAGTGACTGAGTTTAGGTCAAATTAATTTTACACCCCCATAATCACAAGTACAAAAAACTCTTGTTATTTCTTTACAGTAAAGGCCATATAACAAAGACACATCATCAGATAAACCATTCCTTGTGTACAGCCTATTCACAAGTCATTCCTGGAAAGGCAACATTATCCAGGGTTATTAGATAATATTTCGTTCTGTGACTTAGCAGCCAAAATTAAGGAACAGTTTAAATGACATTCTAAAATGTTTCAATTCTTCTATATGAAAGAAAAACCATTTTGTTTTGGTCAGCATTAAATATTCCTTTTGATCACTTCTGAAAGAAGCACACGAGACTAAGGAAGTGAGAAGGAGACAACTTTTTTCATCCAATATCTCCTGCCGCAGTGGAGAAGAGCATTTAATAGTCCCCTTTCTAGGGGAATAGCTGGGGAGCGCCTCATCTGCAAGGCTCCAGAATCTCAAGGCAAAGGAAGCTGCCAATTTTTTTTTATTGGCACAATTCCACTTTTTATGTTTATATTTAAATTTTCCACTTAAGGTGAGGTGTTCCACGTTTGGAATCAATGTTCTCCCCACCAGCCTCAGCACACATGTCCTAACCCTAATCCTGCCACTCCTTCTGGTTAAATAGTCTGGCAGCATCCCATGCAAAGAGTGGCATCAACAGAAAGGTGTGCTGGAGCCCCTGCTTGGAAACACAGCACAACTAGGGCAGGACCATTCCAGCGACTGGCATATTGTGATCCTCTCAAGCAGATATGAAAGTTGAACTTGAGTTAAGTTCATAAGAGTGTCCTGGCTGTTGACTAAAAGGGGAACAAGATCATCACCCTTCTCTTTAGGCTATCCTGCTCCCAAACATAATGTTAGTGAAGCTGTTCATTGAACTGAAATATCCAGCTGGAATTAGTTAGTAGTATCAGTCCAGCCAAAGTCAGGGATGATGATTTATTTTGCCCAACAACTGAAAATCAGCAAGAGTAAGGAATATCACATTATCATTACAGAAGGTTATACATGCAACTTGGAGAAAAGGCTATAGAATAGAAAGAGGATTTCTTTTAAAAAGGGTAACTAACCCTCAGATCAGGTCAGATAGGAAGGGGATTGAGTCTCAATGACCTGTAGCCTTTAAGTTGTGATTGTCTGTCTTTCTGAAATGTGGGCTATAACTCAAACAGCAGTTAAAGGCCCCCTGCTCAAATTATTCAGTAATGTTTCATGAATTGTGCTGTGCAGGTCAGACCACAGTGCTCCATGAAGACCTTAATGTTCCCAACTCCAGATGACATGAAAGTCAAGACTATGACTGTGACCACGTCCAGCTTTACTCTTAGAGTTGCATTTGATGTGTCACACAGAGGGCTACTTATGCACAGGAATTCACTGGAAAAGCTAGTTCTGGTTTCATTTAGATATTGAATTAGTTGAAGGTAATTGTGTGATTATTCATTTTCCATTCATTCCCTGAGCCCTCGCTATTGACTTAACTTGAGTGACTTTGAACAAGTTTGAGCTCTATTGAAATGGAGCACTCAGAGATAAGAACATCCACAGGCTTACAGTTATATTACAATGTGAATTAAAACAGGGCTTGTTCTTCTGCTTCCAGGCTGGATGCAAACAAAATTACTTGAGGCACAACAGAGCCCTAAATGGTGTACATTTTATTGCTAATCACCCTTGACAGCCTGTTGGCTCCTTAGGCAACGTGCTAACTGCCAACAAGGAGTGAGTTGGCAATAAATAAAGATACATGATTCTGGGATTTCAGCTGATTCCCGCCAACCTGTGGAAATGACAGAAAAGAGAACTTTGAAACCTCTGATACTTAAGAAACTGGTTATAGCCAGGCCTAGTGGAAAAGCAACATGGACCAATTGGTCCATATAGTGGCCCCAAACTGAGATGGTTATTACAAAACGTCATTCTCTGTTGATCAGCTGGTGCTTCAGAGCATAGCTGATCCTGAATTTACTAGTATGGTCTGGCTAAATCTGGTTGCCCAGCAGCGAGTTGATCCTACTTCCTGGCCAATTTGCACAGGTCTGGTGCAATGAAGAGGCTGTCTTGGACACTTCTCAAGGCAGTATCCAGTAGAAAACTGCTGGCCCCAAACTGGAGTGACTCAGAACAGAAATTGGCTTCACACGTGTGAGTCTGACTCATATTTCAATTACTGAGGAAACTGTTTTATCCAGGAAATAGCCTACAACATAAAGGCCTTTTCACAAAAGATGCTTTCCTCACTGTCATTCCTAGAAAACCATTCAAACACACTCTCAAAACCAAGATGGGTTCACCTCTTGGAAAGCAAGATTATGGCATTGCTTGGAGAGTTTGCTGGGTCAGGAACACACATTTCCCAGTGGAAATACCAGGGTGGCAAATGAAGATATGAAAAGCAAAGCAGGGGATTACTACAGACAGTGTCCTGTAGTAGGGGTCTGAAACTGAAAGCTGTCAGGGAGGGGTTAGTCTAACACAGCTAACACATCTGAATGACCAAGCAGAGAGACCTCACCACCCTTGACTCTCACCTCTGCTGGTCTTGTAGAAGAGCAGAGAGCAGCTTGTCCTCCAGCATCCTGGCACTTCCAAAACTGCTTCTGCTCCCTGCCTAGCAGGCATACAGCCCTGCTTAGGGCATTTACTGTGAAGTAGAGGGAAAATACAAAATAAAGGAAATTTCTCTGGGGGAAAGGAATGATCAGTGAAACTGTTGCTTCTGTAGTGCAGCTGCTTGATTCTGTAGGATATCAATAAACAGCCCTTTGTGGATTAGTAGAAAGAACCAGTACTGTTGTTCTATCAAGATAAAACTATTCAGGTGTGAATTTACCATTTCTTTAAGACATAAAGAACTCATGACAGCAACTTCTGAGCACATCCTATTCTTCTTTCCTCCTCAGAACTGTGGTAGAAAAACAGTTTATTGATCTCTGCTAAGAAATCAAATGTTGTTATAACTCCAAAGGGTGTCCAGTTACAGAGAAAATCGGTGGTAATCGGAAGCTTCGTGCAGACCTCGCATGACCCTGCTCATTCCAGCACAGAAAACTGTTTTTGTCTAACTTCGAAAGAAACCAGACAAACCCTGTGAGGTTACTTATAATCCTGACACTGCTCTCAGATTTGCCATATGCTGGGAACAGTCCTTCTTGCCTATTTACAGTATATATCTGAAGGACTTTGTTACAGCCCTGATATTTGGCATATCTTAAGCCTATTTAGAACATCAACACCATCAATCACTTGGTACGGGGCCGAGCAGCTGGATGAACCTTGGCTATCATGCAAAGGCTATTTGTCATCTGGGCAAGACTGTTTGGCGTATAATGCTCCAGTCCCAGAACAATTTTCCCTCTCCAAAAATATTCTCTTTGATTCAGGAAGCACGTGATTAATAACAAACAAGGGCTTAAAGATGGAGGTCAAGGCTGAAACCTTAACCAAACAAGTGCATTGCTTATTAGCGTTTGCCTCAGCCTTCAGATATTCCCTTGAAGAGTACCCTTGGTGGAAAAATGCAAAACTGTTCCTAAATAACATGAGATTTGAGAGACCTGCGTGGCCATTGCCACCCCAGAGGTTTTTCCCAACTCTGATAATGCTGTTTGTACAAACTGGTAGCCAGACAAGAAATCGCTAACAGCGACCCACAGTTAGGATGAACTGTGCCCACATTACATTCCCAATCTCTTCAAGACAAGCAATACTCGGCATGTCTCTCTTTAAAATAAAAAATATCAGCTGACATACCTCAACCATCTGTATGAGCCAAAATATGGGCAAGGGAGTTTACATAAACAGTCTTAGCATGCCTAACAAGCATGTAGATAATGATTTATTTTTTTAATCCTCAACAATAGAGATTACTGGATATAAGCAAGTGCTGCATCATTTATGTCTGTGCTGTTAATGAAAGACTAGTAATTAGTGGGTGACTAAACTTCAAAAGTACATGTTGCTTCAATACATGATGTTTTAAAGACAGATTCTCCCCAGCCATCTGCAGAGCCAGAAGGAAAAGGAAGGAGAAAAATATTTTGAAAGTTTGCCTTATCAATTATTTTGTTCGTATCTTCAGCCCTACTTCTTAATGTCTTTTCACCACTTATGTCTCCCCATCTTTTGTGTATTTGTTAGTTGCCTAATCTTGTTTATAGTGTAAATAGAGAGGTTGTGTGTCATTGTATTTTTATAAACAGATTCCAACATAACACAGTGTAACTTAACACTACGAGGTTTGCTGTGCCTTGCTGGGTACAAGGCATAGGCAATGCTTGTGCTTACAGGGATGACCCTGTTAAGCAATGACAATGCCTGCAACATCCAAATTTGTTAGCAGGCATTGTTACTAAAGCAGGGTGAGTGACCTTGTCATATTTAACAGTTCTGAGCAGACACAGCAGTGGAGATCCTGAGGGCAAAAACAGAATTTCCACCAGTGATGTAACAATATACTGGCATAATTAACTCTTTTTCCACTTCCGAAGGCTTGAATAACTGCATAGTCCAGCTCGTAAACTCTCGATTCTTGGAACTCGTGCAGCCAGGATTTGTACAAACAAAAACCAAAACAGAAGTCATAAGCAGCCCGTCTCGTCTGCGAACAAGTGCAGCATTCAGAGGGGAGCGTGGCTGTAGCCTGGCAGTGGTCACGCAAGCACGGACACCACCACCTCCATCTCCCAGCACTGCTTGAACAGCAGCAGCAGTCACAAAGGTACAAGTAATGGCAAGAAGCAACCCAGGATTTGGCAAAAAGATGCTCATTTCTAGCTGCTTTTCAAATGGAGCTGAAAACCCTAGGGACCAAAGAGTGAAATATCTTGTTTACAGTTAAATTCCTGATCCGTGTAACTAAGCAACACAGCACTGTGGCTCCCTAAAATGGAAGCAAAGTTAATTTTTTAACAATGCCACATTACCTTTGTACATCTTGTTCCTACTCTCCCTCAGGGTCTTACATGAATGAATCAGAAAATTGCTCCCTTATGTTAGGCTTATGTCTGCACCTGCATTAAATTCATGTTGGAGAGGGGTGGAGGAGGCAAATGTTGGGAGCACCAATAGCATGGTACTTCAGGATTTCAACTCACAGCCTGTCCAATATGACAATTGCTTTTAATAGGTGTTCAAAGCACTACAAGAAACAAGCCTTGCACCAGTGGTGGTCCCTTCAGATTAAAACAAAACAAAACAAAACAAACACAAAAAATCCACCAACCTGGGGTCTTGTTTAGTTTGATGCCTGTCTCCCATATGGCTGTTCGTCCCCCTGCGAACAGTCAGGGAACCAGAGTCCATGCAAATGGGAATTAATTACATTTACAACATTTCTGTAAATAAAAGTACTTTCTGTTCACCAGGCTAATATTTTTGACAGTAGAAAACTGGAGTTTCAAGCCATTGTATCTGGGGCCTGTAGCTGTCTCAGTGCTGGATTCCTGGACTGATGCCCACAGCCCTGGTCTGGCCTTGGGCCAAATCCAGAGCTGAAAGGGGCTGTTCTCTGGTTCTGGTTTTAGATGTCGTTTCTGTGATTTTGGCACAGGCAACTCAAGACGCAAGCTCAGCCTTGAACCCAGCATTAGGCTAAACCTAATACAAAGCTTCAGCCTGCTTCACATTATTCCTGCTGGTTAATTCCAGCTGTTAAACTTCTCCCCCCACGACCGAGCCAGAGAGTGTTTTGTTGACAAATTTGCCATGCATTTCAAGGAAAGCAGAATCTGGCCAAGGCTTTGGGGTTATATGTTTTTTTTTCCAGTGCAGGAAATGGAAGTGTTGGCAAAAATATTCACCGTTGTTTAGGATAGAAGAGTGTTTGGACATATCCAGTTTTAAGCGGTCTGCTTAGTCTGATACTCTTGATATATGAGACAGCAAAGAAATATGTCTAGGAGTCTTGGAATGAGGCATCTTTTTTATAAGATGAGTGAAATACACACAAGGATGAAATATTACTTGCATATTACCACCAAAGCTGGTTAGAATTCACTCAATTGACTCCAGATGTGGGTTTCTTCAGCAATTTTAAAGTTAGCACTACTGTAACTAGGTGTGAGGCCAAGGCAAACTACTCTAGTGCTTTATAGCACTTGGAAGCTACAGTAGTCAAATCAAAATATGTTACAAGAGAATCAGTTTCTTTAAGCTTAGCAGCAGGAAGGATTTAATATACTGAATACAGCCAACCCATCTTTATTTGAAGGAACATAAAATAAATCCTTACCACATTTGTGACTTATTATTTGCATAAAGGACCCAGTTCAAGAAGCAGATCCCTGACATTACTCATGCAAGCAGGGCCATGCAACTCGAAAATACTTTTCATGTATTTTTTTTTATTTCCATGAGATTGCAACTATACTTAAGGTGAGCATACATGCTTTTCTGATGCAGGTCAGTTGCCTGAATATTCAAAGCTACTTTTCATCACTTATTAAGTGCTTAATGGAAGATACTAATTCTACTTTTTTTTCTCTTTTCTCTGCCTGCTCATTCTCCATGCAATTAGGCACTCTGTGTAAAAAGCTTCACAAAGGAATCCACTATAGCGCTCACCAACAAGAAGCTTGACTCATCCTCAGTGTCAGTGATGACACTGAGTTTATCTATTCACTAACCCCTTACAGTTACACAGAACATTTCAGTTACTACCTTCACTTATTATTTCTTTAATAAGCTGTGACAGTGATCCCATCTTGAAAGGTAAGCAGCCTCTTCAGTGCTTTCCTAACGAATGGCTAATGCTGTCCTGGGGTCCAGCCCAGCTTACCTTGGTGGAACTTGAAAAGGCCAATGACCATCATCTGCCATGCTCAAGTAGAGAGGATTTTCATGGGAATAGGTAGTCAGATTGTCCTTTACCCACTGACACTGCTATGGTGATAAAAGGACCTACCTTTCCCCTGCAGCTCCAACCACTTTGGCTTTTTCCACTGCAAGGCTGGTAAGACCTTATTCTAAAAGCCCCAGGTCCTGGAGTAATGAGGTTGCCACCTTCCCTGAAGTTGATTTTGTCTGGCTTTTTATTCATTTTAATACAGAAGGGCCCTCAGAAATATGACCCCAGGGCACCCTAAAAAAATAAGAAACTGGAAGAGGACATGATTTATTTTAAAGTAAGAAACTTGCTCTGTGTAAACCAGCCTCCTGACTTTTGAACAGTTAATACTGGCCATATTGCAGCCATGCTATGCTGGAATGACAGACATGCTCCACTTTCACCACGGAAAAAACTTTCCCTGGCTGCAAAGGAAGAAGTTAGATTTGCCACAAAATTGCACAGCAATCCAAGCATTTAAGACTTTCTCTAAACCACTCAAAACCAGCTCCTGTCTGTCTGACATTTCCAGTGTGGGCATATTGCAAGAGGATAATTTTAATGTATAATTTAAGGTGGTCAGGTAAGTCTCTTTTAATATATTTCATATAGCAAAGGTTTTAAAATAAAACCTGAGGTCATTTAGGCATTTTGACTGACCGTCTGTTGAAATGGTTTTATCAGAAAACTGCCTTAGTGTGTGTTGGTGATATAAGGACTGGTAAAAGTCAGTTTGTAGCTCTACACGTGGCAGGGGGTTCTTTGCCAAGATACAATAATCCCATGCAAATTTCCCCTGATGATTTTAGAACTCTTTAGTTCTTTAATAGAGCATCGCTGATAAAAGTTTAGCAGAGATGTGAGTAGCAGAGAAAAGGAAAAAGTGACACTAAAATAGGAGAAAATATTTTACACTTAAGAACCCTTGGCATGCTACACAGTACTATTTGATTAAGTGAAGTTGTAATACAAAGACAAGGATTAATCACGCAAAAGAGCAACATAATTAATTGCAAAAGCTGAAGGAGAATTTCAAGAAAGAATGCATCCTTTCATTTAGCTTACAAAAATACAATTAGTAATTATTACTGATTTCCTGGAGAAAGTCCAGAGCAGAATTAAAAATATCTTGAGTCACAGTGAAGTTCATTGGTCTGCAGGGACAGATGCGCTGGGCTGCAGGAAGCTTATATTTGTCCAGCAAACTTCTTGTTTTTAAAATGATCTGCGTCGAATTATATATCAGGACACCCATGACTGGATTTGTGCCAGGACAAGGGAACTCTTATTTTTAAATGCCCATTATCTATTTTAAATAAAAAGTAAATTGGATTTCTGCCTGAAAATTTTGTAACAGCTGCTGTTATAAGTAATATTTAAAGGTCATTGTGATTCAGAAAAATCGTTATAAGCAATCAGAAAAAACATGAGCAGATCAATTTTATCTAAATTATTTTAGCTCACGTGGGGCAAACTGACACATTTCACAGGAACAATATCCTTTAAAAACCTATCTACCTGGGATCATCTGATCAGCCTCTTCATTTGTTCCAGGCTGCGTACACACGAACTCTGTCAGCCACAAGAATCTAAGCAAAACTTGAGCTGATGTTACCAATGCTCCTTTCTGGGGACAGCAGCAGCTCCTGCACAAGACCACTGCCACCTCTGTAAGGATGTGGGAGGATGTCACAAACACAGAATCACCATAGACCCGAAATGCACCTTTGGAAAGAAAAAATCCCTCCCACACATCATTTGGCCCTGTATCTCTACACTCACTTACAGCCTTTACTTCCACAGGGTCTGCTCAGCAGCCTCTGGGGTTAGTAGATAGTTTTTCAATCAATTTTAGTAGGAACTGAATCATACCATAATGATGTGCATCCTGAGGTTGATCAACAATTTGTACAGCCTCCCACTTCAGATTCGTGCAAAATGCTTAGAATGAGTCTGTCTATGGAAATTAGTGGGGAAAAGTCAATTAATGTCAGGTAAGAACCTGGACAGGCAGTTTCCAAGTGCATGGAATATGCCTACAGAATCACACTGGTGCAAACACCTACAGCTTCAGATAAATAAGCATTTAGCCTGGGTACATCAAGGTTGCAGTGAAATGAACCTACTTGTCCTGACTTTCAAGCCAAGCTGCATATGTGAATTACCTTCCAGGCTTGCTTCATATACTCTCTGCCTTCAAAGGCACTCCCAAACAATTCTGCTTCTAATGGTACATCTCTACTATTAAAAAAGAAATTAGTACCAAACCTGATCCCAAATTCATATTGAAGCTTGGCCTACTGGTTACAAAGAGGCAGAGTATTGTCTGCAGCCCTGATGTTCTGCTGCTGACTGAGAGATGCCCCCTGCTTGAGAGACCATCAACGGGAGCAGAGGCAGCACAGCCAGATATGTGTCACCGACTTCTGCACAGTCCAGCAGAAGGGACTAGCTGGGGGAGAAAAAGGAGCAGGAACAAATTATTTTGGGGGCCATTCCAAGATGGGAGCAGTCAGAGGGACCCTAAGTTTGTTCTAGCCTACCTTGGAGGTAAACATGGCATAAAACAATCCCTAAAACCTGTCAACCACAAACTCCTTTATATGCACTTTTCCCACATAGTAGAGTCCAGCTTGTTGTCATTTAAAATGCTTCAGCTACATTATTTTATTTCACTGTAGCCAAGCATCTTCCTTGCCTGCTTTCTGTGCTGCTGTTGAATACAGGAACGGAACCGTCTTCCATGGTGCATGACAGCAAAGACAACCCATTGTATTTAAAGTTGTAGAGAAACAACATATATTTTTAGTTCCTAGGTACTCCTAGGACCAAAAGTCTCTCCAGAAGGACATTGTTCTGGAAGAGCAGAATTGATGTAATTCTATTTTCGGGTGAAGAACCGATGTGGTAGTCATTGTAAAGTCTTCTTAGCAAATGCCTGTGGGAAGTGGCACTGATGAAAATACGAGCTATTGAGCAGTGAACTGCTTCATATAGATATCATCAGGGAGATTCCTGTACTTACAGGGAGGTGGACTGAGGGTTCTAACAGATCTTTTCCATCTTGTTTTTTTTATCACTATGATTCATGCTAATTGTTAGTGGGAAATCACTTAGTGTCAGTAATAGCGGTGACACATCCATTTCTTTTTAGTCATTGTACATATATTGTTTTTGAGGTGAAAGAAAGGGTTTATTTCTCCTCTCCTTTCCCCAGAAGCATGTTTGGATTTCATGCATAAATAGTCTTTCTTCCCTTATTCTGATTCACATGACAGTATGCATTTGCATAAAGCTTCTTCATGGGAAAACCATTCAAACCTTTATCTAGAGACAGTAGACATGTCGCGGAATTATGTCCTGCTTTACAAGACAGCTTCTTTTTTCCTTTTTCTGATGCATTATTTGTAACATATGCTAATTTATTATAATAGTTATTAAGAGCATAAGGCCTTGCCTTTCAGCTTTCCACATTTCCCCAGGCATACCCTAACACTCATCTCTTTTCAGCTCTGCTCATCTTCTCCTGTCAGGAAGTAAAGAACAATTAATATACACGGCAGATAAAAATGTTCACACCAACCCACTCATTATTTGTTGTGGCTACAGCTCCAGTGTGCCTTGTGCTTTCTAGACATCCAACCTGGATCTGCCCCAGCAAGAACGTGAATGGTAACATACCATAGAGCTGCTCATTTTTACCACACCATCTGTGGATGGCCAGAGGGACGGTACTGTAGTTTAGCATAAAAATCTAGTTCTGGGACAAATAACGCACAGATTCAGACCTGGCACTTTAAATTCTTCTAGTCTGTACTTCAGGGGTACTCACCAATTGAAAGTGGATGAGGAGTGAAATCAGGATAGCAACTGCCCTCACTGGCTTTCTGCCATCATGAGATAAAGTCTTACACCTGATTGTTCCACTGAGGAGAATCTGAGCCCTCTAGACTAGGACTGAAGTACAGGCTCCCTTTTCACTTCAAACACATTCAGTTCCCTAACCAAGAAGGAAGGTTTCAAACTCCCATCCTACCTCCTTCCTAAATTTCACATAGAAAAGCTCCTACCTGAGGGGGATCTCATACTCTAAAGCTTTGAGCTACTATTTTTAAGCCAACAGAGTCACAGTGGGATAAAGCTGAGCCCTAATTCTATCCCTGGCTTCCACTTCGTCCCCTTTCTAGTTCTTGGATTCACAGCAATATCATTCTGAATTCTGAGAAGATGTAGTGCATGGAATAACTCATTTTTGTGGCTATGTAACTGAAGCAAGAGAGGTCCATCCTGCACAACCTTAGTCTTGAAAAAGCTTAAGATACATAATGTAACAGCAAATCTAGGTATATTTTATGGCTTTTAATAATCAATAAAATTGTTCTGGACACTTTTATGAAACCTAGTCTCTTTTGTCCCAATCTTGAAATAAAAGTTTGAATGGAGCCAGTATCAATATTTTTCCTCTGGATAAAGTATTATGTTTTAGAAAGCCAAAATCTATATATAATTCACTTAAATGCTACTTTTCCGTGGAGTCACAAAGTCTCAAGTTGATACAATATTTACCATCACAACTGAATTATAAAGTGTCTTCTTGGGAAAGAGAAGTATAGATAGATGTTATATCAACATTAAGCCAAAAGTTAGGGTAAGAATAGATTAACATCCATTCAACAGAGAGCTAGAATTGTGTCAAGGGGTTTGGTGACACCATAAACAACAAAATCACAACTCAATTAGCCTCTTCTCTGGGAAGATTTTGAATTTCCAGCTCAGCTGAAGTGGCTCTTGGTGAACTAGCGGAGTAATAAGCATAGCCATACATCACTGCGTGTATGTTTAGATACCTACATAAAATATTTTCAAAACAGTCAGAGGGATGCAAGTAAGTACTTTCCAATGAAATGAATGAAGGTAACATTCTAAATCCAATCATCTGTATAGTAAAATCACAGCTATTTTTACATCAATTATTCCACTGAGATAATTTGTAAAAGTAACGGTTTTCAGAATATGGGGCCCCATATTTTCAAAATGAAGCAACAATCCTTAATTATCAGGCTTACTTAATGTGCATGCAAACTAAAGAAGGTGAAGGTTAAATATTATGTTTAAAATTCAGTAATCAGGAAATGAATCCTTTAAAGAGGCAGAAATGATTTAGTGGGAGGCAAGCATTGTCCTTCTGATTCTCAGTGCAATCTTTGCATTCCTAATTATTCCAGGTTGAGTAATATATTACAAAAAGAAGAAATCATTATGCATGTGCAGATCCAATTCATTTCTTAAGGAAAGCGGTCTGTGTCATCTCAAACAAATGCTTTCTTAGGGAAAGGAGAAGTAAGGTGAATCAGGGAATTCATCCATTATGAACAAATAGCCATTGAGGTTAACAATTCAGAATCACTTTGGTACCCAACATCCTGTAGTCCTGAGATAAATCTCCTTGCAAGGCTGATAGAGATAACCATCCATAGGAGAACTTTGTTTTGCTTTTTGGGTCTGGAGAGCCGTCTTTACTACAAAAAATAAAAAGCAATGCTGTGCTACTTGGACAGATCTAACGCCTGTCTGTAATCAAGTTATTTGTCTCAACAAAGAGGGACTCAAATACACACATGTTTTGAAAGTGCAAGTGCTTAGAGCATCAGGACACTGCCAGCTACCTTACACCCCATGACTCTTCCACTCTTCGGTGATACTGAGTGTTCATTTGAAGCCTGCAGTGTATTTTGTCTTGCATACACAGTGTGCACAGGATCCTCAGTAGGGAGTTCTTTCTTCCCCCATCCTCACAGTCCTGTTTCAACTTGCTCCAAGTCCTAGAGAAAAATTAGATGAAGAAAAGAGAGGAAAAATTAATGAAAAAGGGGACTCCTGATAAGTACACCTTAAATATATTCCTTTGTATCCTCTGTAGCAAATCATGTACCCAGCCCTTTGGTATAAAGAGCTGTTTTATAATGAGCAAGTGGCTTTCCTGGGGGACCAGGGACTGTGCTAAGGCTCAGGATGGATTATACCCCACCTGCTTGAGTTTCTCTCCTGTTTTTGTTGTTGCTGCAGCCTGCACAACTGAAGATGTACAGAAGAGAGAGTGCCAAAGAAAGGAAGAGCTGCCAGAGATCATCCCTGTTTCTTCCAACAAGCTGGATCTGCAAAAGGTCTGCCCAATATCCATTTAAGGAGTGTGTGTGTCTATGTGTGGTTCCCAGTCTGTCTACAATGCCTATTCCCCTGGGAGATGTTTGGGGAATATCCTGTGGCTTGCAGACAGCTAGGAGATGGTGACACCACCAAGCCATCCCTAAGATTTTATTTTACCACAGTATGCTCCTCTCCATCCTTTGTTAATAATTTATTGCACAATTAAAAAAAAAAAAAAAAAAAAACAAACCAAACAAACCCAGTACCTGAACCAAAAGACAAGATTCTCAGTTTAAGAGTTCAAATGAGTCCCTGAACAGGACTGCAAATATGCTACACCCTACAAGGCAGAAAGTCTTAGACAGTGGGGTATACAATGTCAAGCACCAGCAAAGGGACAGAAGGACCACCTTCAGTCTTTGCACTGTTCTGACTTCATCACTCCAGTTCTTCATACAAAATCTCTGCTGTGGAAACAATTTCCTGCTTTTGGTGTGCTGTGGCTAGCAGGAGAAAACTGCAGCAAAGAAGGACATTAATCTCCTTCTGCCCAAACTGCTTCTTCACTCTGCCTTCATATCCAAAACCACTCCAAACTGGTTTTTCTCCCCTTCTGTCCTGTACACAAAGTCAGACTGAGACACATTTGCAGGATGGTTTGAGTAACCACTGCTCTAAAGCACTGAGGGACCAAAACAATAGTACCAGCTGTTGAAAGACTTGCCTGTTCCTTGCTAAAGGGATGCTGGGGAAGAGTGTCTTGAATAGGACAGCTGAAATGAAGAATGTGACAGTGAACCCTAAAATCCTGTTTGTGATAAGCCCCCATAGTCACAGCTATAGAATAATGGCAGTACCCTAGCAAGCCCTAAAGATTGTTCTGCAAGAGGGTACTGAACTTTGGTGTACCTGTTCTAGAGGTCTTCTGTATCTAACAAAATGAACCTGTAGCTAACAAAAATCACATAAACCTGTGTTAGTGGCCAAAGTTAGGACTTGGGTTTCTGGGGTGAAGAATGGCTGTATTTTCTTGCTAAGATCAGTAACAGCAGAAGAAATCCAACAACCCTTTTTTATGAGCTCCTTACAGCTTGTAAAATGGTATTAGCTATTATCATAGTTAATATTGCTTGATGTGGAAATATAAACTTGAGAAAACAAGTACTAAAACATTTGTGTAAATTTAACTCCTGACTTTTGTGTTTATTAATTTGCTTTTGAGCAGTTTTTCATATTAAAAAAAGAGATTGATTACTCTGAATGTGGAAAATACTATGTTGTCACTAATATATTTTATTTGATTACAAAAGCAGTAGAAAGAGGGTTTTAATATAATTCACATGCACAATTCAGTATGCAAGGTTTTTTTCAAATCTAACACACACTTGACAAGAAACAGATATGTTGAAAGACATCAATAAATGTACTGATTAAGAGTTTGAGACACTTACTTAAAAAATGTGGAGCAAAGGCTGACTATTCTAATTGCCTGAGACGTGTGACGTCAATTGTCCTTAATACTTAAAGAATGACAGATTACAAATGAATAGATATTAGGGCTTTCTGCTCTGTTGCTTGCTGAAGAATCCGTTGAAGGACAAGTACTTGGATATGTCACCTTGTGTCTGGGAAGTGAAAAAGAATGAAAGGATAATGATGGGAAAAGTGAGATTATCTGAGTGTTGCATTCTTTCCTAAATCCGAAGTGGGAACTGATTCTCCAAGAGAAAACAATGCTTTGTTTTTTTCAATTAGGAATACTTAAAGGTATATGCAAGCTAAGCTCCAAGCATTAGCTTTCCTTCACAACTCTGAGGAATCCCAAGAAAGTGCACAGACCACGTTTCCCATATATATAAAAAAGGAATTAATTCTCTTTAGTGCTCAACTTGGTCCTCTGACAAAGTTGTTTGCTGCTTTCAAAAGGCTCAAAACAAGAGCTAAACTCCTAATGATGTTAGTACAAACTCTCAGCTAAAGAAAGATTCTGCTTTGTTCTAAGAAGTTTGTAAGCAGCTTTGCCCTCAAATAGAAAAGGCATACCTGGGATCCAACCTGGCTCCTCTACAGTCAGGAAGAGTACAGTTTGAGGTTAGCAAGTGTGGCATTTCCTTAAAGTAATGATTTTTACATGGAAACAGGCTGTGAGAATTACAGTGTGATGCCAGAATTAGCACAGTCACCTAGTGTACATCTCCTGCCTAAAATAAGTGCTTTGCTGCTTGCAGCACGTAAGCCTACTAGGGATCCTTTGCTGTTGCGTTTTGTACAGAGCCACATGAGGCAAAGAACACCCAGCAGAAGTCACACAGCAAACACAGCAAGTGCTATGGCCCACGAGGTCCTCCCAGGACAGCTCCCCCCAACAGCTGCAGCCCACGCCAGGGCACAGGGCAACAGCCTCCCCTGGCAGAGAGTCCCGTGGCGGTGGGGCTGGTGTGGACCCAAACAAGGCAGACCGGTGTTCACCCCCCTGTGACAGACAGAAATGGTGCACATTCTCCCAGTGACCAATGCTCATGCACTAATGCCCCCTGCCACTCTTGACACAAACCTCATTGAAATTGGTGACCTCGCCGGGGAGGTATTTATGACATGTTCATTACCCAGCCCCTGAACACCTGGAAGAGAAAAGGGTCTGGATTCTATTACCAATCCTCTGAGTTGTCCTGTTCCACTAATTACTTTTAATTCTCATTTGTTACAAATGACATGGCTATTTCTCTGCCCATCTTTCTCTTTCTGCATGAAGTGTAACATAGAAAAATTATTTATTTTTATGTAAGTCACCAAGCGAGAAAATGAGACAGTGTTTCTCTTCAAGATCCCAAAAGAAGAAAATTTCTTTTAAAAAATGCTGTATGCATAAAATAATAGTGTTTATGTAAATAAATACTGGCATCTATTGTCCCCAACACAATTAACATTACATTTCCAGGCAATAAATCACGGTCAGTGACTGAACACAAAATGCAGCTCTTGAGAAGAAAGATTTCAACACATATGGCAATGCACCTAAATACATCATAATGGGTAAGAAACACAAAAAAACCCCCAGTAAATCACTGATAGCCACTATAAATTCAGCAGCAGATCAGTTAATATTGCAGTCCTCTGAACACAAGGGATATTTACCCTGCCTGGGTTTTTGCAACACAACCACCCTTGTAGATACAAAATGCCAGTTAAATAGATGTCTTGTTCTCCTGTGGCTTTCCCAGAATTTAACCCAAGACGAATTCTAACTAGTATATCTGTGCTGCTATCTGGTAGAAATACCCAAACTGCACATGAGACTGATGATAAATGTTTCTGTGAGGTTTTTTTTTTTTTTGCAGAAAGACCATTCCCTTTAGAGTGAAGAAAGTAAAAAAGCAGCAGACAAAAGGCACACATTTTAAAGACTTAAACCACAGATTCCTTATTCTTTACCCTGCCATAGGCTTAGAAAAAAATTGTGGGTAGCAGCTCAGCCCAAAATCCATATTATAAATTTTAAATAAGTGTATTTGCTAAGAAATACTTCTTAAAAGTACTCAAGAAAACAGGACTTAACAGTATTTGATGGTGTTCTCCTGAAAGCACATAAGGTAAGAGGGAAGGGTGAAATTTAAAGGTATCAGCCAGTACCCTCTGCCAGGACCAGAGAATAAATTGAAAGCAGTCCTATAAAACACTTACTTATAACATGAAATGAGTGAAGAGGTAGAAATTGAACTGGAGAATTGTCTTCTCATCCTCCCACTTTACTGCCTACTTGAGAACAATCATAAAAATTCGAGGCAATTTGGCGCAATGGCCCCTTCTCCTGTTAGACTCCTTAATGCCTTTCATTTCTTCTAGTTATTCTTAAGTGCTTCATTAGGCAAACAATTATACGATTCATGCACATCTAGGACAGAAAATATTTTAGTGAACTATTACAATTCTTGACTCTACATTCTTATGGTCAAAACCACAGGGAGACAAGACAAACTTACCTATAAAGCCACACAAAGCTTTTCATTATCCCCAAGGTATAACAACTAGGTGTAATTACAATTAAATATTTAATGAAAATATTTCCATATTACTTCTGTCAAGGTGTGTCAAACCCATCCGTATTTCAAGGACTTGGTGAAAAAAAGAGTTCTAACACAACTGAAAGACTTTAAGAGACTGAGCATACAGAAAGCAAGGCAATTTCCTCCAACAAAATGTGTCAGAATGTAGCTTTTCAGAAAGAAAAATCCCAGCTTGAAGATATTCCAAAACGCATTTGCTCACAAGAGTGCTTGCTAAAGGAAAGAAAATACAAAAGGAAGAATATTGCAAAAGAGAAGAAAATCCACCTAACTCAAACCATAGTCATTTTCTTGTCTGATAAGTCCAGAGCCAGGTGGCTAGAATAAAAGATTGGTGTTTATCTGTTGGAAGATCAGTGCTGATTCATTCTATTTACTGCAGCAAGCTCACCTGTGAGGCTTTATAGATGCCTTGGGGGAAAGAGCTCAGCAGGGGTTAACTTCTTGTTGAGGGGGAAGAAAGGAGAGGTGAGATTTGGGTTTTAATTGGTGCAAGGGGAAATCCCCTCTCTTGTAGATATGTGGTTCAGAGAAAAACACAGGTAATAATAATAAAAAGTCTTAGGACAGGAGTTTTGCTAAGCACAATTCTCTAAGCATTTCCAGGTCAGCTTGGAGGTGGGGGAAGGGAATTATCATTATAAAAGCTTCCCCCGAGGTTCAGTAGGAAACTCAGTTGTGAGATTTGTAGGAAGCTTTAACTTGTGTGAAATCTGTGAAGTTTATTGCTTGAATTAACTCGGAGCTGAGGAATAAAGTATACTTAATGCACTTTTAAAGCACTGTTTTACTTCCCCGTTTGTTTCTATAAAAGGATGCTTTCCAAGTTGATCTGTGCAGTATATTTGTCCCTCTGGGTTTTACCTTAATTTGCTTGCTTGATCCAGAACTAAGAGACTTGAATATCTGGTCCCAGAAGTTATTCTTTCATTGTGTACCACTGTCATTTTTGTCTTGCTTTCCATTTAAAAGGCTCCAGCTTGCAGGATTGAAGTGTTCAGGTGCTGGAAACCTAAAATGACAACGCTTCTCTCCATGCAAAGATAAAAGAAATCAGTTAAAAACCCCAGAACAGTTGCTTTAGCCCAATTTGCAGTTGATGTGGGATAAAACACCAGGCTGTTTAAAACTAAAAGCGAGAACAAAAAACCCCCTAACTTTTACATATGGCTGCAAGGCAGTTTATTTTGAACAAAAACCCTCTAAAGTTATTCCAAAATTATTTGCTTGTAGAGGCAAGGTTTTTCCATAGCAGCGGGCGTGTTTAGGTGTGTTGCCTTCTGTGGCATCTGCTCCCATCAGCCTCCTTACCCATCTGCTGCTAAAGGCCACCTCAAACAGCACAGCAGCAGGAGATGGTGCCAGACTTCATCCCTTTAATGTGAGAGGAAGACATTTCATGTCCTCCCCCATGGGTTTCTTCACTCTCTGATAAAACACCTAAAGAATTTTATTGCTCTCTCTGGACAATTTGATCAGAAAACACTGATGGCAAATAATAATGGTTTATATTTGCAACATTTGCCTTTTTTTTTTTCTTCTCTCTTTTTTTTTTTTCTATATCTAGCTACTTGTTAGGGTAGACAGCTACCTACTTTGCCTACCCTTAAAGCTGGTCCTGGCAAATGCTGTGTTGTATCCCCACTGAGTCTATAAAGTTTACAGAATAACAAGGCTACTTTAATGTGGCAAATGGAAAGGCCAGAATAAGCCAAAATTACTTTGACATTTAAAAAGTCTAGCATCCTTTGCTTTACGCTTTCACTTAGCGCTGGAGTTGAGAAACACTTAGAAAACTAAAGTTTTACAGCTTCCTCTTAAATCTAACTATTTCATACAGTGTAATTAATTATGCCCTCACTCTTTCAATTCTGTCACACTGAAATCAGTAGAATTGTGGGAAGCTGTGATTTTTACAAAGATGTGTAGTATAAAAACTCCGAAGAAATACCGATTCAAAGAATAAAGTGAGAGAAACATAATAAACATTCTGTCTGGAGGAGGAATAAGTCTGTTTCTTCATTTTTTTGTTGGCTGGAGTGTCTGAATTTCCCCACCTTGGTATATCTTGTGAAGTGAACAATTTGAAGTAGATGACTTGTGGATGCACAGTGTGGTAACGCAGAAATTTTCTGGCTCCACAGCACTCACGTACCTTCATCTATGTTACGCTGTGTCAGCTGCATGTGACTGAAAAAAAATACCCAGTTTAACCTTCCATCCCATTTAATATCCAGGATCAACTGACAATGAAAATCTGGGGACAGGAGTTATTTTTCCTTAGTCCATTTATTTGTTTCACAGGATGGGACAAGTAGCTCCATGATGTATCTGAAAAAGGAAACACTACTGGGGTTTTTTAACTATTTTCCTGCAGCCAGGCCTAACAGAGCCACAGAGATGCTGGCAGTGGCGCATGGGTAGGCAGTGGGATAAAATGCAGATGTCAAATGTTTTTGCCACTGTTTCCCACACAGGTCCTACTGTGTCACTCCTTAGGGGTCTTTCTGCCTCTGGAGGCACGTGCCATCGTGCTTGTAAAGGAAACAAAGAATGTTCATTACTGCAATGCAGATCAAAACCAACATGAACCCTAGGGGTCAGAAGGGCGATGACTGCCCACAGCTGGCCATGATAACTTTATCGCACTGTCGAAAGATTGAACACTATAATCCTAATTCAAACGTCTGTTCTGTGGCTCTCTTATTCCCTAGTGAAGCAAACAAGAAAATAAAAATAAAGAAGCCTGAAGTTTCAGGGGAATGGTATGGACATGTCAATAAAATACTCAAAGAACCAAACGTGAATCTTGCTCGAAGTAAAATGAGATAGTAAAGAAGTTAGAACTTCACCACCAAGTCTGGTGGAAGCCGCTGTGTTTGCATTAGGGCAGGACAAGATATAGTTGCTTTTATCCCAGGACCAACTAAGCAAGGATTCAGAGTCCAACCAGCTTTGCCCAAGAAGTCCTGGAGAGCTACATCCAGTGTTTCCCACCAAGAGGACTGTAACATGGCCCCTGCCTTCAAGGAGATGGGCACAGGTTCTTTCATCTCAGTGGCTGCTTTGCCAGTGCCAGTGGATTACACTGCTACTGACAGAGCTCCTGTTGCTACCCTGGGCTCTGCACCTGAGCAAAGTGATTTTTCCTGCTGTCTGCCTGTGCGTCAAGTCAAACACAGCTGCAAACTCTAAGTAGAAAAATGTAGCAAATAATCAAACAAATCCTTTCAAAGATATTGGAGGGAAGAAAAAAGAAACAATTGCAATTGTAATAACAGAAAAGGGAAGAAAGATTTGGCTGGGATCTAATAGAGACTTGTGAGGCAATATTTACTGTGCCTGGTGATTAAGTATCCAGCTGCCTGTATGAGTTTATTATGCTGAGTTAGGTGCTGAGGGTCTTTACAGAGCATAGGGCCTTAGTTGCTCAGAAAAATTAAAGCAGTTAAAAGCAGCTGCTCAGCATCTAGGAATAAAAGTTCTAAAAGCAACCAGGGAACTGCCCAATCTAAAGTAGTAAGAAAGGCCAGTATTTCTACCTTGCAAAGAGAACATGTTCTATCAGAGCAATTCTCCCTCCTTTCTTCATCTACAAATATGCTGGACACTTTCATATTGATTTGTATGTGCCTGTGTAGAACACTAACCTGGATTTAAACAAAGCTGTTCACAAACTGCAGGTAAAACGAAATGCAGTAAGAAATGTTGATCTGCCTCCTCCATTTGTTGTTCTTTAAATGAGGTAGTGAGCCTGCTCCTAATGAGTAACTTGAGAGACAAAAGAACCAGGAGGCAGGAAAACAGAGGGCATTTAGCATAGGTGGGAAATTCCTGTTAATTCAGGAGCCAAATCTGCTTTTCAGTGAGGTGAAACTATTTTCTGAATTTTTACCCCTAGACATTGCAACTCATACATTAAAAGTCTATATTGCTTAGGGAATCAAATCACTTGCTACAGCTCCTGGAATAATTTCCTGAAACAAAAAATATTTGCCTTTTTCATTTTATAAAAAGTTGAGATAGTCAACACACATGCATTGCTAAGGGAATTCTTGTTTGTAGCAGCAGTAAGAATATAGTGAGATCCATGTGATAACATACAGGAAGACAAAACCTCTGTTCCTTGGATATTTCAATCTTTTGGACAAAAAAAAGAGCTAACACAAATCACTATCCTTTAAATTACAGATTAGTTTCTCAGACACCTCCAACACTCCATGCACCAAGAGTCCATTTATACATTACACCAGCTTTTGCTGCTTCCTTTTCCCCTGCTTTTCAGAGTGATCCCTATTTATCTTAATTCTCACATCTTTTCTGAAAGTCACTGTGTGGTAATATTCCAGGCCAGGGTGTACTTGCTGCTTTGAACCAGGGATTGAACAGACACCTATTGGTGGGACACAGCCAAAGGATATAGCAGGGGCAAAAAATATTTTAGAGGTGGGAAAATTCTTCTCTACTAGGAGAAGAATTCTTTACAACATCTGGCTGTTGTAGGAGACAGCTGGATCCCAACAGCTAGGACATTTATTGAAATCCTTTATTACAAGTTTTTTCAGTAGCATTACGACATTAGTTTCTGACCCAAAGGATGTTTACAGGCTCAAATCTCCACACACAAGTTGTTTTAATCACAGGAATATTGTGTGAACATGTGCAGGAATGTTTCCATAGGGGAGTCACTTCATACACTGTCTCGTAGCTGCTCTCATTTTCTGAACAGAAGCCAGTTGAGGTTAAGCAACTTCCCATCTTACTTCTCATGACAAAGATATTCCAAGTCAGTAACTCTCAACTTTTTTTAATGGGAAAACCTGAAAACCCTTTCCAGGGAAAAAAGGGATCAGGCTGAAACCTGCTGACAATAAGGCTGTTTTTCATAGGGCTTCTTGCAGATTTCCCTATCGTAGTTCCTCTCTCTTCTCCTTCCAAACTGTCTCAGAGCACAGGTTGAAAAACATTGTTCTGAAGTTAGTTTCCAAACGATGACATAAAGCAATGGAACGGAAATACCTCTAGCACTATTATATTATATTAGAATATTTTACAACTGCAGGAAAAAATTATGTTTCACCTAAGAAGGAGAAGGTAAAATTGTTTCATAGAGACACAATCTCATATTTCTTCAGAAAATGTAATTTAGTCATAGTCAATTAGGCAATTAAAAAACCTTTAATGAATTAAAGATATGATTTTTTGTGGTTGCATTACGGTTGGAAAATCAATTTCTTAGAGGCAAGACAGCAAACGCATAACCTGGGTTACTGTGCTATGTCCCCAGACAATCCTCAAATGAGATTGCTGTTTTTCTTTAGGTGTGAGAATCAAACCTGTGCAGTCCTAAAGTTACAGGTGTGAGGACCAACTCTTTGTATCCTTCCTTACCCTCATAAACACATATCAGATCGAGATGGGTTGGTGACCAGTTTTTTGCTATAGCTCCATTATTTTGATAATTTTGCCAACAGTCTTACAGGAAAAGTGTTAGGGTTTGAAAGCGTGCTTTGGGGATTTAGACACTTTCTTCCTTCTGTGGCATTATACAAGTAATTTGGTGGTATCTCAGAGCATAAAATAATGTCTGGGGATTTGTAATGAGCAGGTTATCTTATTTCCCTTTGCAAATCAAATTAAAGAAACAAACAGGGAAATATCCTGTTTGAAGGATGGGTGGGGGTTTTATTCAGGGATAGCAAACAGACAAAGTAGATAAAAGCTGATTATTAGCATTCCTACATTTAGTTCCTGTGACTATAGACATTATAGACACTAACCTGTTTAATATGAATACTGTCTCTATAGCCCTCACAAAATGCTGGTAATAAGAGCTAAACCGTGCTGTATTTCATTTCATTCCCGCTGATAGCATTTATCAGCAAAATCGGGATTTAAAAACCCCCAAAATATGCAATTTAAGCCTCATCATAACTGGACTGCTGAGGAGGAAAGTGAGGGGATTATCTGGAGCCTGGAAGCACAAATATAAGAGTGTATTGTCAGCATGGGCTATAGGCCTTTTAGCAAATGGTAGCGTAAGCTTCAGCTGACAGGCCTTTTCGCAACTGACAGACGAAAATATGAAACTTAAATTCTTCATGACAGATAGCTGTGCTGAATGAAGAGGCCAATGGGACAGTGGCGGGCTGGGGGCGAGGGCGACATATACAGGCCCAGTGTCTATGGCGCGGGGTGGCTCTTTGTAACTCGCACACAATTCATTCCTCCTGAAGACTCACCCACTTTGCCAAGCAAACAGTTACAGCAGACTGGATTTTTTTCCCCTCTTTTTCTTTGAGACCAACATCTTTTTTTCAGAAGATGAATGCTGAGTCTTAAAAGATGGGGGTGGCTGATTAAATTTAATATGCAGGCATGAATGATGTTTCCTGGATGCTTCTCCATTGGACTTTTCCACCCAATCTAACACACTGCTATTGTAGGAAGCTTATTCACTGGTTTATGAACTGGCTTAATCCTCAGTGATGGCAAGCTTTGTCAAAATTTTTAGTAAATTGTGTTTTGAAATGACTGCTCCTTTCTGTCAGCACCCCACCTCTTCAGCCCTGCTTGCTCACAGGGTTGCATTCCCAAACAGGATGTCCTTCAGTGCAGGATGGGACTCCTTGCATGAGATGGAGGTCCTGGGAGCAGAGCACAGCCCCTGCATTCAGATGTGATTTTGGTATAGCAAGGAAAGCACAACTTCCACAGTCAGAGAGGCCATGGCTGCCTTTGCTTCTGGAGCAGCCCCAGCCCTGGTGCCCCTGCTCTCTCGTGGCTCCACCACTGGTGCCTGCAGCACCTGCCCACTGGGAAGTCATTTCTCCATGGCTCCCAAGATCCTCCTGAGCATGCAGCTGCCTCCTGCACACATTGCTAACTCGTCTACCAGCAGCAGTTTCTAAGCCAGCCTCCTTCAAACCATGCTTTATCCAAGATGCTGTCGATGTGGCTGCCAGCCAGTTTCTGCAGGAAAGCTCCCAGCTTGGTGTTCTGCAGGGTGTCACACCAGGTGATGGCAAAGGTCTCTTCTGGCCTTCAAGTCTATGAAAAAGAAGAAAACAAGTTTTGTTGATTTGCTTGCTTCTCCTTTTCAGAGGTAAGTGCCCAGCTATGGAGCCATTATGGTGTCCCCTGTGCTTTCAGCCTCGTTACTGGGCTATGAAAAGGGGAGATGGGAGCCAAAAATAACAACACACAGTACAGCCTCTGGCCAATCCCATAGTCATTACCTTCACAGAGTACCCTCTGAAGTCAATGGACTGTAGCATCCAATCCTTAGTATTTGTCTTCTTTTATACAATTTGTAATTATCAATACAAAAAATAGAAAGCCCTAAGGTAATATGTTAATTCTTACCAGATGTACCGTATGTATCCTTATATGCTAGAAGCCTGGCAGGACTGCAATGTCACAACAGACATTTACTGAAGTACCTGGGGAAATGTAACAAAAAGTGTTAGTAGAAAATGGTCTTTCAGCTAAATTACCTAATATATTTGCTAATGGTATCTGATTTAAAAGCCATAAAAATACTAAGTTAAAAGCACATTAGAAGATGTGGTATATTTATAAGTGTTTGTCACCTTGGCAACAAAAGAGAAATTCCAAATCTAACACTAGCTTTCATGGGCCAAGACCTTTGAAAATTGATAAATACCTGCTCTTTATAGCAATGATCTTCTTTCAGTGAAGAAATACCCCACTGTAAAAGGAAGTTCTTCACTGCACAACAGTATTTGTGATAGCTTTCAGTTGTGGTTTTGCCCTGTCTGCCCACAGTAGTATAATTTTTTAAAGTCTTGACAATTAAAACAATGTTTTCAAATACGGTAAAGCACTGATCTTTGTTGTGCCCTTTTTTGTAACTTCAGGTCTTAATTTCCTATATACAAACCAGGTTTGTTAGCATGGCACTGAGCTCTAAGCTGGCCTGGGTCAGATCTATAGCTCTGCTCTGATGGCTGTGATGGGGGCTCTTTTTGCCTGCCTAAGAATTGCTGTGCCACAAGCACTAAACTATGCATGCCTTCATAAATGTAGTACACCTCTGCCTTCCTACATGATATATGGTGCCATGAAAATGTGCTTTAAGACTAACAGGAGAGCTATTTACTCACTTGTAATGCAAATGCTTCCAGTATATTACTTCTGCATACAACTGAGTATAGATCCTTATTATGTTAATTCTCAAACCTCCACTGATTTGCCCACTGATCATGGATGGAGAACATAGGGACAGATCTACACAAAGAACTATCAGTAAACAAAAAGGTATTCATCCAGTGGACCTCTTTGACACTGTAAAGCTCTGGTAACAAGCTTCTCTGAGGAACTGGCAGTCAAATTAATCATGAGAAAGAACGTCCCCAAAACTAAGCATTATCCAGAATAATTGTCTTTCACCTGTGACACATCTGACAGAACTGATTAAACAACTTGGTCACAAAAAGGAAAGCAGTATCTATTGTAAGTTGGTAATCTCTCAGCAGAGGTGAAACCCTACGGATTTGAAGCTCCACGATGCCTTTAAGGGTTAGAGAAGCCTTTAGAGAGTTTTAGGTAGCACTAGATTAGATGCTGCTGAGCATCTCATATCCCATTTTTTTCCTCCTGTTTTGTAGACGTTTTCATTTTCCTTCTACTGTTGATTCATGAGGTTGACAATTGGCCAAGAAAGGCAGAGCACGAAAGTCAAGGGGAAGAACCAAAAAGGGCATGTGAAGGGCAAGGCAGGTGTAGAAAGCAGAAGGACTGAAAAGTGGAAGAAGCTTCTGTCAGCAAAACTAGGCTGCAGCATGCTCAGAAATGTGTTTTATACGTTGGGCGTGTGAAATGGAAGTACCTGGATTTTATTTAAGGCACAGTAAAGCACAGCTGAATTGTCTATGACCTCAGGAGACACTGAGCAGAAAATTTTATATTTATTTTTCATTCAATTCAAGTACCTATGGGAGAAAGGAAATGTGTGAAAATTGGAGAAGTTGCTTTGAAAGGAAGAACTTTTCATTTCAAAGTTGTTTAGGAAATGTCAGTGTTGGCATATTCCGCTGTTCCAAGTTTAAATTTTTTTGGTTTTTTTTAAATAGGAAATTAAAAACCACATATTACTAGTCTGACACAGATCTCCCCATGGAAGTGGTTGTGTCTAACTAATTTTCATGAGCATATCTTGCTTTTGTTAAAATGAATGAAGACTGAGAGTGTTAATCAGATTGAACCTCCAACCTTGTACAGTGTTTCAGTGGATTGAAGACCAAGCTAACAGCTCTATCCATCTCTATCTATCCATCCAGTTGTGTCCTAACACCTCTGGAATGAACATCTCCAGTGAACCACAGAACTGACCCTCATATTAGCGAAATTGCTTTTTACTGAAATACATGCAATTTATATGGAGCTGATAAAGGGTCTATTAAGACACTGGTTAATAGATGTGGTTGGAGCTATTTTTCAAGTATTGATAATAGGCTGGAAAAAGAGTTTCAATTAACTGAGGTAGCAAGAATCACATGGATAAACACGTGCTCTTACACTCAAGTGCACAATTTTCGCTGATTGATAAACCTAACACACCACTTGAGACTATATTCTAGTTACATCACTTCACCATTAAATTCTTCATTTACCCCCAAATGAATAGATTAACATTAAGTAAACTCCACTGAAAAATTGTTCCATTCAGTGAAGCTTTAATATAAAGTAGTACTAGCCATATAAGAAAATTAAAATTTATCATTTGAAGCTCATTATTTAAAATTTAAAAAAAAAAATCAAATTTTTTATTCAATAAGTGTTTCAAGATGTGCTTGTTCAATAAGTTCATGCAAATTTGCAAAGGACCATCTGCATCATATATATAAGATATATATAAACCACACAGAAATACCATATGAATAATTGAATAAATATTATATACAAATAATATATACATATTAAAAAGGTGATTAAATTTTATTATTAAGATGAACAACGACATTGTTTTAGCAAATCTGTATTCATATATCAATTGAATCAGCATTTTATATAAAAAAACGATGATATTATAGGGGCATTTCTGAAAGTAATTGAAAATGCAGAGAAGATGAAGTCACCTTAAGAAGTGGTGTAAAACCAGTACTGCTAAATGATTGTTAGGACTGTGGCCCAAATTTTGAGGAATATGGAGTTTGTTCTGTGAACACGAGATGACTGAAACCCACACTGTAATACCTCAAAGAATCTGGGCTCCAGTACACAAGGTTTGGCTGCGAGCAGAACCAAAGGCCAATTGCTAGTTGCTCTGTGCTTTTAAGAGGAGATGGTTTTCCATTATACCCAAAAGGCAGCTGTCACGAATCCTTGGAGAATATTTGGAAACCCTTGGCGTCATTAACAGTAAGAAAAGATAGGATGTTTCTAAATAGTCTTGTATAACTTAGGAATTCTGAACATTTGACTACATAGGAGAGATCTGTCAACCTCTTTCTTTTTCTTTCAGCATTAAAAAGTATATCTATTTTTTCAATTCCCTTTTTAGCTTTGGGTTTAAACTCTTACATCTGAAGAGCTGGGCATTTGGATGTATTCAGTTACACTGTGTCAATGAACTATGCTTGTGAATATTGGTTGGGAAATCAAATTCTATATTTAGTCACATTTTTGGGAACTGAGCAGCCATTGCTCCAGTTGTCTCTCTCAGATCTGCATGTGATTAATTCAAATTTATTTTTCCTTGTGGCTTACATACAGCTTTCATAAACACTGAACATACAATTTCAAACCTTACTGTTTTGTTTTGGTTATACTTCAGACTGCAGCTACCTCAAACCACTTCTGAGTGAAAACACAATGGCAAAAATGGATCTTTCCCTACAGATGAAAAGGCAATAAAACACAAACTCAAAAATCTATTTTTTTTGAGACACTGACTTTTTCTATGGCCTATAAATAATTTGCCATTAATGTGTAGGAACTTTTGAGAAGATGGAGCCATAGTCAGGCAGAATGATGCAATAGAGAGGATTTAAAACTCCCAGCATTTCAGAGACTTTAAAAAAAATAATTATTGTTGTCTTTAAGTAAATTAACAGTTTCCTGAATGATGGGGAAACCTTCTCTGGTGACCAAAGTTATATATCTTACCAGTAAGCACAAAACCGTTGACATAGATATCTCTTCTGAATGGTTTTAATAAAATCTGTGCTACAACACAGGGCAAAAATTACTATCCAGATTTGCAAGAACATGAAAACAAGATTATAAAAAAACCTTCCAGATCTCAAAGATCTGACCTGCAGAAGTGCTTGGCATTGGCATCTCTGGGTGTTTGAATCTTTCAAAAATCAGGCCCAGAGCCTGAACAAGAATGTCACCACAAGACATTTCCATGCTATTTGCAGATTTTCTTTACAATACCTCCAGCTTTTGATTGTGCTAAAGCCTTAAAAGCAAATCAGAGAAAAGACTTTTCTATTGTGTATTACAAAAGATACAAGCCAGAAACAGTAAAACTGAGGGAGCTATTTCCTAATGCACTCCTTCACATGACAATCAGTTTAGATCTTTTACTTTCTTTCTCAGCCAACCTCAGTTATAATGTACTCAAATCTAACTTCTTTTGCTGAAATATACTGTTGTAGGTGACCTACCCACTTTTAATTTACTTTGTACATTAAAATAATAATTAGCACCGCTGTACTATCATATGAGCCTGCTTAATTCTATAGTTTACGTGTACAATAAGTGCTGTACAAATAAAGATATTAACTTATGTGTATGTATACAATGTAGACAAAAGGATTATATATATATATACTTTGTAAAACCATTGGGTTTGTAGATTGGTTTGACATACGATCAGTGCTTACTCTGATGCTGGTTTTATCTGAATTCCAGCTGTCACTGGTGCTATAGGGCTAAGAAAGCAACAAAAGATTTATGTGCTTTGGAAAGCAAGGTAGGAATAGCTAAGTTTGTTTCCTAGGGTTTTCTTTAAAATACCATTCAAAATAAATTACTATCTAACAGAAACAGAAAAGACTATCAGTTTTTCATAGTTGTACATACAACAGCCCAGAGTCTCCCCTGGACTGCTATACTCATGAGTTGGATGAGATGAATTAAGACCAGGACTTGCCTGAAATGTTCCTTGTGGCTCTGATTTGTCATACTGCATCTACTTAGTAATCTAAGATAAAAAAAAGACCAATTAAGCTCTCAAGAGTATCCTTGTTTAGAAAGAAATTAATTGCCACCTCTGCCAGTGGCACAGCGTATCTTCATCCATTTCTGTGGTAAACCACTAGATGATTCATCAAAACCTTTACGCTTGCTGAAGAAGCCATGACAAGTTAACAGGAGCTTTGAGGAAAAAGGTATCCTCTGCTTTGCAGGACGGATGAGGAGAAGCGTAGGGGCTCTATGTGTTTCTGCATATAAAAAGTAATGCTTTGGGTCATGCCACAGATGCCAGTCTCTAGTCTTCCAGCCAGGGTGGCCTTGCTGCCCTTCTGACTGTGCAGCAGCCAGCAGGGCAGGAGCTGTGGTGGCCAGTATTGTCGTCCTGCTCATGAACTGTGCTGGCCCTGCACTGCTGGTGCCTGTGTTGTACCTCCCAGGAGCCACTTTCATGGCTTCAGCACTAAAACATGCCTTAGACACCTGAATTTCATTCACTGGATAAGTCTGTGTGATAAAATTCACCCATCTTGCTCTCCTGACATGTTTGCAACGAAGATGTGTACACAAGCTTAGGAAGTAAACCAACAGCCAACACTTCTTCACAGGCCTTGGATGAGCCACACTGGGGCACAGGAGCAGTAAGAAGCAAGGAACAGTGGAGGGTAAGAAGTGAATTAATTGTAGTGAAAACAAAGGGAGCTGTGGTGAGGAAGGAGGGAGGAGAAGTGTTTGACTGAAGGAGAGCCTGAAGAAAGATAAGAAAAGGTTTGTTCCTGAGTTTGTTCCCTGAGTGTTTGTTCAATAGTATATGTTTTCTCCCCCCCCCCCCCCCCAATTCACAAATCAATAATTAAAAGATTGTGTTAATTGGCAATAAATTAAATTAACTGAAAGTCCCTGAGCTGAGACTGTGTTGCCTGTGACACTGCAGAACAGCTGAACGACAGCCAGGGCTGTTGACAAGCAGGCCCCAAGGGGATGGAAGGGCAGCAAGAACGCTCTGCCTGCCAGCATGGAAAAGCCAACACCAGCAGCAAGCTCTGAGTGACACCTAACTGCTACTTCCAGCTCCCACCAGACACACTGGGAAAGCTCCTGAGAAATGCACACTGGGAAAGCATTGCTGAGCTGTTAAGCAAGCTAGACAGATAAATTTAAGGATAAAACTCTCCCTGCAGGAACTTTTCCAGAGAAATGTGGCCAACAAGAGTGACTGCTGTTACATGGACTTGTAGGAGACTATTTCCAGCCCCTGAATTTTCATACCTAATTATGAGGCAAGTCCTCCTAGCATAGTCAGGGATGAGACAGGTCCCTTCAAATTACATTTCAGGGCTGATATGTTCACCAGGTGCTCTGAATCTCCACCTTGAAGAGCCTAATTTATCTCTTTTCTGAACTGAGAGATTGTCTGAGTAAGCTCCCTAGGGTGAGGGTGGCCTCAAGTTCAGCAGCGCGACTCCTGCTCTTGAAATACTGTAGGTATCAATAAGTCCTGCACTTTGCCAGGATTGCTAATGAAAAGCCCTGCTTCCCTATCAGAACATCAGAAATAATGCTTAATTATTCTTCCCAGTCTACAACATTTGATTTTATTTATTGTGCTTCATCCTGACCCCACGTTAGCCACTATCTAGATATGTAAAGATAAAAGCATGTTTGAGATGGAAAAAAAGGCCTAGTCTGTGCACCTGACTCCTAAAGAGTCATACTAACCTATCAAGTGAATATCTCATGTTGAGGTTACCACAATGTAGTATTCTCAGCGTAGACAGAAAAAAAGGAAATAAAAGGCAGAAATAAAGAAAGGCAGTTGTGCAGTAACATGAAAAAGACACTTAAACACTAAACACCATTATTCCAGCGTATGGTAGGAGTGCAATTCAGTTGCCTAAACACAGGCAACTGATATCATTTTAGAAACTCAGGGGTATTTTGTCCCATGGTCAGCTGCAGTTGGGAAGGGCCAGGGTCTCCCAAATTACATCAAGCAGCACTGTGTTTTAGGACATCTCAACTGACCTTAGAAACCTTTGTTTAGGCAACTGAATTGTATCCTGACAGTTCTGATAGTTGCATGGAAATGCAAGTCATGGTGAACAGTACCTAATGATGAATTACACTGTGATTGTCTTACATGTTCAAAACATCTATACAATTTGCATTGAGGTTCAGCAATAAAAATTCTGCTGATACAGCTACATGGAATATTCAGTTACCCCAGGATTACTTGGCTTTGTAAAATCTGGTTCTGAATGCATTTGGCACTCTTCCAGGATGTAGAGCTGGGAGGCCAGAGATCAAGTGGCCAGAAAATGAAAGAGAAACAATATTTAGGAAACTTCCTGCACCCTATGCAGAGGAAGAGTCAAAGGAAAATAATGCTGAAAATTTGCAGTGATAGACTGAGAGGAGAAGAAAGATGATACCAGGAATGGTAAACAAAGGCAGGAAATAGCCTGCTGGTGGTGTTAGTTCTTGATTAGGAGCCCCTTAAGTTTTGGCTAGAGGGCTAAACCCAAGGAGGCATTTTGTCAGCCCAAATGTGGAGAGAAAACAGAAAGACAATAGAACAATTAGACAGAGGAAGAGAGCAGAAGTGAACAAACACACTGCCCCTATTACAGTGACACACAGCTAGAGCTTTGTAGCAATACTGCCCAGCTGCCTTTAGATCAAGTGAAAATGAGAAAATAAATCAAACCTTCTCTTGACTGTCAAGGGTAAAGAGAGAACTGTTTCTGTTTCAGCCACTGGTAACCCGATAGCTTGCCACAGTGTATTTCACATAAGGAAGTCTGTAAAGCAACATCCAAGTGTTCCTTGTGATTAATATTCCTTATGATCTCTAGCCACCTAATCGCATCGTGACCTCCATGAGGGTCAACTGTGAGAAGGGATGGGCTGTGGGAGCAGGGTGGGCTACCAGGAGGTGCTGGTGAATGATGGAGCATCTGGAGAGAACAAGAGCACCTCTGCAGACATGAATAAATAAATAGTAGCAAACCAAAGGCACTGACCTCAGGAATAATGCCATGGGTCCAGAGCAACACAGGGCTATTGAAAGAAGCAGGGAAATCTGTTCCTAACCTCCAGATGCACTGAATGTAGGATATGCTTTTTTATTTCAATTTAATCCAAAAAACTAGAGCATGAAATGCAGCACTAACCTGAGACACAGAACACTATCTCTGAAGGGATCCCCAGGATGCATCAATCAGTGCTTGGCCTGCCCAATATGCTGCATAACCCAGGACAGATATTCTGCACTGCACAGTAATTCACACATTCTGAAAGGTAACAACTGTAATAAGCTTTCCTGTGTTTGTTTGTTTGTTTGTTTTTGTTTTTGTTTTTGTTTTTGTTTTGTTTTGTCCCCATCCCCCCGTCCGTCCCCCGGTTCCCCCCCCCCCCAGGAATTAGGTGTATTCCTGCATATCTAATAGCCTGGACCATAAGACAGTCCCTCTCCCATCCAGATAAGCTTTGTAGGCACCACTGGGCTGAGACAGATGTGTCTGGGCTGGTGGGTCAGTAGATGTAGGTCTGTGCACACGGACTTCACATGATATTGATGAGGCCAGCTGGATCAAATACATACAGTGCCAATTTTCTTTGCAGCAGAGGGTTTCTCTGAATAGGTACTGTATGCTAACATGGAACCATGCAGACCTCCTAACCAACAGTTTACCCAGTGTATCTAAAATCCTTACTGTGGCTTTAAGATTTTTTTCAACAGGACACCTTTAACTGCTTATAAGCAAATTCATTTCCAATCTGTTCTATTTCCTCTTCTTAATCTTATCCTCTGAATATGCTTTCAGACATTAAAATGTCCAAGTTAAAGAAAATGGGCCCAGGCATCAAAATTGGTAATAGTTCCACACAAAAAAATCTGGAAGTCTGAACATGTGTACTACACACTTTTTTTTTTTGTTTCACCTTGAAGGAAAAAAAGAGGCTCTAATTCAGAAAAAAAAATGCTTTATTTCCATTTTTCATTTATGCAAATTACACTATGAATAAATAAATCTACATAATCCACCTTCCTGCTAGACAACTTGCAGTAACATTTGCCAAGAGAAAGACAGGCTTTTCTGATACTAATGCATAAAACATGCTGAATAAAAAAATTAAAACAAATCATATTGAGTAAACAGCTGCTGTGTAGCTCTGGAAAGAATAATAGAGGTACTGATGAGTTACTCAGGATTGTCTTGTTCAGTTATTTCAAACATGCTACCAGTTAAGGGTATATTGAAGTTAAGGTTTTAATAGAGACAGTCAGATCCCAAGCCATGTAAATCTATAGGTATTTTTCCCCTTCAATTTCCATCAAACAGGCATGTTAATCTTTCTGCTGAAGCACCCAATAGTGTCACTTTGTTGGTCCTGGAAAACCAATCTATTTAGCATGTAGCTGATGTGCTGTGCAGGGGCTGCAGCCCCGAGAAAGCAGATCTCTTGCTGTTGCAGGAAGCGCCTTCCCTAGTTTGATCAAAACTGATCTTTGCTCTGTGTGTTCTCTGTTCATGTGAGATACAGGCTTGGTGACTGTAAAGGTTGCCACCAGTCTTGAGACTGCCACAGGGGAAGGATAAAACAAAAATCAGTGGCAGTATGCTCTTTATTGGTATCCATGGCCTTCCCCTACTGTGATTGCGTAGGGTAGATGCTGAAAGGCAACTCTTATTCTCTATGGTCCATCCAGAAACTATGAAACTCTGATTGGTGAAACTCTGGTACTTGGACACTCTCCTCTAAACTGTCAAGTATCTTTCCACATTGGAAAATCTACTCTGGACAGCTGAATCCTTATGCTCTTTTCTCTAAAGAATTAAGACTATTCCATGGGGCTGAGTCCACCAAAAGGCTTGAGTATTATAAACTGCATCACTACATTTTTACATACTGTGATGCTTCATGGAATTCCAAGATATCTTTTCTTGGTGGAGAAATGCAAGTTCCTTACATGCTTCCTGGGGGCAGTGGAGTGTGGGATATACAAAGCCTACGGACTGAGTAGGAAGCTACCTAAGAAGGCCAGTAAGAAACCTTAAGAAAATATGATTTAATACTGTGCCTCTGCTAAGAAATCAGAGCCACAAGACTGGCACTAAAGCCATGTTTTCTAACAACTACCAACTACCTGCAGGAGAATAAATTCTATTTGTTTACTGTACAGTCTGGTTGTTAAGAGCATACATCTGGGATATGGTATGTCAACCCCCTCCAACAGGTGCCAGGAGAGTTTCACCTTGGTAGGCTATTTGGTGTTGCAGACTGAGTTATTTACTTGTCAAATCTGCTCCACCATGGGCGAAAATACCTGAATATACTTTGAAAGAGAGAAAAAGACTGATCTCCAAATAACCAGCAAACAGCCTTGTGGCTGTGGCATTCGGCATGGGCACCAGGTCAAATCCAGCTTGCACACAGTGGAAATCTGAAGGCAAGCCTGTCCCTTGCCCACTGGGAACTTCTTCCTGCCAGGTCTAGTAGGCTGGCTTGGAGAATGGTTTGCAGATCAGCTCCTTCAGGCAATATAGGATGAGAGAAACACAGCATGGCAGATACCTGTGCCCTTGGGGACCTTCCTAGCAGACAGTTAAAGGGTTTGGTGAAGTGAGGTCTGAATCCATGCATTCATAGGCTAAAAAGACTACATAAGTTAATAAAATTCCAGGCTTCCAAAACCTCTGGTATTGGATTTAAAGCAATGGATTCAAAAGCTTTCATTTTTAAAACCATTATTTTAAAGCAATCTTACAAGTGAAATAATTGTTCCCCTGTGTGCTCCAAACTCCATAGTTCAGTTTAGTTCTAGGTTTGGCAAAAACTAGAGGGTTTGAATATGGGCCTTAGTGACTGCATGATCATGGATCTTTGCAAGTTATTGATACGACAGACTCCTATGCACTTTATGACTTTTATGACCTTTATCTTGTACTCTTCTTTGAGCAATATATCTATTATTCCAAAACGCATGACTTGCTAAAAATCCCAGCTAAGTGATAACTAGATTCCACATACTCATTTATTAAACCACAGTTTTCACAATTTTCAGTCATCACTCTCAGTCAATCCTTCTCTCACAAAAAACCCTAAAATATGACCTTTCACGTGGCAGAAGGGCTCATTTCCCACCTCACCTTAACTGTGGCTGCATGCCAGAACACATTACACTGGGTTGGAACTCAACAATATATGAATTCCCACACCAGTGTTTTGTTCACTGTTTCTCTGACTTTAAATCTAGGATACAGTATAACCCAGCTGTGGAAACCTTGTGAATCAGCTTCTCATAGAGCAAGGGAAAGAAATCCCAGCCCCTCCACCAAACCAGCAGTACCCTTGTGATTGCTGGGAAAGAAGTCACAGGGAGCAGCCACAAGCACAAACTTGTTCAGGCTAGTGAGCACTGAACTTTGCCTTTGTTGAAATAATCAACAGAATCTAGATTTAAATGAATACACTTTGGAATGATAAAAACCAATAGCATTTCTCTTTCTCGTGTAACATCCTAAACGCTGAATAGCTTAGTCATAACCTCCCTTTCAAGCTGCTTCCTTGTTTCTCAGACGTGATGGACACGGTATTTCAAAGATAGCAAATTAGATATAAGTTTTCACAGAATCAGAATCAATTAGGCCAGAAAACACATCTCAGATGCTCAAGTCCAACCTATGATCCAACACCATGTCAACTAGACCATGGCACCAAGTGCCACATCCAGTCTTTTCTTAAAACACCTCCAGGGATGGTGACACCACTACCTCGCTGCACACCCCATTCCAATGTCTAACCACCCTTTCCGTGAAGAAATTCCTTCTAATGTCCAACCTAAACCTCCCCTGGTGTTTTGAAACACTATTAAAATGCCGGGGGGGGGGGTGGGGGGGTCGGGGAACAAAAACAAACCAACAGCAGGAGTTCCAGTTTAAGGACAGAAATACGATACTTGATTGGTTTTGCCTGAACACAAATCAACAACGAAAGAACATAAAGAGCAGGGGCGCGCTCGGCCCGGGGAGTTTGGTGTGACGCTGCAGCGCACGGATTCGCTCTCCGCACAGCACCGAAATCACACCCCGCATCACAGCCCGGCCCGCTCCCCAGCGGGGCCGTGAGGGGCGGCCGGGCCGGGGCGGGGCGGGCGCGGCCGGGTCGGCGGGCAGGGCGCAGGCGCGGGCCGGGG
>JAWWES010000081.1:24402218-24471397 GCA_035583135.1 Lophotriccus pileatus | reverse complement strand
GTCGGCGGGCAGGGCGCAGGCGCGGGCCGGGGCCCCGCAGCGGCGCAGGCGCGGCCGCCGGATCCCATCAGGCTCGGGGCGGCGGGAGCGCGGCGGGCCCAGCATGTCGGAGAAGAAGCAGCCGGTGGACCTGGGGCTCCTGGAGGAGGACGACGAGTTTGAGGAGTTCCCGGCCGAAGGTGCCGTGCCGTGCCGTGCCGTGCCGTGCTGTGCCGGGCGGGGCGGGACGGGACGCGGCGGGACGGCAGGCGGTGGCGGTGCCGCCCGCAGGCCGCGGCTGGGGCCGGCCGGGGCGGGCAGGACGCGGCGGGCCCGGTGCGCTGTGCCCGGGGTGCTCTGGGTCCTGGGCCGGCCCGCGGGGCCTTGACGCGCTGTCCTGGGCTGTCGCCCCTCTTCAGCCACACGGGAGCGGCTTCCCCGCAGGTCCCTGCCCAGCCCCCGCCCCGGTCAGGGGCTGCAGCCCCGTCAGAGCCGCGATCGAGCGCGGTCGTGATGCCCGTGCCCGGCTCTGTGTGGTGTCACGGCGCTGGGCACATCGCCCTGGAAGTGCTGTGTCATTGTGCCGGGGAGCTGCGAACAAGTGCGGGAGAAACTTGTCGCCTCTCGGCACTGGAGATGAGAATCCTCAGGGGAGAGGAGGGATGAGCGCTAGAAACTGAGTGTGAGGTGGAAACGAGTGTGAAAAGGAAATTGTGTGCTCCGTAGTTACCCTGAATCTCTTTACCTTTTGAAGCGCAGATATTTATGTGTTGGTTTGCTTTTTATAGGTACAAATATACTCATTAGGGAAGTTGAATTCAGTGAAACAACTCACTGTCCCTTTACAGAGATAATCTGGAAACATCCCTATTAGGGCATGTTTGTTTTCTATGTCCTTAATTCTGGGAATTGTCTCAAGCTGTGGATAATGAGAAATTATATATAGCACGATGGATGAAAAGTCAGAGACCATTTTCTGTAATGTCTTCATTACATGTGGTTTTTCCATGGCCTTAGGTATCCTGAATCCTTCAGTACTGTTAAAAATTGTATTTCTCCATTTTTTGACAGAAAAACTTAATAACATAAGTGAAATAATAGCTGAAATAGACTTAGAAGACTATCTCTTCTTTTTCATGTGTATTTCCTAAATAGAAAAAAAATGTTTATCTTAATGTAAGTTAAGTATTCACATTAGGGGAAGTCTCTGAAGCTCCTGGACCTTAGACTGGTCAAACCACTGAACTACTGTTACAGAAGGTGTAATTAATTCTATTTGGATCTAGCTGTGCTGCTAAAACAAAGTACCGTACAGGCTTTCTAGGTAGAACAGAGATTTTAATAAGAGTGACCACCAGCAAGGCTTCTTGTTGTTCTGTCTTGCAGAAAATAAGAACCTCTAAAGAGGCCCATTTGAATCTTCAAGTGAGGTCATAGTTCTGAGGTGTTATAAAGAGTGTTCAAACCACTTTGATTGTTACCTGCAGTGCTTAGGAGAGAGCCATGATAACTGTGTGCTCAAACCCATCCCACGCTGTTGTTCTTTCAAGTTAAAACACCACTTTCTATGCAACAGAAAAAACTTTGTGTTCTGTTACTCGGGTTTTAACCAAAGGAAATTAGATAATGCAAAGCTATATCAAGGGATGAAAACACTGACTCCTCGGGTTTATTCCAACTTAAAATTTTTCTTAAAGCAGTTTATTGAATCAAGTTTATGTATCAAAAGCAGACATATCCAATTTTTCTAGGACACTATGAAGTGTAGCATTAGTATGGTAGATTAAAGTGTATGGGAATCAATCACCTAAGAATTTTTTGTACAGTGCATTTCAGAGTATAAAATGTAATGTGTAAAATAATACAGGAGAGGATTAAAAAAACCCCAACTAAATCCTAAAAATTGCTTTTTGTTTCCCAAATGCAAAAATAGGACAATCAGTGATCAGTATATTAAAATACATTCTTAAGAAGTCCAGCCATGACAAAATTAGAATTACGATGTGTATTAGTAATACTTAAGGGCAGTGGGCTTTCAAATGCTCTTAATACTTTCAATCCCCAATAATGCTCCATTATTTTTTAATTTTATTCAGTCACAGGCATATAATGTAGCTGGGAGTCATAAATGTATCATGCAGTTCTGGAGTATAGTATCAACATACAGATGCTGTAGAATCTTGTAGCTACAATGACGAGAATGTAACTCAGGCATTATTTTCACACTCCTCCCCTCCTTTAGTGTGGAAGATCACATGGGCCTTTCTGACTCCTCCTCACTCAGTGTGATTTGGAGCACACTTTTGCTCTTATAGCAGGATTTTTATGGTCCTTTGTCTTTTCCCCTTATATAATTTATATGAGTAGGGAAGTTTAATTGTAATGCCTTTTATTGATGTGTCTTTAATCAGTTACAAGTGGATTTTTGTGTCCTGGTGAATCTCAAACATTAATTTTGTTGCCTGTCAGTGTTTTAAAAAAAAAGAGGTGAATATACAAAGACCAGGCTTAATTCTTAGAAAGTTAGCTGTTCACAGGGAATTAGTTTTTAATCTTTTACCCCACTAGTTTCCCCTCCCCCATACCTCCATCAGTGTTTAATGTTACTTCAGGCCTTAGACCTCAAAGTGTTCTGTAGAAGGGCAGAAAATGGCTCACTGAATGTAAGGGGAAGAACTCTTTAAATACACTAACAGACTTTGAGAAATACAAGTGGCGGAATTAGGGACTTCTTTTGTTCTGGCAACATTTGAAAAACTTGGTGTCGTTCAGTTGGGCAAAACTGAGAAACTCAAAGAAGTTGAATTAAGCCCACTTGTGTTTTCATGGTGATTCCAAGCTTTTAATTTTCATAATTTTTCTAAACGACTTTGATCATAATTTTTTCATAACGGTGCATTAAATGGGCAATAAGTAATTTGTCAAGAATGATGTGCCAGATTACTTTTTTATAGGAAAAATAGAAATAAGGTTAGCAAATGGGCATTTAGTGCTTTGCTTCTGTAAGGAAACAGCTTCTGCTGTCTTGGGAACTCAGTAATAGCTGGTTACGGGTATCAACTGCTGTTTGCAGATGCCTCTTTCAATTTGCCTTTACTTCTGCCTCATGGAGAAGATCTTGGCTTTTATCCATAGACTGACTGCATCTGATCTGAGTGAATGGAGGATGTGTGCCTCTGTTTTGGCAAAAGCATCTGATGCATATTTACTTTGTTATTCTAAAAAAAAAGTATTTAAATACAAACTGGAATCTCACACCTTTTGTTGAGTTTTTAGGAGTCAAGTACTCAATGTTGCTTTCTTTTTACAATAGTGTTACAGTTTGTCCATTTGTATACAAAATGTCTTTTATGAATGTGTAATCCTGCAAGGTGTGTAATTTTTTTTTTTAAGCCAAGTTTCACTTTTATTGTAATTCAAGAAATCATGAGGCATGTTTTAGATCTTTCTGTCTCATAAACACTTGAACGTGATCCAGACTTCTCTGTTAAGCTTAACAGAAGTCTGTCTTACCCAAAGGCTGAGCTAATCTGTCAGTAGCACATGGTACCAAAGCAGTGCAGCATACAATAAATAGACCTCCTTTTCTGTCTTTAGATTGGACTGGTTTAGATGAAGATGAAGATGCACATGTCTGGGAAGACAATTGGGATGATGACAATGTAGAAGATGATTTCTCTAATCAGTTAAGGTAATTTTATTTTAACTTACTGTTCTAGAAGGTGGGTAAAATGTTTAAAATGGCAATGATTAGTTAATATTTGAAACTTTGAAATCTACTTAATTTAAAAAAATAGAGATCTGAAATGGAAATGAGCAAAAGCTCTACTTTCTATTTAAAGCCTTTCAGAACCAGACTTAGGGATTATAGCACTGTGAAGTACAGATCAGCATTTCATCTTTTAATAATTCTAGTGACCCCTGGAATGTGCCTTATGATATTGGGGGACAGACTTTTGCTCTGTTACACAGGTTGAACAGTGCAGAGATCTCTGCAAGCTGCAACACAGTTCACACTTTCTCAATTTACCATTAGATCCTTTTCGAACAACTTTCCTGCATATATGTGAAAATTCTGAATTGTGTGCAAGGATTAATGGCAAGGCCTCCAAGATTATCTCTTCTGTACTATGTGGTATGCAAAGTTTTTTGTCTCTACCTTCAAAGAGTTCTTTGTCCAAATGGACACATTTTCTAGAGATCAGTGATCTGTAATAATGTTAAGGTTCTCTTCTGTGGTATGAGCATGCTGTTTATGAGCAACAACAGCAGAGTAATTGTTAATTACATGCTTTAAAAAAAGCGATAGCAATTTGGGTACCTCTAAACCAGTTGCTTAATCCTCTTTGTCACTTGTTTCAGTAATCCTTTACTGATGTATAATTATAACTTAAATTGTTTCAAGCATCAGAACAAAGCCAGATTTTATAATTAATCCCTCAGTATGTTGCATGAGGAGCAAACTGTCTGTAATACAGCCTGCTTAAACAGTTTCTGGGTTGATCTCCCTTGTACTCCATCAAAAGCAATTATTTTTGTATCTTCTACATGAAGATCTTTGGTATAGTTTTTTCTTATGACATTGAAAGACAGTTAAGCTGTAATATTGTAAAACAGGTTGATATGTAATGAAACAGACTTTCAAGAGATATTATAATACTTGATAAACATAGTTGATCCAGACAAACCTTCCCTAACTGGCCTTAATTGTAGCCTGCAGTGTTGGTGACTGTATGCTGCTTTGCAATGTTGCTTGGTTGCAATACGGTTTTATTTCATCTCTAGAAAGCAAATACTGCAGTCCTCTGTTTTCAAAATTCCACTACTAATTAACATAAACCAACCTGAAATATTTTTAGTGATTTGGAGTTCTGTTCTAGAGACACATATGCTAAGATGAGGAGATGAAACAGGGTGCATCTCTCTGTGTTTGGAGACAGGTGAGGAGCAGAGTGGGGACAGGCCAGGAGCGATAACAATTATAGTTACTGACTTGCTGTCCTGGCCACAACTAAGGGCAACAAAGCAATCCTTTCCCTCAGAATTGTTCACTGCAAGGTGTATTTCAGCAAAACATAAATAAAACTACCAGAATGCACTATTTTAAAACAAAAAGCTTAAAGTTGTCTTGGAAGAACATGCATTTAAATCAATCAGAATTGTTTGATTTAAGTAAATCTTGAGAATAATTGTATAAGATACTATTTTGGTTTTTCTAGGGTGTTTGGAGTTGTTGCAGGCTCATGGGTGCTGCTTTGGGTCAGAGAGCAATAACCATGATTAAAATATTTGAATTTTTCACTGAAAAGTCTCTTCTAGTGATCTAAGATCTAAGCTGAAGTTCAAGAACTACAGAGTAAGTGAGGTCAAGGTTACTGGTGTGAATCAAAAAGCAGTATAACGTTATATTGTATGGTGCATGTAATTTTTTAAAAAAATCAAACATTTAACAGAATTATATCTGTGTTTCAGTATATTTATCTCTTCTATACAGAGCTGAACTAGAAAAACACGGATACAAGATGGAAACATCATAGTTTTTGCGGAATATGGAGTGGCTTAACATGGAACTGTGGATAGACTATATTGAGAGAAGAAGAAAAGGTGGAAAATGAGAAGACACACCTAGTTCATTATCTGCTTGGATTTATTATTGTTTTGTATAAAAAATAAAGTTTTTAATCTTAGCCTCGTCATACATTCAGCTGCTGCTCACCTGGTACCTTGTATTTTGGTTCTGAAATGCTTTGTGTGATGGAATTCATGGACTTGCCTTGAATGCCACTAATGATCTGTCAGTGGCTGATCTTGCACCAGCTCCTATCATGGGGAGCTAAATATGTGTAACCAGAATGAAGACTAGTGAACATTTCTGTCACAGGGAATATGGAGGTGTCAAAAAGAAATAAAATACTGGTGTATTCCAATTAAAATATAGTAGAGATAAAAAGCAGTTTTAGGGAGTGATTAAGCTTGTTTTGCATCAACACTTTATTTCATAATTACTTGGGTGTTTTTGTTAGTAATTTCATGTGGGTGCTGGTTTGATAGACTCCAAAGAAAAAACCTGCTTTAAAGTGTCCTGTAACAGCAGAAACCCAAACTCTCCAATCTGGTCCGATAATTTCTCAGGCCTGTTAACGAGGACATCTCTCTGGAGGTGAAAGAAGTTTAAGCCTAGGAGTCTCTACTGAAATTGCCTCCAATTTGCCGGTTACAGCAATTCACCTGTATCACACAAACAGGCCTGCTGAAAACGGAAATCAAACTTCCAGCTCGTTTCACAGAGGCCAGCAGATAGTTGTCAGATAGATATGGCAGTAGTAGCTGGATTTGATTACTCTCTGAACTAGAAAACAGAAAGTGAAAATTGCAAAGCCTATGACCACTTCCATGAATCTTCCCCAAAGGAGCTGTTCAAACTAGTGTATGTAAAGACAGAGGGAGATGTGGCCATGACTCCAAATTTCTCTTTTTTTTTTTTAAATAAAGGGGCAAATACAGTTACATACTCATGGAATTTGAATTGGCTGCTTGCTCTTTCAGCAGTTCACTAGGGAAGCAGAGACTTAATTGTTATTTATAGTGAGCTTTCAAAATAAAGGTATTAGTTGATGGACATGCAATTATGGTATTAAATGCTTTAACCTTGTAAACTAAATAATCCCAGATTATTAGGTGGTGCTATATTATAGTGGAGGCAAGATTCACTGTGACCCTTACTGCTTTCTGAAGATAATTCTGTAAAGACTGAGACCTTCCATTGCCATCTGAATGGCTCTGCAAAACTAGATGTTTCGGATGGCGTTGGATGTTGTCGGTCTGTTCAGTTCTGTGCTGCTTGGGAAAATAAAGGGAGGCCCTTTCAAGTAGGCTTGCCCTAGGGTCATTTAAGTTGTTCACATTGAAATGCATGTCTCATGCAGCCCAACTCAGTAGAATACACAGTCCTCGAGTTCGTGTTTTGACAAGTAGGAAATGCAAAGTCTGTCTGTGCTGTGACAAATAGCAACACAAGCATCCTCAGGTTACTGTTGGGACTTTAAGAACAAAGTGCATTGAGTACAATTCTGGGATTGTTAGTGTTATTAACGTATGGGTACTGAGAAGTTGAGTAATGTGACTGACCAAAAGAAGATGACAAAATAATTATGGTGATGTCTGGTGCAATCTGGAGGGGGACAGCTGCTTTTCATTACAGGATTTTGGAAACCTGACTAAAGCAGCCCTGTCGCATCAATTGCTAGCAGCAGGAGGAAGCCACGGAGGTGGAAAAGCATCTTTGCCTCAAGAAATCTTTGTTTTTTCTGAGCCATAATTGCGTTAGTATCTTTTTCCACTTTTTTCACAAAAGCAGAATTGGAAGGAAAGCCTAGGTTGAGGTAGGCTGGTGGCTCTGAGCTCTTGCATTAACAGCCTTCAGCTGCTGGGTTATGATCTGAGACCTGGTGTTCTAGAATGAAGTTGAGGTGGTTGGCCAGGATGTCACTGTAGCAATTCACCCTAATGTACCTGCCCTTGAAATTTAGAAGTATCAAATCTTCCCATATCAGAAGAGTTTGCTTGAGTTTTTTAGACTGATCATGCTGGGAGAGGTTTCCTTTGGAGGTGTTCCAGTGATCCCTATTAGCAGAGGAATGCATGAAGTGTAGGAGATAGGAATGCTTTGGAGTTGTGAGGGAGGACACAATAAGTGAGGATAGGGATTTGGGAAGGAAGATCTGCAGTCTGGCAAGGGTAGGAATGTGGTGAAGAAAGAAATTTGATGAAGATTGAGTGAAGAAGAGGTTGGGCCGTCTGGTTAAGAAAGTAGGACACGTGGGGGGGGGGTGGTGAAGGCTGGCTGTAGGCTGTTGGGTAGTCTCTGTTCTCTGTTTTGAGAAGCAGATTTAGGTTGATGTTACCATGTGTTTGGGGACCTATCCTTCTCTCAGCCACGCAGTGGGACTCCTAGCCAGTATCTTTAGTCTGAGCTGTGCTGGGATATGTGGCACGTGTCTACCGCTCTCCTCTACATGAAGGGGGGGGGTATTTTGCAGTGTTGGAAAGGTTGACTTGCTCTGACCCAGATGCTGAGGATGTCTCAAGGCAAAGCACTGTTCAACTAACTTGGAGGAAAGCTCTGGAAGGTTCCTCATTGCTAATGAGTTTGACGCTTTTGATTTACCTTGGTCCTTAAGAAACCACACACATAAGAAGAAATGCAAAGTCACAGATAAGCACAGAAAATAGTGAGCAGTCCAAAGTAAGGCCTGTCTGGAAAGCCTTCAGTTGAGCTCTTTTGTTTCACAATAGCCTTCCTCTGGCCCTCCCTCTCTGCTAGCTTGCACAACAGCACTGACAGCTTCCCTGCATACTTCTTGGGTCACAATGTGTCCTGTTCCCCACTTCCTGCACTGTGTCCACGCTGTGCTGTACAGAATGAGTAGGTGTGGGTCTCCATACTGCAGCAGTCCATGTGTTTTGCAAATGCTCTAATACATATTCCACCATCCCTGGAAGAGGGAGAAGCGCTTTCCCCTTTTGTAGTGTACAATATTTTTAAGTGTTTGGTGTGAGACCCCAGGACCTCATCTTTCACTGGGTTTGGTAGTACATGAAATGCTCTGCACATTCAAGTGTTTCTTTAGTTTCAGTTACTGCTGTGCATATTCAGCATTTCTAAGGATCGGGATTTATGGGGTACCAAGTCATCCACCCAGAAAACAAAGAACATACATTATAACCTTTGCAGCTTCTGTAAAGAATAAGGCAAGGACTCCACAAGTGGATACCTTTCCCTGCTAGCTTTTTCTTGAACCTTATATTTTGTTATCCTGTTTTTCCTTGAACACTAATAAGGATTAACAAAGTCCCCTGAGGGAGGGGGTGCATATAGGAAAATAATGATCATAAAATTAAAGACTATGAGAATACATATGTATGGAAAAAGGCATTTATATTGCACGGAGTTACAGTTCCAGCATTTCTTATCTTTTAACTGTCTGACTTTACAGCCCTAATAATAATCCTTTAATGCAGGTATGATTTTGTGTTTGCATAATGATACAGCTAAATTTGATTTAATTTCAAGGCATGCAGGGAAGTAAGAAGATTGATGCCCAGAAAGTTTTTGTGATGGAATTTTACTAAAGAATAAATGTTATGTAACATTTCAAACACAATGAGATCCTTCAAGATGAAGTGTGTGATATAAATGTAAAATATTTGCAAACTATAATTTAGCAACCGTTTTAAAATCACAGTCAGTATTCCAACCTCTTACATGTGGCATGTGAGATCCTTTGTCAACTGAGAACTAAGGGCAGTGAATGTGAGATTCATTAAGTAATTATATAGGAACATTAATTTCAAATTAATTTCAACAGTTGTTTTAGACATTAGCAACCAAATTAGGGGACCAAAGGCAAACAGTAATGCAGCTTAATACTTTCAATAAATGAAGGCATTTGAAGTGATTTACATAAATCGGATGATAAGTCCTCATTTAATGGGCTTCCAAATGCCCCCACCTCCCCTTCCAGTTCACCTTTGAGCGTTTCCAGGCTGCGTCTGTGCTCTGCATCTCCCCAGCTCTCTTATTACATTGTGCTTTTCTCAAATCCTTCCTTCACTGTCTTCATAATAAACGGTCAGACTTTCTGGAATTTGTTAGCGTGAGCTGGAACCCTTTAAGGCTTCTGAATCTGCAGCGCTGGGAGGCATGGGAAGGGAAGGGAGCCACTATTGACAAGGCTCCCAGGAAAATAAATGGTGGAGAACAAAAAAAGCAGATTAGGGTATTGGGGGATGCTTGCCTACAGGCAGGGCAGGGAGACGAAAACCATCCCATCAGCAAGTGAATGGGTTACATGTAATGGATAATGACCAGCCCTTTTCATCTTTCCTGCAGTGAGCTCAAGGCTCTTAATGAAAAGGAACAGGCACTGGTCTGGACTTACATAGCACCTGATGGATGCAGGGCAGCTGGGTGAGTCACCCAGGAGATGAAACCATCCCTGCCAATGCTCCTGCCTTGGGTTCCTCCTGCCACGAGGAGAAAGAAGATAAATAAAAGCCCTTCCTTCCCAAGGGAGCTGGTAGTCTGTGTGATATAAAAGGGGAGGTAGGGCAGCTGAGGAGGGTGGGTGATGGGCTGTGTTTCCCTTCTCTTGGTATTGGTTTGCAGTGTCCAAATAAGATGCAATGGAATATACAATGCAAAACTCTAACAGCTACAAAGATTAAAACAAGGAATACTCCCAGTCACCAGGCTGTTTAGTGATACTCTCCAGCTGGCAGTAACATTGGGAACTTGTTTTTCAAGACTTGAGTGATGAACTGCTGCTATGCAGGCACTATTATCAGGGAAAGCATTGGGGTGGCTGGGTGGTACCAGCATATCCAGAAAACAAAGATGTAATCATTGTGTTTGTGCTTAGCTCAGTAGAGCTTTCTTAAACTAAAAAGGTCTGGTTCAGGTCAGAAATGCAGAAAGATACATAAGCTCTAGAAGAAGAGTTTGATCAATCTTACTCCGAAGAATTTAAGATGTTTGCTTTCCTCCTCCCTTCCCAAGGGAGTGTCCTCAATGCAGGTGAGCGGAGCTGGTGCTTGAACTGGCAGAGCTGAGACCCAAGCACATGTTCTTAGCTGGCATTTTGCCATGGAGGAGGATCCCAGAAGCACAGGGTAAACAGAAGACCATGGCAGCAAGAGGCAATGTAAAAAATCCACCCCCTTTTCCCTCTGAAGATTAACATAGGAAAGGGTAAAAATCCCTCCTACTCAGAAAGCAGCATCTGAGAGGGTTAGAGAGCATATCACATGTTGAATCTCTTTAAAGAGCAATTCACTCCAAGTTATACATTTGAAATGCAAGACCTCTAATATAACCAGTGGTGTAGATGGATCCATTTCAACACTATTGCTTCAGTGGCTTTTTAGGGTATGTTACTTTTTTTTTTTTCTGGGGCATATTAAAAATGTAGAGGGTGCTATACAAAGCAGACCTCATCCAACAGGTATGACCTCAGTTCGCTGAGTTTCCTGCTGCAGGGCCCAGCCTCTGAGCACTCAGTGTTGCACTAGATGTGGCTCTTCAGTCTTTTCAGAGCCAGGTTCTGGCTGCAGCTGATCTCTGGTACCTCAGAAGAGAAATGGGCTGTGCAGATGTGGCTGCAAGATAGGTGCTGTTGCCTGTGTATGTTGCCTACGGGGAGCCTTGACTTCAGCCTAGGAATGTGACTTTCTCCCAGCCTCTGACTTGACATTTCACAGATGAAGTATTAGCTGCTAAGAAATTTAAGGGATTTCACAAAAATGTGCGTTGGATTCTGTTCCTTGCTCTGCTACTCCATGATCAATGTCCATTAGAAGAGAGAGCAAAATAATGTTTCATTGCCTGTGAGCATCAGTAAGATTACGTTAGTACTGTACATCTTTCCAAGGCTGTAGTTTTTAGACATTACTAGGCTGAAGCTGGCCTCATTATAGCCTGTCTGTTCGCCTTTGTAGGTCCTTGCTGTCTGTACCACAAAGAGGGTCTGGAATGGCCTAAGCCAGCCTTAGAGGAATTATAGGAGTTAAAAGAATAATTATAAAACCAATGGTACAGATTTGATTGCAACTTGATGGAGCTGCAGAAACTGTGTGACTCATCTTAAATAGAATATATATATATTACACATATAAATAGCTTTTTTTTTTTCCCCGGTTCCAGTGGAATATTTAGAAATTGCTGTTTTTCTTAAAAATAACTTTGATGTTATACAGATATCTGGAACTTGAAGTTGCATTGTTTGTTGTGAAAACACACCCTTCAGCAGCAATTTTCTGTCACAGCAGGCATGCATGGTGCTTTTGCAAACACAGCATCAGGCATGGCCTTCCTACCTGAGACGCTCAGTGAGACCAAAACAATGCACAGGATACACTGCAAGAGAGGATGGAATGGGTTGTGATGGCCCCTGGTAAAACAGCTCAAATACTGGATGTTTGGGATCAGGCAGAAAAAAAGGAAAGAGGAGTCTCCTGAGTAAAGAAGTTAAGATGAAGCAAGGGACATTCTGGTTCAGCTTCAGTGGATAAAATGGACTGGATCCAGGTTGCATCTCGATTGAAAAGGTTAGTGTGAAATGAGCTCTCTTCCAAACCTGAAGAGCATACCTGAAAGGCATAGAGAACTTCACCTAGGAGACAGTTCAATGGTGGTCTAACTTCTCAAGTTCCTTTATGAGAGAAGAAAATTGTCCCATTGGGAGATGTTTCTTTAACCTTGCTATAAAGGCATAACAAGACTGAGAGACTGGAGGCTCAAGTTAGACTAATTCATGCTGTACATTTTTACAGCAGGTTCTAAATTGAGCCAGTGAAAGATTTTTCTCCCTCAGATGCAGTGGTCTGCCCACCATGGAACTGGTAATCAAGATTCCTTTTGATGCTTTGTGAGAGAGAGGGTGTAGGTGCAATGCAGGAATGGCAATATGGAAGGATGGACATCTTAAAGGGGATAAGTGCAGACGAGTGGTTTAATCCTTCCTCAGTATTGTAAGATCTCTAACCTTTTCCATGACAGAAGACATTGAATGAGGCAGTCTGCCTCCCAGGTCTTTGTCTCCTTCTGCTTTAGCTTCATTGTTGTCAAAGGGTGTTTGTCACTTTCACATTGATGTGGGATCAGAACCCGGAGCCTGAAAACATGGGGTAAAAATGGTCGCAGCCATGAACTCGAGGAATCACCCCAGGGTTGTTTGTGGTGTGTATGGACCTGCTCCCTGAGCACTACTGGACCACTGGGTCCTTCTGTGTGTACCTGGGCACTACTGGACCACTGGGTCCTTCTGTGTGTAAAGGGCACTCCCCCTTCTGAAGACTGCAAAGACGAAGATTTAAATAAAAGATCTTAACTAGATTCAGGCTTCTTACAAACTTTCAAAATACTGAGCAAGGTGTACCAATTCTCAAATATTTGATGTTTCTAAGGGGCAGTGTTTGGAGTCCAGTGGCTGGAATCCATCCTGTTGGAACCATATTGTGAGCTTCATCTACGTAAACTTGGAACATAGAAGTGATCTTTCCCCTAGGAAGTCATATTAACAAGAGCATTCAGGGAGCTTTCTCCTTAGTTTTGCTGAAGCCAGTTCCGGTGGGTAGAAGAGTCTCATGCTGGTCTCACCTTTGCCATTTCCACAAAGGTTTTGAAAACGGGAGAAGGGGTCAGGGAAGAACTACGAACTGACTCAAGAGATTTCTGACAGCAAGAATATTGTGCATATTGACAATGTAGCACTGAGGTGTCACAGGACAAAAACCACCTCAATATAGTGAAGGTCCCACATGCCTGAAGACCAACTGTAAGAGGTCATATTAGAGGGTCTTGCCCAGAAGTGCCAGCTGCTGGGCAAGACTGTCTGGGAGGAGTATTCCTAAAGTCAAAACTTCCCCTCAGAGAAATGCCACCAGTGCTGCTAGTAGGTACACACAGGTGAACTGTTTTGAACAGAGAAATGGTGATGGAGAAGCATTTTTGCCTTCATATGAGTGTATCTCCATGGTGCAAGCTGGTGACTTTTATAGCTACGATGAGTGACAAGCAACAGTGATCATCTGAGGCACTTCAGCATCAGCTTTGTAGTGAGCACCATTAATCGTCATCACTGATTGCTCTTATGAAGGTTCAAGTGATTGGAGAAACTGCCCCAACGTTCATGAAAGGAGTTGAACCTCTTCAACCTACTGCTGGAAAATCTTGAAAACAAATATATTGGTTAGTTTGGGAGGGGATGGGATAAGTCAAATACTGTGTTAGTGAGTTTGGAAAAACATAGAAGGAAAGAAAAATGTAATTGTAGAGACAACAAGAGAGAAGAGAAAATGCAGAAGAGGTAAAACCCACAATAGCCACTGAATTGAAGAGAGTAAGAAATGTGGAATTCAGGCTGTTGCCACCACCGGGACAAAGGATACTCTGTTCCCCAGGGAGGTACATGTTGCATCAGGATGAATGCTTGGGCCCAATCACCATGCCTGAGTACCAAGTTTCACCAGTGTCTGATATGCAGAACGGCACCAGGGCCTGGGCTGTGCCTCTCTGTATGTCAACATATCTGTTTTAGAAAGTGATGGCAAGCTCCCAGTTGAATGTCTTTGGGAAGAAACCTTCCCATGGGTAGATACTCCTCCTCCGGGAGGGTGTTCTGGTTTTGCTTGCTTTGAAATGTTGGAAATAGTTGCTGGTTTTCCAAGGACATCTCTCTGTGCAAGATGTTGCACGTCCCCACCTGTCCAGGGCACACCCTGGGGCATTAGCCACAATGTTTCAGGACAGAAATTATTGTTTTTCAGAAAATCTTTAGTTCCTGAAGCCAAGAGTTTCTGTGGGAATGTATTAGATTGAGTTAGAGCTTTCAGATCTGAGATCAGAATAAGTGCAGAAGAGAGTGGGAGATTATGGGCATTACTGACAACTCCTTATCCAATGGCAGAGAGCTGTTGGGTGGACTCACCCACTGTTGGAGAGTCTGTGATCTGGGTGTAGAAGTGGCAGCCAGATCCACTGGTGATTTGCCAGGCAGCATCTTTGTCACTTGTCATGCAGAGTTAGGATTAGGAATATTTCTGTTCTTTTAAGGAATTCACAATCTGAGACCCTGATGGTCATTTTTATTTACTGAATTTATAGCAGCATTGTTCTCACTATCTTCAATCACACAACGCTTATGCATCTGAAATTTGTACCTTCTCACAAAAAATACCTTATTTTCTGCTTTTCTCTGCCAAAACAGTCTTGCTTAGTTTGCCAGAGTTGTTTTTTAAGAGGCTTAAAGACCACAGGAGACTTTTGATCTCAGTACAACCCAGAAGGGCCCACATTTTGACACACCTCCTGTGGACCCTGTATCTTCCAATCTGCCAACTGTCCTTCCACCTCAGTCAGGGACTTCGATAGATGTAGTTGCCCACAGATTTTTTTATTTCTAGTGTGCAAATTAAAAACTATCCCCTGCTCATAAGTGGGGTGAAATATAGGAAGGAGTGTTGGCCTGGAGGAAGGTGCACAGAGCTCCAGGACACCAAACAATAGAGGGGAACAGCAGGCTCCCCTCAGCTGTCATCTCAGAGGGAATGAAGGCTTTGGACTGGGGAGAAGAACAGACATTGCATTTTCAGCAGAGATAGCACTATCACAGCACAGTACACCGTTTTCAATATTCCACTTAACTACTACTGCTGGCACTCTTAGAATTTGCAAATAAATGAATTGCATGCTATTAATGATCAGTAGAGATTCCTATTAAAGTCTTTCATGTTGGCAGAGGCCAATTCTCCCTTGCATAGTCACCCTTTGCTTTGATGACTTTGAAGTTGCATTTCTGTTTCCACTGAAATAAAACTGAGCAAAGGCAATATTACAGTCACAGGCCTGTGTTTATTTTCATTGGGAATGCATTAACACTTCAAAGAAATAAAATCTGCCCAAAAATCACTGGGTGATCATCAGAGCAATGCTCAAATAGGGTTGTGAAGTCACAAGGTGGAAATCCACACTCCTGGTTATGTTGAGTAACAGCAAAGGAAATGTCCATAAAATAGGAGGTGTGCAGAACCGCATTACTTTAAGAGCCACGGAATCACACACGTGGTGTCAGGGAGTTGGTACTGCTGATTTTGCCGGGGATTCAGCAATTTAAGTAACCTAATCAAGTGTCATAATTAATTGGAGGTTCATTTCCTTTCTTGGAAAACATTAAGGGTAGTCATTGCTTGCTAAAAACAGATTAACACTCCCCACAATGTCATGAGGGTGTTTCTGCCCCTTGCTGGCAGGAACCCATTGGCAGCAGGCACCTGGGGGACAGAGTGGCCAGCCATTCAGTCCTTGAAAAGGGATGCAATACCCTCACACACGAAGGGAGCCCCATGGGGAGGATGATGGGGCTTTCGTGACAGCTTCACCATCCGCTGGCAAGCTGCCCTTGATGCCAGAGCGGGATGTGTATTGGGAAGCAGCCTTACTTCCTTCTTTGTGCAAAGGGCTGAGATGCTGGGACCTTATAATCCTGACCAAGTAAATCCTCCCCTCTGCGGCTGGCAGCCAACTCATCCCCTGCACAAGGAAGACCTGATTCCTGTCCTCAGCTACGTGCACTGCTGGGACCCTGCAGTCCCTGCTGGAGACCCACTGCCCTGCTTGCAATGGAGACAGGAGAGGCTGAGCCTGTGAAGGCAGTCCAGCCCCACACTGACAACATTCAGCTGTGTACAGGTGTTTGCATCTATGTGTAACAAGGATGTCCAAGTGCAGAGGTGCCCAGGTGTGCTCCTTGCACAGGTGGTGGGCACTGCTGGTGTGAACTCTTGCTCCTTCCTCCCAGTGGCACTTGCCAAAATGCACATCTAAAGCTGAGCAACAAACACTCTCTGTGGAAGAGCGCAGTGCCAGCAAAGGGGATCACCATTGCAATGCTCTGTCCAGATCACAGGCAAGTTTGGTGGTGTCAAACACTTCCTATTTCACATGTAGAGAGCAAAGCATTACTTCTTTAATGTGTTTTGAAAATACATTTTCTGGATTAACCCATCCAAGAAATATCACTCTCTCTTAACGTTTGGCAAAAAGAATAACTCAATCCAGAGGAAAAGGTTTTGCAATTTTATTTTAAGAAGCACTTGGAAAATAGTCAGTTTTATTTTTGAATGAAATTTAAGCAATGTTAAAAATCTTCAATTCTTGCAAATCAGAATTTCTACCCTCGAAAAACACAGTATGGTCTCCACTGAGGAGATTTCTGTGGGCTCTGCAGAAGTACTTTCACCGGGTAGTTCTACTATTGTGCCAGTTTAGTGTAATCATTGTAATCAGCCAAACCAATTACAGAATAACAACCTAGTATATGCATAATATTCTACGTATGTATTAGGGATGTTCTGTTAAAATTGGTAGAAGTTCTTTAATGGGAAGAAAGGCCTTCATCACTATTATTTTTTTTTTTGTGCTTCATTTCAGTGAAGAGTTAAATACAGTAGCATTTATATTGTTCACCTTGGAAAATATTTGTGCTTTAAAATAACACTTTAAAGCTTCAAGCTGAAAACACTAATGCACAAGAGTGACTTTATTTATACATTAGGAATATTTTAGTCAAATGGTCTAATGTTTGCAGAACCGGATTCTGAAAAATAATGTACTATTTTATGTTGTACCACTATTGGTGCAAAAATTAATGGATGCTTTATTTAAATCAGGCATTTAGAGAGAAGCTTTGTAGCTTGGCTGTTTTGTGCTATCATACTGTTGGAAGAAACAAGTAAATAAAATATGAGGGAATGAGAATTGAAAATAGAGGGAATGAAATGTACACATGTGAAATGTTCAAGATGTGAGGCACACCTGCTTCAGCCTGAAATGTCCCAGATTCAGAGAAAAGGCAATTTGCAACCTTCCCTCTGACCTAGGATTTAGTAAAACTCTTGATCCGTCTTTTCACATCTAAAAAATCCTTTCATCATTTTGGTCTCCATCAACCCCAGAGGTTAAATTTTCCCTTTCAGCTCCGATTATCACAGATGTGGCTCTGTATGAGCAGAGACCCCAGTTTTATCCAGGACTGCCCTCTGCATTCAAACTCAAATGCTTTTTCTTCCAAAGCTCACACAGACCAATTTGTTTAATGCTCTGGATATTAAGTATAGTTTTGCAGAGAGTACGTGGGACTTTGCTGAAGCCAGCTCACTTTTAACTAGAAGAGTGAACAGTCTGTGGCTCCAGCAGGATGGCAAGCTGTGCTTGTTCAGATGCTAGAAGGATGAAGCTGAGATAGGTAAGCAACAGTACTCGATGAAACCCAGATAATGCTACACACAGATATCCATGTTTGTTTCTGGCTGTGATCCTTACTAGACTTTTTATTAAAGATCTATATAGCTGGTGATGGGAAAATACACCACCTGCCTCCATGAATAACACTTCTTGACTCTTTTAAGATTAGATTTTGACCTCAAAGTTGTGGTATCCTTTTCATTGCTGTTTCTGTCACCCTTGAGTAGCTGGTGTGGTCTTGATGCCATCACAGTAGGAGAGGTCCCCAGGTACCAACTGTGTACCAGGTACTGTGGATTTGTAGCACACTCCACTGAGTGCTGAGTTGGGTGAGCTGTAGCTCAGAGCCAATGCAGTGCTCTTAGGTGGTTTAGCAGTTTCTGCCATCATTACTGTAATTTACTGGTAGCAAAGCAAAACATTTATTAAAAAGAGAATCTCCCATTAAAACACATAGCTAAATAACTTTTATCCTGTCCTGTCACTTTGCAGTCACAATCCACCGTTTCATGGTTGAGCCACCAAGATCTGGAGACCACCCCTCCTCACACAATCTGGTGGCAATACTCAGACATTTCACTCAGAGGAGGATCAGGGAGTTTCTGAAAAGCAGCAGAGCTGCTTGTGTGGGAAAGCTAGGAGCAGAAATACCATTGAGAATGAACTAACGACAGTCACAACCCTCTACCTAAAATAACGTCTCAGTTGCTCAAATTGCGCTGTCACCACAACTATAACTCCTTCCCTGGCCTGAGGTCTTCACAGGGATGTAGAGGGAACAGAAAGATACCCCATGGATGGAATGCTTTGTGCTCACCAAAATGGGTTATTGCTTTCCTGAGTAAATGCAGTGTGGACTTGCTGAGAAACATGGGTGATGTAAATGATGTGTGGTTTTCTACTGCATCATGACCCATTGGAGCACAGCATCCCCTTGTGAAGACCTGACCATCTTTTTTTTCCCTGTATGATCTCTCTGCAGCTGTCCAACTCTGCTTCCTGCTACAAACATTCCTGGGCAAAGCTTCATTATACACTTTGTGGTTCATATATACTCTTTGACAAACAGCTTTCAAAAATGGTATCTGCCTTTTCTTCCTAAATAGACCCTTTTACACAATAACTGCCATGCGTTTCTGACTGTGAATATGTAAATAGGGAAAAAAGAAAATGCATCCACTGTCACACAGAATAACATTGCAGCCTTAAACTTCCGATTCATTCAGAATGATTTGCTAACATTTGGTCCTCCAAGTTGAAGTTCCAAAATTGCTTGTCTTGTGCAATTTTCAAACATTCCACCTGCACAGAGTGAAGAAAAAATAGCTATCTCCAAGAGAGAGCAAACTCCATTTAAAGTGTTTTGCAAAGTACTAAATAGCTTTCGTATTTCAGATGAAGAGCAGGGAATATGTCCTTTGTGCTTACTAAGTACTTGCAATGTTGTCTATTCCAGGTAGTTTAAAAGATACTATAACATTCAGCATTACTGTGACTATTTATCAAAACCACAACCTTTGTATGATCCATGAGCTCAGCGGGTAAAAATTTAATTTCTGTTGTGTTTAATTTCTTGAAGAATTGAAATAATTTCCATTAAAATTACTTTGAAAGACTAAAGCTTTCTACAGTTTGCTTGCAGAATACCATTTCAACTATAAAGTGCTTAGGGTATCATTCAACAAAAAAGCTGAATATCTAATTGTAGTCAATTATCCTTACTCTTAGGGCGGGTATTGCCTTCTCTACTCTGGGTCTTCTGTCAGAAGATTTTTATGGACATGGGCAACTATTTTTCCATATGTAAAGACATTTGCAGAGTGTACTTTGTAAAGCAGGACTGCTATTTAATCTGACAGGTGAAGGGTGACCAATAAGGTCTAGTTGTACAACAGTCCTGTTTTCACAAAGAAAACCAAATTTACACACATGCAAACCTGAACTACAGAGGATGGTAAAGAACAGGCCCAGTAAGCCTTGTGCAACTCAGTCCAGGCTCAATAGGGGGCTGAAACTCTACAACAATTATTTATTTATTAATAAATATTTTATCTGAGTCAAGGACTGTCCTTACAATTTGTAGTAAACTTGCCCATGCAATGGGGGACTGCAGAGCTTATACACCATTTTGGTTTATACTATATTCTTCCCAGAATATTGTTGGTTTATCATCGGTTTTTCTTAACAACTGTGCTTTTATGAGAAGGAGCCATAGTTTCTCATGATGCTTGAGAATTCAGAAACCTTTGAGGCCACCTTGTATTAGGTAATCCTCCCAAATACCCATGCTTCCTGAAAACATCTAAATTATTCCCATGCCCTTTAAATTGTTTAAATCAAATAAATTTTCCCTTTAAAACAATTTAAGGCTGCACACCAAATTTTTGCTAATTGATTTGCAAGTGATTTGTATGTGATGCAGCCTGGAGCTGGATATCCTGCTTGGAGCTGGATATAAAGAATCGTGTGGGTTTTTCTGTAGACTTGATGTGTTGAATCCAGGTCAAAACCTGTAGTCAGGACAACTGACACTGGAAAATAAGAACTTTTCTTTGGCAGAAGGAAAGCAGTCTTTTGAATGAGGGATGCTTAATTTGTGAATATGACATAGTGCAGATTTCCTTGCCGTATTTCCAGCATTTTGTCTTGCCCTCTGGGCTTGAACTACCAGGAGAACAATTTGTCTTGTGGTGTTTGGCATTTCTGATGATGATGTCAGAGTAAACAGGGGAGAAAAAAGGCAACTGGAAATAAAAAGGATGCCACATGAAAATCAAAAACTAAGGTTAAATTTTGGATGTCTTTTATTTTAGGTCCTCACTTCTCTCTAATATCAGCTGAAATGTATGACAGCCAGTTCTGAAGGTAGATCTCTGTGGTATTTTCCAAAACAACCAAGAGTCACACAAATACCCTGGGTTGAAGTCTGGTTCAAGGCAATGTGAATCACTTCAAGCTCTGAGCTGGTGTGGTCACAGAACATTTGGCACCCAGACAAAATGTCCTCCACTGAGACGTGCACCTGCACGTCCCCCCATCTCCCGTGAAGGTGGTGCTGTGCTGCTGAGCCAAACACTTCTCTGAGGAGCTGCTGCAATGGGCCCTGCCATCAACAAACACAAGTCCAGAGTGTAAACTTGCAGCATCCCCAGGCAGGTGAACCATTGGTCCCCTGGAGCAGTGACTGTGGTGCTGGCTGAGAGCCAGGCCTGATGGAAAGCTGAGGTTTACAGTTGAAGTAACAGCAATTTTCCCTGGTGGGAAGTAAAATCAAGGATGATTTTTGAGTCATCTGCTTAGTGCTCACTCGTGAATCAGAACTGATAGCTGGTGGCTGTAGCAGATATTTCAGCCCAGCCTCTCCAGTTTTTCTGCTGTCAACAGATGTTGTTACATGGGTATGCAGCAGAATAAAACCTTTTAATCCAGAGGAGGTAGATTTGATGGAAGAGAACTGAATAAGGAACATTACAACAGTGTCAAAAGACATCCGGAAACGAAAAAAGCCATTACTGATTTACCAGTACTGAGTGAGGGCCAGCAAATGCAACAGCTCAGTGAGAAACCATGATGATGTGCCCTTTGTGAACATGAGGCTGTCTCGTGGTGATGCAAGAATCTCCAGCACTGTGGCCAGAAAGTCAACAGGACTTTTGTTCCCAGTGTACTGATCAAACACCAACACAGGCTCTGTACCGTGCAGAAAATGTCTCCCTGATCAGTTCCCAGCAGCTTAGGAAAAGTTCACAGCCAACTGCTCAGAAACAGCAAATGTTTGGCTGCACTTATGGTAATTTTTCACTCTCTGCTCCCTCTGTGTCGAAACAATTATGTATATTCTTCAGAGTCGATAAAGTTACTCAGCTCCAAAGCCAAAAACATGTGTTGAAAAGCCGAGGTTCATTAAAGGCTCTTTCTTGATTCCAGCCATTTCACACACATTTTCCCTAAGCTATGGCAGGCTTCCAGTGTGGCTGAATCCAAATATTGCTCCTCTCACAGGCACATAGTTTGCCAAGGCTCAGGTTATTCCTTCTCCTTGCAATGCAATGTTTGTTACTGACCACTGCTGTGTGGAATGAACCAGCTTGGCTGCTGCGTGTGAAAAAAATCTTACAATCCTTCAGTTTTGGTAGTTTTGACATGTTTTTTTGCATTTATTTGCACATCTCTAAGCATTATTCAATTGTCAAACAATCATGAGTTGGTGGTGAGGAGGCAGGTAAATTATAAAACTGAATCGGCAAGATTTTCATTTGCAGAAAATAATTTGCCTCCACTGTAATGCATGTATATGTATATATTGTCAGGTTGGTAAAAAGAAGCGTTCTCTCATTTCAGCAACCACTGACAAACCATGAATTTAGAGCACCAGGTTATGGAGTCCAAAGGAAAGGTATCTGGTCTTTTTTTTTTTTTCAGATTCAAAGAGATAAGACCCACTGCCATTGGTTTTAAGCTACTTTTAGGCATTCTTGCTTTGGTCTCTTCTTGGTCTCCTTCCACAAGACATTTTCTCTCACTAGATGTCCTACACTACAGGTTGCAAAGCTTCCAGGGTCCCTAAAATGTCAGTGGATTGACCCTTCTCAGCCCTTGACGAGGAGGTTCAATCAAGCATTAGAGCAGGTTTCCCAGGGAGTCTGTGCAGTTTTCTTCCCAGGACAGCTTAAAAACCTGGCTGTATAAAGCTCTGAGCAACCTGACCTGATCTCAGGATGACCTTGCTGTGAGCTGGAGGCTGGATTGAGACTTCCTGAGATCTCACGCATCCTACGTTATCCTGTGATTCAATGCAGTGCACCAGGTCAATATGGTATGGTCTACTTAAAGTTGCAAAAACTTAGAGGAGGTTCTTTACTGGGACCTAAGAAAGGAACCCTGAGTAGAAAAGCAGAAAAAAATTCCATCCCTCTGCCCAAAAAAGGTGAGTGACATGTGTTGACACAGAGTCTCTTTCTCTTCATCCTGGATTAGTCAGATCATCCATAGCCTGGGTGTGTGATTTGAGCACACAACACTGGCACATAGTTTCAGAAGACCCTGCTCTGGTTGTACAGGTTAGGTCACAAAGTGTCTCTGCAGAGGAAACAGACTCCTTCTAGTATTAACCACCATCATGCTGGATATCTGCTGGCACCTCTGTCCTAGCATCTTTGGCACACCCACACTTCGGGCATCCCTTGTGCCTGCTGTGAGCTGACAGCAAGGAGCAAGAAACTCAGGTCTCTACAGTTGGTGGGTCAGGATAAGGCCCTGCACAGCTGTATTTGTGCCTTAATGGAGGCTGGTGGGGCAGGGAAAGGGAAATTTGACCCTGAACATTGGCCGTGGGGCTGCTTACAGTTTTCAGCAGCTACTCAGATGATATGACCATGTCAGTAATTTGCCAGTATCAAATAGCTACTGTGAGCAGGATCTACCAAGAATGACAGAGATCTAAATACTGAGAAGCTTCAGTTCTGAATATGGGACATGACGCTGAAATAGATGGGGTTTGTAGCTTCTTGTGATTTTTCACTCTTATATTGCAACTATTCTGGACTCATGGAAACTCCTTGATACCAATAGGATATTGGTTCAATCAGGAGGTGATTAGATATGTAACCAAATCCAGTGTTGTCAATTTTTAGGTACTTGTTGTGACCATGAATCTGTTCTACTTACAGCTCCTGTTGCTCTTGTTATTTTTTAACTAACTTTTTGTGTGAATGAACAATACATTTCCAGCCCTTATGGCTGGAGAGGAAAGCCTGAGGTCAAATAACTTGTGCAAAGATGCCAGCAAAGGAGATGTGTGATAACAAATGGGTTCTCTCTCTTGCTTCTAATTTTGTCTAAGCTGAACTCAGTACTGCCTAAGATATGTTGTCACCTATAGGATTTTCTCCAATCGTTGAACATGGCTGGGAAATTTGGTTTTTTGTTGATGGTGCCCCCATCCCGAGACCTGTTTGTTACCATATCACATTGCTGAACATTATTCTGCAACTGTGATGCCAAAGAAAGGGCTTGGGCAAAGCCAGCTAGCTTAGCTAAGGGGCTGAGGATGCTGATCTACACTTACAAAGTCAGTTTTGCTAGTCGAACTCAGGATAACTCAGAGTCCTTTCCATCCGCCCTTACCACCACGTGGTAGCACAGCAAACCCAAAAGGTGTGGCCATTTCCCCACCATTAGGGTGGAATGAAGTCCTAGGTGAAGCTCTCCACACAGGCACAGCCTTGTCCTTCCTTCACAGCTGGGAGGTGATATCTGTATTTTCCCCTTTTGAATGCTGTAGCAACTTATTCTGTAGAATTTCCTTTCTTGCACCCAGGAGACCTTTTTCACTCCCTTGCTTAGCCCTCCATTATAATTTTGCTGCGGAAGTAGCTGGCAATTTTTATGTCAGGGTTGCTGGGCACAGAGCAAGACCTGGATGATAAGAACAGTAGAATGAAGGTGTCAGATAAACACCTTTGCAATGCCTTAAGAATTATCTGATATCCCCCTTCCATAAAATGAAGGTGTTTCCTCAGCCCGTATATACTGATCACTCGTGGCCACTGACACCCCACTGGCCAATGAGCCACCCAAGAGATTATGTGGACACACATTCCTAGAAACAGCACTGGGCATGTGTTCCATGTGGGCAACTGAGGCAGTTAAATCATCCTGGTTATCGTCCCTTTCACTCACCCCCTGCCATGAAAAACTGCTGCAGAGACGGGAGAGGAGGGGAGAGGGAAGGGGGAAGGGGAGCTCTTGCAGGAGTTTTCACCTGGATACAGTTGCTATAGGAACCACTTACAGAGCATCTTGGTGCCTCCACTATACAAGAAAATTTGCTTGCCCTTAATAGTGGGCAAAGTGATTTAACCGTGGGTGTAGACATTTGGCCCCTCCTCACCCCCAATGGGACAGGAGCTCCTTGGCTGGGGCAGTGGGGACCACTGGCACCTGCAGCAGGTCAAGGGGCTCTCTTGATTGACAGGGCAGGACATGGAAATAGAGATTCTCTCTCTGCATCTGCAAACAGCAGTGGTGGTGGTCAGAGTGTTGCTGAGGTTAATGGACAGTGGTGGAGGGTCTGTGGTGGACAGGGAGGATAAGAAGCCAAGAGATAGCAGTAGAAATCAGGATTTTTATTGCAAAGGGTGCAGGAATAGAGAAAGTGCATGTATGCTGTAGAAGAAATGGAGTAGAGGAGAAGATGAGAAAAGAATTCAAAACTGTAGGAGAGAGGCATGGCATTAAAGGTGGAAACCTTGGAGTGTGAAGCAGTGTTAGCGGAAAAAGCCCATCTTGGTGTTTGTAATGTGCTCTGGTATCCTTGGATGAAAGGCTTAAGTAGAAAGAGCAATGCTGTGTTTTTTAATATAATTTTGATAGCTTTTGCAATAGCTATTAGTTTCAGTCCTTGAAGCCTCATCTTGATGGAAACTGCAGTGGTGGTTCGGTGTCATTATCCTGCTGCCGGGTGTACATTTGTACTTGATGGTGCAGTAGAAGTGTGGAGATTGCAGCTGCTGGAACAGGGGCTTATCAGCTGTATATTAGGGCAACTCTCGACCCTCAGTTTGTGGGGAACCGCTCTTTGGCAGCCAGGAACAGACCACAGACAACAAGTTAATGACCTGTTCTCACAAGTTCAACAGGAAATGTAACTGCAAAATTGACATTGCTGGCAGAGCCTATATCAGAGGAGAGCAGTACTAATCACTGTCAAGCAGTGAGGGGAGCCTATGAGGCAGGGAAAAGATTAAACTGAATTACATGAAGGACACCCAAGTTCAGCAAAGCACTTGAGTGGGTGCCTAATTTTAAACCATGACTAGCACAAAGTATGAGTCAATTTGGAGTGATCACAGAAGGAACAACCTAAGGATGGCTCAACAGAGCAGTGTCGCTTAGCAGGAGCTCAAACGAACAGAAGAAACGCAGAGGCAAACTTTAAAATGACTCAGAGTAGGCAACAAGTAGATGAGCAGAGGTCAGGTGGTGAAGTGCAACATGACAGAGGAGGAAAATGACAGCAATAGGAGTGAATTATAAGCTATTACGATAAATGACAAATGGATTATGGTAAATCATTTTGATGGCCTATTTGTAGGCTGCAAATCAACAAGGGTTGGAACCTATTTACCATAAGATGTACTTTAACTTCACAAATTAATGGTATAACCCTAAACAACTTCTGCTAAATACACCACTTCACAAAATTACACAATTTAGGTAAGGAAACCTGGATTTCACATGTCAACTGATATAAATACAGTACTGATATAATTGTCTTTTTTCAAATATATGCATTTAAAAAAACTCCACATAAACTGAGCAAATGAAAAGTTTATAGACTATCATGTGCTGTTTGTGCACTGCCAGCCGAACTTGGATTGAAAGCGTTTTTCCTATAGTCAGCTCTGCAAAGGTCTGCCACCACAAAGGTCCTGACCTCAACAATTATATATTTTTCTAGATAGATATTTATGCATAGTTTTTTTCAAAAATATCCTGCCACTACTGCCAATGTTTTTTGCCTAATCCCATAAAAGGCACAAAGCAGAGCATTTGGTAATAGCTGGCAGCCAGTCATACACCAGCAGCTGACATGCACAGGACTACTTCAAGTGGTGGTATGTGTTAAAAATACCGGCAGTGGTGGTCTGCTCCCAGCCATCCTCTGTACTGGCTATAAGTTTCCCCAAAGTACTTTTTGTGGTCAGTGGATTCATTGGTTTGGGCTCAGAGCTCTCAGAAAACTGGGACAACCATTTCTCCCTTGACCTTGATAGGCTATACACACATCTAACCGCAGGCCTTACAACTGATCTCCCAAATGTCAAGGACAGAGCAACAGATTTTAAATATCTGTAACTCATGAGAGGCAGGAGCCATACAAGGAAACACAATCACTTTATGTGCTTCTGCAGCAGAGGGATGTGATACAAGTAGTGGGAAAGTGGAGAAAAGACATTTATGTTGCCAACATTCAAGCTAAAGAAATAGGCTGAGCTCTGGGTAGGGGTGATAAAGACCAATTGAAGAGTTCCACTACTGTGTCTCAGGGCAAAGTATATATTGCAAAGATAAAAGGAGAGAATTCTAGGCAAAGCACCAAGCTCATCCTAAATCTTACCAGCAGTGAAGGTGATCTTTCACTGGGGCAGCAGAGTCTGGAGGTAGGAAGAGATGATGGAAACACCACAAATATTTCAGCATGGAAATGCTCCTGACAGCAAGGAGGGATTCAGGAGCCGGAAGAGAGGTTAATGGCAAGAGAAGTGCTGCTGCTGCCCCCAGGAAGGGTCCCCAGGCATCCTCCAGCCAGAGCAGACTGGTAGCTCTCCTTGGGCAGAACTGTTCCTTTGCCAGGCAGGGATTGCCTTCCACAGGCTTCTGGGAAGAATTCTATTACATTACAACTCCTCCTCTGCTCTGTTAATTACCTGTTGGCCTGATTTCTCCTCCAAGAGATCTTTATTTTTATCATCCTCTCTTGTGGTTGTTCTGGATGTGTTTTATAACCATATAAATCTAAATATCATGATATCCTGGCAACCTAGCAATAGAGCAGGGAGCTCTGCAAACTGACTGCACATAGCGTAGAATAAACATTTCTGCATTTTCCAGTTCAATACTCCTCCTATTAACAAAATTTAAAATTTTCTTTTTCTGGGTTATTATCAGATGGAGACAAGAGACTTTCCCACTGTAATTTCTCTCATACATTCATTCTTCTATTAGCTACTTTTCTCATGGCTCCTCTTTTTGTCTCTTGAAAACTGACCCCATTTTTCAACTCTCTCTTCAGAGGAGTGTTTTGACAGCCCGCCTCCTCAGGCGTCTCTCGGACGGCAGGATCCACTTCTCTTCTGAGTTAGGAGGAAGAAAAGCTCTGTCCACTTTGCAGACAGGGCTCTCCACTGCTTTTTGCAAAGGCTCTGAAGCATTCTCCATATGACTGAGTGTGCTCTTCCTTACATGGCAAAGGGGAGGTTTTCTTTTGGGCTGTAGCTCCACACTGGGCTGAAGTCTTCCCCGCGCTGTCAGTGATGGTGCCCATCTCTCTCTCTCTCTCCAGTTGCTAGATTTGGTGCAAATGCTGTAAGATGTAAGAGTCACTGCCTTTCTTCCATCCCAGTGTGAGCCATTTCGCTTCTCTGTTGTAAAGCAATATAATTTATTACCAGCATCACAATCTCACTGGCCTCTTCATGTATAAAAATTATTATTATTACCAGGGTTGAGTGACGTAATAACATCCAGCATGTTGCCCCACAGGATTTTTATCCTCAGATGTGAATTTCCAGCTCCACTGAAATCCTAATGGATTTCAATAGATTTTCAGAATTTTGTTCCTAGGAATATTTATAACATCACTTCAAAACTCATAGCAGCCCAAAGAAATAGATTTAGTGAAATTCTGCATATTCAAATAAACTTAGATTGCCATGAAATTACTGCAAAATAGTAAGAGACCCTAATGAGAAATATTCAGCATTTCTGGGTTACCTTGCACGATCTTCCATCACAGTTTGAACATTTTCAGAATTTTTGCAGTGCCATGATTTTTGGTTGGTTTTTTTTTATTTCCCCTGGAAAAAAAAGGCACATACATAACAATCAATCCAAACAATTTGTTCCTGTAAAATAAAACAAAAGATGAATTCTTTTCTTCCTATGAAATCTAAAAAAAAAAAAAATATCCTGTTTGGCAAGAGATTTTTCAGCCCTTTGATCAAGTGAAACCTGGTTCTTCAGGCTAATATTTGAGACAACTATTCTTTTTTTTTTTTTTTTTTTTTTTTTAAGGATCCTGTCCAACGAGAGATCTTTGACAGGCTTGAAACACTGCAGCAACCTTTAATTTAGGGAAATTATTTCCAGTAGGGAAAGCGGCTGGTCATGTGCAGGACTCAAATTAGGACCAACAACAACAACACCCCCACCCCCCCGAAATCAGGATGCATCATACCATCCAGGCTTGGCTTAGCTCTGAGATTGATTTGTGCCTTACCAGCAGCTGTTCAAATAAGGAGCTGCCCCGAGGAAAGATCTGTACAAATGACTGGGCGGGTTTTGGGTTTTGTTTTTTTTTTCCGTTCTTTGCCTCTCACCTAAAACCCTGAAACAACTGGTTGCCTTTGCAACGGATGATTATAATAATTACTGGAAAACAATTGAAGTGTGATCAGGCAGGGAGGATGGTAATTGAAATATTGACAGGTGGTTGCTTTGTGCCAAATAGGAATTTCTAAGATCAGCTGTGCTTTGAAGGATTCCCAGCTAGGATGCTTCTGATAAACTCTTTAATTAACTGTATTAGAGATTTTACTGCAGGATCTGCAGAAAGACCATAACAAGACTTACTAGAAGAAGCTCTGAATCTTATATAAATAATTTTCTGTTAAATATAAGTTTTTATATAAGTTTTTTGTGATTATTCCTATTTTGTTTACATAGATGATGTATATAAAAATAAAAAGTTTGTGTATCTCCTCTGATGATTACATAACATTGACACATAACATCCCAAAACATTGCTGAAACAAATATTATCACTATTGGATGGTACTAGGGTGATCACATCACAGAGCCACAAGTCAGAAGGGAAGAATTTAATATTCAGACAGCTATGTCAATGCTAAGAGGATGACTAATTGTAAGCATTGTGGGGTTTGTTTGGGCATGGAATGCAGTTTATGACCTGGACAGCAGATATTGTGAATTACTGAGAAACTAATCGTATTTAAAAGTATATTTTTGTTTAAGCATTACTCAGAATAAAATAGTAAGAGTGTTTCCAAGATAGTAACAAAACCTCTTGATAGGAAAAGTACTTCCTGAAAGGACATTCTGAAAGGACATTAAATTTGAACTGCCTCCTGAGGCATTGCGTCCTTGTTAAAGGTCATTTCATCAATTATTGTTCAATTGTTGTACAGAAGACTTAAACACCCAATCTTATAAAAGTTTTCACAAATGTAACTTTTTCCTGCAGCATGAGATCTGAGACAGACACCGTCCTTCATTTTGGACCTTATAAATGATGTATGCACTTTTCTATCATCTGATTAAATGTCATCTATTCATCTGCCGGCAGAGAACACATCCCCCCCAAAAAAAGGCACTGATCAGGTGTCATAAGCAAGGAAAACACAAAGGATGGGGCAGGGAACTGCAGTTCAATTTGTGTAGGTAGGTGGCTTTTACAAACATATACTCACTAGATGAGGCTCCTCCATCAACTGAAACACCTTTGTTGTTGCAATTAATATTTCTCAGTGAGCTGATTATCAGTAATTTAAGGTTAGTGATCTTCAGTAAATGTTGTGAGTAATTGAACTCTCTCTCTCACTATCTGCATAACTTCTACTAGCTCCACAAATAGCTAGGTAATTTAGAAGCATCTCTGCAGTAGCATTTATTAGTTCATTTTAACATTTTCATATTAACTCTCTTAACAAATCACAATATCCTTGCTAAAACCTTGGGAAGAGCAAGAAAAGTTGTTTTCTGCTGCAGTTTCCCTGGAGAGTGCACTCACACAGAGCCTCCCTGAGTGTCTCTGGCAGGCCAAAGGGGCACAGAATACTCCACTTTCCTCCCATTTTTGCTTCATTTGTACGAGTGTGAAGTTGCTCACTTCCTCCATCTATCAAGGACTGTGTTTACCGGGGCAGACCAATGTTTCAAAGCTGGGCAATGCCTTGAGAGGTGCTTTTGGTTACAGTTATTCCAACTCATTACTAGTTCTCAGAGGGGCTGCACCTTTGATTTTGAGTTGCAGAAGCATGGAAGTGTTCAAGGACAGGTTGGATGGGGATTTCAGCAACCTGATCTAGTGTGTGGCAACCCTGCCCACGGTGGGGGGGTTTGGAACTAGATGATTTTTAAGGTCCTTTCCAAACCAAGCCTTTCTATGACCCTATGATTCAATGAAGCATAGGATATTTATTTGCAAACTTCAGCCAACACACAACCAAAAATATTAGTCTCTGCACTTCGATGGCATCTTTTCAGTGGAGAAAACTGGTTTAAGCTACAAAATAAATTCTCAGTTTCTCCTCCAAACAGGTGATCGGCCTTGGCTCCCATTTGAGGGCACTTGGTGATTTACACTGCTACGGTGCCTTTCTCTCAAGGGTTTCGAAAGCACATAGAGCTAAAAAGACCAAACAGGACAAAGGTTGTGGCAAATGTGGACTTTTAATGTGGAATACAACATATGACTGTGTAATTGAACCATCAGACACAAAAGTTGCTGCACTTACCAAGATGTGGCAAGATCTAGCTTTCCATTTAACACGCACAGGAAAGAATCCAGAATGATGGAAAGAAAAGAAAGATTTGCAAATAATATACAGTGGAGAAGACAAGAGTTCTGAGATTCAGGAATATGGTCTTCTAATTGATTAGATTCTCTGAAGAAAGTTAAATGTGCTAGAAAATTAATATAGAGACATTCACATAAAAAAGAAAAAAAGGGAAGCAGTACTAAACTAAGCTGTGTCCACTTTGGAGGGAGTTCCACTAAGCTGCAGTGATTATTTAGAGCTGGGTCCAACCTGAAGATTGAATGTGGATATAAAAGGTAGTCCTACTTTGTACTGATAGAAGAGTAGGAAACTCATAACCACTTTGTATATGTTGTCTCTTTATGACCATGTGGATTTTTCTTTTTTATCTGTCTAGCTTCTTACCTGCCTACCTTCCTATTTAATAAACAAGTCTGTACTTAATAAAGAGATAGGACATTGATAGAAACAATTTCAATCAGCGCTTACTAGAACAGCACTAACAATGACGGGTTATTTAGACAAGCAGTTCACAGCCTGATGGCAAAGGTAGATACAGAAAGCCCTGATCTAAACAGGGATAAGAAGGACAAACAGTCTACAGCATGTGACCTGGGATGCACTATGCCAGCCTTCCTGGAGGGAGAAGGATACAGGAGGATGAGGACAGGGGAAGGCAAGCCTCTCATTCCCATCCTCTCCCTGCCCTTGAATCTAGTAATCCAGCATCTGACTGTTTTTTTCCTAATTTCCCCATTATTAAAAACTGGGCTAAATCCCATTGTCTGCCACCATCTAACAGTGATGGCATCTAACAGATTCTTCAGCACCTCCTTAATATAGAAGGGATCAGAGCATCATGATGAGCACTTTTAGAAATGACCACAGAAAATTACTAATGCCTTTGACAATTTTAGCTCTGTTGGCCCAGACCTGGTGGTCAGTAGCCCACTATCTTTGTTTCCCTGTTTGTGGAATTGCCTTTCTGGTCTTTGTGTAATCGCTTGATTCACTGGTATCGCAGGAGCTGCTGAAAAATGCATTCTCTGTACCTAGGAAGAACCTGTATAAATATTCTCAATAAATAAATAACAGTTGTCATTTTCAAAATATGACAATCTCCAGTTGCCTGTGCTTAAATTGAATGACATGTCATTTATCCTAATAGATGTGAATGCATGTATAGTACATATGAGTGAGTCACCTAATTCTTATTCACCTCAGCCTTGGTCTCAGTTGGGGGCAAGTGCCTCTAACAGGGTTTGTATGGATCAAATCACAAGCAGAAAAATCTTGGTCAATTATAGATGCCTAAGGCTAAAAGGGAGGTGTCTTTTTCTCTTCTTTTTTTCTTTTTCTTTCCCTAATCTCACTGAGCACAGGATGCCCCTCCTATCCGTAGGTTTACTGAAGGAGCAAGTCAATCTCCGATCTGTGGAATTTCTGGGAATATCTCTTCTCCCTGTAATTTAACATGACTCAATTCTCCATCCTGATAATACAAGTGGTGAGAAAAGCTCCTAATCCTATTGGCATACCCTCTTGTCAGCACCTCTTTATTTCACTGTGTTAAAGGCTCAACATGTTTTCATTTACAATAAGCACTAAGATAACTGCAGGTGCCCTCTCTAAAAGCAGGGTTAACTCACCTGAGATGAATTCTTTTACTGCAAACAAAAGCAACACATGAGCAGGAAACACAATTAATACAGGTGCTTCCCTGAAACTTAGCAAATGCCATTTGTCTTGAAATGACATAAATCCCCATTATATAAACAGACCCCAGAGGCTTGATTTGTATTATTTCTGGAGAGGAAGGATTTAAGCAAAAGATAAATGGAGTGGTGATGGAAGGGAGAAAGAAATCCTTATACTTACAAAGTATTTATTTGGTAGAAAAACTACTAGTGTGCTATTTTATGATTGTATTCAAAAATATACAAATGCCTTAACAGAGACAAAAATCCTCCTCTAGATGGGATTTGCAAATTAACTGATTCTTGCTGATCATGTGTAATATCCTGTGTATTTTCAATACACCCCCCTATCAGTCTGACAAACAAATCTCCTAATGATTTGCTGTTTGATGATAATAATGTCAGATCCTTCTGGAAATTGCCAGACACGGAGCACTGTGGGTCTCCACAGCAGCAGAAGGATGCTCCTTCCCAGCTCTCTCTCTGGGAGGGTCTTGCAGGGTGCAGCCTGGGCTCTTGCTCCTGCTACCTTTGCACCACCCGGAGTGCAGCTCAAGCCTTCCTGGTGGCAGCGATGAGGGGCAGGTCCGTGGAACTGCCTTTATAGTCACCATCTTTGGGGCTATTGCTGTCCTTAGGGGTGCTGGAGTTCAGGATGTCTGGTAAGTCCATGCTGCTGCCACAGAGCTGGAGAATAGGTCATCCCCCGGACAAAGGGTACCCCAGATGTTTGGTTTGTGGTTGGCACTGGGGTAAGCGTGTCCATAAGCAATCTAGAAATATGCCAAAGAAGAAGCAGACAGGGAGGACAGCAGCCTGCTAGATGAGGTACTACTGCCAAAATACTCTGTTCTCATTCCAGCTCTTCTACTGACTTATACTTAGCAACCTCAGAAAACAATCCCAATTCTCCAAGACTCTTCATGACTCTTTCCTCTGTTGATTTAGTCTAGCTAGTCTTCCACTACAGGTAGGCCTGTAGTGGAAGAGCCCCCAGTTTTTAAATTGAACAGCTGTTGTGCTATGGACGACAGCCTCTATTACATGATTTTCAGAGAAATGTGTGTTACTTTCTTGAGACCCTGTACCTCTCCTCCTTTTGCAATTACCGCTATGAACACTTGGTGTTTATAAACAGGTAGGAGGAAGGTATAAGGCTACCACCATTGCTGTTTACAGTCTAAAAAGCCACTTTGAAATGGTACTTAGATAATAATCTCTCTTACCTATTTCCTGTAAAATTCATATATAACTACTTAAAAAACACACTCTAAAATTACCTAAAACAAATAAACAAAAATGGGGAAAAATAAATTGTAATACTTAATAGGATCATCAGACAAACAACTGCAATTATGTTGACAAGTATAATACACTCTTTTAGGTGTTCAGCTGCATCATCACCAAATCCTTTCTCACCCTCTCTTTCTTCACTCAGATGTTGTGCTTTGTCTGATCTCCCAGTCCTCAGTTCTTAAAAACGGAGGCCCTGACTTTTGCAACCAGTCCTGCTTGGCTGGATTTCTGCAGCCCTGTGGAAACTATTGCCCTCAGGTTAACTATGACCGCACCAGGAGCCAACCTGCAGAAAGCCAATTACATCATCTGGGCCAAAGCTGAAACACCAAGTTGGCCTTTCTCTTAACTACATTCTAATAAGCCAATAATTTCCAGTATCAAGTAATCAAAGGTGTAAAACTTTATTGCTTGTCCAAACCTTTCACCAGTCTTGAATCCACTGCACATCCCAAATGTCCTCCATTATCCACTGGATCTTTAGGTGTTAAAAAAATGTATCAGTCCCTTTCCCTCAAAAATTCAGGATTTATTCAGACAGCTACAGCAAGATTTAGCAACCCCAGTCTGCAGACACTGCCTGCTCCAGGAGTGACAGTTTGATGTGGTTGTATGCTCAATTAAACCTTCTCTTCCTTTTTAAACAAGTGCATTAGACTACTAAATTATGTGCAAGTTTTCTTGTACACTTTGACTACATTAAACTTAAGATGCCAAACTTTGGCTGCAAACCTTAACTCGGTTATTTGGAGAAGAAAGACTTAACTCTTTTTGTCAGACATTGAAGGAAAATAAAAATTGCTTTAGAGTTTTCTCCATTTTATAGGAAACGTGCAGCTTCCCCGGAAAACAATTCTTAAATGTGTGATGTGTAAAACAAGGTATGAAAGCCCTACTTTCCAGAAGTCTCAAGAACAAGCAATTCCAGCTGACTTTGAAGATGGATAACCATTACCTGCAAATCTAGCCCTGATGTTCCACAAAACCTGCTTTGAAAACTTTACCAACTATTCAGCTCTATACCCAGACAGCAAATGTGGTATTTTTGCTTTAGAGCTCCTTTCTTACAATTGAATGGGCCCTTTCCTTTGTGTAGAACTGCACTGAGGTCAGCAAAGCAATTACATCTAGAAACAGAGGTAAGTGTAATAATTTGTTAAAATGATATTCTGGACTGGCTGTCTGGCCTGTAGATGTAAATATCATTTAGGAAAATTGATCATTTTCATAAGAAAGGCTGTTTTGACTGAATCCTTTTAGGATTTTTGTTGTCAGATAAATGAGTGAAAACAACCAGCAGAAGCAGCAAGCTTCTTTTGGTGCTACTTTCTTTGTCTAGGGTTTTTGTAACTATTTCTTTAACAGAAGGAAGAGCTGAGAAAGCATCTCTGTCTCCAAAAATAATTTCTAATTTTCTCTTAAATGGGTGGGTGGAGTACTTTTTTCCAAGGAATAAAAGGCACCCAAGGATCTTTCAGAAAATGAAGGTCATCACCAGTTCCTTATTTGACAGAGTCAGACTTCTGTAAAAACCACCTTCTACACATTGAACTTCCTTAGGAGGACTAGAGGTAGTTAGCCTACCTGCATGAGCAGCTAAAGAGGGATGTGTCATGTCCATTGCCCCCACAGTGGGCTGGGGGTGTCATCTTGCCACAGTTCAGCCTCCAAAGTTGGAGGCTCCAAATTCTTCTCTGCTCCATGAAGCTGTTTTATTTTCAAAAGGTCAGAGTTTGCTGTAGTTCAGAAGGTCACTGAGAGGCACTCGTGCCCAAGATACCAAATGCTGAATAGAAAAAGGCTGATGAAGGAATAGCACCACTGACCTGAAGTGCTTTAGGTGAGTTGGCCTTTATTGTAGGAATCAGTCACATTCCCTGTCTTCCCGTTCCACCTGAAAATGGAAGACAAACTATTTTTTCATAGGCATTTCATTGGTCTAAGAGGGAAGGTACACTGTTCAGTAATAGTTTGACATATCCATCAACTCTGAAGATTCAAGAAAAAATTCCTCCAGAGGGAACAGTAGGGAGTCATCCCAGCCCATCCCAACTATTCCTCAGTAGCTGTTAATTTGATTTGGAGCGATTGGCTTTAAACGATGCAAAGAGAGTCAGAGAAGATGAGGATAAGGCTGTAGAGTATTTAATTTTCAGTTTCTGGGTATCTCCTATGAAACATCCTCCAAGCTTTTGGATTCACAAGAGGTTGCAGCAAAGGAAGGTTTCCCTCCAGATAGCATAGAAACAGGAGAGGTCTATTGCAAGGCCACACTTTTCATTCTGGCCAGAGGGCAAGACCTTGAAACTCATGCAGCAGAAACATAAATCTGTTACTAATATTTAAAAAATCTGTGGTGAATCAGAAGCAGAGCAAATGTGTCCTCCCACCACAAGTGAGAAAAAGGACTCTGTCCCCTAAATGGAGGAGCAGAGGAGTGCTCAGGGTTGGCTCCAGAGAGACCTCTTGACCCAAAGATTGATACCAGATAAAACTGTGGGATTCACCACTAGAAACATCTGTGTGCAGATGAAAACTTCTAGTAGCTAAAGACCAACTAAATCTTAAATATAATCACATACATACACACACTGACTTCAAAATTCCATGACAAAAATGGAAAAAGCCCTCAACCAAAATGTTTTTATAAAAGACCTGGGAACATATTTTATTTCCTCCATGCTGTAAAAGGTTCACAGAGATCTGGACAAGGAATGGACAAGACAAGACATATGTCTCTGAGTGTCCCAGACTTCCAGGAAGATTTATGTGCCTTTGAAAGTAATATGACCAAAATGATGATAATATTTTGTGTATCAGTGTTTTGATTTGAAATGTTTGTAACTGAAGTAAGCAATGCCATTTGTACTCTTATCCCCAAAAATTGTGTGGGCTTCAGCTAATTTAAAGCTGGAGGATTTACACTCCAGATACACAAGCATTTAACAGTGTTGTGTTTAGGGAGCACTGCATTCACTGGAATGAGTCTGAAGGATGAGAACAATATCTCTGTTTGAATGCTGAAAGAGGACTGCAAATTCTGGTGGGGTGGAGGGAGGTGGAAACTGCATGGTCTAAATAAAACCCTGGAAGAGCAACAGTGACTGAAAAGATGGAGAGCCAGAGGAAAACAGGGCTGTGGACAAGTCTTTCAGCAGATGAGTCTGGTGATATCAAAACAAGTGAAATGGTTGCTAAGGAGTGAGTGGAAGTTGGAGATATTTGATGCAGAAAGGGTGATTTGCCATAAGATTGGAACTGATCAAACAGAGTAAAGGCAAAGGAAAATGAGGAACTGGAGAAGGAGAAAAACAGTTGTTTTTCTCTGGATTACCATTCTGAAGCTTGAATATGATAAATATGTACATCTTGGGCATGATATAAAACTTATCTACCGACTGTTCATGAAGAAATTAGACTGAGAAGAACTATTATGTCAATAAAAATACATTTTTTATCTTCAAAAACGTACTGTGATTTCTGGATATGATTTTTCTGATATGCCTGATCCCCAGGTAGTATTGCTCTCAGACAAGTGAACTTCACTGTAAAAGTTTGATATTTTTTGAAAATCACACCTAATAACCTCTCAGAAGTTTCAAGGGAAGTTACATTAAATCTAGGAAAATGCAGTATATGCAATACAAATTGTCAAGATTGGATAAAAATGCTGTACATGCATATAGAGAGACACAAATGCTCATTTGCAAACAGACAGAGCCGTAACCAGGTGCTGGTGCAATTGAGCTACTGTGGTAGATTTGGCATTCTTAACTCATTCTTTCTTCAAAGTCCAATTGTCCTTCCAATTGTCATTTTGATTATTTATCAGAGCACTAAAGTAATATTGTTCTCCATGTTGCTGTACTGAGAGATGTTTCTCATGCAGGAGAAAAACACATTTTCTTCATTTTAGACTCTGTCTTCCTCCCTTCATTTTGTCAATAAGCCAAAATGTGTATTAAAAGTGTGTTTGTTCCACAATTCTTCCAGTATAAAAATCAGGGGTTGTGACAGACCTTCTACCCTGCTTTGATTTCTATGCCAACACCACTATGTACACTGCACAAGCAGGAAATACATGGTAGTCTTCTGCTGAGGATTCTTCCACCATGGCATATTTCCCAAGTGTGCACCTGGCCAGTGCCCGTGGCGCTGTCCCTACTACTTCCAGCATGGGAACAGGATGTGGCAGAGGGGCCAGGGTGTCCCAGCCACAGCTTCCAGAGCTATGGGCAAGCAGGAGGATGGGTTTCTTCCCAGCCCCTCTGGTCTCACCAGGCATTAAAAACAAAGCCCCCTGCCTGCCCTTAAGTAGACTGAGAATTCTGAAACTGCATGCAATTGCCATCCCTGTAAGCTCTATTTCACATGTGGGATGCACACAGGTCAGAGACACTGCCAAATTTCCAGCATCTTCTGTGATAGATGTCACATGAAAGAAAGATAATTAGAATGTGCCCTGAATTCAGAGCATGTGGAGAAAGAGTGGGGAGAGGTAGTAGCTAGCTAGCACTATTTTCATAATTATAAGTAAATAGGCTTTTAGCATCAGCAAAGCCCCCATAATCTAATATTAGTAATCTAATCAAAGAGCTTGTGAAAAACAGATTCTATATCCATATGATGATGTGATGACCTATAAAATTATGATAGATATTCCTAGCTGACACTGGTATCTAGGAGAGAAAAACATGTTATTGTGTGCATTATCTGAAAATGTAAATTCCATAATTATACACTGATCTGTGCACAGAACCCTGGAGTTCCAATTGTTAAATCTGCAGATGGGTTGGATGGAGATATTTAAAATAGGAAATAAAAAAGCTATATAACATAATAGAATAGAATAGAATAGAATAGAATAGAATAGAATAGAATAGAATAGAATAGAATATTTCAGTTGAAAGGGACCTACAATGATCATCTGGTCCAACCACCTGATTATTTCAGGGCTGGCCAAACATTAAAACCTGGAAGTCTGTTCCAGCATTTGACCACTCTCTTTCCAGAGCCTTTAAAATATCATTGCTGAAGGCCTATGTGAACAGAAACAACCTCTCTCCCACCTATTTTCTCAGCAATAGACAGTATCAACAAAAAAATATTCACCATAGCCAGCAGAAATCAATCCTGCTTAGCATGTGAGAAGTAAGACACGTCTAGGAGAAATAAAGGACTAGCATCTCAAACTTCGTCATCTTTCACTGCAAAAATAGGATATGTTTTGACAAAGTCTTCTGCAAAATAAGTGTGTTTTAAATCTAGGATTGGTATTACCAAAACAAGACACACTTTGTATACATTTCTGTTTCATACAGTAAGTGATTTTTGTACTACTTCTTGCATTATTCAAAGATGCCAGACACTGTGGTGACATGTAACTAGGAAACTATTAATAAAGTACCTCCATGGAGATTTCAAAAAATTAAACAACATCTTGAAACCAAAATGAAAAATAATGCATAGGATTAGCAGACTGTATTGTTTTTCTGTGGCAAGGTTTTGGTAGCAGGGGGCAACAGGGGTGGCTTCTGCAAGAAGCCTCCAGAAATTTCTCCTATGTCTGACAAAGCCAGTGACAGCTCCAAGATGGACCCACTACTGGCCAAGGCTGAGCCTATCAGTAATGGTGGAAGCACCTCAGGGATAACATATTTAAAAAAAGGGGGGGGGGGAGGGGGAAGTTGGACAACAGCAGCCAGAGAGAGGTTAAGATGATGTCAGAGAAACAACTCTGCAGACACCAAGGCCAGAGAAGGAGGTGCTGCAGGCACCAGAGCAGACATTTTCCTGCAGCCCATGGCACAGATCATGGTGAGACAGGCTGTCCATGTACAGCCCAGAGAGGTCCATGATGGAGCAGATACCCACCTGCAGGCAATGGAGGATGCCATGCTAAAGCAGAGGGATGACAGAGGGAGGCTGTGACTCTGTGGGAAGCCCAAGATTGAGCAGGGTCCTGGCAGGACCTGTAGCCCCAAGCAGAGAGGAGCCCACACTGGAGAAGGTGTGCTGTCAGGAGTCATGATCCTATGAGGGAGCCACTCCAGAGAAGTCCATTCTGGAGGGAATGCGCCCTGTGGGAGGGACCTCACATTGGAGCAGTTAATGAAAACTGCAGTCCATGGGAAGGAACCATGTTGAAGAAGGTCATGGAGGGCTGCCTCCCATGGGAGGGTTCCCACGTTGGAGAAAGGGAGAAGTGTGAGGAATCCTTCTTCTGAGGAGAAAGGAGCAGCAGAGACAGCATGTGATGAAGTGATCGCAACGCCCATTCCTTATCTCCCCTGTGTCACTGGTGATGAGAAGGTAAAGAGTTTGGGAGTAAAGCAAAGATTGGGAAAAAGGGAGGTGTGGGGGAAGGTGTGTTAAGATTTGATTTGGTGTCTCATTACCCTACTCTGATGTGACAGGTAATAAATTAAACTAATTTCCCCATGTCAAGTCTGTTTTGCCCAGGACAGTAACTTCTGAGTGATCTCTCCCTGCCCTTATCTCAACCCACGAGCCTTTTGCAACACTGTGTCTCAGCCCAGCTGAGAAGAATGATAGAGTGGCTTTGGTGGCCATCTGATGTCTAGACAGGGGCAACCCACCACACAGACTTACCTCAAAGTCAGCTGGGTTTCAGATTAAGGAAGGATGGATTTAATCTATGGGAAGTATATATGAAAGAATTTCAGATCTTACTTCTTTAAAGTACATTTAAAAGTACCAAATATTTCAGTGTTTGTGTTAAATTCTCTTCACTTCTATATTTCATAGCCACAGTCTTTCTGTTTTCCATTTGCTAAAAAAAAAAAAAAAAAAAAAAAAAAAAGAGACTTTGAGTTTAGGAAGAAATTCCTCTATCCAGCAACATGCAATTAGCATATATGAATAGGAAATGAGTTCCTGCTGCTCTAGACCATTGTTAATCCATATTGATGGGGTAGAAAACATGACATCAACTGTAAAAATCCAAGAACACTCCTTAAAATATTCAAATGCTGTGCCTGGCCCTGTATTCACTCTGCATCTCAAATTCTCTTTGACTTTGTGGGTTCCTGGAATGCAGGAGGAATGCAGGATTAGGTACACGGACTACGTGTGGCATGCCTACCTTAACAGCGAAAACAGTTTTCAATTCTGTCGGAAGTTCTCCAAGACAAATATTCAGGTCAAAGGAACTGTACAAAAGATACACACGAATTTTGTACAGCTGCTATTTGTTCTGGGCCAGATGCCATCTTGCGCTTGATGGGGCTCTGTTCAGCTGCTGCTGAAGTGATATGTGCATGCTGCACCATGCAGTGCTAGAAAATTGTGGAACTGACCACCTTTTGAGTTCCCTCACTAGACCCACACCTGCTTGCTCTTTAATGTCTCTTATTTTTCACAATCTTTGTTCAAACTGTTAGAATTTGAAATTTGTCTTTATTTGACATCTTGTAACGGTGGGAGAAAAATATTGTAAACCTGATGATGGTAGAGACACTGAGCAATTCTGTGTTTTCTGGGAAGTTCTCAAGAATTAGTGCTGTGGAAGTGCCCTGGTACTGCTGAGTAAAAAAGAACTCAGGTGTATATTAGAGCAGCCCTGAGGCTGATCTTCAATGAAGCCAAAGCCAAAATTAGCTCCTATATTACTGGAGATAGAAGTAGTGTAAGACATTACAATTACATTCACTTTCATCATCCCTCATCTCTTTTCATCCTGTGCAGAGAGAAGTATCCCCTTTCAATCCAACATATTGTATCTCCATATCTTTGCCTTCGTTAAAATACAAACATAGAAATACCCTAATCCATATAAAGGTGAGTTCAAATCTGAGTTTAAATCTGTCTATAAGAGAATATCTGAGTATTCCTAGAGCCTCCCAAGAACTGTATCTATCTACCTAATGTCAGCCCACCCATGGTGGGGGCTGGCTCAAAGACTTTCTCTCAAAGCCCATTACTTAAATCGTTGATCATAAATTGTTGACCTTATCAAATTTAATGATATCTTCTGAACCATCATTATCGATAGGGAAAGTGTGAGTCATTTCTCACCCAACAAATAAAGGTTCAAAAGTTTCAAGCACAAGCCAGACCTTTACTTTTCAGACCAATCTTTCTACCCCAAAAAGTCAAAACCATTAGTCTATTTTAGTATTTGCAGGCTGTGAAATGTCATTCTAAAAAGAACATCCATTTTTGAGTTATTGGTGTACAAAAGCTGCCTGATAAAGGTATCACAGTACCACTGATAATAGCTTTGGCAAAGACCTTTCAGGTCATTTAGTCCAAACCTTAGTAAGGAACAGTTATGCTAACCTTTTGTGTTGGCCTTGTTTTGAACACCTCAAAACTGATGCAACTCCATGACTGAAGGCTTTGTTCCAGCACTGATTCCTTTCTCCTGTAATCCCCAAAACCTTGGTCTTCCTTTCTCTAGAGTTAGGCCTCCAGTCCCTTTTTTTATTAACTTCAGCAGCACAAAATGTTTCTTTTCCGAATTCTTCTCAATTTTCACCTTAAACTAATGGAAGGTCTAGCTTGGATGGGCAGCTACTGAACAGACAGGTTCCTCCAGTTTTATAGGGCTTTTTTCACTCTCTTATCATTTTGCCTGGTTTAAACTATTTGAGCTGACACTTTTCTGCACCTACATGATTTCTTTGAGGGTACAGAACTTAGCTGAAGGATACAACAATTTCCAAAATCAACAATAGGAAGAAACATGATGTTAAGGTATTTGGGTGGCATTTTTTGGCAGAGGGATCTTCAAATACCGGAGGGTAGAAAAATACACTTTGGTAATCAGTACCGGAACCTGTTTGTCACAGTACTGCATTCTGTAAAAGCTGTAAAGAGTAGGTTGGACAGGAAATCAGTATGGAACACCTCAAAAACTGGTGTTCTTTGGGCAATAAAGCCTGACTGGGAAATGCTGCAGAGGAAAATACTGCCTCCAGGAAAAACTAGGCTTGGTAGTTCTCACTGACTTTCTTGACTTTGAGACTTGACTAAGTCTCAAATAACTCTGCTGTAGAACAGCAAAAAAAAAATGTCAAAGCATTTCAAGGTCAAAAGGAAAATTTTTAACTAGGAATCTTAATTTTTAATGGGTGTTTCTTTTGTGTATCCTGGTGAATAAAGCATAGCAATTGAAAATCCTCATTGGATTATACTTTTAGAACAATTATTTAGTTTGCTGCAATCACCACAATTACTAATGAACTAATTCATACTGAATTTTGTCTAAAAGTTAAAAATAATCAGTTTTTCGAAACAATGATATTTCAGTGTTTCTTCTTGTGCATCAGCCATGAAGTGGGGAAACGTCAAGTTTAAGTCTACCTGAAGAATAGGACAGAGAGGGTCCTGAGCAGTGGGATTCAGAGCCGCTCATGTAGGGGACATCAGACTTCCAGAGTTGGGGTCACCTCCCAGTTCTCCCCTGTCCCCCCCAGCACCCTCTCCCACAGCCCATGCAGGTGGGCAGACAGGTGGGCAGGCAGATGGGCTTCCATCTGCCTATTTCCTAGTTGCTATGACAACACACCAGAAAGGACACCAAGAGTTATATCATCAAGCCTAACAGAGCCAGTTACAGGAGCTGCCTGTCATGCCAGACTTTGGCTGGACCATATGTGCCAGTAATGCTGCCCCACTCCCTCTCTGGTGGGGGGACAATAACACAGACCTCCCTGCTCTAAGACACAGCCTGTTAGCAGCTGTGTCTTACAGCAGTAGCTGTTTTCTTGTGCTCCAAACTGCAGACAATAACATGCCTTCACGAGGTTTTGTTTTCTACCCTCCTATCTAAACTTGCCTATGAGTAATGAAATGAGTAATTATTTCCTTTTATTCCTTGCTCCCTCCCTGAGTTAACATATCCTTTCATCCTCAGTGTTACCATCAGGGTCTTTGCTTTTTTCTAAACACATCTGAAATTGAATTTTTTTTTTTTTATACTCCTACCAAGTTTCTGTCTAAATGAGGTATCTTTATTAGATACTGTATTCCCTGCTTTGTGCACTTGGCTGTGTTTAGGAAGTGAAAGCACAGCCTACCTGTATTTCTCAGTATAATAAAAGATCAAAGCACCACAGAAGCTGTGTCATATAGTGTGTTTTCCTGCAGTATATGTTATTAGTTTTGTTCTTGTCAGCAAAGCTGTGTCATTTCAACTCCAGAGGAAGGGATAGCTTCTCCCTCCATGCAAGCAGGGGACAATGCTGCCGTTGGTGTATTAGACAGTGGGTGAGTTTATCTCACCCAACCTTTGTTAAAAACTGGGGAAATGAAAGCCTCTTTAGTCATCGCTGGATATCAACTCCTAATTTTAGCCACTCAGCAGTATTTCTGAGGGTAGATGATTACTTTGAAAGGCCCTTGTAATGTTTCCTCAGCTGTTCAAATCAATGTATTATTTTTAACTTCAGGCATTTTACCATCTTCTTGAACACCAGGCTGCCTGGATTTCTCCCTTATTATGACTCCTACACTGGAAACATTTTCTTCTCTCATTATTTGAAAAGCAGAAGTTACCAAAGCTATATAAATAATTCATGAGCAAGCATGCCTGCCATGTGTGGGAATAAATTGTGTGTGTGTGAGAGGAAGAGTTCAGGGGGTACAAAAATTGGAACAAATGAGTGCAGAAGACACTAAAACCAGGCTGGATTTGTGGCTAATTTCTACCAGGCCGATAAAATGCAAGAGAGAAAAAACCAGGGGAAATGGGCTTGAAGAGATGACCTAACCTGGAAGCAATTTGGGGCCAGGACAGCATGTTACATGTGTGTACAACATCTGAGTACATGCTCTGTGTAGAGGGGGAGTGTAAACTGTTGTCTATATACGAACCATAATACAGCTAACCACACTCATATTCACTGCTAATGAAAACCAGCAAGTAGTACCTTTTACCTCCCTCACAGTAATGGGGATCATGCAAGAGGGAGCAGAGAAGGGAGTCAGTGGTTGGAGATGTCTTCACTTCAAAAATTAAATTAAAATAAAAATAAAATAAAATAAAAGTAAAAAACAATATTAAAGTTGCTCTGGGTAATAATAATAATAATAATAATGCAGTTACTTTGATTTGGATACACTTAGCTGTGTTTGGGAAACTTTGCAGAGATGTTGGCTTTTGGAGTCAGCTTTGTCTCTTTCTTTGTCCATCAGTGCCTCTAGAATTCTGAAAAAGAGTTAAGATACGGAGTGTTCAGCCTCTTCTAAAGGTGAGGAGAGGGCTCAGTGATTTGTTTTGAGATTTGAACTGAAGTGCTGTTGGCGTAATTCTTTCCCGGAGAAATCCTTAATGCATTCACTTCAAGGGAAAAAAAAAAGTCAAAATCCACAATTTGCAAAGTTCTAAGGGCACATAGGACAGATTCACCAGATGATTTAATCCTCTGTGTGTTGAATGTTGGATTCTTTGCTCAAGAATATCAGTCCCTTTTGCCTCCACCATGAACATCTTTGGCACAAGGACAGTGGGATGTCTCCCTGTGCTGATGTGGACATCCAGCTCAGTGAGCTGGGAGTTTGTAGGCAGGTGAGCGAAGCCTTGAGAGAAGGCTCAGCTGTGACACCTCCACCCCTCTCTAAGACTAATTGCCTGACTCATGATAGTGGGGAAACTCTGCAGAATCTTTGAGAAGCTGAGGTCCCACTCTGAGTTTCTGGACCATTCTGGGATGGTGCCCATAGTTTATAATTAAGGATAGATTATATGTATTTCCCAGTGACTTTTTACTGTGAAATACTGAAACAAGTCTAGGAACCATCAGGCACTGCTGGGCTATATCAACAGAAGCCTCAAGGTGTGTTTGAGAGAGGTGTGGGTACTCCTGCCTCCTTCTCCTCTACCCACTGGCTTCACCCTGGGCTCAGGGAGATAGCTCTTGAGTCCTGCAGGCAGACCAGGCTCTAGCTGTACTCCCTCACTTGATGAACAAGTGTTGAGCTCACCATATCTCTGAATGGGATTGCCTCCTCAGGAGAGCCCTTGGTATGGGCTTGCCCAGTAGCTCAGAACATCATTTGAATTAGGCCCTCAAAGGACTTAGGGGAGAGAAAAATTAATTCTCTCTGGAGCAGCAGTGGGTTGCCAAGGTATGCCAGCTGAGATTGAAAGGTGAGGTTCATGCCTGTCAGGGAGAGGTGTTTTGGTTAATAGCTGTCTGGGCTCCTGCTATACCTAGTGGAGATAAGTGGGATAAAACATCCCAGACAGTAACCTGTTTCTTTCCACTGACAATTACCATTGCTTGGACAACTTTCCTCAAACTATATGTGACTTCTGGTTACTTCCAGATGGCTAAAATTAAAGCAACTGTATCCTGTTCTGGGTACCTGAAAGCAAAAGGCATCCCTCAGTAATTCTAGGAGTTAAGCAGCCACTGAAAATGGGCTTTTTGGCTTGCAGGATTTCCTTTAAGCAAATAAATCTATCCTGGTTAAGTCTTGTTTCAAGCAAGGTTGTTGGTGTGTTCATTTCCTGATTAGCAGCCAGAACAGGTAAGGCAAAGTGAATACAGAAGACCTGGCCCACTGAGCTTTAAAATAGCTAGAGGTCTCAAAGATCATGTGGACTCAAGCGCCGAGGCACGTGGAATGCCATGCCAAGATAAACTTCGCATCTTCCTGTTATCACTGTGTACATCACCTTTGACATTGCTTGACAAAAACATGTTTTCTAAAACAGACATGTTCCTTATCTACAGCTCATAGAGACAGAAACTGAAATCATATTTTATGAATGGAAAATTAAATTAGCCTAAAATTACAGTGATAAATGTAGCTTTAGAAAATCTTAATTCACTTCAGTCGAATGATTAACTTCTGCCACTCCACAGTGCTCCGTTATTGCAAAGTCATTTGGTGACATTAAACAATTAAACTTTAGACCTGGGAATAATTTTGCAAATCCTTATAGAACCATAAAGTTCATTATTGTTTTACATACTTGCAATGAAATGCAGTGCGTAACTCCAGCTGTTTGCACTAGCATAAAGCCAGCCTCTGGATAGAAAATGATACGCTCTGGGCAAACTACCAACTCTCCATCAGTCCAGCTCTCCCAAATGGCTATTCTCTGCAGGGCAGAGAGTTTATTTGTTTCTCATAGAGAAAAGTTCCTGCAAAATAGTTTCTTCTGTAATAGTCTGACCAGAATGACAACTGTGAGCAACAGTGGTCAGAAACAATCCTGGGGCGAACGGGCTCTGCCAGGGCACCAGTTATTGAGGTGGTGTTTTAGAGTCTGCAATTCACCTCACCTGGCATTCAAGCATTGGAAATACAGGCATTTTAACTTCTCTTTGCAGTATTCAGCCGGGTGCCTTTCTTCGTGTCATTATTCCACCACAACAGGAACATTTTCATTGTAAATAGCCCTATTTCTGAGGAAGAAAACTGGGGCCCTTTAGGAGGAAAATTGTTGTTTTACTGAAAACACATGTGAAATGTCATGATTTCTCATTTTTTCACCACCAAATTGCCATTTTGTGTGACACACAGCAAAACCAGAACATATGTATGGGTGTGAAAATGGGTAATAACACAGCAGAAAAAACGTAGTGAATGTTCTCAGCAATTATTCAAGACCCCACTCTTTTTAACAGAGTGGCTCTAGTACACATTAAACTAATAAGCGATATGTATTTGATTTCCATAACGTCCTTGTTGACAGTAAAGGCAGCTAATTAGTGTAATTGATATTTGTATTTACTTCTCGGCTGTTTTCTTGTGTAATTTTGGAGAGGAGCTGTTTACGCTTGTTATCCAAGCAGTGGGTACAGGGAGCAACCATGACATTGGCACAAGGGTTTTTTTGGCAATGGACCCTGGGAGGTTTCAGTGAACCTGTGAGACTCCACTCTGTCGCTGTCACTATCATGACAAACCAGGGCTTCACAGGCTCATTGAAACCTCCTGTTGTTCACACCAGTGACCATCTCCACATGGCCCTACTTCATTCTTGTGGCCACCATCCCAGGGCTACGGCTTGCAAACTAATTTTTGAAGCCTTGAAAAGCGAATTTCCAAGCAGAGGCTTATTTCCAAACAAAAGGGTTTTTTCCCCCAGATGTTCTGGCTACCAAATGTTATTTATAATAAGCTGCAAAACTACAGAGGTGATACCAGCACGGCAACAAATCGCTGCATGACAGTACTACTTTCTGCAGCAAGAAACAGTTTTTCTTTGTGACCACATTTCTAATTGGGCTGTAAGAAATAACATTAGAGCAGTGGTGTATGAGCAAGAATCATATTTGTATGAGGCTCATGGCTTGCTGTGGCTCATCCAGATACCACTTTACAACTTCAGTCATCAAATGAGCAGAACCACAACAGGCTCTGGTACAAGCCAAAGGGGAAAGTGCCATTGTAAAACTGAATACAGCTGCTTCCATAATAGGACTAATTGCATATTGCATCGCAGGGCTAAATTAGTAGTGAAAACAGTTATAAAACCAACAGACAGTGAAACATGACTCACCAAGCAATTGCTGCCAGTTCGGCGAATTCTCACTGGCCCCAGTTCAACAGCCCACACCTGCATTTTCTGAATAGTAAATATATAATAAGGCATAATTACTAGAAAAATACGCAGCACTCCAAGTGTGACAACACGCTACTTGTTTATTGGGATAGTGAATAGTATATAATAAGTTTGACCCGAAGTACTTCTGAGCCACCTGGGGTCACAACATAGAGAGGAGACAGACAGCACAGTCCTGAACTGTGTAATACACGAGAGGTTATCTTTAATGTAGCTGACGACTGCTTCCAACTGACATGCTGAAGTGATACAAACCTCCTCATGCTACTAAATCAAAGAAGAGTAAATAGGAAGACGGCATCAACAAGAATTACTGTTAAAAAAAAAAAAAAAGTAAGATATTTATAGCTTGGCTTAAAAATTCAAGCTGCAATGACTTGGGACGTCTCAGCTGACTTTGCTCACAGTAACAGCTCCCTCAATAAAAACCAGATGTAGAGAGTGAACTTCATTTGTTCCTTTTGCTTATAGTCCTTTTCTCTCTTCACTTTCTAGAGGAGTTTTGTGCCTGTGGTGCCCACAACTCCATGAAAGAGCTGGAAATCAGACCCAGGACTGATGGAGTGAGGTGTGCTCTCATTCCTGGGATGTGCTCTCTCCACTGCAGTCCTTGGAGCTGGTGTTGACTGCCAAAGCTAAATCCCTGATTGGACTCCGAGGATGGCAGTACCTGGGCACTACTCCAGGCCCAGCAATACTTTCCAGTTTGAACAGTGATTTTGAAGGACACTGATGTGCTTGGGCCCTGCTTTCCATTTCTCTCTTGAAATTCCTTCCTCACTCATTTCTGCAGAGGATAGGTGGGAAGTCTTTGCTTTTCCTGCACCTTTATCAGACAAAAGACATTACAATGCTCCAACTGATTTTTCGAAGTCTGTTTTTATGACTGTCTCTGGACATGATTGGGCAAAAGCTCTAGAACAAGCACATTAACATTTCTTGCCTCACCTCCAGGGCAGCAGCTCTTACTGACCAAGAAATTCAGACATCTAAATTGATTTTGCATTCCTGCTAGTGCTTCTGCATGTAGTTCACAGAAATAAATTGTCCTGTGGCTCAGTTTTCAGAGGTACTAGGGTCTTTGCCCTGAGCCACTTCAAACTCAAGAGTAGTTTGACTAAGCACAGGTCATTTGATGTCTCAAGTCCCAGCTAAGCAGCTGGCACAACTGCGCTCGCAAGGGGAGGAAAGATGTAATTTGGATGCCTTGCAGAAATGGCCCTCCCCACTTTCAGCAGTCTGATACAGCATGACTGCCTCAAACAAAACCATATTCTTCTGTTTTTCACTTCCACAACCACTACACTTGAAATTTTATCTTGAGAAGCAAAAAATCTTCATCATTTTGAGGTTATTCCCTTTAATAGAAAAGAAGAGGAGCTTTTCCAGTGCTTCCAGGGCAGCATGTGGTCCATCTGAAAAGGCTGACTATTAACAATTTCAGTAGAGCAGTCCCATGCCACTGGGCTCTGGGTCCTAATACAAGCCATTCTCTGAGCAGCTTCTTCCTTTACCCTTTCTGTTCTGCACTTTGGATCCTTGTAATGCCTCTTACCACAATGTTTATGGGAAACAAGAGGCATAGGTGGGGTGCCCTTCAAGTTGGGCATGGTTGATGCTGCCCCACTCCACGCTTCATGGGCTTGAGTACCACCTGGCATCAGGGGGTTTCAGTACCTGACAGGGCACATATGGACATTTTGCAGTAGACCACATTTCTGCCATGATTTAAAAAAAATATAATCTGTTTCAGTTGTGTACAAATCAGAAGCAGGTACAAGGTGGAAGGCTCTCTGTCTTCCATAAGACAATGCCAAGCTATATAAAGGTACATTATTATGTACCAGGGCTTCCCAAGCATTTCTTCCTCTTCTATCCAGAAATTTTGTCTTGGCACAATTTTAGAATTGCCCATGTTTATCTGAGGTTTCCAGGCATCTGGTAGTGTTATCAAACTGGCAGCCACTGGCTGAATCAGATTTACTGTGCATGCCCTGAACTGTACAGAGTCTGGAAATGCCATACAGGGCTAAAGTAGATCTATTCCTGTATGGAATAAAGCAGCTGATTGAAACAACAGGAGCTTTATTACTGATACAATAGGGCCAGGAATTCACTCCACATTTTGATAAAACATTTTAGGAGGTGGGATTTTGCCCATGGTAGTACAATATTAAGGAATGGTGTGGTTCTCACTTCTAGGGATCCAGGTTCAAATTCATGTTGTAGGTCTGTAGATTTTGTTCTAGTCCCACCCCAATAAAATGTCTTTTAATTTCCATAGACACTATCTTTGGGGACATATTCCTGCTCTGGAGAGCTGAGACTAGAGCAAGAAGATCAAGGAGAGATATTATATTTCAAGACTGGAAGGCATCAGGAGCACTGCGTAGAGAGCTGCTTGCCTTGATTTTTATGCCAGTAAGTAGCAGAAGCTTTGCACACAGTTAGGAACAAAAATTTTCTTAGATCTGAAAGCTGTACTACCTGGAAGAAAGAAAAGAAGTATGGAAGGGAAGGAAAAGAACAGGCATCATGCTTCAAGTTCTGCCTTAGTTTTAGACACTGAGAAATAGCTAAAACATACGTGTAGGGCAGGCAGGAGACTAAATCCAACTAAGGTGTTAAGCCATTTTTGTGTCGCAGAGGAGAAATTAGTGAGCAGAGCAAAAACATTTATCTTATTGTTTACATTCAATCTGCACATGTTAAACATCAATAATTTCTTGTGTTCAATATCAGTTTTTCTTGTACTATGTGTGCATACATCTGTGTGTGGGGTGCTCACACAGATTTAAAGCCACTCTGCTCTGGTAAACTTTTAAGAGCTTAAGTGTAAAACATTATGCAAGCAAGTATTTCTGTGAAGCTTTGGAAGATATTCAGAAAGTCTTGTTATCGGCTTCTTGTTGGCAAGCTCATGGTATTTCTTAAAACCCAGTGCCAGCCAGCCCTAACAAACAACCTTTTATTCCTCCACCACATCAGTTCCTCAGTGCTGAATGTTTCTACTCACATGGCAATATTTTAGCAAGCTGTTGAGTTTTACTCCAGCGTAACTTGAAGGACCAAAGAGCTGCGCTTTTTCAAAGTTTCAGAGGAATGGAATAAATTTAGGTTAAGTAACGATGATTATTCTAGGCAAAGATTTCCTTCATTTAAACCTTCCCATAACCAAAAAATGCAAGCAGAATTACCACTCATTAAAAAAAAACCCTAATGAATTTCCAAGGGAAATTAGGGAATCACTCCTAAAGCATTTGGATTAGAGAATCTAATTCTGCAGCCTCTTTGCATATGAAGCAAAAAGCAGAGTGGATGAGAGCCACATGCTATGCAGTTTCTCAGCCTGGCAGATATATTTTTCATCCCCCCCCTCTCTCTGGCCAGAATCTCTGTTTCATTCTCTGTACCCTTCTCGGTCCCATAAAGTTCTTTTCTTTAATTTCCCTAGGCTGGCTGTAAATTCAGACCTATATTTAAACTTTTGCAGAGACCTTACCTTTGTTCTGCTTGACCTCCAGTGCCAGGACTTGGCCTCACCTTCAGAAATGATCTGAGTGCTCGGTCACCAGCAGGTGAGTCCTGGCTGCACTTTGAGTGAGGATACAATGGCTGCTTTGCTGTAGAAAGAGAAGATTGCGCACGTATAAAACACACTGACTAGCACAGGGAAGTTGATCTTTCAAAGATTTCCCCATCACCTTTCAATTTTGAAGCATTCCCAAGGAAAGTCAATAAATTGAGACCAGATGTATCTTCTCCATCAGTGCTCAAGGGGCTGCCCAAGTTGTGAAATTGCCATGGATTTTAATGGCTTTACAGTGGGGCAGCACCCAGGAATGCAGGGAATGGTGGTGCACTCCAGCAACCTCCCGACAGGGACAGAGTGGTGGCTCCCCAGGAAACTGTCTCAGGAGCTGTGGCACTAGGAGGCCCACATTTCTTAAACCTGCATCTCACATTGTTTAGTTTAAAAGTCAAACCCTTTTTCTGTCTCTGACTTTCAGTCCCTCAGACCTCACCGTGCAGTAGGAAGCTGGTGAATTATGTTTTGCAACAATTATATATCTTAAGGACAGGTGCCCTTTTGTTTTTCTATTGAAATCATAACAAGTTTGAGAAAAAAATATGCTTTGGGCAGAAACAGTGAGCCAAATTTTGCTTGTGAGATGGGTCCTGAGGGTCTTTTTTGACAGGTATTGTGTGATCCCTGCTCCTGCCACAATGTTGAAGTACAGGAGGGAGGTGATGGGAGCGAGGATGGAGAGGTGCTATACACTTGCCACCAAGGAAACTGCAGACTTCACCCAGAAGACATTTGTAATGTCATTTCAAAGCCATGGTCAGATTCCCAGAAATTTGCATCTCGTCATGGACATTTGCCAGACAGGAGAACATGGCAGCATCCTTCTAATAAACTGTTCCTGCAAATGGAGTGCTCGGCTCCTTCATGTGTGCCTGCGTGCATGCGTATGGGGCGCTGTTATGAGCATCTTTCTTAGGGGTACCTCAGACTGTGTCTTGAAGCCCTGAAATATGATGTTGAAAGAAATTCTGGAAACCAGGATAAAACCAGAAATGGATGCAAACACAATTAGAATGTATGGTGTGCCGTCTGCATCTTTAATAAATGTTTGCCTGCAATGAAATACAATTAACATGTAAGATAATGCAGTTTACCTCATTTAGCTCTTCACTGGGTTTATAAACAAATTCTGCCAGTTAACTGTCCTTGTTAAGCAGATGCACTCACCATACATGAGCTAAAACACACCGCAGACTGCAAACTGGAACAGGTGCAGGGATTATAATGGGATGATGAATTTGTCAATTTACGAGCTCTACATGTTGACAACAAAGAATGTATTTTATTTAAAACACTCTACATTGAAAAGCACTTTTTTTCTAAGTCTAAGGAATACAAGGTGAAGGGAAAATAATGCAATAAACCTTCACAATGCATTCTAACTTCTCATGATGGTACAGAAGGTATTTCAGATAAATTCTACGTACTTTGTACTAATTAAGAAGGCAAATTATACTGTCCATTTTGAAATTGAGGGATTACTGGAGGAAAAAAATAAGGAAAGCTTCTGATTCCTCTAAGGAGGTTCCGTGAACAAGGAAGCTATGGTAGAGAGGAAGCCACACAGGGAGCTGCTGAGGCTGTGCTATGAGGCCATGCTATGCATAGCACAGGATGACCTACACAGAGAACTGACTGCTTATGTTAATATTTTATTCACATTACAATTGATTCCAATGCTAGTTTTGTGCTTATTCAAATTACCATCAAGTCTGATTTCCACAGGCATTCTGTGGCCAAACAATGCTCATAGGCATCCCTCTAGTTCAGAGACACCATGAAAGGATACAGCTCCAGGTAAGGTAGCAATTTGCATCTTTGAACACCTAAATACCTTGAAATCTGTGCTCTTGTGCCCAGATTCCCAACATTCCCTTCAATGCTTCATGCTCAATCTTGCTCAGAAGCATCCTGAAGGACAGTCATCTCTCTTCAAAGTTGTCTTCTTGAACCTTTGCTTTGTGATGTAAGTAAATATTGGAAAAAATTAATTGCTATATAATTGTTTCATCAGTTGTTATGATTTTACGTAGTTTTCTGAATTGTAGAACAATTCAGTTTAGGTGAAGTTTTTTTGTCCTTGCTTTTCAGCCAGGGCTGGATCCTCACCCAGCATAAATCAAGTAACTGAAGGAGCTAAGCCAATGTACATTTCTAAGGAACATCCTGCCTATATTGTGAATAACAGCTGAAACATTACTATTCTCAGCTACTTTTTCAAATAAATTATGCTAGGCTTAAGTGTAGATAATGAAAGCCTGGAATCAGCCTTGGTGTAAATGCGTATAACTCTTCTGACAGCAGGAACGTTGCATTTAGTTACCCCACAGCTGAATTTAGCCCAGTCAGTTCAGCTTGGCATTATCAGTGGGAAGATGTGGCTGTGAGTTCATGAAATGTCACAGTCTTTTAGCTATAGAGGTGACACTTTAAATTGTCTTAAAGAGTAAGTGTGCATTTAATTTACATTTAGCAGGATGGTTACTGTATGTCATTTAAATACTAAATCAGTGTAAGGTTTAGTATGGTGCACTAAGGTTAAAGAGTAACAGTAAGGGGAGAACGGGACAATTCACCCCTGATTAAAGGAGTTGTCTCAGTGGAGCTCCAAAAAGGAATGTCTTGACTCTTTTTTGTTTGTTTTTGCTTATTTGTTTGTTTTCTGTTCTTTTGGAGTTTTTTTTCAAAATCTTTCAGCACAGAATATGGAAAACAAACTAGACACTTATTTGCTCATCTACATGGTAAACCTAAAGAAAGATTAGTGTTCCCAAAGGCTGAGTGTTCCCAAAGGCTGACTTTTCTACTGCTAACACAGTTGCTCCCAAAAATTGCGGCTATACTCTTCAAACATGTTTTGACTGCTGGTGCACCTCTTAAAGCTGCATATCTAGGTCCTAAAGGCACAGGATGAGCAGCCAGAGACACAGAGAGGTTTTTTTGGGAGGGGAGGATGAAAGCAAGGTTTTTTATTTTAAGGTGAAATGTCAAAATGTAAAGAAGTGATAATTCCAGAATAAAAAAATCCCTACAAAGCATTTGTCTGAAATGGAAATAGTTGATCGACATGTGTGTTCCAGTATTTGGAGTTTTTTAATTTATCCCTTTTTAAAAAAAATATCGTTAAGCCAATTATGTTAAAACATAAAGTGAAAAAATTGATATAAACCCTCGTCTTTCTGGGAAATTGAAGTGCCGTATTATTAGAGGGGGGAAAGATTTATTTTTCTCTCTTATGTTTCAAACCTGATTGTCACCAAAGGTCAGAAATGTTTGCAAAATATTTTTACATTGGACAGTTTTAGTTAGGGAAATAGTTTCTGTAAAAGATTACCCTAGTTTTAGCAAGCAGAGCATTATCAGGCTAATTACCTACATACGCACAGAGGATGGATGTTTGAACACAGTTTTGCCTGCAGGTGCTTTAACCAATTGCTGGAATTTCTATTCTGTGCAGAAATGTTCTTTAACTTCTGGTTATCTTCTTCTTGAAAGATTTCAAATATTGCTGGATATTAAGGGGAAAAATGGAGAGGAAGTGAAAAACCTCCTCCTCTCCTTTTAAAGGCAAATGTCATGGCTCTGTATCTGAATTTTTTTTCTTTCAGGAATTTAAGGCTGAGAATTGCAATTCCTGGACAAAGCAGCAGTTGTTCTAGCCCAACTGCACAATTTTAGCTACAAATGAGAAAGCATATACAAAAATCTCAGGAACAAGAACGTGACAACAGAATCTTCCATCTACAGGAAAATTCCATCAAATGGAAAATTCTCAGTGCATAAACATGGGTGAAATAGTTCGATTTGCAAGTACTGAGTTCTTCTGTTTGTTTATTTTTTTACATCATTAGACAGAAAATATGAAGTATGTTAGAGGCGGTTTTACTGATGAAACACTAAGTCTAGAATATGTTTGATTAAAGCTTCCTTTTATATCTTTATATCTATATCTCAGGAGGATTCCTGAGCTGAGATGGATCTTGCCCGTGTTTTAAAATTTAGGGTTGAGCAAGACGATGGAGGGGCAGCCTCTGTTAAAACCACTGAGAAAATATATACAGTGACTTCACTGGGACCAAAGATTCATCTGAGGTTCAGTTCAGACTGATGTCTAACACTACACCTTCTGTGGCAGCTTGACAAGTAAGGCTGTGGGTTTTTTCTATTTATAGGATAAAGGATAAAGCCTAAAGTAAAAGCACTTAATGCATGTAGCACTGGAAGATCATATATTAAACAGAAGATTTTTTTTTTAAATCTCTTTCAGCCTTGAACCATAGTAAAAAGTTTTGGGAAATAGTGCATTTACATCCAAGATGACATTTTTTGTATCCTCTGGGGATTTAAGATCCCAGGGTCATATTTGATTTGCCAACTAGGGAAAAAAACCCCTGTTGTTATAAGTTACTTTAAGTCACTCCTGCTCTGAAGTGCCTGCCATGCTCATGCTTCTACTGATGGTATGTGTGAAGTGTTTTAAAGTGGTTTACCTTGACTAGATTGATTGCTTTCACATACATATATGAATATATATGTATAGCCATGAATATATATGAGTGCAAAAATAACTGACAAAAACTATTTTCTGTTAACCAACCCTGAGAACTTGCGGGGTTGCCTGAGACTGAGAATCACCAAGGATTTGGCTGTGTATGGTAAACAGTTTTTCCTCAGCATGCTCTGGAGATCATCGACCTTTGATGTACATTGTTTGGCAGCTGCCCCTGTGCTCTGTGTTGCCTCTGTGAACCTGGCTACATTTCCCCAGCAGTAACTGTTCATTAGGCAACACCTCACCACTGCAAGGCAGATAACCGCTATGGACAGGCCTTGGCAGGGGGTATAAGAGCCTTGTTTGCAGTGGCAAACAGAGGCAGTATCCGAGTTGGAGTCCAGGACTCTCCCATCCCATTCCTACCTTCAGTCCATAGACTTTCCAGTGACAAGAAAGAGCATGGATAATGTGGTTCTTCCTTAGCATCTTCTGAATTTTTGAGCTTGTGTATCTTGGTAAGTAGCTGTCAAATTAAACAAAATAGGAGTGGAGGAAGAAGCACTAGATGTCAGAGCCCAACTTAGTCTGCTTCCATTTAGCCTAGTTCATGCACTGACATTTTCAAACAATGCATTCAATTTTTTTACACTAGAAATGAAAAAGCATATTTTTCCCTTTCAGCCTGTGACCTTGTCTTTTGCTGATGACTTCAGTCATTGTTTGTAATAGTCAAACCCCTGGGGCAGAGAACAGAGTGATTCACTGGTGTTTGGGGCTCTTGGATTTATAGACCACTAAAAAGACTGAAACTATTCTTACTTGAAGCTTGCATGAGACAGTCCTCAAAACTAGAAGTGTTGCCAAACCGAAGCCCTAGATCCAGATTCATATTTCAGTGGGCAGAGCAACCTGTTTTCATAGCAGGATGAGATGTATAGAAAACTTTTGGAAAGATCTCTGTTATGATTAGTCAAATTTATGAGCATTCACGTAATGAAGGAACCCACTGCTGTGTAAATATTAGACAGCTTTACTGAAAATTAAGGTAAAGCATGGTGTAAATCTCTGCCAACATATACGTGCTAGACAGAGCATAAATTATTCCTCAAAAAGAGGTACTGGCTTGAGATGTTGGAGTGTCCCCTGCCAGCAACTGCTGACCACTGTAAGTTGCCACCCTCCCTGGTGGCATCTTATCTGGGCACTCCCTCATCCACTTCATGTATTATCAGCAGTTTTGTTTATCTGGCTCCTGTATGTCAGGCACTTGAGAAAGCTCAAATGAAGGGCAGAATTTGATAACTCCCAGCAATGGGATGGGCTGAACAGGTCTACAGTACTGCAGGGGTGCCAGGACCATCATCTTGTCTTTTAAGTGCCCTCTTCTGGGCAATGCCAATTAACTTGTTCACGAGAGAAAACTAAAGCCAGGATTATATACTCAGCTTCACCCAACTCTGAGCCAGCACTGCTTTTCATTTTGCAAACCAGGACCTGACAGGTGAGGATTTGCAAATCCAGATCTCCTTTGATTTTTGTCTGTAATAAAGATAGGTCAGATGTAGAACTCATTGCTAACTCCGAGGAAAATTTTGAATTAAATTGGAATTAGCCTGACCTCCCATCTGGATTCAGCTTTGCAAAACTAAGCTCTGACAGACAAGCTCTTGTTAAACCCAAACAATCTCAAGTTTGGTCATCTCTGCTATGCATATTTCAATAGCTCTTTGCCAGCTACAGTGCTTATGATAACAAGAATAACAGAAATCGAAGTCAAACCACAAGTTAAGCTGCTTATTATATAATTTAATTAAACTCCACTGCACTTTCTCTTCCAATTCCCAACTTACAAGGGTTGAATTGTTAGGTACATTTTTCACATTCGGATTCTGAAGAGTTTATTTTGACCTGGCAAATGATTTTAAGTCTGAGGAAAAGCAGGTCGAGCAGTGGTGAAATAAAATAGGAAGTATGCAGTTTCTTCTCACCAAGCCTGGTATCTGCGGGACTCCAGCACACAAAGAGCTGGTGTGAATTTCAGGTCCTGTGCCTGCCTTAAATCAAGGCATTTGCAGAAATTAATCATGACAAGGTTTACCCAGTGGTCTTTGCTAAAGGAGCATTTTGGGGGGGAACTTCTACATCAGATGCTCATGACTTATTGGCTTCATGAGGTCACATGTACCACTGAGTTAGGAAGGAAGGAAAAAACATGTAGTTATTAGTGAGCTCCTCCCCTCCCTTCCCCCCTACTTCCCCCCCTCCTTCCTCCCTCTCTTTATTCCTCTTGTATGTGCAGTTTTCTTCACAATGTCTGCTAAACTTGCACAGTCAGGACAAAACTATCCCCCTTTCTTTCACAATGCAAGGTCCGGTGTTTCCTTTCTGCATGCACGTATATCGATTTATATCCCTTCAACCAGTTGACGGATTGTCCCGTAACACACCATTTAACTGCTGTGTCGCCAGGACATTTGTTGTCTCCCCTTCATTCTTTTTTCCCCCTACTTTGGCTTTAAAGGCCACATTTTCCAAGAGGGAGACAATCATGAGAAATAATGTTTTTTTGAAAAGAGAGTGATTGTCACTGAAACCGATATGTCTGTGTGATAACAAAAACTGTCATTGCCTCGCATGGAACATGTGCCCCAGGGACTGGGAAGAACAAAGAGATCCTTAGAGAGGAGCAGCGAGCCATGTGCGTCCTCTCATCTCAGTGGCACCAGGGCAGAGCCCACAAGCCATTTTTCTCATACGCCACTGGGACAGATAAATGAAGGAACCATTTGAACAGTTTCCATTTAAGGAAGGAGTTAAATAGTTGAGTCATTCTTTTCAGCTATATTATTCCTTCTGCAGTTTAGAGGCACACAGTTGCTAGAGGAAAGACCAGGGAGAAGCTGCTTCTTCCAAATGTTGGGGCTGATCCTGCAGATTCTCCACCTATCAATAGAAATATCATCTCAGGAATCCTGTCTTCTCTTCTGTCCTCTCCCTAAGCATCATCTCTTCAGTTCTCTGGAGGGAAGCAGGTCACCTTCTCTTGATGTTTGCTTTTTTAGCAGACTGAAGCCATAAGCAGTACTTCTGTTTCCTGAAGTATTTCCTAGAGAACAGATGAGAGCAATATACCAAGTTTCTGGATGGCAAATGTCAAGCTTTCTGCCGTCTGTTTAATCAACTGATCTGCTGCTATCTGCCAGCTATTAGCTGTTAATTCACTTTATTGCATCAGCTGCACAGTGTCACCACTCACATCCTTTGTGTCACTTTTCTCTATCATCACGAGATGCAAAACCAATAAGTTGCAAAATGGTAACTGCAATCACATCTGAAAATGAGCCCTAAACAAAATTAAATAACATTAGCTGGGCTGATCAATGATCGCTATTAAGGCTGTACAATAAAAGGAAACGCAGCTCAGCTCTAGTTGGAGGAAATAGGACCCTGTGGGCCACTCGGAGGTTGGTAACTTTTCCCTCTGAGTGATCCTGTAGGCATTTATTCAATCAGCCTTATTTTCCCTAGTGTACATGATAGCAACAAACTGGACTTTTTTTATTGACATAGTTTGTGACCAAGATGCGTGAGCTCTGTCTGCAGAACCTTTGCATACCAAAGCGGGATTGCTGAGGGAACAGGCACATACGGCTGGCTTGCCTAGGCTGAGCTAGAGATACAGAACTAGGGTGAAGCTCAGGTAGGTCTCAGATTCCCATATCTTGGGAAGTGTGCCATGGTACTGAGGTATAGATACCATCAGTACCTGTTGCCATTGCTGCTGCTGGATGGTGATATGATACTTTGGCCACTGCTGAGGGTGCACCTAGCGAAAAAAAAAAAGCTACTGAACTACTAAAGACAATCGATTTTTTGTAAAATTACTTTCCTACAGCTGAATCTTCTGAACTACAGAACACAAAATGAACTATCTATATTTTTGACAATGGGTTGTATCCTCAAAGTTTTTAAAGTTCCTAAACACTATTTATGGACCATGACTTCAACTGGTTTTTAGTTTATAAAAACAGTCTGGAATCCCAATATCTTTGCGAATCAGGACTGAATTAGTATAACCAGGTGAAAAGCAATAATTCAATATAGACACATAAGAGAAGATAATTCTTCATGCAAATCTGATGCTTGTCTTATTTTCTTATATGGCAAAATGTCCAAGAGGATATTATGGCTCATTATAAGATTGCATATAAAATGAAACATAATCCTGCCCTTCTTATTTCTACATTCCAAGCCACAAAGTTAAGTTATAATATTCAGCAGCAGTAGTTGCTTACTATTGTCAAAAGGCATAAAACAGTAAGAATGTGTTTTGCTGAGAAGAATATAACAAAAGACACCCATGTAGGGGATTAAACCCAGGGATCTTAAACATGTGCACTAGAAGAAAATGACAGCGTGAAAGGTCTTTGCACCTATGTTTGAACAGAATGCTCAAAGATGTGTGTCTAGGGCAGTCATTCGGGCTCACAGAAAATCTTCCCAAGGGCAACTCAAACCCGCAATAAAAATGCTTTAATGAATCAAATAGAGTGTGTCCATCTAGCCCCATCCCATTGCTTTGGGCTGCAGCTGCAGAGGTCGTAGGGACTCTGTAACTTCCAGTGGTGCCAGCAGCACTCATGCAGCCATATTGGGGCTGTATTGGGGCTGCCCAGAGCCATGGGACAGGAGCTCTTGTATCCCTCTGCAGTGCTGCCAAACAAAGGACCATTATTCCAAAAATCTCTCTGCTATAGACAGAAAAACAACAACAACAAGGCAAGCTGAATGGCCATCGAGAGCAATTACAACCACAGAGCACATGATGCACTATTGATTTAATCTGTTTCTCTATTAAAATTGCCTCAGACTGCGTTTGTTTACAAGCTGTTTTATCAGATTCAGGCAGTGCTAATTATAAAGCAGAGCCAGCAGAAGTGTGCTCTCCACAAGGGTTCTCGGGGCTCAAGAAAGCTCCCACCCTCTACCCAAAAGCCCCACAGTATTGGTGGGGTGCATACCTGGGAGATGTGCTGGAACCAGGACAGGAGAAAGCACAGGATGTTATGTGAATGGGAATCAGAGATGCTTTGCTCTCTTTAAATCCAAATGGATGAATTGGATACAGCATTAATGGTTGCTAATAGTGAATAATTTTGTGATACCATAAATATAGCATTTGTTCCAGGTTGTGGATCTAAGAGCAAATCTAGCTTGCTGCACACAGGCAAATAAGACAAACCAGATTTTATTTTGTCTGGATGCTTAGGGAAAAGAGGCAATTAACCCTGTTGTTGCATATGGCTGTAGCAGCCACATCTCTCTCTCTCAGCAGGACTTGCTGATTAATGAGTGCACGATCCCAATCAAGAAGCAGGTTGTGATGCTGCAGCATCACTCAGCTCCCTCCTTCAAGATACTAGGAGATTCTACCAGTGGCCCACCATAGTCTGCTGGTCATGAGTGCATGCCAGACAAAAGGGCAGTCCTTACCCTGAAGTGCTCATGGCATGAGATTTTGAAAGTGGACACAAGTGACACAAAAAAATCACATAAAATGTAGCCCAACCCCCTAGCTGGTAGAGTATTGTCCTCTGTGAGGGCATGGTCCTGTTGTCATCTGCTCCACTGAGATGTTTCCCTGAGAGTCCAAGGTGAGGTGGAGGAAGGCCAGGTGTGGCAAAATCAGGCTCCATCCTCCTACATACATCTATTCACAAATTTGCACCTATTTAAAAACAAACAAACAAAACAAACACAAACAGAAAAAACCCAACAAAAACCAAACCAAAGCAATAAATGAAAAAAACCCCAAACGCTCCAAAGTCTGTGGTTGGTAGTTGTTAATCACAGGTAAACTGATTTTCCTCTTGGACATACTTTTGCTCATGTACCTCTCCTCTAAAATCCAGCTCTAGGTCTGGTATTACCAGTTATCCCATACACTTTGTCTTTAGTGTTCTCTGCAGGTACTGGCTATCACAGCTTGTCAGAATGCCTCATGCTGAATGACTCACAAGATGAGTTGCCTCTACCAGCCTTGCTACGCTGTGGTTTCTGAATGACTCTGTGCATGTACAAGAAACACTCCTCTGAAACAAGCACCTTGTGTATCTTGTAAAAATTACTTCTAAATCTTACATTTCCCTTCCAGCTCATCTATTATTTGTGGGAAAGCAGAGAGTTTCTTTTTATTCCTGTCTGTCTTCCATTAAACTAAAGAACTCTATAAATCAATAATAACCTTTTAGAGATGAACCTCTTTGTAATTATGTCTGCAAAGCCAGGTAATTGTTTGCATATTTTTATAGGGAAATAAAGAAGAGAAACATGTGTTCAATGTGATTGAAACAGAAAAAAAAAAAAAATTGAAACTCCTTATCAGCATTCATTACATTCACACTTTTCACCAACATTTTATATTACTCTTAGCCAATTAATTTCTTTTGCACAAGGCTGAAATCACTCAATCAGACAACAGTGCACACATGGGAGAGGGGAAAGTACAGTCTCACAATTGGGATCTGATTTGGATTTTATTACAATATGGTCTTTATTAAGGATAATAATCTACAACCTCTGAGTTAAGGGAATGGTTGATTTCAGTCAAATCAATCTCTGTGTATCTCTCTGATGCCTCACTGACATTTCCCAACAGGAAGGGGCTAAGAGCCCAAACGGGAGTGATCTCCGATTAAGAAACAACACAGACATCTTGAAGGCACTTGGTTTGTAGAATAAGATGACAGCAACCAGAGCACCCTGGGGCACTTTTCCAGGATGTCTACTCCCTGTGTGCCAGCCATCTGGGTTCATTTAAAGTCCCTGCCTGCCCCTGCATGTGTGTGTGTGCGCACACACGCGTGTGCGGGTGGAAGGTGGGGAGCAGTGGTGGAGGGGGTGTCTCAGGTTGCAGGCTTCAGTGTGGGCTGCGCTGGGGGCTAAACCCTCCCGCCTGGACCTTCTCAAATCCGCCAACATCATCTGCTGGTGCCTCCAGAGGAGCAATTTCAGCAGGACCAGCTGCAGGGGGGATGTTTAGCATATTCTTTATTCAAAGTGAAAGACATTAAGCAGGAAATTTCAGGAGCCCTCTTGTTCAGAGAAAGTGAAAGGAGGATGGGGGAGAAAATAGAAACTGGAAAACATCCATGAAATTAGTCCCAAATCATTGCCTATACCAAGCATTTCCTGACAAGCTGTCTGTCACATATTTGCAGCAGGTTATGCAAAAGTCTCCTTTGCCAGTAGCATATCCACATGACTAACGCAAAAACTCAGCTACTACTGCTTCAGAAACTGCAACCGCCAGTGTGTTTTATTTGGAATTAATTTTAAAAAGGAATGTAATAATCTTTGAAGGGAGAACTCACATAGGATATGGCCAGCAGACAGCTTCAAGCCATACGTTTCCTCTTCTTATTACCCCAGATGTAAGATATTTTAGAAGATGACTGCATCAGACTGAACAGGCGTGCTGCCCCTCTACCTCGCCTCTCAGACAGTTCAGCCTGGGCAAACAAGCTTCAGCACGGCTGGGGTAGTCCCAAGGAGCTGCAGAACTGGGAGGGACAGACAGACTTGAACTCTGCAGCCCCACAGGAATGGGAAATAGGTAAAAATTTGGAAGGACAGTGTCAGTTCTGAAGATACAAAGGAAGGAAACCTCCTTGGGAAAAAAAAAAAATCAAGTGGATTCACAGCATGCTGAACTGAGTAGCATGACATTACGTTTAAAGAAAGACCATCTAGATCAGAAAATCACTGAAAATGCAGGTCTGAATATGTAACAGAATGAGAATTTATTTTTTCTTTGTGCTTTTATGCATTAAAGTGTGAGAGAAATTGAATAAACTATACAATTTTTGTAGCAAACTTTTAAATTCTAATTTTAGATGTTTAATTTTAAACCCCAAAAATTACTTCTAGAATTTTCAGACTGGTTTATCGAATTCAGTGAAGCTGTTCAATGCCCTTCACCAATCACAGTATAAGGGCCTAATTTGAGAAATGAGGATGTTGGGCAGGCAGGAGGTAGAGCTGTAACAGTAGTACTAACTACAGAGTGAGGGGCACAAAGAAATGACCCATCTCCATGCAAGAGCAGCTCAACTTTTATATTCTAACAGACAAAGGCAGGAGCATTTTTATATCTCCATAGGCAGAATGCCTACAGATAAAGAATGGTGTTGCAGGTTTTGCCAGAAAAGAAGGGTGTTTCTTGGTCAAAATTTTATTGTCTCTGTGGTTGTGCTGATTATGTCACTAGCTACCAGATTTTCCAGTTGAGATCTGCAGTGGGTGGCAGTGGTTTCACAGGCAGGTCTACACTTCTGGCTGGGTCACTGGCATACCTCCCTGATGTGCTGCAGGACAGGTGAATAAGAAAAACATCCAACTCCTGCTATGCTTTACCACTCTGACTGATCTACTGGCTCCCGGTGAAGTACAATCAAAGAAAATGGTAGCACAGAAGTAAATGTCCTCCTGGGGCTTTACAGTAAGGTGGTATGAGTACATTCTGTCTAAGCCAAAATGGAAAATTAATGAGGGAGGATTTAGCCAGATGGAACTTTGCCATGCATGATGAGATGTGTCCAACTTTTTGAAGCAAGAAAGCAAAACGAGAAAAAAATTGTGGAATTACCTGATGGTCTCATCTGTATCCTCTGACATCATGTGGCAATAGATGCGCTGAAGGGCCAGCTACCTCAATCTGAGTAAAACCCAACATGGGAGAGCAGGTTGCACTAATTCTGCTGACCACTCCCCAGGTTAATTTGTTATTCTTTCAATGTTAATATCTTGCCTTTTTTTTTTTTCTTCAGAAGCCTTTAATGAAGCAAAAGTCTGCTTTTTAACCCGCTCCCCCCCCCCCCCCCCGCAGTGTAAAACGTGTGATAAGAAACAGTTCCTGCTCAGCATAAAGTGTATGGAGCAAATAGCTACACATTAGAAAAAGTAATTGTGACAGATGCACAAAGGAAGAACCAGAAATGATCTACAGGTCTTTGCAGTCCCATTTCTCTGTCATATCAGCTGGACCTTATTGAATAGCCCATTGAAAAATAATTATGTTTGGAATGAAGTGGCATTAAGAGAAAAATTGCAAATTCATTCCTTGAGTAGCTCCTCTGAAGCTGGTGGAGTTGCCCTAGGGATGAATTTAGTCAGGTATATGTCAACTGGCCATAAGACATAATTTGAACTTTAGCTTTGCCAAATGAGCAAATATACACACGCCATTTATTGCCAGTTCTGTTGGTTTAAGAGGTGCTCTGTATTTCAAAGCTAACATTTGTACCACTTGTTGCTGTGGTTGTCTCTTATTAACACAGCAAATAGCTAATGAAAATCTATGGCCTTGGAAAAAACCAGCTCGTAAGTTAAGACTTTAAATAAGTCTGTCTGTCATATATACACAGCATGGTACCCTGCTACTTTTTGTCTCAGTCAGTCAGCCCATTTATAAGGACACAAAATCACCGGGTACAAAGGTTGCAAGGAAATTTTTTTCAAGAGGAAACAAGCCTGGCTCAACTGCAAACAGCTCATGCTCTATTTCAAGCCAGGCAGCATTCATTTCTCATGCCAGAGAGCCCAATTCATCCAGGGCGTTAACTCCACAAACCCCAGCAAACTTCTACCAGAGTTTAATTTAGTCCAAAGTGCTTTAAAATCTTGCTTAATTTATACATGTTTCAGTTTGGCTTTAAAGCTGTTCTCCCATAGGACTAGGTGTCACCGTGCTGTCTGCCCCCCACCAGTCCAATGCAGTGGCACATGTCCACACTGTCCCTCAGCAGAGCACAGAGGGAGATGACTGAAAACTCTCCCCTTTCTGAGCTGTTCTCCTTCCTCAAGGCTCCTCTTCTGCAGAAAATGCGACATCAACATGGCTATAATAACAGTGCGACCCATCCAGCAGTCACGTCTGTCACCAGTTTGGGGCAGGCATTTTCTGAGATTACACTTCCTTCAAGGAAGCCAAGTTTGTTTTATTGACAAGGTGACAGCTCTTACATAAGTCTATTTAGTATAGCATTGCATTCCCACATGTGCAAGGATGCGCTTCTGTAAAGTAAAAATAAACTGTGTCAAGTTCATTTTAGTGGTAACTCCCTGGCCTGCACCAGAAACTAGTTTAACCCATAACATTGAAACATCAGAAACTTGTATTGTCTGAAGTGTCCTTTTACCTTCCTTTAATCTTGAATATAACATGTCCAAGTCTTAACAGGAAATCCGATTTGTGAATGTCCACCCTAAAGATGCCATTAACACATGGCATGAAAGCACGGTGCCCTGACAAGGGGTTTGTATCCCAGCTGTAATCACTAGACTTTCACTAAAGGGAGCTATATGGGTTGGATGTGCAGAAGCTCCTCTCAGAATAATTAAAGCACTGAGCTGTTAGGATTTTTTTAAACAAGGTTTCTGGCCCTCTACAAAGCATGTGTGCTATATATCCTTAAACATGACATGTTTTCCTCAAGGAGTTCCTTGTCAAGAATCTTTGTATTTAATAGTGGGTGATGATGAGAATATGCCCTAAATGAAATGTAATTGAAAATCAGATTATGTAACTTTACTTCCTCCATAAGTAGACTTTCCCTTGACATATTGTAGTCAGGGTTTGTATTGAAGTCTTTAGTGTTAAGCAAACTGACAAATACAAGATTTAAGAAATCTTAGCACCGAGATCTGATTAACATCTGCTGGTCTTCTGCAGTGGGAGGAAGCAGAGCTGTGTTCCAGAAGAATAAACTTGAAAGAACAAAAGCCAGTGAGTGACAAATAAAAAAAAAAGAAAAAAAAATTAGTTTAAGGTGAAAATCCTGATGTCTCTCAAATAAATCAGACATCAAAACAAACAAGCTTTAATTTACTAATTACCCTATTGGTTGTCAAATATAATTTTAGTCACTACTAGTACAGCTGCATATGCTCCTTTCCAACAGCTCTTGAAGAATATGGACAGAGTTTTTCTTTTATTGAAGACAGCTAAATTGAATATTTTTTTACATCCAGAGGACATGAGGCAATATTTTACTTGAAAGTTTTCATTCCCTTTCAGCAGGCAAAACACAGAGTCTGATTAACTGATTCTCAGTGAGACCTCAATTAGAATTTGACTGGCAATTCCCCTTCAAACCAAAAAATAAGAGTCAGTTTACTATTTTAAATAATGCAAAAATGCCTGCACTTTTAATGTCCATATGCTGTCAAAACAATAATTGAGTTTGTTGCCTACAAAATACCAACTTCCAAAAATACTGTCGAGGAAAAAAATTATACACTACTCTTTTGCAGTGGACCTGATTCTTTTTAAACTTGGCCTGTGATTCTGCAAGTGATATTATTTCTGAAAAAAATTGTGTGTGGGGAGGTCCCTTTTAATTTTTTTTTTTTTTAAACACTAAAGGCTTGAAATTTATGGCATGGAGTGGTTATGGCAGCAAAAAAAAGGTTCTTTTTTTCTTTGCAAAACTGATGGAAGTTACTATCAGTGAATAGTTTTACTCACCATGTTTACCATAAGCATGCAGCAAAGTTGCTGGCTTGCTAGGTTTAGTTTAATCAGTCTGGATTTTTCTCATAGAGCTTCTTTTGGAAAATGAGGCTGCTATCTGCTCCACCTTTCCCATCTTTGCCAGGCAAACAGCGCTTCTCTCCTCGAGTGCAGACCACATGTGAATGAAATGATCAGTAAAAGTAATTACAGTATCAACGGGAGCTAATCTTCTGCCGATACTGCTGCTCCCATCTCAATTTTCAGTTAAACCAAATCACTCTATAAAGTGTCTGGGGATGAGGTTTAGGCATCTGAGATTAGAAACTGAGATTAGAAATATCTTTCTGCTGGGGGCAGTCCCCTCTGGTCATTTACTTAACATACATCCAGGTGGAGGGAGATGTCAGTTTGAGTAAAACTATTGCTCCCACTGCGCTGTGGAAGTTATGATAATGCACTTACAGGGATCCCAGCAGTGGTTGCGTGGCCAAGGAGAGGAAAGAAATAAAACAGCTGCTGACCTTTCAGCCAAACAAATAAACAGCACCAAAAGGATGCTGCTACAGTTTGCTGACTGAGGTCTGTCACCTAAAAAGCTGTGATACAGGGGTCAAGCCTGTGCAAGAGGGAGCTGGGTCCTGATCTGAACACAACTGTACCACATTACATGCAAAGAAGAGGTAGTCCCGGTAGCGAGGGTCACTGTCTTACTCCCCTTTCTATGGGGTAACTAAATGTGGCACAAAAATTCTTTCTGATGAAGTAGGTTTCTGAACACTGCAAAAGAGGAGTAGAATGAACTTTATGTTCAGAGAGGGTTTCTTATTAATATATGTTCATCTGCTTGGGCAGGTTCGTTGACCAGAATTTCATTGGAGTTTAGGACAACCAACAAACAAGAATTTTCCTTGTATGAGAACTGAAGACAATCTCTACCAAACATTCTTTAGTAAATGGGTAATTCCACCAGTGTATATGTT
>JAWWES010000081.1:24181289-24402118 GCA_035583135.1 Lophotriccus pileatus | reverse complement strand
AGCTGTGATACAGGGGTCAAGCCTGTGCAAGAGGGAGCTGGGTCCTCATCTGAACACAACTATACCACATTTCACGCAAAGAAGAGGTAGTCCCGGTAGCGAGGGTCACTGTCTTACTCCCCTTTCTATGGGGTAACTAAATGTGGGACAAAAATTCTTTCCGATGAAGTAGGTTTGCACATCTGCATTTCTGAACACTGCAAAAGAGGAGTAGAATGAACTTTATGTTCAGAGAGGGTTTCTTGTTAATATATTTTCATCTGCTTGGGCAGGTTCATTGACCAGAATTTCATTGGAGTTTAGGACAATCAACAAACCAGAATTTCCTTGTATGAGAACTGAAGACAATCTCTACCAAACATTCTTTAGTAAATGGGTAATTCCACCAGTGTATATGTTTTCTTATGTTTTACATGAGACATTGTAATATTCTCTGTCTACTGCAGGATCATTTCAGTTCCTAAAAAGTTGAGATTGAGGCTTAGAGATGAAGCAGAGTCAACAACAGCGGAGCACAGCCATGGTAGCTATGACTCCCCATTCCTGGCTAGTTGAATGCCAAGAACATCCCACTGAGACATTCCATGTGCAGAACAGTTGTAGTAAATACATGTGTGGAAAGGGCTGCAAGTGCTGTGAAATGCTGAGGAGCTGGGGTTTTCCTGGAACCTCCTGGCACCAGTTTTGACCCTTAATATCTCAACTGGGATAAATAGGACACCACTATAATGATTCAAATAACTCCAAAGAGCATGGGCTTGATCCACAGGGGCACAGTTCAGCAGGAAGAGCTCCACACCAGGACTATGACTACTTCAGCTTCAGCCTGTCAACAGGGGGGCAGGGGGCAGTGGCTGGGGACCTCCAGTCAGTGTGCCCAGGGCTCTTCTGGTCCCGAGGCTGGCTGCCCTGGGATGGCCTGTGTCCATGCTATTAAACTGTCAGTACCCCCCAGTCAGTTTAAAAGGGTGAATGATTGATTTCTAGTGGCTGGAAACATTCTTCGGTGCTATTTAATGTATTAGTATGGACAGAGTCAATCTGAACTAACAACCAAGTCCAGAAAAGGAGCTGCACTCCAGCTGTGGAGAAGGAGCATCATCAGCTGTCCATAGCCAGGAGGCGAGGATGGGGAGATCAGAAGTATTGCTCCAATTTAGTAACATTTTCTGTGTTTGCTGTCCCCTATAGCAGGCATATTTTGCTTCCTTGTCTCCACGCACTGGAGTGAGTGAGGACTCAGATGTGTCATCATGTTTCTGGTTCCTTTCATGGGATAGAGATTGAGTCTATAGTATCTAAGTAAATGACCCAAACACTCCTCCAAGCACAAGATTATTTCTGTATAGATCTTGGAACAAATAAATATGTGTGATATCAGAGAGCCAGATTTTCAGTTTCAGTAATAAGTCAGCTGAAAAATGTGGAAAACTCACTCATCTCCAGACATATATTAATTTTACAGCATGCAAAACTGACTGATACATGTTTCAGCTAACAGAAGAAAGAACTCATGATGATGGAGTGCAGTTTATCAACAAACTTTTGATGACAAAGCTGTTGAATCCTAGTATAGTTCTCTGTCCATTAAGATGTAATTTTTCAGCAGTTCCAGTGAAGCCCTCCAGCTTTTCCAGTGGAATTAACACCCAACCTTTGGTTTCATTTGGTCTGGTCTGTTTCTTGGAGTCTTCCTATCACGCACATATGCCATTTTCTAGCCTGATTCTCTCCTGTAGTACTCAGCTGGAAGCTCTTCCATCCAAGCCACCACCTACAGGCATGGTGGAAGTGGGCCACAAGGCATCCAGGATCAGACAAAGCCCAGGAAGCACTTGAAGAGAAACTGCAAAGAGGAAGAGAACAATACTGTCTGAGACCTGGGTGAAAGTTTCACTACCTTTCCTTCCAGAGTCTTTTTTCCAGTGTTTGCTCATTTTTTTTTATATTATCCCCTACACTGCTTTATGCTTGCATCCCCGGGATCCCTTCTTTTCTGCCAATGCCTCAATATCCTGTCCTGCTCTGCATGATATATTCTTTGCTTTTCTATTTCCCTTATGCTTACCCATCCTCATGTAGCCTTAAAGCTTGGTGAAATGGATGTAAAATTCTTTTTCTGTTACACGTGGCTCATTTTCTTTTTATGACTGCTGCATTTTCTACTTCTTTCCTGTATTTGTATGTAAATATAATTTCAAATTCCCATTATATAAAAGAGGGGCAGCTAGCAGAAATGGCCAGCAGAGCTATTGAAAAGCCACCACAGGACATACATCTGTATGAAGGAATACACTGCTTTTTGATATCGGTAGTTGCAAGGTCATTAATGGCAGGAATAGGAGACAAACAGTGTTAATAACAGGCTAGTGAGGAACTGGAGGGGCTTCATGCTTCTCATGAGAGCTTTTAGGATTTTTTTCAAATCTTTCCCTGACAGGAAAGGAACAAGAGGACTGGGAGATTTCTTCCACCCAGGTTATTTCTTCGGTACACCATAGCCAAAGCAGGATGCCGTGAGAATAGGCATTTCCTACACGGCCAGTGAATAAGTTATACATAGGCTCTGACAGCAGTGGAACAACCTTTATCTGCCCTCTTCTACCTGCAGTCCTCTGAATTCATGGAGGATTTAGATTTTATCTTTCAAGGTAATTGCAGAGATCCTTCACTCCGCAGAGAAAACAGAGAGGTTATGAGAGATTCAAGAAGGCAACAGAGAATGTTGCAGTGCATTTCCTTTGACACTTTCCATATTAGATCTTTATACTCTCAAGACACATCCACCTGGATGGAAATCAGTGAGGTGACTCATTCCCATGTGACAGTGAATGAGAATTTGGCTCAATTACGTAATTTGTCCTACAACTTGAGAATAGAGTTTTCTCCAACAATAGTTCAATTAAGAATGTTTGGATCTGACTTTCATTTATGCTGTTTACAAGTTTAATTTAGGTTAGGTTAGACCTCTACTAACTTAAAAATGAACAATTGTAATCAGCTGTTCACTGACCAGCTGATCAAGAACTGCTTGCTTAATTAGGGAAGAGGAATAATTAGCTTGTCAACATTTAGACCCCAGAAGACTCTAGCAAAAGGCTACATTGAAGGATTCCTATTGCCGTATTTATTGACCTTTAAACTCTTCATCTCTTCTGTCATTGATGTTTAATAGAGTCACTTAGGCTGTCAGGCTAATAACTAAGATAATGAAGTAGTCTAGGACCTTACTGCTTTGTTATTCTAATGCTAATTTTAGAATGCTAAAAATAGGTTCACTAAAAATAAGACACTGTGGGTGGATTTTTCCTCTAAAACAATTGAGCTTCTGTTACTTCCCTCCCAAAACTATTAAGACACAATTAGATTTCAAAGAGGTTATTTTGTAGTAAGAGTTAATCATCAGTTTTGCAGTAAACCAAATTCCTGGGGTGATTGTATCTGAGGAATAAAAAAAGATGCATTTATTACTTGTTTACAAATCCATATTGCCAAACACAAAGGGAAAATAACACTTATGCAGAAGTAAGTGCATCAATAAGGTGAGTCATTTTATTAAAGGACAATATCTTTAAAAATCAAAGTCACCAAAGCAGAAGTGATCGCTACTAAAATATTTTAATAGTATGCTGATTGCATGGGTGTCTGTAAGGATAATGTATGTTCTTTAGATGTTTACTTAGGTGATTTTTTTTAACCTTGAGTTTCTCAATTTTTTTTAAGTGTGATTTTGTTCAGTAAATTTCTGTGTGTGCAATATTTGAGCTTCAGATAATGTTGATATAGCTGCAATTTCTTTATTTACCCCTAGGTTAGTGGTATATATTCTTACCCTTGCAGCCATTTTAATATGTTTTTATTTTGGTACAGCTAGCAGTACGCATAGATGAAAGCAGTGTATGACTGCAGGAAAAAACATGCTCCCGGAATCAAATCCTGAGGAAAAATAGAAAGCATTTAAGAATGTTTTTAAGAAGACTTGCTTGACACATATTTTTCACAAATCACTTTCTTAGAAAACCTTCCTCTGTCTTGGTTTCGTTTGCAGATTTGTTGGTTGTTGGTTTGGGGTTTTTTTCACACAAAAGCCCCACCTCTTCAGATACTCTTTCATGCCCGGAATGTTAAATCCATTTACAAATGTTTGCTTTTCTTTTAAAATAAAATAACTTTTTTCTCAGCCTAGACAATAATGTGCCCTTAATACCTGTGAAGAGTACTATGAGATTTTGGACAATTAAAAGCATTGAGGGATGTGTTTTTCAGGAAAATATATTGGATACTGATTTACATATCAGAAAATTATACTTCAATGGGATTTTTCTTAATAGGAATAAAAGAAAATAAATTCCTTATATTTTGGACCTTTTTTTTCCCAAGGTGTCAGCTCCTCTTCATTTTGAAATTCTCTGTTTGCTGCACCACATCAGTTTGACCTGCCATCTTTGCAACCATAAGGACACTTGGCTCTTCGATTGGTCAGCAGCTCAACAATTGATAATCTTTTTTTCCTCCTGTTGAGAAAAATAATTTCCTTGGCTCCCATCTCTTCAGAAGGCATTCTCTGAAATGGATGGCCTTAGATGTCCCATAGCCTGACAAATTTCCCAGATTATTATTTTGTAGCACACGGCTGATTGTACCAGACAGGGGGAATAACACTACTGCTACTCTCAGAGTCTGTTGAAACCCCTGTCTCTCCCAGCCCCCTACTGACTTGCGATTTAATGCCGTGTGCTATGTCTAATAAAAAAATTCCTCCAGGCTGAAACCATATCAGTTTTATTTGTCTGGTAACCACTGCGCACATGTTAAGACACAACACAGACAACCGTAATGTCTTTGAGATTGGTTACACTTTCATGCAGTGCTTAAACCTGGTGGCAGCTTCAGTGTTAAATAATTCAGAACAACTGCTATGATCTCACACAGCTTTTACCGTCTTCTGGGTCACATCTTTCTCCTTGTGGATCCCTGAGTTTCAATGAGGTTTTGATTTTAGTGAAAAATTTTTTCTGGAATTTCTTCACTATTACTCCAGGCCAAGCAGACTGTCAAAGGCTTCGTTCAGAAAAAAAGACTTTTATCCATCTAAGCTGTCATGCTGATCTCTTCCTAAAGGACATTCTACTGATAGTACATTCCCTACATCACAGTATCTTCTGATACATTGATTCCCATACTTCCCTCCAGCATCAGTGAGAGCAGCTGTTGAAGTTGGAAGGCAGCATGGAGCATCAGTCCCATGGGATTTTTAGTCCAAAGCAATCCTTTTGTTAACTGTCTGTGAACTTCCTGAGTTGCAGTTTTAGGGAATGAGGGGGTTCTGGGTGAGAGATGAGGCAGTATCAGAGATAACCACATTTCACAGGCATACTGACTTACCCCATGCTCTCGGGATTGCTTACTGACCTTCATGCTGTATTAATCTGACAGTGTTTCAGTGCCCCCACTTTTTGGCGGCTGATAGCAAGCACATATGCCTGGGAAAGCAGTTTCTACATGTCAATGTGCCTGCTGTCAATGGATGTCTCAGTTAGGCACAGCTCTAGTGGAATATATAACAGTGTTTTAACCAGTCCTCCCAACATAGAGAAGAGGTCTTTTGTGTCACCAAGTGCACCGCAAATAGATCACAGCATTGTTGTAGCCAGTGGACTTAGGGGTTTCTATTTCAAAATAAGATGTGCCCCTGGAGAAATATACATCTATTACTATGCCAACAGAATAATTTTATTCCCATAATTTGCAAGAATGTTCTAGTATTCTCCCAATGATAAATTTTGATTTTTAAAAAAGTTTCTTTCTGAAGAAACACTAATGAAGACTATATTTCATCTGCACCTCAAAGTTATTTTTCTGATGAACATTCTATCTACTCACTAATTATCCTGAATTTGTCCGTGGCTGATACCTGCTAGCATGCCAGTTCTCAGTGCTCTGGGAACAGCTGCTGCACTTTACTCTTGGTTTTTCTTTTCTTTCCTCTTATTATCAGGGAACTCATCACTTCCCTCCAAACTTGCAGGCTTTCCTAGCTAGCATGAGCTAATCAGCACTTCATTAGACCAAGCTTACACAGGAGCTTAGTCTCCAACCTCCATGCAGCCAAAAACTGACCACACCACTGATTACAAGGGAAGGAGGGTTGTGTCTGCAGTCATGCTGTTCTGAATCCCCAGAGCACAGTTAAGAACATATTTCCTGGCTACATATCACCTCAGCAGAGATCATAAAACCAGCTTCTACATGCTCCCTGATCCTATGACCATGAGCCTCCCTGCTGGAGGCACCTCCACCCACCAGAACACACCTCCTGTGATAGCATATCAAAGCCTACGCCTCCATGCCCTTACACAATTTGCTCCCAGATAGAGCCTTTTTCTTCAGTTTCTGTGGTACAGGCATGGAACTCAAGCCTCCCATCTTCTGGACTGACCACACAGATGTGCCACCACCCCTGCTGCTATTAGGAAGAGGGCTTTCTGCCACCACAGGGCATCAATCCTGAACTGGAATCCCAGTGCACCATCAGTATTCACATCTGAAAAAAAGCAATTTATTTTTGGCTCTCACTGGCAGTTATCTGCTGCAAGATGACATCAGTCTCATCTGCAGAAGATCTCACCTCACCTTGATAAACCCTAGAAATTACCTCCCTTCTTTTCCCAAATAGCTGATGACATGCTCTTGGGCAATGGTGCACTCTGCTTGTCTCTGGCCAGGCCTCTTGGCTGCACCAGAAAGAAGCGATTGAGGCTTTGAACTGTGGGCTGCAGAGGGGATGGGGGATGCCAAGGGATATACTGGCTGCAGAGCAGAAATCAGACAGTGGTATCACAAGGGATAGAAGCAAACTAGCTGTAGGATCTTCCCAAAATTAGGCTTCTACCTCAAGTTCCCCCTTCCCTCTGTTGGAAAGAGCCGCTTTGGCCCAATGGAGAGGATTACCACTAGAAAACTGCTGCAGATTGCCCAAATAATTTTCCTAGTCTGAGGCAAATGTCTTGGCTACCTCAAGGCATTTCCCTGGCACCAGACTTAGGCACCTGAATCCTGCCCTAGGTGGCAGTAGTAGGACAAAGAGGGATGCAGAGCGCTTGTCTCCAGTGGGTGCCCTACCTTGGACATGGTCCTGTAGCATTGCCCAAGCCTGTATTTAACCATGCACACGAAAATGAAAACTCATTGATGCTGCACTGCCAGCTGTAGCTTGTAGGGGAAGAGGGGAAAACTCAGTATTTCCACTCATAGTCATCCAGAGCCCATTTTTCAAGGGGCATCAAGATTTCTCTTGCTAGTTATCTTCTGTAGAACATAATTATATGACCTTCTCACTAACAGAGAGGCCTCAATGCCCGGCGCTACCCGACTCAGGGATTACTGCAGCAGCCTTGAAGTGCCTGCTCGCTGGGTTGCAAGCAGCGCGCGCTGGCACACTGGCGACTTGGGTTAGTGCTGCCCCGAGTAAACACTGCAGCCACTCATCCAGCCTCCTGTTTTTGCATGCCTGGATATTTCAGGAACACATTTGAGTTACATGCTTCACCACAGCTGTATTGACTCTGAAAGAGAAATGGTGGCCTTAAAAAACACTCCACCTCTCTAGCTCAGTGAAGGGATTTCCAAATTGTGGACTGAATATTTTTAATGTCAGAGATATTGCAGTTCTTTTTAGCTATTCGGTATACTTGGATAACTTGCCTATTTTCTGTGCCATTATGGGCTTTGTAAAGCTATTTCTTTTGTTTAGAAAACACCTTTACTACACTGTAAGAAGTATCTGAAAAATATTTTGCTAAGTGACTGAGGACTTTGAAGGAAGCCAGAGTCTTTGCCACAGATGCCTTTAATCCGAGATGTACCTCTGCTTTTATTTATACATTTGTATGTGTGAGTATGTCTGTGAAGACATACTTTTAGAAGGGCCTCAAATTATTTCATCAGCTTTCTTTCAATATGGATTATTTTCTTACAGATGCTCTCATCGTACTGAAAAGGTTTATAAATAAAAATGGGACCAAAAATTACAATGCAGAGTTTACAGTCTCACACATATTAAAAATAGCCGCTTTTCCCTTTGTGGGAATGCAGTGGCATTCTGCCATTGCCCATGCGCACAACTGCCTCACTGTGGGATTCGTTAAACAGGCAGAGCTGACTCACGGGCTAAGTGACTATACGATTTAGCTAATTTGACTCAGATGTATGAGAACATAAAGACAGTGTATATGTAGCTGATGTGTCATAGGGGATAAAGGTTTTGCTAGCTACCACAGTAGCAGCACCGCATTTTCCTGACAACAGCATGATGATTCCATTTTTGGATGTTTGAGTAAAGAAAGGGTTTGTATGTGCAGGGAGAGATTGGTTTTCCCTGGAACAGTTTGAAGTCTTGTAGGTGCTGAGCTCAGCTTACACAAGATTTTTCTCAGAAGGCGAGCTGGGAACTGGTTTTATGTCCACAAGTCAGTATTTATTATCTTCTCTGCGCCAAATCCTTCCATCTCCTGGGTACTGAATTGATCACTGGTTTATTATTTTGAAAACAATAATTTGAGTGCCTATTTCAGGCAGCAGTTTCTTTTTTCTTCCTCTTTCTTCCTCCTGATCCTAGTTTGCCACTGTTTGCCTCTGTGCAGTGACTTGCTGCATACACATTGCCCTGGGCATATCCCAAACTGGTTAATGACACCCTTCCTACCTTAAATGATTCACCCATTGCTTCCAAAAAGTCATCTCTTTTCCTTTCCTATGGACTCTCATATAGTGCTGCTGAAGAAAAATTCTCTGCTATATTTAAGTGGTATGCGTGTCTATTATGTCTATTCAATGTTTGAATAAGTCTTTTCAGGATTGCTCCAGATGAAAGGAAGCTGTGTTAATTGCTGTTATTATTAGCCAGAAATGCAACTGAAAAACTTTATTTCAAAGTAAATGCAGACATTGCTTCCCAGGTGAGTTTCTGGGCATGACATCCAAAGTACCTTGGTGCTACTTGTCTTCCTCAGCCTGCTGCTGAAATACAAAGCTCAGTTGCAGCATCCTAAACCAGATTAATTTCCAGAGCAGCTTTGATTCTCTAACAGACGTCTCTCAGCCCAGGGCCATCCCACCACCTTGTAGGGCCATAGGAGGTATCTTTGAGAAAGGACTTTCTGAAGTCCTGTTGCCACTTCCTAATTCCCACCAAGTGGACATACAAATAGAAGATATGAGATTTTCCAAAGTAAGAAGGATCCTTTTAGAATGACAGTTGAGTGTCATGAGATTTTTCAAAAGAAAATTTCTGGTCAGTAGGTCCTGTGGCACCAAAGTTTTTTAAAATCTGCTAATCTCAACAGTAGGTTCTGAAGAATAAAATCAGGCACTTCATTAAGTAGAAACATAATGCCATGACTCCCAGATGCAATTTAGCTAGAAATATTTCAAAAGTGTCTGTCAATGTAATGTTTAAACACTGTACAGGGAATATGAAAATGCGGAGACTGACTCAGAAGGACAGTATATCAATTCAGAGATGAGAAGTCATATCATATTTCATCAAATATAATTCTATTCATTTATTCAGTTCTACCCTGCTGCCAGCCATTGTAGGAAGCAACAAATGTGGTATTCAGAAGTCTTGAGTCTCCTCCTAGAATAAGTGAATAGCATTGGCTCAAACCCCACTCAAAACTAAGCAGCCTCCAAAGGGGGTCTCAGAAGATGACAGCTCCATGTGTGTCAGTGCAGGGGCTTTGCACCAAGTGTGTTTCAGGAGGGAAATGGTGCTTGGCTTGGGAACACACACCATGTGGGGGTCACATGCCTGTGTTCGTTAGAGGGAACATCCCTGTAGGCAAGTGCCTCATCATCACACCACTACCCATGAGCTGAATAGTTTTACAAGCTTAGCATGACTCTGTTAATCCTGCCTTCAAGTCCTTGAAAAGCGCATCCTCCTCCTATTTTGCCAATTCCCTTCCTGAACCATCCACGGTAACCTTCTGGTGCACAGAGAGGTCACATAGCTCTGCCACTGTCCTCATACCTCTTCCCTTCGTGAGTTCTGCCAGTGTCAATGGTTTCTTGCTTGAGGACGACCACAGTTTCCCTTGTCCCTCAGCAGGGTCCTTGCTAGAGAATTGTGTTATCCACTACAACACTCTGCCCTCTTTCTTTCATCTGTTCTTCTCAACCTCTCCACCAGTTCTGTCTTGTGCAATATTTTTGTTTTGTCTCTTACCTGGCACTTCTCACTCTTTCCCTGAGCAGCAGGTCACTGTGGTGTTAGCAGGCTTGTACTGCTGAGTCCTTCCTGCATAAGAAATTAGGATTTATATCTAACCAAGCTTATCTAATGATTGCCTGCAGGTTGTGAAAGGAAGAAAAGAGAAATCAGTCTGTCTGGCTGTACAAGATCTTTTCGCACTGTTGCCAACGACAGGAAATCTTACTGATCAAGCTACAAACTCAAACAACAGTTGAACAAAAACCATGTGCTTGTAATGTGCTCTGAAGTTCAGAAGCACTCCAGAGGAGGTGGAAGAGTCACAGGAGAACCACAAGGCTGGGACCCTGTCTGGAATAAAGGACGTATCATAGGACAATCAAAAAATAGTACTCAGAAAGATCTCCACCACAGGGTTGGATCAGAGGAAGCATCTCATCAGATTTCAGTGCAAGTCTGGAGAAGGCATGGCAAATGAAGCAAGCACATGGAACTGCTGGGTCACACAAACAAAACATGTTTGTTACATGTTTCTTTTTCTCAAATCCCAGCAATATATCTGAGTATATATCCAAAATGTGTATAAAGACTGAAAGTAATTTAACCCAAGCTTGGTGTAATCTATTAGGAAAAGAAGAGCTATAAAAGTGGTAAATTTAAGTTCAAACTTTAAAATGTTCAGAAATGCAAAACTGGACAGTGGCACAACTAAAATTTTTGTGTCTTTGTAGTAGCCTAAATTTTTAATATGTTAGCTCTGATGTTTTCCCATTAAAAGAGAACCAGTGACGTTGCAAATTCTTGCAATTTTATCATGGATTTTTAAATACTTAAAATCAAATATAACCAAAGTCTTCAAATTCATTTTTAAAGGTGATGCTAAACATCACAGCAAATAAAAATCTCATGTTTGAGGATTTAACTCACTCAACCACTCTTGAACATAGTGGGATAAAACAGGATATAACAAGCCTGCACATATCTGGGAACAGTGTGGGAATAGCTGCTTTTATTATGAAAGACATCAGGTGTAACTACAGAGGTGAAACGTCACCCTTCATTCTGGAGATGAATCAAGTTTTAGAGAGTTTTAGATCCCATTTAGTGCAATGTTTTTCCTTATTTAATGTAGTAATGCAATTAATTTCATGGGTTCTAAGCCTTTCCCCTTCATGAACGGAAAGAACACAGAACTCTCCCTTAACTACTAACATAAATCTGTGTATTCTTCCAAAAGAAATCAGCCAGATGATCAAGGAAAAATGATTAGGCAGTTTCACCAGAGGAATTTATGTGTCTTCCCCAAGTAATGGGGATGGAGTATTAGCAGCTGGGATTCACTGCAGAACTAAAGGGGAGTCCTTCTCATCACAATTCAAATTCTCTTTGACATCAAAAGGGAACACCAGGGGCAAAAACTGAGTGCTTTTGAAATTCCCATCAACAATATTTTCAAATCAGACCCAGTTTTATTGGTGAGTTGTATGCTAGCATGTAATGTAATAGGCACAAATATCTTTTTTGCCCAGACTGCAAGACTGAAAATAAAAAGAGGAGACGATTTGCTTTTTGAGATGCTGAAGGACTTGCCATGCAAAGTGGAGCACTCTGTTTCATCCCTCTGCCACAGCAACATTTACTATTTTGTCCTGCTTTTTCCTGTTTCCTCTTTACAACATTACCAGAGAAAAGTTTGCTTTTTGCCATCATTGCCCCAGACAGAAACACACCTAAATAATCCCTTTGAGTTTGCTGCCAAGGCCACTCTATGAATGAGCTGGAAGGGGAAGCTGTTGGAGGCACAAAACCAGGACCCCTTCCCAGGGATGCTGCACCTTGTCTTCACGCTCTGCCTGTCTGTCCTTGCTCACCTTGGGACATGACCTCCCACCTGGACGGTGGCTTTTGGCTTCCAGCAAAACAGGGCAGTGGTAAAGAAGCCATTTAGTTGGTTGTCTCCATCCATGGACTGAATCCATCGAGGCATCATCACCCACCAGAGACTGTTTATTTATTTCATGTCTTACTGGCTCCATAGCAAAAGCTGTAAATACTGCCTTTTATCCCTCTTAAAACTCAGAAGAAATGTGAATGTTGTCTTAGTACATTCAAGAACGAACTCCTTTGAGAGAAAAACAAAACACGTTTTGCATGCACTTATTAAGAGTTTTCTCCAGTGTGTGTGAAGGGCTCTTTATTTCGCAGAAATATGAAGTGGAAAAGGCCCGTGGCCCATAGTCCCACTGATGTGGGGTGCTCATGCTCTCTGTCTGGCCCAGAGCAGCAGGAGGGGTATTTGGTAACCTTCCCAAGAATGGAAATTTCTTCATCTGCAGCATATTTAAGTCACTTTTAAGGAGATGGGTAAAAATACAGTTAAACGATTTGGGTTTAGCTATTGAAAGCCCAAGAGACCAGAGAAAATAAAGTGGAGAATTATATCCATTGAGAGTTGAGGGGGCTGGGCAGGAGATATTTGGGCTGACCAGGTATGAGGTCAGGAATGTAAAGGGCAGAGCTCAGCCTGATGCTCATTTCAAGACAAGAGTTACTAAAAAAATATAAAAACACAACAGAAAATTAGTGAAAATGTAAGAAACTCAACATTTATCCATTTAAAAGGTCTCCACACCTTGGGATAGCCAGGGCATGTTGGTATGAAAAGGCTACTTCTGTGCTCTTGCAGAGCTTTTGCTTTTTCACACTGAATTTCTGCAGCAATGCCTTAGCAATGTACATATTGGAATTAAAAAAATATATATCTTCATTTACTCAAGCTCAAGCTGGTAATGCTGGCTCAAAATATTATATCCTTCTAGTCTTGTGTCATAAGAGTGACAAGAAATAATAAGGCACAGAAATATGCATCATCATTCTACTATTTTGCTTTTTTTAATCCCATTTTCATATTTTTTCACAGCTTTTCTTGCTTGGATTTTCTGCACAGATTTCCTCTCATCCTCGTTTCTGAGAAGTGGCCTTTAGGCAGAATCCCTTTTGCTTCACAGCAACCATCAGTGCTTACCACAGAGAAAAGGTGGACTGGTGCTGCCCGGACTCGTGTGACAGCCCCACAAATAGTGCACAAACCTCCACCGCCCTTTCCTCCTCCACACCTCCACTGCACAAGCTACAGCTGCTCCTCTTTGTTTTGGAGATGCCCCTTTTCTCCAAGCACTGATGCCCTATCATTTAACATGAGGTGAATAGAAACACTGATTTTTTTTGTTGACTTGGCCTCAGCTGCTCACTTTTGGGAGTCAGACTGTGGCTGAAGGTCTCTGTAAGTAAGCACTGGGCTAAGGAAAACCTGTTTGCATTTTGCAATTGTAAAGGCTTACATGAAAATGTGAGCGACTGTACATGTTTTCAATTACTAATTTGTCCTAGTAGGTAAACAGCAATGTCAGTGGTCAGGGAATAAACAGGTTTACACATCCTGTGTGTAAACCTGGGGCTGTGCCCTTCTTCCATTGTTTGCTATTTACATTATGAAAATCAAATTGACAATTAAGATGCCAGAGGTTAAAAATATTCTGCAAACTTAGCTGAAAAAAACCCAACTGTCAAGAGTTCAGGTAGTTTCTATTTTTTTCAATGTACTGTCAGTAATAGATTCACGCTTCAAGAGGCTCTCGTATAAATATTTACTTGAAAATGCCAGTGGAACAGAAAACTACATAGTGACTTTTGATGCTCTGAATGAGGATTCAAGCCTAAATTGACCAACTGTTTTATATGGACTGCCTTGGTAAATCTGCTGCCTCATTTCCAGATAATCTCATTTACTTTTTATCGTTCCAATATTTGTGGAAAATTGTTTACTTCTGATTTTGAATAAGCCCCTATATTTTCAAGTATCATCTGCAGTGCCGTATAGAGGACTGCATCTGCAAATGTTGTAAAGCAGAATAACTACAGCAAACTTGAAGGAGAGAGCTTGGTATAAATGAGCTGAAGGTCTGGCCAGCCTAACCTACACGAAGAATTAACTGCTTTATTTTTAAACTGTTAGTAGATTAGGGTAAACTGGTAATGGTAATAATGTGATTGGCAATTGGCTTCTAAGCTTTACCAGATTTTTATCATAATAGCTCTTAGGTGGCAAATCAATGACCTTCACTGAGAACTTACAAATACACTCTGTAATATCTTCCTCTCTTTGTCATAGATGTTCTGAGGTTCAGGGTCTGAAAAATTAACTTTGTCTTCCTGGTGGACTCTGCTCTGAAACCTCAGCTGTCTCGAGATCAAAGAAGATCCCTTGTCTGTGTTGTCATTTTGAGTGACAGATCAGCAATGGGTAATGCAGTAGATCAACCCCCTATGAAAATAATAATACGTCTTCCTGAGTTAGATCGGTAAAATCAAAGTGATAGTCTAACACAACTTAATTTCATCCTTCAGAAAGAAGTAATTCTTGAGCTCACTATAACTTCAGAGTTTGTTTTTTTTTTGGTAACTTTCCTAATTAACCATTTCACTGCCAAGCCAACATTTCATTTGCTTTTTTCACTATACCACATTTTCTTTTTTGCTTTGTGTCTTTTTTCCCCTTCTTTTGATAGTTGGGAATTATTTTAATGAAACAATTTGGAGGAAAATCCACACGTGGAGGCCATCAGGAAGCAGTGAATATTTGTGGCAGCAGGGCCATGAATCACAAGTTTCTGTAAAATCTGCCAACAATATCAGTCAAATTCTCCCTGGACATCTGTGTGTGTCACAGAGTTCTTCCTGGGGTCAAAAAATTATGTTTCTACATGCTGCAAGAGAAATCTGCTTTGCTAAAGCTCATAACTCATGAAGGTGAGAAGCACAACTGAGCTTCTGGGTGGTAACTGGGAGGTGAGTTGACAAGGCATTTGTGGGGGGACCATATTTCTATTTACAGGTAGAAAAGGATGCAGCCTCCCTTTTGGTGTTGTTGTCACTTCTTTTCTTGTCAGATTTGCAGTTCATTTTCTCTAGATGCTCACTTTCAGACATACTTAATACTGACTGTGCTGGAAAAGTGAAATATTTGAATATGCACTTGGAAGATTTCTAGCACGTGGGCACGTGCCATATAACATTTGCAATTCTGACATTTTTATGAGCTGGAAATTTCAAAAGGGCCATGTGGGATCAGCTGGTTTCCTCTGCCATAGTGACCAGTACCAGCTGCTTCAAAGAAAGATGCACAAATCCTTGCAATAAACTATTAAGGGATAGTTTATCCCTAAGGTAATTTCTCTCTCATTTTTCTTGTTAAAGATGGCTTATGTGATGGCACATAAAGGGTCATCAATTCTGAATTTCTTGCTGTTCAATTTAAAAATATTTTCACACTATTACTATTTCACGGAAAGGTATTGTCCATGTAAATCTCAAATCCTTTTTTCCTTGTGTTTTTAATTTTATTAAATTTTTAACATTGGGATTACTTTAATAACAGGCTCCTAGTTTCCCTAGCACTTTCAGGCAAAAGGAGAAAGTCTGTCTTTTGCATGGCTGGAGATGGAAATTCTCTTTCTAACTTTTGCTTTTCATAACAGTCTGGCAATTACTCAGGTGAAACCCAGCTCATCAGAAGAGTTGGCTACCTCACACCAGTTCCACTGCCCAGTTCATTGTTTCATGAATGTTTTGGTAGACTCATGGGTCACAAGAAAGAAGCAGCCAGAGTCAGGAAAAAGAGGGATTTAAAGATAACTTTTGCATCATCTTGCAGCAAGAAGAGAGAAACACAGAGAAACATCTATAGAATATCTATTATGAGTGAATGACTGACTCATTCCTTTCCTCCTTTATATAGGTAGAATAGTAGATTTCCCTCACTTTGATTTCTCTTATAGTCACACTCTCCCAGAAGAAGCCAACACATTGAGCTGTCTGGTATTTATCTTGTGTTTGTGTTCCTGTGGTCTCAGACACCTGGCTTGGTCCTAAGGTGCTAAGTCCAGTGCTAAGGCAGTTCTATTTTACTCTAATACACTGTATAGCTAGTAAATAATTTTAAGGCTGTCTAGCATTACCAAGGTAGTATGGGAAGGTCAGGCTTAGAGTATCTGTGAACTTTGGCATGAAGCATTTGTTAACTTTGCCCCCTCAAACTAAAAGCAAAGGCTGAAGCAGAGGCACATCTGCTGTCTTGCATTGCTAGTTCTAATAAATTCCCTCTGTTCCTTTTACATGGCAACCTGTCCACATGAACCCTGTCTTTCACCAGCTTTCAAGTGTTCAACTACCCACACCTGCAGTTGCTGGGAGGAGGAGTGGAGGAGCAGCAGATGTGGAGCTGTGGCATTTCCTCAGTCTCTCGGGAAAGACTCTTCACATTTGCTCAATCAACCCACGTACATGCTGTGTCATGATGACATGTCATGTCAGCTGGACAATAAAGTGCCACAACCAAACCTGTGGCAGTGCAATAGGATACTCTTTGCCATTCCTACCTGCCCTGTCTGATGCTGCAGGCAGCAGTGTGCACTGTTTGGGGCACCAACCTGCACAGTGCATGAACTATTGCACGTCTGAAAGCAAGGTGGAATGGCAAAGCCAAGTGTACTAAGAAATTAATCAATTGGTTTTCTTTATTGATGCTATTTCCTTCTGGTACCTTTCCAAGGCGTAAACTGCTTTGACATTTTCAGACTCTTACACCTAAAATACCTGGATATTCACTGCCATCTGATGAGAACAAGAGATTGTTTCATGTCACAACATGGGATTTACTCAATTTGCCCAACTGAATTAATGCCAGGACTTTTTGTTAAAAGCTCAGGATGCTTATTAACTTTTGGGAGACAACACAAAAGCTCTATTATATGCCTTTACTGTATTAAAAAAAACCCCCATCAAATCTTTGATGTTTCAGCATGCAACTTTTTGAAGTTTCAAATTGTACAGCAGGTGAAGCGTGGAGCACAGAGCCTTTGCTTTGCTCCCTGAGTCTATTAACCTGTGATCTCAAGCAATAACCAACTAATAAAAGCAAAATTAAGATACTGGAACAGATTTTCTTATAAAATTAGACTTTTTGTTGTTGTTGTTTCAGCAGTCTCAGAGTCTCAGCAGCTTCTGCATGCTAAAAGAAATTAAACTACTTTCAAAGGGAATAGCAAGCTGTACAGTCAGAGAGAGAGTTTAAAAACCTTCACATTCATTAAAATGTATTTGAAGAATGATAAATCTTCCTTGCATGTCAGACAGCCATCTTTCCTACTTTATTTTAAAAGCTACTTTCCAGAGATCTGAGAGTAAACAAGCATGCAAAGGCCTCTTTTACTGCACAATGTTTTACTTCCCTCCCCCCCAATAAAAGTGTGTTTATAGCTTCATACACAGGAATGGAAAGAAAAGGATGTGAGTAAAAAAGATTAAAGATATAAAATCCATAGGCTACATTTAAAAGTAACTTTAGGAAGCTTTTTTCAATGAAGAATATGAAAATAAATTATTTCCCCCATTTGTTTAAACCAAACTATTGCAACTTCTTTTCTTTTTCCCTTTTTTCTATTTTTGCATATATAATTTTATTACTTGGTATCAGCTTTCATCTGAACCTAATGAGGGTTTGTCAAAACCGAAATACAGTAATGACAATTCCTGCGTTAAGTGAACACACAGCATCATGTGGCAAGTTTTAGAAACAATTTCACATTAACTAGGAGACTAGCCAGCTTTATGTAGATACAACATTGCAATTGCTTCTAATTTTTAGATGTTAAATGGGAAGGCTAACTGCTCCTGCTGTCAGCTTTATGGTGTGGCTGTTTTCATAAACAGAGATTATTTAGAAAGAAAAGGAAAATCTTCAAGCATTGTAACGCTCACCTTTCACTGATCTAATTAAGGTAGGAACAATTTACATCAGCAGAGTCGCAGGGTTTTCTTTTCTTTTTCTTGCCCATAAAATCGCAGAGTGCCATGTCTATACTTCTGCAGCAAAGGAGGGACTATATAATTTCTGTATTCATACCATATAGTATTAAGAATGCTACATTAGTTTAGTTGAAAGGAGACATAAACCCCATCTAAGATATTTTGTAATTAGGGCAAGTGACTTTTCTCATTCTGTGTTCAGCCATGCCTTCTATTCAGGGAGGGAACAGTATTGCTCTATGCTCCCCTTGCTATGTGCACCACAGAAGTCATCACCTATTTTAATACTGCTGTCCAGCTCCAGATAGTGCTCTCACCTTCCCTTTCATTCACAATTGCCACTGTGCTCTGTAAGAGTCACAGCAAATATCTCATGCTGAGACATCCTAATTCCACTCCTGATACCATCTGACCTTCTAATCATGATTTTCATGCAAAGCAAATATGGCCTAAATGGTCAGGAAATATGCATTTCCCTGCCTCACAGACAAAAAGCCTTTGGATGTAAATATCAACCCCTTTTTGAAAGGCATCTTGCATTTGCTCTGAAAACAGGTAGTTTTCCAGTAATATTATGATATATTTTAGGGCACCAAATATCACCATTAGCATATTACAATACAAAGCAATTTTGGGGGGAGGATATTCAGAGATGCAAAGCATTATCTGAGGACATTACCTAATTTCAGTTCCTTTTCTCATAGGTTTTCTGCATGACCTCAGGACATTCTCTCAGGATAAAATTTCCAAGAGGGATTTGTACATTAAGCCTTGATCTAGAAAAGAGCTTATGTGATTAAAATGGAACTTAGGGAGGTTTTAAGTACCTGTGATTGAGACTGCAATCTTGCCAATTCCTGCTCAACTACAGCTTAACCTCAGAGGCACCAGAGGAACATATCAGTCTGAATTTTTATTATTTCTTAAAATGCTTTAGAGGCACAAGGTAGTGCAAAATACATGAAGACATTCCAAAGCACACAATAGACCTTTAGCAACATGTATGGAAAATAAATGGTAATGAAGGCCCAGTGACTCGACTGTGGGAACTGGACACTGGGTTTCTTCTCATTCTGGTCTTGTAAGTGATAAAATTAGGGACTTTCATTTAACAAAGCTATGATATTCAGATATTCCCAGGCCTAATTTCCAATTATTTCAGTAGGATCTGACAGCCCATACAATTATGAGGTTTGTTCTATGAATGCATAACCTGCTTTTGAAGACAGGACTTGCATATTTTGGTGATGTTACTTGTGGTGTCTCTGGACCTCAGCTATTCATCGGTGAAAGGAGCTTGAAGGTGCTTCCCTGCTAACCAAGCTCTTATGTTAAGTAAGCGTATTAAAAAACATGTAGCTCCTAGGCACTAGTGGATATCTATACCAGATATGTTTTGGTTGAATTGTACTCAGCTAATATTCATGTTACATTAGAAAGAATTTTAAATACAGAACAGCCCCAGGATGTCTCAGAAATTACAATTACACTATGGTAAGTGCTGGAATTGCCATGAAACAGACACCTTAATAGTCTGGTCCTTCTCTGAAATTCTAAAGGAGTTTGGACATAACTGTTGCCTTTTTTTCTTAAATGATTAAATCAAAGTTGTCAAAAAAGTGAAGTAAACAAGTGCCACATGTCAAAAAAAAGCGGCTCCTCGAGTGTCTTTCAAAATCTGAGGAAATAGTGCATTTGTTGTGCTAATTTGACAGTCATTTGTGCAAAGTTATGTGCTGGTCAGAAGGAATGATGTATACTGTAGTTTTTAGGAAATTATTATGTTTTGCAAAATGTCTCATTGCTGGTCTGCAGAACCTGAAGAAAGAATGGGAACCTAAATGTTGCAAGTATCCTACCGATGTAAAGAGGCATTGACCTCTCACACAAACAAGCTCTTAAAACTGGAATATTTCCTTCCACTCCTACATATTTAATGTTATTCAGTTGTTTAAAGTTATTTTGTTTTCTAGGTAGTTGTTTTACTATGTATGAAACTACTTTCATTATTTTATGCATATTTTGCTGTTTATTTATCCAAATTAGTTTAAAGTAACTCTTAACGAGGGACCTTTGGGAAACACTTTCCTTTGAAAATTGTTTCACAGTCTCATAGATATTTCTGCTTGGAACTTACTCCTCTTATTCTACTCACAAATGTAATTTGTTAAAATAATCACATTAACTTTTAATCCTTGCAACCATTCCCTTCCAAGGCTTTTCAAGGTAACAGGCAGTGCTTAATCCAGCTTTCTACCCTCCTCTCTTGGCCTCCTCTGCAGGCACTTACATATCTCATTCTTCATTTGCTCCCCAGGCTTTCTAGCCCCAGGTGACCACCAATACCAGAAAATACTGTAGCTCAGCTTCAGGCCAGGTAGGGAGGACACTGGCAAACTTAACTGTCCATGTGAGTTGTTGGTGCTGCAGCCAAAAGAAGCAATTCATGACCACCTTGCTACCCTCACTCTGACTTCTTCGCACACCCTCTGCAGAACTCCTGCTCCATGAGCACCGAGGGCGAAAGAAGCATCATCATCTTGACAAGGTGCAATACTTTGAGAGCAAGTCACTCAGATTACATCACTGCTGTGCTAAACCGTGATTTAGCTTAAAATTCTTGCCTACTTTTCACTCACTTAAGCAGCTCCTGCCTGCACACTCCCCTCTTTAGCAAAAGCCACTCTCAGCTGACTGTCCTGGCTCTGTATCTGGGAGGTTTTTGGCTTCCTATGTGTACTGAGTTGGATGTTTGGTTTGCAGGGTTTTCCATATCTGAGCTTAGCTGTGTGGTTTGTTTAGTTCTTGGAGTCTGGGGTTGGCCATCTGAATTCCTAGGTTTTGTGTGTCTGAAGCAAACCAGTTTGGTTTTGCAAAAATATTCTACAGTATGACAGGCTCTTGAATAGCAATCAGTGTTCAGCAGCTATGACAGACAGCAGTATCCACAGGAACTGGGGAATCTATGGAGACTCAAGTAATTGATATGTTAATGGTTAAAAAAAAGTTAACTCATTCTAGGAAAATGAATGGCATAATACTTTTTTTCAAAAGGTTGTGATGTCAACATCAATAATTGGCCCTCAGAATATTAGCATAATGGAAATATTAGCAATGACTGTGTTCCGCAGGGAAGAAAACAATCTGTCACAAGGAAACATAATAGTAAACTAGTTAGAGTATAATAAAAACAACATATACTTAAAGCCTAAAGGCTTATTTGTATGTTACGATTGCTACAAAACCTCTTACTGTATAATTGCTAATGATTTAATCAAGTGTTTGAATTTCAAGCCCTCTCCATGACAGCAAATTAAGACCTTTTGAAACTGAAAGTTCTTTGGGGCAGGCACCTATTTTTGAGAATGGGCACGTGTGCTGCATCACACTAACCCACCCAAATCTCTGGTCTGAGGGTATTTCAGTAATGTGAACAGTCATTAGGACTAGACTTCCCAGGCACTCAAGGTGAAGAAAAAGGTCTCATCTACTAAGTGGTCACATGGTATGTAACAGCTTTCTGTAACATATATGGCAAGGTATGACATTTATAACAAATCATCTTTCACTCACTGGTCGTAGCCTAACTTTTCTTTTTTGAAGTTACTTATCATAATATATGTACATTTTTTAATGCCTGAAATTATCTAGTTCTGAAATGACACAATTTTCTACACATTGCCAGGAAAAAGGTATGAATAAAACCAAGCAGTTAGATTTAGCTTTATGCTGTTTTCTATAAGCTAACACTGATTTAAAAAGGCCTCTGCTAAGCCCCTGTTTCCAGCTTTCCGCAGCCGAGGATATGCTGGTTTATTCAGGAGCTCTACTTCCTTTACTACATGAGTCCTCTGTTACACATAAATTAGTCGGTATAAATACAAACCACGTTTGAAAGAGTTACTCCCAAAGTGCTGCTATGCTGCTGTCTGACAGCCATGCAGCCAGTGGGAGCAAAGATGTATAGCTGCCGTTTTTCACTGAGGGAACAAAGGGACATGCTAAGCTACTACGTCTCTTCTTTGTTGATATTGGACACTTATTCCGGACAAAGTGATCCAGAGGAAGATAAACAGAAAAGACTTTGATTTTTCAAAATAGTGACTTTGAATTGGCCGGAAAAGAAAAATAAAGAAAGCCAGTACCATGTTACCACATGCCAGGAGACAGTGGTAAGTTTTTATTTTTATAGCACATTCTGGAAAACATCAGGGAAGGAAAAAAAAATATCATAGAATCATATAATTATAACTGTCTATATTAGGAATTAAAATGTGTTTTCATATCACTTCTCTTATGTTGTACCTTAGGAGGTTTTGCACATTTTAGATAATGAACTACATTAACAATTAAAGACATTAATAAAAAAATTTAAAATATATTTGCATTCTGATTGGAGGAAAATATCAAAGTAAATCTGTCTTGGTTTCTGAGCCTGCACCTTTAAAAGTGATCTTTGATGTTTCTGTTGGCTGAAGTGGGCCTCGGGACACATGGGAAGCTCTCCCCTTTTGCTGATTGCAGGACGGGGACTTCATGTGGTAGGTCTTTGAATGTTCACCACTTTACACAGAAAAGGCTCTGATCTGATTACCACACTGTAACCAATGCAAGTCTAGAAAAAGGGAAAATGGAAGAACTGCATCATTTTCATCCTCATGTCCAAAATAGTAAGCCCATTAAGATGTCAGCTATAAAGTACACTTTTTGTTACTTTACAGTGAAAGTGGCTTCTGGGCTTTTGTGGAAACCTTCATTCTTTCTTTTGAAGTTTATAAAAAGCTCTGTCACTCCTGTATAGAGACATGATCCTGAATGACCTCTGCAGACCTCAGTGGACTACATATGTGGATTCTTCTGGCCACACTGGAAACCATTTTGCCATTGCCTTCAACATTTTATGTGTGAAAGGTTGGTTGAACTGGGCTGTGAAACCAGTCTGACATTTCATAGATCTGAGCACCTTTGAAAACGGACTGCACCTTGTAAATAGCAAAAAGCAGAAGCTGAGGCTTTTTGAGGCCAGAGAGGCAATGAGCCAAACTGGGGCTGCACAGATACGTGGCTGCAGGCGTCTCGTGTGAGGGCCAAAGAGTGCCTATAAAGGGCATATCACTACAGTTCCTCATTGCTGAGCACAACTAATAATTACCTATTGATAAGTCCATGGAATTAAGTCTCTTTTATACCACTGTAAAGCTTATTCTTACACTGCGTAATGTAGTTACAAGCAGAGAGATCCCTGCAAGTTCCAAACAAGGCAGCTCTGGCATCAGAAGAAATACAGTCATATTTTCCACTGCTGAGACTAGCAGTACAACACCGCTGTCTCATCAGTGTGGATAAAAACCCAACATGGATTGAATAAAAATTATAACCAAAGGGCCAGACACTCCACAGAAGTTATTTTGGAGTCCTTTTCAAAGACAAAGAAAACAACAATTTATGATTTATAAATTAAATTTATTATTTTGCATTCTGTGGAAAAAAATAATACTATTTAGAATCCTACTCATTCATTATATCACATCTAAAACAGCAAAGGTCCAATCTCTGCTGGAGGCATTGCTACTAATATAAAATGAATAAATGGTAACAAAATAAACCAGTAATAGGGAACAGCTGAATACCTAGATTGGAGTACTCAAATGCTAGAAAATCCGTGAGCTTTAGCAAAAAGTGGAACCAAAGCGAACAGAAAGTTAAAGGTTCTCTTGAGGTAATGCAAATGCTCGTCATCAAACTCAAATCTAAAGAGGCAACTGTCTGATGAACAGAGCATCCAAAAGAAGGCAAAAATGATGAAGCAATATTAAAAGAAAGCTTCTTATCTCAGGATGTATGTGCAGCCTGAGTTCCATTTCAAGCAATATAGCATCCTTATTACTCAAGAGTAGTCATTCTTTCAATGCATAATAAAAATGACCCACAGAACACAATTATAAGATTAAAAAAAAAAAAAATCTCAGAAAGAAAAGACCATTGGAGAGAAGTTGTCTTCTCTTGGCTCCACCAGCATTTTCTAAAATTCAGACACAATTTGTGCACTTAACAGAGTTTTATTCTAGTAAACGTGACAGGATGGGATTCTTAGTATTCATAACAAAAAATGGTAATCTGCTTGGTCTTGAGTACCTTAATGTAGCTGCACTGTGTAGTGGTGTGTTCAAAAATGTAGTTACGTGCAGTGGAAAAGAGCATGTCTTTTTGTAGTTTTAGGTTTATTACCTTTCCATTTCTTTGAAAGTCAGTCTGCTTTTGAATTTTTGAGAGAGCAGAGACTACCAAGATCTTTTTTTTCTGGAGCACTTCTTACAACATTAAAACTATCTTCTTCATGAAGCAAATACCTTCAGATGCTTTCAGTGTCCTCTCAGACTCTTCTGTTTTTCTCCCTCTAGCCCCTTGACTTTTGTTTGCTTTTGCTTGATCAACGTTTTGAGATTAACATGATGGAAATCAAATATGATATCCAGAGTCAGATACCCACAAGCGTAACTGTGTCAGAAATACCATCATTGTTTATTGCTGTAATTCCATTACATTATAAGGACTTCTAGTTTTTTTCACTCTTAATAACCTAGCATGTTTTTTGCTCCTGCCTTCTGTTTTCTCCCTGGTGACTTTGATGTGTATAGTAGTATGCTGAAAGCAGTCCAAGGACTCCACATAAGATGGAATGGGCTAAAAGGAGCAGGTACCTTTCACAACAGTTTTCCTCTTTTCTATTGATCTCACAAAGTGTGTGAGCCTGTATGGAGACAGAGAAAGTACCAGACCAGCATTTAAATACATTTTCCTGCTTACCATCACTACTTTTTCCTGTAGACCCTGAGTCAAGCACAGAAACTGAAGGGATTTCCTCTCCATTCCCTTCGTGAACATATCCTCTTCCCTCTTGCAGTTCTACCTCAAAAAGGAATCCCTATGGATGCCCTGTTTCAGCTAGCCAGGGCTGGAAATAGGCAAAAGAAATGCAGACACAAACAAAAGAAAATTTATATGTAATGTTATGAATATTCTTGTAATTTCAGTATTTATTACCAGTTTCCAAGGAAATTGTTGACATTTGTATCACCTGAATCCATTCTAGCTGGACTAGAGAAACCACTAAGAAGCTGAACAGGATGGCCTTTGGATGAAATTGGTTTAATTACTCCTTGCTATGTTCCTATTCCAAGATTTACAGAAGACAGTTTTTAAACAAGCAGACATGATCCCAAATATGAATGTGCATTCATCTAAGGAAAGCTCACAGCAAATAATCAGAGATTCTAGAGTTCATGGTTATTCAGCTGAGGAGACAACTTCTGTAAATTGCTTCCTGAATCAGTTGTGGCTATAGTATGACATGAGGGAAGAACTACAGACATAAATGAAGAAGAGGACAGCCTGGTGACTGCATTCCATAGCCAGTGGTCAACTACTATAAATGCCAGAACATACAATGTGGGCAAATATTGTCTTTACCTAAAGTTACAGACTGTATACAGGGTTTAGATCAATGGCTTATTTTTCTTTAGAGTCTTCTCCACTCCAGCATATAATCCCATTGACTTCAGAAGGATTTAGCTCACTTGAATCAAGACCATTAGATCTGCTCTGGAGAATGTGATTAGTTTCTTTAACAAAGTTTTGCTGTGGGTTTCCTATGTTGAAATCTGCATTCTAAGCCATTGCTTATGCTGTCATACACCCTTCAGCAGAAATTGCCTGACTGGGACCTTAAGGAAAATACTCATCACAAAACTGTCCCTACGAGTAAACATGTTTGTGACCTGAGTCTACTTTTGCTTTCTAAAGGCTAGTTTGAGAGAGTGGCAAAACCTCAGACTCCCCCAGTTCATTCATTGCAGTTGTTGCTCATAGTTGTGGTTGTTTTCCTTTGGACGCTTTTCCTGCTCAGTGGCCTGTTTTGCACAGTTCACTCACTCAGGCCATGGAAATAGCTTCCCTTGGAAAACAACATTGGAGATCTGCAGCTTAAAAATGTCACAGCAGTGCAGAAACAACTGCAGGGAAACAAATAGAAGAAAATGACAAGTTTTCAGGAATGGCCTTCAGCTTGAAAAGTGATCCTTTATAAAATGGGATACACTGAAGACAAACTGAATTTCTCAGAACTATCAATACATCTCTGCAATGGAAGATTATTTTTTGTGTTTGCTTTGCTTTAATGAGAAACGGGATTTACAGCTAATGACACCTTTAGAATAAAATTAGAGCATTGCTTTGTTTTGTTTTTCATGGAGTAGTGAACATTAAAAATTTATAATTAATTAATCTATAATTAAAAAATTAAACCTTTCAATTCAGCCTTCAGTTTCTTCTTGGCTGACTTTGTTGTTCAACAGCAGTAGCCGTTAACCAGTTTTTTTATTGTGAATTTATTAAAAAGCTTTTCCCTCAACCTTCAGCCAACCCAGCATGACTACTGCAGCCTGAACTCAGAATTTCTTCCAGGCATCAGATGAAAGCAGTCATATATATGTGTGACTTCAGCTCCAGAGAACTATAAGAATATACTGCAGCACATCAAAACTCCACTTTCTGCTAAAAATGAGTGTGAATACTGTCAGTATTTATTATTACTTATTATTTTTATTTTTACCTATTCAGCAAAAGAACTGCGCAAACCTAAAAGTGGGATCTGTGATCTTTATTAACACTAACTTCCAAATTCAGGTGTGCACCTCACTCCTCCATGAAACAAGTTATGCTTTAGGCTACTGCTCATCACGAGGAATAAAATCCCTGAGAAAACCATAAAGGAAGATTGTATCTCTACGGAACATTGCTAAACCATCAGAGTTGCAGTAGTATCTGTAATCTGTAAGCTTTTGTTTTTAAAGCTGAGATCCCAACTTTTACATCAAGTAAATGTTTTCATTTTCTCCAGTAGTGTAGAATTGATATTCCTTTTGCATTTGCAAATATAAATTGCAACCCATTTTCACCCTACACTTACAATTATTTCTAAATTAAAGAATAGTTACAGAAATAAAATTGGAAACCAGCTGAAGCAAAGGGCAACAAAAAAGTAGTGAACTGTACAAACTCCATTTCTAGATGGAATGCTTTCTACTGTTGCAACATTATTTCTACAACTGCATCAAAAACGTTTTCCTCCAGAAACTTTAGTTCTGTCTTGCCAAAGCAAATATTCTTAATCTGTTGTAATTTTTGTCATATTTTAAGGACCAACGTGCCTCTGTTTGAGGCTTTACAGTGTCTGATCAATGATCGTTTCAAGGGATGTCAAAATTGTCTATAAGTCCATTCTGTGCAGCCATTTACCCTTCCAGAAGACTGGACATACGAAGCATTTTAATTCTGACAAAAACTACTGCATTTAATCTGAGCTATTTTTTCTAACTTGTCCTTTTCTTCAAAGCAAGTGGAATCTCCTATCTAGCACTTCAATACAACAAGCAATCACACATATTTTTCTGCCATTCTACTCTTTCTAATTGTACCTACTTACATTATATGTCTCAAAAAAGACAAGAATGCAATGAAGAAAAAATGAGGTTACACAAATAACTTTTTCATCATACAATTGGAGATAAAATATGAAGTTTATTTCAACATTTTCTATTATAAAATCTTATTTTCAATTGCCTATAGATTAACCGTTCACTCTGGCCCATAAGTAGCTGACTGGCTCACAGTAACATTTTTATGAAAGTTTGAACAAAACTAATGCAGTCATTCTAAAAAACAAGGTGAAAAGAACATCTTTCCAAAGCTAATTTTTTTTGGAAAGTTAGCTGAAGCATCCAGTGCTCTGGAACAGATGGATGAAAACTAATAGATAGCTAATGCTTGTATTAGGGATGCGCTTTTTTATTACCTCATGCCAGTAAAATGACCTAATTTGGACAAGATGAAAACTTCGGAAAATTTTAAGTCCACAGATTTGCAGAAATGGTTTGCTCAGGGTTGGTACCTAAATTCTTCAAATATTTGTTCTACATTGAGCCAGCAGTTGAAGGATGCTGGCTCTCCGCATTTCCACAGAATGGCTACTCTTTGCTGTTGTTGGCTAATGCAGCACTTTAGACCCAAACTACAATTAAGGAATTTCTTTTCTGCTTCCAGTGCACAAAAGAGGATAAAATGGCTCAACCAAGGCACAAGAGAAACAAGTCAGAACTGATGTGTTGGGAAAAAGAAGCAGAATTTGAGGTAAGAAAACTGAGACTAAGGAATAGGAGTTATTGAAAAATTTTAAATGGGTTGGCAAAGGACTTCAAGCACTGGACTAGGAAAGGAAACCAGATGAACTGAAGAAGGATGAGGTTGCAAGTATCCAGATTAGAAATGAGTCAGAGAAGGTAAGGCTGCTCACTGACAGCAAGAATGAAAGGGGGACCATGAAGAGAAAGGCAATTGTTCAGATAAGGAATTTCTTGAGAAGTAGCTGTTGGAAAAAGACCAAGATATTTTCTGCACCAGAGGAAAATGAGTTAGGAATAATTAAAATCATCTGCCACCATGCAACTGAGGACCATCACCATTTCAGCAGGTATTTCTGAAGTTTTCTGTGGCTGTCATGTGCTCACTGTGAGTCACACTGTGTGAAAATTTGTTCAATGTCCAAAGTCCCTGCTGGATCAAGTATTCTGAGGCAATGTCAGTTCTTGGCCCTGGGACCTGCAGAACCATAGAGGGAGGCTTCTCTGGGGCTACATTACCTCCCGACTCTATTCAAGAAAAAACACAACTTTGGGATCTCATTCACAACTATTTCACCATCCTTTCATGGACATGACACAGTGAAGTTAGGATATCTCTTCAGGTGCCACAGGTTGTGAGAAACACCTGACTAGGCATTTCAGGACCTTTAACAGAAGCTGAATGCAGGTTAGTTATGCAAAGACAGTCAAAGATACTGACCTCTGAAAAGCTGGCAGGAGCTTTTGGAATCACCTGCTGACATGCCGCAACTAGCTGACAAGTAATGATTAACAGATTCCATATATCAACTTTAGACCACATAGCTGAGGTCAGAATAAATGGTTCATGTTAATGATTAACATAAGCATTTCAAACTCCCTGGCACCAAAGTGAGTATCTTTGATTTTGGCAACAAGAATATAGAAGATCTGTCTGAAGGGAATCTGAAAGTTCAACTACTATGATACTTCAGTATCTAAAATTCTTCCCTGAAATAGAAAGTGAGATTGTAGACGCTTAGGCTCAGCTTGTTTCTACATAATCACTCATGGACTATTTTCTTTCCTCCAGAGATAAAGCTCTGACTTGAACTAAAAAGGCTCTCAAAAGACATGATATGTTAAGCTTCACTTAAAATGTGCCAATGCAAATTTAGGTCAGCAATCCCACAAAAATCAATCAGAACTCATATCCTCAGTTCTTGTCCAAAAAGTCCTGAACAACAGGCTTGCAAAAAGCATTGCAGGCCAGAAAACTCAGGCCTTTCAGAATAATAAGGAAAGCATGTTCTGGAGCTGAAAGTCATTTCTGCTCATGCCCAACCTTTGAACAATACAGATCCCCTACTTGATATCAAATAAAACAAGGGAATAGTTCGCTTAGTTTTTAAGGCAAAATAAGCCAAGACCAGAATCTCCACTATATGTCTAGGAATGTATTTGGGAACCAATTCCAGACTGGGCAATTTGCAACTGCCCGGAGTCAAGAAGTCTGAAGATGTGTCTCATTCTTATAAAAGTTCCAGCTGCTAAGTGCTATTCTATATGGAATTCTGAGCAATATAACAATGTTAGTAGGCACCTTTAGGAATCTCTTAGAGATTCAGTTCCCCCAACAAACTGTAATATTAAGTATTAAGTAGGCGGCAACACTCTTCCGAAGTTCCAAATGTTTTACAGATTCAAAATCTATGTGGACTTCATCAAGCCGAGCATTAAAGAGGCAAAATGAAAGTGACTGGATCCGAGTGAAAAGAAAGTGCCAGTCCCTTATGGAAGAAAAAATCAACCCTTAGGTCTTCGGTGCTGGTGATCACTTTAGCATCTGATTTGCAGCTGAGGATTCAGGACGGGTATTGCTTTCAAATCCTGGGAGCAAAAGTTGCACATATTCTCTCAATAAATACACCCTACTTATTTGAGTTTTCTGGCTGAATCTTGTAATGAGCCTTACAGTGACTGTATATGCTCCGCACTGAGAGGGATATTCTAGAAGAAGAGGAAACTACACAGGCCTCGAGTGCATTTCATGCCTATTTCTCCGATGCTCCTACAGAAGGATAAGGTAAGGGATTTCCTCACCAGTCAACAAACATTTCAGTGATGAGCACTTTAAGTCACTCTATATTAACATAAACAAGAATGCAGCACATGACAAAGTGGTTCTCCTCACCACAGCACAGAAGAACATTTTTTCCCTTTTGCAAGTTTTCCTTTCTCTCACTGGAAAAGGACACTTTGCTGACTCACATCTGATTATCTCTGTTACTGTAGTAGAAGCAGTGGAAAAGGAGAAAAGAGCTGGATTCTTTTCTGTCTTCTACATCTCTATCTACCCTCAATCTAATAAAAGATAAATTATATTCACAGATCAGAATTTTCCTGCCGATTTCACTGAGCATAGCAGGGGATTTTCTTTACCTATTTTTTAAATCTTGCTAACTTCAGAAATAGTTAGCATCAGAACATCTGCCTCAGTTCAACTTCCAGGAACTTAGTGGAAAGCCCTGAAAATCTCCTTTTGATATGTAGAGTGTGGAAATTGGGCTGGAAAAGCTCTGAGATGCCAAACAAAAACTGCACAATGCATTTTTACTGAGTCACCACCAACCACAAAACTCATCCTGAGAAATATCATACCTAGTTCTGAATCATGCAACAGTAGATCCAGATGGTTTCTTCCCACCTCACTAAGGCCAGTTCCAAGCAAACTGAAAACAACAACAAACAAAACTAAAAGAGAAAAGAGGAGAGAAGCAATTTACCAAGCAAGCAGCTGTGTGAACAGAGCAACCCAGAAAATTATTTCCTGTGTATTCTTCTGGAGTTTAAAAAGATCAGTAGCTGGACTGATGTCTTTCCCTGTAGTTAGGCTTTCCTAGTCCCTCTTCAGATATGGATTCTTTGGAGTCCGTAAGGATATGAATTTATAGTGTAGTGTGTTCTTCAGTGGAAGAAATAAGAAGTCTTTTCTCTTCCTTGTGCCATTGTTTTTTACAAAATGTGGATGAATGTAATACCTCAGGCCTGGTTGAAACTGGATACCTGCTGACTTTTGACCAGATGCATACAAAAGCAATGTGACCTGCATTTCTTGGTAATGAAATTAAAAACAAGTACTCCAAATAATTGGAAGTTACCATCTTCACAAGGTAAACACACTTGCTATCAATGCTTCCAATCTTGTAAGTCATTAAAAACCTTTTGAACTTTTGCCTTAATCCATCTCATTTTAACAAAACAAATACCAAAAGCTGGCATATGCTGATAACAGAGAGCAGTAAATACCAATGTGGGTGATAGTCTTTGACTTTAAGCAAAGCACTGAAACTAATGGAAAAGCTCCAGTTGGCTTTAATGGACTTTGAGCCAGACCATCTTTCTTCAGCTATGGAAAAAGTCTAGCTCATAGTGGGTATTTTGGAAATGTGTATTAATAACTAATAGAAGCTGTATCTCCATGGAAAATAAAAAATGATGGGTTTTGGCTGGAGAATGAAAGAAAACACTGAGTTTCAGGATGCCCAAATGTTTATATTTTCAAACACGTAGGTTTGTTGAAGCTAAAAGAAACTCAGTGCTTTTTATAAAACTCTGCAGAGGTTCTATTACTTTTTGCAAAGTTTTGGCTAATGAAAATCCAGCTGTCCTCTTGCACAAAATGTATGTTCAGTGTGTGCAGACACTCATACATACAGTTTATAGACCTACAAGTGTTGTTAAATGATGCCTAGTCTCTTCTGTGAGTAAAGTCTAATTAAAGTAGTGTGTCTATTCATGGATTTAGTAACAGATTTCAGTTTATCTTGTTAGGGATAATACTTTATATTCTAGGTATTTTGGTGCCTAAAGTTAACTTTAAAAATAGCAAATTAATATACTGTGTTAAAAATCTGATCTACTTTTGCTTTTTATTTTGCAGTGATTGACAGAGTTATTGTAATTTTTTTCCTCTTCATAAATGCTTCAGTTTTGAGATGATCTAGTCTCTCTTTTGGCATTATAATTTGGAGTTGCAATTTTGTTTAGTTAATAAATAAAACTGCAAAAAAAAAGGTAATTTACGCTTTGATAAACCTCCATCTTAGCTTCCATCCATGAATAATGGCCAGTGAGCATGCAGCGAGGCTGGTACAGGTTCGATTTTGTGTAAGGTGAAACAATTCCGATGTTATTGTTAGGAGACAGCATTTGCACTTATGCAAATTTTTACTGGTTCAGAATAACAATGATTTAATGCAGCAGCACAGTTCAGCACTTGACATGCAAACACAACTGTTACTGTGTTTTAATTTATTTTTTTCTATCCCCCTTATTAATAAAACCCAAGAAAAATAACTCCAATATCCTATAATATAATTTACATTCAGTACTTAGCTTATAAAATGTGACACTCTTAGTACACAGTATGATAAATATTCTAAGCATATACAACTTACACTAGGTGATAAAATATTCTGAGCATGTCCTAAAATGATTCTCTCATCAGAGATGGCTTGTTACCTCCACCATCAGCAGATACTGATAATTAATCAACTGAAATGAATCTTTACAGAATAAACAAATCTGTTATACATGAAGGATGATTATGTTCTTTTGGCTGTGAAGATTTTTCATAACTTATTCATGCCAATGGTGTGCCTGAGTTATGAAGTATTTTTCCCTTATGAAATAAATATAGCATCTTTCGTTTGTCCTGTATCCCCTCTATTTTCTGGGATTTACCAATGTAAATCAGCACAAATCTACCACCTTTGCTAATTTAAACCAGGAGAAGAACTAACCCCCTACTCATCATCAGCAATGTTTCTTGAGTTATTTCAGAGGCATTCCTAAAACATAGCCCTGGTAAAGCATTTTCAGCAGTTCCACTTTAACAGCAATGCCTGTGTAAATGCCATTATCAGCCATAAGACTGAATCATAGCTGTCTCCTTCCAACTTTGTGAATTCTACTCTCCTGGTGGACGTGATACACACACTGGGTGATAGTGTTGCATTTTGAGACGGGAAAGCCATGAAAATATGCTACCATTTGTATGGATTTTTAAATGAATTATTCATACTTCTACGTGCTGCTTTTACTTGAACTATTTAAATGACCAGTTTAGTTTTTCACTGGAAGAAATACTGATAGACAATGAATTTTAGACATGCACATAAAAGTACTTGAAAATCTTGTTCTAAGAAACGGGGAATAAGATCATGTTTGGCTGACCTTCTCAGCAATCATGGATAAACAACAGGCTTTAAAATACAAATATGTGTGACTTTAAAAAAAAAATCAGCAAAAAAAGAAAACACTGACAATCATCAGACAATGTTATAAAATAACCAGAAAAACAGCAAATATATTTGAGGAAATCGTGATCTGCAGTGAATATCCTTCAAACAGAGAAAGAAGAATTGTGAATGATTCATTTAGACTGAGTCATACTTTATTTTATTAGAGAAATTCTCAGGGTTAGGCCTACTGTGTGAGCACAAATTCTTGGCTAAGAGTCACTAAAACTGATGTGCTAATTCACATCAGCCAGACATCCTTTATTAAAAACAAAACAAAAAACCAACAGAAAGAACAAAAAACCAACATCAAATCTTTGACACCAAACCAAATCATGAAGGGGACACACCTTCATGCCTTTCCTTGAGATTTCCCGGAAGGACAGGAGTCAATAAAGAGTTTTAAGAAATGAGATTTGTTCAGGAAAACCTTTTACTCTTTTTTTTTTTTTTTTTTTAACATTCAGCTCTTTCCTACTAGGAATGAGGCCATTTGTTTATTTCTACTATAAGCTATATTTGTAGGAAGACATACTTGATGCAAGTTTTGTGGTAAGTTAGCAAAATATCCATGGTGCTGAATATACAATATAACCCAAAAGAAGCTACTTGGAAGATACTTTCTATGTTGTGAAGCAGAGAGAAGACATACTGAGGAAAACAGCTCAGTAATTTGGATAATGTCACAGGTCTTGAGGGCCTTGGGTCAGTCTTTGCTTTATCTCAGCCTGTCACTAAGGTGCATCCTTATCTAAGTGCATCCAGATCTTTCCAGATCTGATTTTCCCAGATCCAGTCCTCTCTAGACCCACCCCCACAATGCACTTAGATTTTTCTAGATCCAAGAAGATATTTTCTTGTCTTTAAGCTACACACTGCAATGCTTACATTTTAGGCATCTCTCTGCCCATGCAAAATCCAGAACACTGTATGAGAAATCATAGAAAGACTAATGAAGGTAGTAATAGAGTAATGAATATGATCCAAAAGAGCTGACACACAGAGCTCTGCATTACACTAGTGAACAGGTAAATGTTAATCCCTTATCAGTCCTTTATCAAGTCTAAAAGATCATGAACCCCAGGCTGTCAGTCTCTCCAGGGTAATTGTTAGTAAGCTCAGCAAAGATCTTATGTGCCTATTGAGATATAGTTGCCTTGCTATACAACACCCTAATAGTTAAAACACCAAGGAGTGAATCAACTCTCATTCTCTCTTCTACATGAAAACAATCAAAACCTAATTTTTGATCTAGAGAACTGTGTCCAGATGCTTGCTTGTGGCTTCTTTTGGAAACAAGCTACAGCTCTTCCTGCAAAACCCATCCCTGTATGTAAAAACAAATTCAAGATGCCCTCTATCAGAACAGGGAACAAGAAGTAGCTAACTCTGTGTTGTTTCTCGCTGTACAAGGGAGCCCTGGAATCAGTGTGCTCTGCTTGGGAATGTTACATGTAAAATGCACAAAAACCCATTGGCTGGGGTGACATAACGTCTTAACTTCTCCAAGAAATATTTTGTGCTTTGTAATGAAAACTGACTCACGACTTTACCCTCATCCCATTGCATTTTATCATACAAGAGAGTCATACTTCTCTCCAGTCCAGCTGATCTTGGGTTCTCCTCTGCACAATGACAAGTCTTCACTAGAAAGAATGAAATATGTTCCCCTTCTACTCCCCAGAGCAGTCTATGGCTTTGTGGTTAAAACATACTGAAAGGAGTATGACACATGGGCCTGAATCTAACCTCAGTCAACATGAGACTTTGAAAACAAGTTTCTTATGTGGCCAAGGAGAGTGCTATAATCCACTACAGTCATATTGCATGCCATCTAAAATGTGACCTTAGCCTTCATTGCCTTTTGTGTAGAGATAAGGAGCTTGGGCCTGTATGTGCACATTGGACATGGTCAGAGACCTGTCAGGCCAAACTCTGATTCTCATGTAAACAAGGTAATGAGCTTCCAGTCTTGTCAGGACAAAGGCAGTGCTGAAGGCATGTTCAGGACTTGAGGCACATGGAGCTCTCAAAGGATGGGAAATGAGGCAGATTCAGACTAGATAAAGAAAGCGACCTTTTTTCAGTGAGAGTGGTGAAACACTTGAACAGGTTACCCAGAGAGGTGGTAGTTGCCCCATCCCTAGAAATATTCAAGATCAGGTTGGATGGGGCTCTGAATAAATGGACCTGGTTGGAGATGTTCCTACCCGTTGCAGGAAGGTTGGACTAGAGGACCTTTAAAGGTCCTTTCCAAACCAAACCATTCCATGATTCTATGATTCTAAGTGCTAGAAGAGCTTGTGTGCTGTCACATTTAGGGAGTAGTTGAGCGAGGCTTTCTGGGGTCATCATCTTTTATTCACCTCTCTGAATTTCACCACCAGTCTACTTAAAACATAGGCAGTTTTCCTGCATGTATTTTTCCTTGGCAACTGGCTCAAGACCATGTGGCACTAAAACGTGAGAATTGCAGTAACTTTCTTACCAGTCTTAATATGAAAAAAAGTCCCATTGAAGCCTGTTTTCACAAAAATAAAGCTCAATAGGACTGACTTTGAGCCTCACATCTGAATATCCTGACTTCTGAATATACACAGAATGTTGTATTTGTATTCTAAGACAATTTTATGCTATTTTCTCTACGTAATTTTTCTCTTCTTAGTGGTATCATTAAAATAATCTGAGATTGTTTTCTACTGTTTATAAATGGACTGCTATTATCTACTCATTTATGACAAGGTGACAGTATTTACTTATCTAGTTTGCAGATAGGCACTACATAATCTGATTTTTGTGTTTGTTTGAAAAGGTGTGGTTGGAGAAAGGCTCCAAGTCTGTTTTGATCTAATTACTATTTTCTAGGTCAGGGAGATGCAGCAAGAAGAGAGAGGTTGTGCTGTCTCATGGAACAGCTGAGCACGTGCAGCAGGCACAGAATGTGGGGCAGGTAGAAAAGAAAGAGAATCCAGCAAGTGCGAGGGTTTTTACAAGAAGCTGAGACAGGGAGACTGCTGAGGAGATAAATATGTTGCTGGGCCTCACAAGGACACAGGTAGACTGTACAGTTTGCTGAAACACAGAAAGTAGTTGGACTGAAAGCAAAAAAAGAGCCATCCTGCCAACATTTATGCCAGCAAGTGCACGTGTTTATGAATCCTTCTAATTTCTCTCCTATGAAGATTCATTCAGGAATCCTGATCATTCATCTACTGTCTCCCTCTAAGTCAATTAAAAACAAATAAAGAGTCAATTGTTCTGTTTTATAACCTGTTTTGTTTCTGTCTTTGACATCCTTTGCCTTTTTAGTATCTTTACAGAACTCAGTTTAGGGAAAGTGCTGCAAGACCTACCTCAAAGCTATGGCAAACGTGATACATAATTATCAACTCAAAAACTTGCCCCGGAGCCTTTCGCAACAAGTAACCTTTTAGTTACATACAGGTGGCAAGCTCTCTGCCTCCACTACCAACCTCAGTCTATCCTAAAATCCCCCCAGGAGCCAGAAGAGCGGAGCCTAGCCAGAGTGGCCATTGGCAGCGCTGGCGCCTGCCCTGGTGGCAGCCATGGCCCGCACGGCAAATGGTGCAAACATGCCCGGACGGGCTGTCCGTGGCCAGTCTGAAAACTGCATGTGGTGCTGAGCGTGCCGTACTCGTGGTCACCCCGGGTACAGCCCTGGGGCTGCTTCTGCGTCACGCTCATGCTGACTTAGAAACAGAAACAGCATTGACAAAATTTGGTTGAAGGCACAGCTCGTTCTTGGGACATCCCAGAATGATAACTGTGGATGCTGCAAATGGATGAAACATCCCTCAAACAGCAGTCTGACTTGCGGGGAAGCAAACAGCAGGGTTTACTGTGCAGGTGTTGGTATCCTCCTGCTGCTAGCCCCGATGTCTCGGCACGCGGCGGGGCATCCTTGGGGTCTGCAGCACGAGCCTCCAGCTGGCGACACGGTCACTGTCTCCAGCGGCCGCAGAGGCTGCAGGGCCCCTCGGAGCTCGGAGTGTCTCTGCGCCCGCTGGGCCACCAGCGGTGACCGACGAGGAGTCCCGAGGGCGAGCGGTCCCCTCGCAGGGGTGAGGCAGCGCTCGCCCCGCAACGCCGGCGGCCCGCCGGGGCCCAGGCCGCATCTCCCGCCGCCTCGCCCGCGCCCAACGCGGGGCCCGCGGGGCCGGCCCGGGCCGTGCCGGGCGATCACGGGGCCGCGGCGGGGCCGGGCGGGGGCGGCGCCCCGTCCTTGCCTGGGAGAGCGGCGGTGACGGCCGGCGCGGGCGGGCTGGTGCGCAGGCGGGGAAGCTGCGCGCCGCGGTCGGAAGGGAGGGGAGCGGAGGAAGGGAAGGGACGGGAAGGGGGGGCCGCGCCGGGCACAGCATGGCTGCCAAGGTAAGGCACCGCCGCCGGCGGGCGGGGAGGCGGCGGGCGGCGGCGGGGAAGGGGCCGCGGCCGCGGCGGGGCGGCTGCCGGGCTTGACCTCGGGCCTGTCCTTGGTGAAACCCGGCGGTGGCGCCTCCTCCTCCTCCTCGCGGCTCGGCGGCCCCGGGGGAGCCGGGGCTGGGCTGCGGGCGGCCCCCCCGGCCGGCGGGGCTGGTGCCGGCGCGGCGGGGTCCGCACCTGCCCGCGGCGGGAGCAGCGGCCTGCGCTCTGCCCGCGCTGCACCACCGGCGGCGATGACCCTGCGCGGCCGCCCTGCCCGCGCCGGTCCCGGTGCCGGTGCCGGCTTGTCCCCGCACTGCCCTGCCGCCGGACACCCTCGCCCCGGCCCGGCCGCGGCTCCGCCGAGCACTGTTGGGCCCGGCAGTACCTCAGTGAGAGCCCCGCCGGGCGCCTGCTTACACAATGTAGAGATGCATAATGCGCGGACACACATGTTGTACCCGCACACGTTTTTGGAGAGGATGCAGCGGGTCCTCGGGACAGTGGCTGGCAGGTCCCATAGTGGGCACAAATGTTGGCCCTGTCCTGCTTGCAGGCCTTAGCACCATAGTCCGTTTTTTGCTTTTCTCCTATTTTGGCCATATGCCCGTTTTTACCTTCTCTTTCCACGTTTGGTTGTAATTTTCAACCCTTTTCACTTCTCATGCTCTCCTGTCAGTTTGATACCTGCTATTTAGGTTTTCTTGCTGATCGGAAGGATAAATTAATTGAAATACTTCAATTAATTGCCTAGTAATACACTTACATCCCAGAAAAAAAAATTAGCCAGTAGCTGGATCAAGGCCATATCTAAATTATATGTAGTGTTGATGTTTCAAAACGTAACTACTTTTGTTAGGTTTCATTTTTGAATACTGAGACTTTAAAAAGAAATCACTCCATGTACTTCGTTTGTTGACATCTGTGATGAAACTTACATTGAGGAAACATCAGAAAGCAAAGCATCCTCAAACAACTCAATGCAGCACATGCTCCCAGTCTGGCTGGACTTTATTTCAGTGAGTCCATGACAGGGCTGCTGCTGTCACAGCATGCTGTTTTAATACACTGAACAGTGTTTGATTCCTTATTGGTAGGGTATATGAAACAATCATCCCCAGATCTTGTGTTTAGTATTTGTAAATCTCAGCGGTCCTGTCTAGCTTTTTTTTGTTTTTGATTGCCCACTGTTCCATACACACAGCATGTCAGTTACATCTTACCAAACTATTGGTGTTTAAAGACTTTAGAGTCTTCCATTCACTGAATTTATAAACCTTTTACTTATCTTCTCCTCTCCAAGCAGTAGTTGATAATCAGCAATCTATTTGAATCCATACTAGTCACATATACTTTAAAAATACTATATATATAGTTAGTGTTTTTCTAGTCAGGTAAACATGCATGCTCCGTCCTATACATTTGTATGGTGTCCTCTTAGTGAGGTTTATTACACAGTTCAGATCCCCAAAGTCTACCCAAGCATATCTTGGAAAGACTCAACACTTAAGAAGACACTGAATTGAATATTGTATGTTTCAGGTGACATCAGGCTTGGCAGAGAGCTGCCCAATAAAAAGAATAATGGCTTAATCCTAGTGTCATAAGCAACCTTGGTGCATTGCAAAACATGGATACGACACTTTGTACCACAGGGTGTACAGCCCTCACTTAGCTTCCTAGGAAGGCTTCCATTTGCAAGCTTAGATGTGTTTTGAGAGACTTGTGTTAAAAAAAAAAAAAAAAAAAAAAAAGAGAGAGAGAGAACTGGGAGCAGCTAGAATGGATTAATTATTATGTTACCTTGTGAGACCTCAAGGCATTTTTGTCTTCTTGAGTTGAAACAGTTGCTGTTAAACATAGGTGAATTTCTATTTTTATTGAGATCAGTAGCAAAATGGAAGTAGCATTTCCTACTCTAACAGTAACATTTGAGCTTAGGTTCTGCAAGCACACATATGAATAACTTTGCCACGGAAAGAGCTTCTGGGCCTGAAGTTATTCACATGTGCTTGCAGGCATGGGCCTTGATTTGTGTTCTAACTTCCTCACTGATGCATCTCAGTAATGTTTGCCTTTTTCACCTCAGCCAAACAATGGACTGGTGAGTTGAATGCTTTTTCTAAAATTCCTTCAGTACCTTTTCCTTGCCAGTATCCTGCATGACCGCTTCCTTTAATTTTTTAATTATACCATTTTGGGCATATGAGTATTTGGGATTGAATGTAATTGGACTTCGCTTGCAAGATTTCAAATGTTGACATTTTAAGCAGACTCTAGGAATTAAGTCTGTCAAAAGGAAAACACAAATGGGATACTGTTAAGGCAGCGGAGTTAAGCACTCAGGTATCAAGAAATGGGCATTACAGTCCCATTTAATTTTCTTTGTTGTATATTATTCAATGTTTTGCAACTTATACAATGTTTAAAACGATGTATATTGGACATCAGTGTCTTTTCTTAAACTTTGAAAAAATTTTCTGAAAGTGTTTTGGGAAAACTCTGCTGTAAATTATATTCACACAAATGACCAGCAAAAATCACAGGTGAGATTTTCCAGTTGATTTTTAACCCACTGGTGACTAAATTAACATCCTAGGTGCTGGCTTCTATTTCTGCATAGTGCAAAAAAATGGCTCTGTGGAACATCTTTATGGCAACGCGTTTACAAAGCACTAATGTTTTATATAGTGTGTCATGCTTATTTCTTCACATTGAGTGTTTAACAACGCAATCACAATGTTGTTTTTCTGCCCTTTAGCCAGATAGTTCTAAAGAGAAGTTACACAGTCTAGCTAATGCCCCTTGCCATTCACCTGGTGTGTATTTTTCAACAAAATTAAATGTTTGTGTTGAGTGAATGTCAGTTACCCTTGATCCCTATACTGCTACAGGGTTCTGGGCATAGTTGTTGTCTCATGCATGTGCAAATCGTGACTTGCTATCTTTTTAAAGTCGTACTGCTTGGTAAAATATAAACATATTTTCAGTGGGAAGTTTTGAGGTACTTCTCTGTGAGACTTCTTTCTGTAGCTGATTTTGCCTGTGCTATTGTGCTACTTTGTTCAACTAAAGGTCAGAAGCTTATTTTTATAATGGGAACTAGTGTATATAATATTTTTAAACTCTGTATTTCATAACCACTAAGCTACATTCAAAACAGTTAAAAATTGCATTAATGAAAATTCCAAACTCAAATAATTTTGTTAGATAAATCAAAGCGTAGAAAACTGTAAAAACAATGGCTAACGTGGAAGCACTTGAACACCATTAAACTTCATCTCTGCTATGAATAGCATGTGAATAAATTTCAGTACTTGTACTGAACTGCAAAGTAACGATACAGGAGTTAATTTTTAAATACTCGGGAGTATCTCTCTATTTGTGTTATAATTGGTTTTTTGGTGTGCTTGTGTGAACTTTTATCTGTTGGACACACACTGGTTGCCTGTATTACCCAGATTTAAAATTGTTGTCTTACATACAAACTGAACACAAATATTGCATGCTAAAAAAGCTTGTAAAATGACTGTTCAAGTGAAGGCATGAACCTTATAATATCAGTACCTGGTGAGACTATTTGCATGCTTAATTTTAAGTGCATGTGTAAGTCTTTTGAAGAACAAGTGCCTGACCTTAATATATACATTATGTAACACAAAGGGATTTGTTTCTGACTTATGTGACAATATTTGGGATAGTTCTAATGCAAGGTAAAGAAAATCTGTTTTGCAGATTTCATGTATTTAACAGGTTTTTTTAAAATTCTCTTTCCTGTTGTGTTTTTCTGGAACTGTTTACTATGGAAGCTGTATCAGTGGAGTTACATGTTCTTTCTGGTTACTGCCATATTTACCTCTAAAATCCTAAACTGTGTCATATCAAAAATAGTTAGTCCCAATCACAGGCTCCTTGTGCACCTTGGTGTTATTGTAGTCAGACATTTTCCGCTGAACACCCCAGTCCTGCAAGATGCATCACCTTGGCTGAATTAATTGGAGTCGCCTCAGGCCCTGACTGCACAAACCTTTTTATTTGCAGAAATGATCCAGTGCTTGCACTGGGTGATGTGAATTAGTGAGGTTTGGATAAGCAATGGTTGAAATGCAGACATCATGGCAATGCAATTCTAAGCAAACATAATTCCAAACAACACCAAAACTATCAGATACTGGTGCAGCCATGCCATTTTGATTATTTTGCTATCATGCACACCCAGCATGTCCCTTCATGCATCATGCAGTTCCATGGAGCCTGTTCATTCAGTTCCTCCTCCCATGCTTCTCTCTCCTGTGCTAGTGGTAGGGTGGGATGTGCCTGGGAGCAGACTGGATTCACTCTTCTTGCCCTCAGTGATGCCATTCTTCCCTTCCTCCACCAAAATGGAAGCAAAGAATTGCATTGCACTGCATGTGAATTTGTTGGGCCGTCAAAAAGAGGTGAGGGATTCTAGCATGATGGGCTACTGTGTCCATGAAAGGAATTGAGTCCCTTGTGGACAGGGTCCACCCACTCTTTGAGAAACCTGATTGGTGAGTAAGGAGAGGTCCATCTCTGTTTACTTCAAGCACAACTTGTTTGTGTACTTAATAGTACATGACTTATACCATCGTGGTACTTAATGGTACTGTGGTAATTTTTTTGGATGTGATAGCACTAAGTAATATCCACATGGAAAGTCCCGTTGCTAGTTTGTACAGGTCCAGTGGGGCTTGCTGATGCATAGTTATATTTTGCAACTGTGCAGAAGTATGTAAATTCTTAAACACTATACGTATCATGAGACTCTTCTTTCCACTTTCCTCCTCAGAAAAAACATGTATTTATGCTGCTTATGACTTATTACTGCATCTTGATTTCTTAAGAGACCAGAATTTGCCTGATAGAGGAACATTGAATTTGTATAAGTGCTGATAACTTCAAACGTTCTCTAAGTGTAAAGTAGCATGAATGATGACTGCAGCTGAAATAGAGGAGAAACCAAATAATTTACTCCCCTTTGCTGTCCTCCTTGTCATCATTTATGTGTTTAGTTTCATTTGGTTTCTTTTACTGCTTAAGTCTTTGCTTATGACATTTACTCTTAGGAGGAATGCTTGAGTCATAGTCTCACAAGGCGCACAGCGATTTACAGGGCCTACTGGCAAGAATAATTCTAGGAAAGGCACTCATGGAGAGTCTCTGCCATGGAAAAAGTCCATATAGCTCTCTTCTACAGGGAACACTGAGTTACCCCGATAAGGAGTTTTATTACGCTGGGGTTTTTGTTTCAACCGAGTTTACCTGTTTCTTTGTGCTACTATTTCCTCCCTGTCCCCACCTTTCTTTCTCAGATCAAGATGAGGTCGAGAGGAGGTGGTGAAAGAGGTTACTATATGTGTTAGAGAGGTACTGATGACATCACATATTGCAACTACTAGTGGTTTTAACCATTTTTTGAAACTTGCTCTTTTCCATTATGGTGTCCCTGTAAGAGGAATTGCAGGGTGACTTTGCTTCATGTACAGCCTAGGAGAGTGCTACTAAACCTGGTAGTTATGTGTACGTCTTGTCTTTCGTGATGCTTACTGAAAAGTATTTAAAGTTACCTGGATCTTACCAAGTCAGGAAATGAGTTCCTCTTTCTATGCAGCTTTGGGTACCAGGAGGTTAGAGAAACTCTTCCAAGTGTGGTTCAAACAATATGTTAAAGGCATTCCTCCTGACAGTGTAATGTACAGAAGCTTACGGCCCTGAATGGTAACAATGTGTCTTCTGACCAGCTTGTTTAGGCCAATGTTTATTTCATTTATCTATGTTGTCCCAGGAGTATGACAAGGAGGTATGTGATACTGTATTTCCTGGAAGATGGCATGAATGTGCTGCTGAATTTTAGCTTCATTTTTGCTTTTTATCTATGGAATTGCCACTGCTTTGGCTGTAGAATGGCTTTACCATACTGAATAGAGCCTGTATGTTTGTATGGTGCCAAACCTAAACTTGCATAAGGCCTCTGGGCACTACTTGACTTTACTAATAATGCTGTTTTGCTTCAGCTACAACATAATCTTCAGAAACAGAGCAACTGATGTTTTATGGTGTTAGATAACTATGGCTAGTAAAATGTAAGGTTGCGTATTTTCTGGTGCATTTTCTTTCTGGAAGGTATTTGTATCTCAGTCATTTGCAGGGAGACAAAGAGGTCCTTGTAAAAATACTCTATATTCAATTGCTTTGGAGTAAAGCAATTTCAACTGAAGCTGTGTGAAAACACTTAAAGGAACACTGTAAATGCATTTTTCATAAATTTTTACAATAATGTCATGCTATTTACAAGTTCTTAGAAACATGCAATTGCAATTATATTCTTTACCAAAAATGTTACTTGACCTGCACAAAATCCAGTGTGTTAAAGGATGAAATTGCTCTTAAAGAATGGGTTGTTGGCTTTTTTTTTTTCCTCTGAAGAGGGAAAAAAATATTAGAGAGAGAAAGATTGGGGAAATGAATGCATGTACACTAAACTGTATGCATTTAGAGAAGAAACAGAAGAAATACAGCCTGTTGTTGGGCTAATCACATTCCTCTTGTTGGAAACCTATGCGTCCCTAATGACAGCTGCTGGATTCATATACTCATGATGTTTTGCATGCCTAGGCAGCCTGCAAGAAGTGTTTTTATGCTGACCAATAAGGTCACTCTTTGAGTCTCCTTGGAGATCTGCCTTGCACTCTGGCTTACTCTTGTCCATGTGAAAACCAGAACCTACAATTTAGGCAAAGATGACTGTTTGGTGCTCTTTAAATTAACGTCTCCGTGCCTAACTTTTTTGTCCATTTGACTTTGGAAGTAGAATTAGGAAACCTACCTGAGGTGTCAGGACTAGGTACCACAACAGCCAGTGTGCTGACCAGAGAGCATCTAAGGCAGTCTGTGGGAAATGAAAAGATAGGAATGTCCCAGGAGAATCTTCAAACAGTAAGGTTTGCACCTCTGTTTCAGGCAGGACTGCAGTGTAGTCACAACACAAGGACTGGGAGGGCAGACAAGTGGGCCAGAATCTGATTCAGTTTCTAGCAATTAGGGTATCCAGCTGGCAGGGGGGAGATCTGAGTTCTCTGTTGCCAGAGATGTTGATGCATTTTGCATGAACGATACCTCCACCTGCCACAGTTTTGGAGGGTTGCTGTGCTTGATGCTTACTACAGTTCTGCCAATGCACATTAGACCTGTTGCATGTGTGGTTGCTGGGCTGGAGCTGGGGCGCAGGGTCGGCGTATCTGAAATGTCTCTACATGCTCAGGCAGGGCTGTGGCAGTGCTGGGTGTGCACCTTGGTGAAACTTCTGGAATCTTGAAAACCTTAAATTGCATGTGACTTTCTGCTCATGTATGGAATGGTTTTTGCATCATGCTGTGACTGAGGTAGTGGAGAGTGCTAATGGATCTGACCTTCGAAGTGGGTCAAAGTGGAGTTTGGAAATACACAAACACAGGTTTTATTTGTAGAGAGCATACTGAGATTGGCAGACTTGTGCCCAGACAGCCAAACCTTTTAAAATAATTTTAAAATCTTCTTAGTATCATCACTACTCCCATAGTTTCAGGAGCTTATTGACTCTTTTTTGGAGTCCAAGGCTAGGCTAGACCAGATCTCTGTGACTGGTTCTTTGCCTGTTTTGCCTTCCTGATACTGGGCTGTTTGTCTTCCTTCTCTGGTGCCAGGGCTGAACTCGCTGTAGCTGTTATTTTGGTTAGGTTGGTGTGGAGAGGTAGCTGTTTGTTTCCTGAACTGAGGTCACTGCATTTTTTATAAACCAGTGGTAGCCGTGAAGCTGTGATTCAACTTGGATGATTCAGTAGCAATGTAAGGGTGCTGGGATGAATTAGAGTGGATAACTGAGTTAGCAAAAAGTGACAGCTTTTTAAAAAAAAAAAAAAATTAATTTTGTTTCTTCAAATCAGATCAGTTCTCTAATATGGTTTACAGCAAAGCAGCTTAAAGAGTTATGTGGATGGCGCTGAGCACAGAAATATGTTAAGCTGGAAACTTGCAAAGGGTTTTATATGACCATTATAGGACTATTTACTGCCTTGCATTTATAGATACTTTTGCATTTTCCACTTCTCAGCAGAAAAATTAGAAGGCAGGGTTTTTTTTACCGAAATAAGCTCTATGCTTGGGTATCAGGCAATTTGTTTGTTGTCAGCCCTTCATGCTTGGTTCATGCTGGGATAGCCAGCAGGACTTTCTTCCTAAAGGTAGGAGCTGTGGTACAAGAAAATAGCCATGGGGATATAACTTATAAGTATTACATAGGAAAAGCTGTGAGATTGTCACGGAACTAATTGGTCAACTAATTACCCACTAGTTATTTAAATGCCAGTGGGCAATAGCTGAAATATTCAGAAGAGAGAAAGTGAAAAATGGACCTGAAATATCAAGAAAACTTTGTCATTGTTTTCCTTTTAAGTATTTATACTCAACTCTTTGAAAGTATTTTGTCCCATTCTCTCTATGTATTCCAGGAACTGGACTGATAGGAACATTTTTAAAAGGAATTTTCCAAGAAAGCAGAAATACAAAATCAGACTACCCTTGTAAATGGTTTATAGTGTTATGTTGTTTTTGTTTTTTAAAAGATGTTTCTCTGATTGTCTTATTTATATATTCAAATGTGAACTGACTTTGCTGTAGAAGGAGTGACTGCCTCTTATGTTAGGCAAGTTTATGGTTGTATTTGCCTTGATTAGTCTCTCTTGTCCCTACATGTTTTTCTAACAGTGCCGATCAGTCCTAGCTCAACACCACACACAGGAGATGACTTCAGTCTTACTCTGTGGGAGTCAGGCAGCTGATGAAATCCTGACTCTCAGAAATTAAATCCTAACTCTTCAGAAATGTGAGAAAATAAAGGGGGGTGACCTTAGTGCTGAAGATGAAGAAACCTTGAGTGCCATGCAGTAACTTGTGTTTTTTCCATAGGTCACTAGTTTTTGAATCACTGATACACATGTGAATTGTTAAGCACTATGACGTTTTATGAATTATCCATATCAAAATGTATAGAGGTTGAAATTAAAAACCTAGTTACCGAGAGGTTTCATGCATTTGTGTTACGGGTTACTGTTGCCTTTATGACTATGACCTCCACATGGACGTCAGTCTTGTTCCCCATCATCCAGTCCACCTTAGCATAAATAGCATTGGTTTGTTTCTGCAGCAGAAGACCCAATCTCAAAGGCTTTGGACCAGAGCTGTAGGGAGCTTCCCCTGGGAAGAGATAACTGAGACCTTTTATGGGATTTGTCATTGTGTTGGTTTTTGTTGTTTTGGTTTGTTTGTTTGTTTTTTCCCCTAGATACCATATTTGGAAAACTTGGCCAATCTGAGTTTATTGTAATAAATAATACTGCTGCGACTTGTGATTGCTTTAGTTATTCTAAAATACTTTTCCATTCTTAAGACACAAATTTTCTTTACTCTTCACTCAGCCTGTCTTATCTCCTTAGTCTTTCCACATTTTTGGCATTAATACTTTTAATATTTTAGGTGGCTGTGATTGCTATAAATAGGACAGATAACCTCTCTTGAAACTGTTAATTCCTTATCACAAACTGTTCTTATGACAAGCGAAGAGTTCCCAGCCATATTAGTGCTATTTAAAATACTACTACTTCTCTTTGATTAAAAACAGGTGCAAATAATGAAAAAAGGTGTTAACACAGCATCATATCGCATACTGCTGGATTAATGAAATTTGATTTAATGTGGAGTGAAACACACGAACATGTGTCTTTATTGAGACCTGTAGGATCATCGCTTTTGTAAAGTGCAGTGCTTTGCAGAAAGAAGATAAAGAATGTACTGCTCCAGCACCTCTCTTGGGTATCTAGGACAGGACTGTCTGACAGCAAAACAGACTGATCAGGGAGGCAAATAGTTAATGATATGCTGTAATTTGAGGAAGAATCTTTTAGAAACTGACTTTTTTAAAGCACATTAAATGCTTTTTTGACCAGCATATATTATTTGCTAAAAGATACCAGAATACAGAATTAAATTCACCTGCTAAGGTCTAAGTTTTGGTGAGCCAGCAATGGTAGAGTTGTAGTTATCTGTAGAACTATTGTTATATTGAGATTAGCCACAAATTATATAGCTGGAACTTGATTGTGTCTTTTGTTCAAAACAGAAATACCAAGAGAATACTTTTACTTGAAGAGTATTAGCATGTAGTCTTTAAGTTATTTCCCAATCTTCAAGTCTTGCTGTAAATCAATCCCATGTGAAGATAATGTACCCTGAAACTCTTAAAGTCTGTTTTTAAAAAAAAAATTCCATCAGTATGAAAATTTCAAGGCTTTTAAATGCTATTTTTGCATTGATAGGACCCTATCAGAAGAGTAATACATGTGCTTTTTACAACTATGATTGTTATGGCCTTGATGATTAGAGCAATTGAAGAATTGGAAAGAGTAACCTTAATTCCAAAGCTGGAATACAGAAGAAGGTGTTGTGTAGCTAGATGACTATAGTTATTTGCCAACCTTATAAATAGGTAGAGGCAGACCTTGTTTTCCCTTCTCCTTCAGATGTCTTTATGTAATTAGTATTCTGGAGTATTAAAACCATGGCTGTTGAACAGCTGTTGAGGAAATTTAAAATATAACATTTCTGAACAGTTGTGGAACTGCACAGGGAGGGAAGTGTGGGGGATCAAAGTCTTAGTATTTCTTATATAGTTTAACAAATTCGTTAGACTGAAAACTTGAGGAAAAGAATGAGAACAGTGATTTGATGTATTTGAATTGCATTTATCATTTCCCCATAGAGTTTATTCTTTCTTTCTCTCTATTTGTGACACTGTGATCTTGTTGGTACTTCCTTTGTAATTGAAATTGATTTACTGGACTTCAAATTGTTATGTAAAATGTCATTGATCACAGATTTTTCCAGCTCCATGTGCTGTTTTTTATTTATCTTTTCACATTTTTCAGTCTCTGATCTTTTTTCACCGAGTATTTAAAAATGTTCCTTCCTGGAGCCAACCTTCATTTCTATCTGAGAAGTTTAAACTTAACAGGAAATGGAAGGTTCAAAGAAGGTTCTGTGGCAGGTTGAAGTCTTTTTTTAGTGCTGGCTTTGCAAGGAGATGAGGAGAGAAAAATAACTACCACTCTTCATACTTTGTTTTTCTTTCTGACATTGCATACTGGGAAAAATGCCTGTAGATTTCAGGATATGGAAGGGCACACATTTCTCTACCTTCTTCCTGATAGTGTTTGCACACTGCTTAAAAGTGCACTTAGTTGACAGGGGAGGATGCTTTCACAAGGATGATCCTAAGCCAAATGCCAATCATCCAGCTAGTAGGAGGAAGAAATTCTAATTGTCTTTATATTTAAGTTGCTGTTTCTTATCCCAAATTACCTGAACTCTCTCATTCTCAATGAATCATCATTGTTTTGGGGTTTTGCCTCAGCCGATGGATACTTAATTCTGGGAAGTTAGCAGATGTGCCCACTTCATCGGAGTAAAGTAGTAAATTAAAATGGTTTTAAAGGAATAAATTAGAGAAAATTATTCAGTGTTGGAGTAGTTTGAGCACCATCTGACTACATCTTTCATCAAAGACTGATAGGTGTTAATCAAAATGCAGGTAACATCTCCAAAACATAAAGGGCCGTCAGTGGGGCCATGACACAAAGATTCTATGTCTGTGCGTGCAGCTCTGGTTTAGAGGTCTGTGTTCAAATGTGTGCTCACACCGTTTCTTACACTGAGAAATGAAATCTCCTGCTTTAATGCCTCTTTTGTGTATTTGTGGTGTTGCTTTTCATCTTTTCTGCAGTTCCTTTACACCAGGTGCCCACTACATCCCCTTGGTCAAGTCTGGGTCTGGTGTATGCTCTTAACTGGGGGAGAGAGACTGGGATGTTGCCCCATATCAGTAGCAAGCCAGGAGTCTCCCTGTTTAAAGGACTTAATTGAAAAGTATATTCTGCAGAAGTCAAGCACTGTCATCTGTCCTTTGTTATGTGGCTTTCCTGTCACATCCATCCATCGCATGACCTGATATGTAGGTCTTATTTTAGGATAGAAGAGATCTGAAAATTAGTATTTCTGAACAAACAGCTGTTAGTTACTATTGTCATTTTCTGTGCCTTGGAAATACATTCTATTTCCACTCTTCCCTGGATCCTTGGCTACTAAAACCTCTTGGTCACGTATTGAATTATTGTAGGTCTTTATCATGTTTGACAACTACTATTTGATGAAACATCACTGATTTAACAGATCTTTGACAGAAGAAACCTTTAAGTGAGGCACTGAGTATGAAAAGCCATTAGAAAAAACACGGTATGTAAAAATACTGTGTCTGCCTGATTCCTGCTCTCAGCCCATTGTGCAGTCTGGATCTGACTAGAGAAGTCTTCACGTGTTTAAGGGAAGAAATTTTTGAATAATTTCACATTTCCATTAAAATAGTTTTTGTCACTGACATCAAGTCAGCCTTCCTCCTTCCTGTCACTTCACCTGTCTAAGACTGCTTGCCATTGTGTGTCAGTCTAACTGGAAACTACTTGCTAAAGATCATGAATTAGTCCCATGTTGATGCTGTTCTAAAGGAAGAAAAACACGGCAACAACAAACTTTCTGCAATTGCTTTTGCCCTGTTAACAGACCTAAATCAGTCACTTGGTCTGCATCTTTTCTTTCAAAACTGGCTGGTGTGAAGCAGCAGGTTCAGTCTTTTCTGCATTATGAACATTATATAACAAAAGTTTGACCTTCTCAGAGTAAAGAAAATGATAGTGACTGTAAAACTCTTGCAATTTGCTTTTGTTTTTCCATAACATGTAACATACAGCTTTAGTATCTCAATTGTGAGAATAGCCCAAACCAGAATACTTAATTCTCAAGTGTGTAAGCATTCAACCCAAATCCCGTATAATTGAAATTGCATTTAATAGTTCCTTTTTCTGTGTGCCTTTGACAAGTTAAGGATAGTAAGCCAGCTTTTTCCCTTCTTCTTGTGGATGTGTGGGGAGAGAAGGAGGGAAAGAGGGCACTGAACTTTTGAAAATTATGGAAGGAGCTTAGCAAAGTATGCACAAAAAGACTGTCAAATGCACTTATTTTCCTGCAATGTTTTTAGGGAGTTTTGTGCAGAATATGTGCCTACAATTCTTTTGTGGCTTTTGAAAGCCTGGGGATACTACTTTGTGTTGTCTGTGACCCTTTGATCAAACAAAGGGGTATATTATAAATACCAGGGTGAGGTCTCCGGGCTTTTCTCTTCACTGAAGACTTTCTGGGCTGGTTCAGGTTGTGAGAGCTGTGAGGTGTAACCACTGATTGATAACTCAGCATTTTCTTGAGGTAAAGCATTAATTTTTTTGCATTTCAAAGTGCTGGATCAACTGATCAGAAAAAAGTTTTTGGAACTTTACTATGGGTTTGACAGTTGATGCTAAAAAGTAGGGTAATGTGGAAGAGCAGACAAACTGTTCGGAAAGAGTTTGGTGATGTCGGGGTGCTGATATCAGTCCAAGTTCCCAAGGAACAAAGTGGTTAATGCTCTGTGCTTGTTTAATCTGGTATTTTTAGATTTTAGTTTAACTACAGTGTGCCCAAAGGAAATGGAAATTCCTTTCTTGGAAAAAAAAAAAAAGTTTAAATCTGTTTTCTCCTCTGCTAAAGATGCCTGCTTGAAAGTAATTTAAGGATTTTTTTTTTTTTTAAATTCCTGTCTTTAATAAAAATGTTCAGTTTGACATCATCATTATTTCCGCTGCAACCAAGGGGTCTCACAAGGGCCATGCAGCAGGAGTAGATTTAATGTTTTAGTGAAACAGTTATTGCTTTATGCAAATATCTATCATAAAATAAACTCACAGATGAGAAGCCAAAATCATTCGAGCTAAAATCAGAATCATTTGTAATTAAAATGTATTAAAATGCTGAAAATGTTTCCGCAGTTTCTTAGGGAGATTAGAATTAGAAGATTTTAGTTATTGTTGTCAGATATCTTACAACTTTTGTAAATTATGGAGAACTATTGTGAACTCTTAACAGTCTTGATGGGATTGCATCAAGTCATTGGTAGATAAATCTCTAGTATTACAGTGACTGCCTTACGTAAATTATATAGATCTTCATTGGATTATTTTATATTCCCACATGAAACTGCCAATTATTTCCAAGTACCCTCTTTGATAGCTTCACTTTTCTGTTCAGATCTTCAGCAAGAATGAAGGTCATGCAACCGTGGTGTCCTGTGGCAACTGTGTAATCTGCTAATATTTAAACATCAGGCATTTGTTTGTTGTTAATACCGAAGGTAAGAATTGTGAAATAAAATGTTAAACTGCCTTTACTTTGTACTCCCTGTCTACATGGAGATGACGTAATAATTTTAAACTTAAACCCATATGATGGGAGTTGAACAAACAGTGATACCTTTGCTTACAGGCAGAAGAGAGCATGTTTGCAAACACATATTTTGGCATATGTATTTTAAGATGACAGGTAAAAGTCTTTAAGGGAGAGAGATATTTTGTAATGTGAAACGTCAGGTTTTCCATACTCAGAGGTTGACTATGTTTATCTGGGAAAGGTAGATAGTTACTCTGACTCGGCTTTCACAGACCTTGGCCATGCTTCCCATGACACAATATGCCATTAATGGTTAGTGCTGTAGAGAAAAAAAACAAACAAAACAACAAAACAAAACAACAAACAAACAAAAAACCCCCCCACAAAACAAAACAAAAAAAAACCAAAAAGCCCCTTTTTTTTGTTTTAAGTAGTACTGTGTCATCATTTTCCAAAGTATGTGTTGGAATGCTCCTGTTATTTCTGTTAGCTGTGAGGAAGGGTTTCTGACTGCAGCTTTTCTTTGAGTCTCACTGTTTATAGCTTTTAATAAGTTTATTTTGTACATGTGATGCTGTTTCCCTTGTGCAGTTGTCTTTTGTTCTTTTCAAGGTAGTAGATTGGATCCATGCTCACATAAGGATTCATGCCTACTCCCACACCCTTCCCAGTTCTCTGAGCTGCTGAAGTGTATCATTTTAAATAGAGTTGAATAGACGGAGTTGATTAAAAATAGGATCTTGAAAAGTGTACTTCTGTGTTCAAAGAAGAAAACACAACACCAAAGCAAAACACATTTATTTGTCAGTTATTCCTACATAATTCCTGTCATGCAGGTAATTAGTCAAGATATGTAATGTATAGGAGCTTTTCTCCAGTATATTTGTTTTACTTGCTCGTTTACAAGCATGAAGTCACAAATAACAAGTTGCTCTAGGAACAACTTCGGACAGTGCCTATCCCTTCCACATGTTTATAGGGACTGATTGCACATCCATATACATTTTTTTTTTCCTTATCATAGAATTAGTAGTTACATAAGAGCAGATGATTCTCTTACAATAGCCCTGTATGGCACTGCTCCTGGTTTGTTTTCTTCAAATGGCAGCAGATTTTTTTATTGCTGCAAATGATCCTGCTCAGTCACTAGGACCTTGTGTTGACATCTGGGAGAGAAAATCATGGAGACACCTTTTGTAATAATATTCAGGATGTCTTTGCTATCTTGGTATTGTAGTTTATGAAGGTGTCAGATAAAGCATGGGACCTTTTCTTAGGTTACTGTGTGTACTGCATGGTGTCAGGCACAATGCACCATCTTCTCAACTTCTCAAGAAGTTCCCTGGGGGTGCAGCATCATACTGTTGTGTTGCATCTTTTGATTGTGACTCCTCTTGGTGGAAGCTCCTCCACCTCCTCCAATAACTTTTTTGCTGAAGGACCCCTAATATATCTTACGTATTCCTACTGCATTTCTTCAAGTGAGCCGTGAGCTCTAGGTTGCTGAGATACATTGGGATATCAGTGAGATACATTGTTAAAACAGCGTAATGGCCATTGCAACATACCTTGCTTTGGTGTATCTTTGGATCACCATCCCGAAGAGTAAAAATGTGTTGTAGAAGAACTATGAGACAATAGGGAATATTACTTTGAGAAAGAAAATGTTTTTGTTTTCGTGTTCAGTTTCTTGCTGTAGTGTGGTGCATCGATTTTTGTGGTAGGAACGACAGCAATTCTATCCTTGTCCTGGTCTGGAGATTGACTACAAACTAATAGTTTGGTTTGTTCCTAACTGCATTTTCTGATATGTGCTTAAAGTTTGGAGTGGATAGTATTGGCCCCACTATTGGCTTTTTCCTTTAGCTAAACAATTTTGCTGAGTAATGACAATGCCTAGCTATTTTTACCTTGGTATTGGGGCAGTTTTGTTGTCCTTTTGTTTTCCAGATCTTTAAATAGAAAAATTGTAGAATTACACAGTCTAAATGTATTTTTACATAGCATCAATTAGCTATTCTTGGAATTTCTTGTAGCAGTTTCTGTTAAGATATGTACTACTCCCACCGTGGTTTCTGTACGTACTTGGAAGGATTGGACAAACAGGAGGAGGATTTTCCTATCTATATGTAATTGGTGACTGTGTGTTGGTCCCCAGTCTGTGTTTGCAAAAATACTAAGGTTCATTGAGAATCTCCTTGTGTGAAAACCTTATGAACAAGCCAGCTGCATTTGCTCTGGAACTTGGACAGAAGGTGATTGCACAATAAAGGAGGCTTGTTAGCTTTGATGCACTTGGGAGAAGTGAAAGTTCCAGTTACTGTGATGGAGAAGCTGGACTGGGAATTGCCAAAGATTTATAATTGTGATGGAGTGTGGATGGATGTGAATAGTTTTGTTTGAGATTTGCTGTCTCTGTTAGCTAGCAAATTTTGTTTTGCTTCACCAGTATGTGGGGTAGACTCAGCACAACTATCTAGTTTCAATAGTGTTTACTCTGTGTCGCTTCATACTGAATCAGTCTGTAGGATCTGAAAAGACTATTGGTTATTCTTGATAGCGTTCATTTTTCTTAGCTTCACTAGGTGTTATTAGACAAAGGAACGCAGCAACTGCTACATAGTGCAGGGTTACACTTTTGCAAAGTGTAGTTGTACTGTTTGAGGATCAGAACTGTTTTTAGAAAATAAATGTTTTTGTCTCAAGGCTTATTGTGCTTAGACTGATCAGAGTGAATGCACCCGCTTGGTAGTTATGAGCTTCTCTTACAGTCCTTCTTACCCTAAGCCTTTGGGTAGTTATGCCAAATGCCATCTGACTGTATTTGCTTGGGAGAAATACTCAGTTTGGGAGCTTCAGCGAGGTGGTTTTTGATCTGCATTCAGTGCCAGCTCTCCTTATAGTTGTCTGGTTCTCTGCTTCTCTGCTTGGTGAGCTGGCCCACATCTTGCTTCAAACTTCCCTGTAATGCCATGTTCTGCATAGTTCTCTTTCCATTGCAGATTACAGTCAAGTTCTTTTACTGAGAACAGAAGGAACAGCAGTCCTTTTGCTGAGAGGAGAATATGCATGTTGGACTAGCAAAAAATGCTTACTGAGTCAGCTGAAACAGGAGACAGTGCCCTAGACAGATGTTGATGCAGAACACTTGTAACTAGGATGTGGGTGTGATGATGGAAAGTGACCAAGGGGACTTGTTAGGTTAGAAGAATGATTATGTGTGTTTGTGGTAGTATTAGTGCAAGTATGGAAGAAAGGTGATTTTCACCTAAGTAAGCAATTTAAAACTGGGGTGTTGTTTTAGCATAATTCTTAAACAGTATTAGTAGGTTTCTGGTCTGAATTCGAACTTGGCCAGTAACTGCACTTTAACTGGTTTCCAATATTCCAGTCATACATTTAAACAAAAAGGGAAGGTCAAACCCTGGTTTGGTCTCCTTTGGAGTCACACATTTGAAGTGTATATGTATACTTGTAGCCAGAAGGAAACACTATGACGATCTGATGTGAACTCTTACATGAACTGGGCCGTATGCATTTGTGTCTTGCAGATAGATTCAATAACTTGTGATGACACTAAAGAATTCCTCTAAAAGACATGAGATCTCAATCTTGATTTGTAGTCTTTTAGTGGTGTGAAATACATTGTGTTCTTTAGTTGTGTTTAAGAATGGATGAATTTCAGAAAAATAATCTTAATTTCAACACAGGCTACTAGAGCTTGTGATCACTTGTTGGGCTTTTCATCAAACATCTCTGTGTATGTGCCTATAGATGATGTCCTCTAGAACTAAATAAACGGACTGAGCTCACCACTGTTCACCAGCAAGGCAGCTCTGCCACAGGTCTGGCTCTCTGCTTGGAGAAGGACTGCTCTCCAGCATGTTCTCTGCTTGGTGTCAGGAGGTTTTAAAGATTATGAGTTAGAGGGGAACATATTTACCTCCATCAACTTTCTCCTTCAACTTGAGTTCTATTCAGATTAAACCAAGCGAAAGGAACAATATAAGAGATGTTTATCTCTCTATCTTTGGTTAGGACTTGCTGGTGTCCCAATAAACTCTCTGTAATATTGTAACCATTCCAAGTATTCCTGGATCCCAGTCACCTTTTGACTCTCTCCAAATTGTGGCTACTAAAGTCATCTTTGCCATAACAGTGAGAATGTTGTCATATTTTTGCCACCAGGTTAATGCTATATTGCCATTAATGCTGATTTTCCTACTGCTCTTTTTCTCCCTTGCCCACCCATGTTGTTGTTCCTTACTGGGTGGAGCACACTTGCTACTTTATTAGTCCTTTGTGTCTTTTGATATCATATACTCTTTGACAACCTGTTCCTTCTACCTTATGAATGACAAATATATTAATACAGTTGATTGGAAGTGTAATATAGTTTTCTTTGATTCTCAGTGGATTCTGTTTTCTTGTGTTGTTATGCAGTTATATTTTTCTGGGAAGACTGCATTTGGTTTTGAGTATGGAAGTGAGACTGAAAATGCATGTCTGTGTAAATTGAGCATAAGTCAATGAGGAGAAAAGAGATCTGCTAGAGAAAATTAAGGTCAAGGTGCAAGGAAGTCTAAGGATATGAAGAGTTCCAGCATGCAAATCAGTCTGTGTGTTACTGTCTCTCACGGAGCTTTCCCTTTCTCTGAGTACCCTGTGTCTCCCTTTGCTGAATATTACTGTTAATGGGAGGGATTCAGCATTTTTAAGTTCAGTTCTTATATTGCCTGTTCTGTCTGGTTCTTCATACACGTTATACCACACATGTACACATAGTATGTTGGTAAAGACTTTCAGGTGTCTACCTTAGGAATAAAAATCCCCACTGACTTTTTCTATACATTATCCCAGTCTTTCCTGTAGATTGTTCACTTGGTTATAATCCTGCACTTTAGTTTCTGTACTCCCTGTTGTCTCCTGTTTTTTTTTTTTTTTAATGACAGATGTTGTTTGTTGAAGAGCTTTCTTCAGTGAACCTCACTTAATAAAGTTAGTGGTTTAAGTGTTAGTGTCTATTACACAGAATTTTCTTGTAAAGAGCAGTAACAAATCTTATTTCCCTCAGATCTGCTTTATCAAATGCCTCCTCATGCAACTAGAGAGATGTTAGGCCTGCCACCTCATAGATGGTTTTATCTTTGTGGAGAGAAGATGAAGTAAAATGGAGAAGTCTTTCCAGTAACAAAACACATTGCCTAAGCCCAGTTATGTGAGAGTCAGTAAATATCACCTGAGTTGACTGGAAGAGAAGCAGCTTTTGTCTGTGGGTCACTTTTCATCAGGCATGCTACCTGTCAGCTTGCAGTCTTGTTGGCATCAGGTTACTTAGCCCACCTTCAACTGCTGACATAACTGGGAACAATTTACAGAATGGTATGGAAAGTGATATTTTGACCTTTTCCAAAGTGGAAATCTGCTAGTAACAACTGTCATCAGGATCAGTTTTTGTGTCTGTGCATGCAGCTTCAGCCTTGCCCATAGCTGGGTATGGATGAAAAGCTGAATTAAACACTTCTCTTAGCACTGGTATGGCTGCATTAGCATCGGTCCTCCTGAAGCTCTAATGTAACTTAATAGAAGCTCTTCTCCTTAACTGGGGTCAGAAACACCTTTCAGAATGGACATTGGTGGATGTCACATTGATGTACCAGTTAACATAGTGTTAACCATGCCTTTCCTCTCCTGTTTGCTGGGAAATGGAAGAATGTGGAAGTAGGCTGTGGGAAATGGAGGAAAGCCATGGTCTGCAGGCACTGCTTGGGCTGCCGGTCTGCAGTGCTTCTGTGCATTCATTGACCTGACCAACTTCAGCCTGTGGTTTGAAGAAACTAACTGTAAAAATACTCCACCCAAATTCCCCAATAATCAAAAGGGGGCAAAATGGCAGCTGGGCTGCCAGATGTGAGCACATCTCCCAAGTGTCTCAAGGTTGTTAGTTTCAAAGGAAGATGAGTGTAAGTTCAGCTATCAGCATGTACCTTTTCCTTTATTTTTTTTCACCCCTGGCTTCTTTAGGCTTAGATTTCTGTGACAGTATAAAATTTGAATTTTAAGGCAGATGAAGTATGATACTGATTTATATTTAATGGCCATAAGTGTTTGAAATGTCATTTGTTTGCCTATACTATGGCAAGATTCTGGACTCAACCAGTATAGAGATGTTTATTTTATCTTTCCACAAAATTCCCAATTGCTCTAGACTAATAGATTTTTACAAATGGGGTTAAAATTAAATCTTTGCTAACAGTGATTATATCTAGGACAGCTTGCACTTTAGAAAATACCCATTTTTATATTCCCAACTTCGCAATTACACTTTGATTTTTTGCAAGTGCTTTCACACAGATTTCTGTGCAAGCACAGAATTGGGACTCCAACTGTGGACTTTATCAGTTGAGTCCTAGCATAACTTCAGGTGTTGTTTTTCCCTTTTAAAAAAACCCTCTAAAATTTTATAACACTTTTTTTTTTTTTAATCACACATTTAATCACACATTTTTTAAAAATACTCTGGGTTTTGGTGGGACTTTGGGGTTTTTTTTGTTGTTTTTTTTTTTTTTTCTTTCTTTAGTTTTTAAATGAGGCATTTAGGGTGAGGAAAAGCTTACTAAAGATACGTTATTAATTATACATGTGAGGATCTAATGCTGTTGTACAGAGTGACACTAGAAATGCACTTGTCGTCACATTTGCCTTTATAGTCTACATTGCTCTTACGATTCAGGAAGGGAGGTAGTGTTTTATTGATAATGTTTCTGATGTCTAATTCTTAGGTGAAGTAAGATTTTATGTCTTGCCCCTTAGCTGTTTATTCCCCATTACAGAGATATTTTCCCAAGGTTTTTGAAAATCCAGGTTTGCTTACGAAGTAATTTATTTTTTATTGGAAATAAATTGATGTTCTATATTGACTTATCCGATGATAGTTATTATGTTGGCAAGCAAGATTTTATCAAAGTATCCTGAAGAAGGAAAGGGAAACTCTATAGCAGACACAGACTGAGGGGATGAATCCACTTACTGCCAAAAGTAGCAAATGGCTTGTATGGTATTTCAACCATGATAATACTGATGGACTTACTCCATAGTGAGTTGAATATTTTTTGTTTCAGTCTAATTACTTTGGTGGAAACATAACTTAGAGTTTAGTTGGAACTGGCTAGTTTTCTGATCTGCAGAAAATCCAGATACTCTGTTTTCTGAATTCATCTCATCAGAAAAATCTACACTGTAAATTTAAAACATTGGAAGTAATAAACTAAATAATTACATTGAAATTCAGTCTTTTATGGAGCTGCTTTCTTGTAAAAGTTTGTAAGAGTATTTTATTCTTGTCATTTATCAGTTGTGGGCTGTGTATGGTACTCTGAAATCCTTAGGTGAAAGGTGCTGGAAGTGTAAAAATCTATATGGTAAAGACGGTGTAATGCTGAATACCAGCAGAGAGGTATGTTGTAAAGATTTGATTCTTCAGTGTCTTCATGGCTTGTCAATGTGTGCTTGTTTAAGGATTGCAGGATTGGATAAGGAAAGCAGTTAGAACAAAAATCTTGAGTATCTTTATATAAGTGTGAAATGAATAAAATAAACGTGGCCAGCTAAAGCAGTACCAAATTTATGTAAGGTGAACGTTTATTTTCCTCACTCATTCTGTTGTTTGAGTTCTTTTTAAATGACACTTTGACATCTTTTATATAAATTATGCATATTAATGTAATTGTATTTACTTGTAGGTGGCTCTAACCAAGAGAGCTGATCCAGCTGAGTTGAAAACAATATTTTTGAAGGTATGTGTAAAGTAAATATTTTACTCTTTCTGCTTAAATTTTTCATATCTTTTGCTCCATTATTGCAGCATACAACTCTTGATATTTTTTCCAACCGTTAATCATTCACTGTATTATTACCATGTTAGACTTAAATACCATTATCAGAATTGAACAATGCTCACCAAGAAGCCACATACACTCCTGAGTGATTACTGTATTGACTCAGATGAAGTATTGCTATCTTAGAAAAAACCCTCATTGTTCAGAGAATGTGGTGGGAGTTTCAATATTGTTCCTACACATGGTAAAATGTTCATGTAGACACCTTGCTGTTAGACCACTTGGTAAACTTTCTTATTCCACCCTTGTTTCCTTTCTTCCTTTAGGCTTATCTCTGCTTCTCTAATTTGTAGAAGTATTGGGAAGATCACCTTGTGAAGTGCTGGCCATGTTTATTATATAACTAAAATTCTTTCTCTGTTGGCCTGTTTTAGAAATATGCAAGTAAAGAAATGACTCATGTACTTGCTTGTGTACTTGAGGGAAGTGTGCTTTAGTATTTTGCTGGAAATTGGGAGGTGATTATCTAGCTCTACTCCATTCCTGTGAGACCCCACCTGGAGTACTGCATTTGGCTCTGGGGCCTTCAACATAAGGAGGATATGAACCCGTTGGAGTGAGTCCAGAGCAAGGTCACAAAGATACTCAGAAGGCTGGAGCAGCTCTCCTATGAAGACAGACTGAGAGTTACGATCGTTCAGCCTGGAGGAGACTCCAGGGAGATCTTACTGCGCCCTTCCAGTACCTGAAGGGCACATGCAAGTAATGTATAGAGGGCCGTTTTACAAGGACATGTAGTGAGAGGACAAGGGGGAATGGCTTAAAACAGAAAGAGAGTAGGTTTAGATTAGATGTTAGGAAGAAACTCTTCCTGTGAGGGTGGTGAGACCCTGGAACAGGTTGCCCAGAGAAGTTGTGGATGCCCCGTCCCTGGAAGTGTTCAAGGCCAGTTTGAATTCTATTCCTAGCCTTCCTAAGATTTATTAGTACAGTGTCTGTATTAGCTTGGTATTCTGGTATGAAAAAAAGACTACAGAAATTGATGGTTCTGAATAATATATATGAGGTAGGTGCCACAGTGCTGCAGAGAGCTGTTGTATCTGAATTATTTTTGTGAAGGTTTTGAGTGCCTAAGAGAGCTCATACATTTCCAAGTTCTTCCCTCCACCTTCGCTCTCTCCGGTATCATGCCCCACTCTCCATGTACTTCTTGCTGTGTTTTCCATTGTCCTTTATGAGCTATTCTTAACAATATGTGTAGGTGTCAAAATGTATATTGCCAGTATTTATAGTTTTATGATATACTGTCAGTATTTATAGCTCTGAAATCCGATTTTTAGTTGAGAAAGCTACGATTTAACTTATTAAGTCCTTGAATCTTCTGTCTGTCAGGAGAGCAAAAAGACTTGAAAAAGAATGGGTTATGTGGTTTACAGAGGTGAATGCTTAAAGAGCAGGAGCAGGGCAGCAGAAAAGGCACACAGGGAGTAGACCACTGACCTGAGAAGATGGTAGCATTGAGGGAAGAAATAAACACACTAGAGAAAAGCCTGGTACCTTCTTCAATATGAGGTGATGCTCGTTTGGAGTGGGGGAGTTTGGGTGGTTGATTTGCTGAGAATAGTGTGAAAATTGTTTCCTACCTGCCCGTGGGCATTTCTGAAGGTTGTAGCACCCTTACTGTTTTGGTGGGTTGAATGGGTCTTACTTGAGCACGCTAAATACCACCTCTGGCTTCTTTTTCTTCCTTTTCTGCTTCCCCTTTCACTGAAAAGAAGGGGTCGCAGTAACGTGGAATAATGAAATATGAGCTAAACGTTTTGTTCAGTGTAATACAGAATTGTTGTGCCGCTTGCTACTGGGAAGGAAAAAGGATGAGTGAATGTGGTATGTTGTTTCATGCTCTACAGATGAATGATGGCCAGAGTGTTAATTAAGCTGCTTCAGATGATTTTAAGTGGTAAGGCCAATATAGTTGCTTCTGCAGATAGTGGGATCTTCACTTACAAGATAACTTGACAACCATTGCTTCTACTTCAATTAAGAATTAAAAGATATGATCACCGTGAAGGAGTGGTACCCAGTGTGGAAATAAGTATGAAACCATCAGTTTAAATACAGTTGATTGCAGTCAACTTTTAGCATATTTAATATATCAAACCCCTGATAAAATGTTTGCAAATCTTACTTTAAATGGGATTGAACTTGCTATTACTTGACTATCTAAAATGTATGTAAATAAGTTACCAAAAAGCCATTAAGCACTATTGTATACAATAGTAATATCAAATTCTCTGTGGGTGTAATTGCCAAAGTGGGGAAAAATAAAATTGTGAAGAACCAATTTTTAAATGTTTCTCCTCCAAACCCAATAGAATTGATGTTTTTTTCTTTTTGTTATGATCATTTCTAGGAGTACTTCTACTTTTTCTAAGTCTTCTACCATAACCCCTAAGAGATTAGATTTTAGTCAAAGTGATCAAGCTGACATTTTTCAAGGTCATTTTCTATAGGTAGTATAGAATACGTGATTGGATTTCAAATACACTCGAGTAAATCACAATGGCAAGAAATAGGAGGACCTGAAACCTTGTGCTGTTTTCTGTTATTGAGTGCCCTAGCAGGGGGTTAGCCTGGATGAAAAAAATGAAATATAGAAGCATAGGCTGTCTGACTTATTTGATTTGTTTCTCAATAGCAGCTGTGTTAAAAGTTTCTAAGGCTGGGATTCTGAAGGATTCTGTCTTTCTGCAAATGATTACATTGAAATCAATTGATCTTTTAGTTCTTTTAAAAGTACACAATTCAAAATTCCTTGCAGTGTAGAAACTATAAAGCTTGCATTATAGTGTCTATTGAAACAGGAGTCCTTAAGCGCTAACCGATATATAGATGCCAAAGCAAGTTATGTTTTGTTTGGGCTTGATTTTCTGAAGCCTTGTTTCTTGAAGATATTGTTGTACCTGAAAATGGTATTTATATAGCACTAGAAGAAAATAATCTACTTACTGTTACACTTTGGCATCCCTCTGAGAGTTATATGCCTACAGCAGCTATAACGGTATGCTGCAGGCACCGGTAAGAAATGAAAACTGGCAGTTTTCATCCCTTAGCAGAGCCACAGTAATGTGAAAGAAAACGTGTCTTTGAAGTACACTACAAAATAGCAATAGGCATCTAATTTATTTATTACTTTACTGTGGATAATGCTCTGTGGGGAGCTGCAACAGTGGTTTATCATCCTACCTTGCCTTGAAAAAAAAAAAGAAAGAAAAGCGAAATTAGCAGTTTCTTTCCTGTTCTCAGTGTACATTTGTTATCCCAAGATAGACCTGTTTCTTTAAAGCTAACACATGGTTCTGCAAATGCCTCTTCTTTTTTTTCCTCTTAGTTATTGTCCTTTTCTTTTTCTTTACTAGAAATACATTTTTAGGGTTGTTTTCAAATTTAACCTTCTGCAGAAAATGAGGACTTTAAAATTTGAGGTGGTAGGTGGTGGTAACAAAGGGAATTTTTTTTATTTAGATATTATCTTCAAAAGTGTTAGTATTACTTTTATTTGTAACATGTTACTGGAGGCTTCCCTTTTGAGTAAATATGCTTGGGTCTGTCAATAGCTGTTTTCTGGAGTAGTATGCCAGTAACTATGGTGTAAAGCAGGAGTAATTTATGCCAGCGGTGTTTGATAAGGTGTTAGACCTCTTTTCTTTTTTTTTAGTGTGCTGAACTGTTCTTGTTTTCTTTATATTTCTCTCCAAATTCTATTCTTTGGCTTCCTTTCAGCACTTCAACCGAAGGAGGAGTATCTGTAGATTCTGCTTTCTTTAGGACCAGCTGTGGCTGGAGGTGGTGAGGTGGAGTTCTTCAAAACAGCACCCCCAGGTGGACACTCTTGTGGGATCATTTGCTCCACTGGCATTTCGTGTTTGTAACCCTGCCTTCTCATCCTGGAGTAGAGTGACTACACAAAGGAGTAATTTCAGATAAATAAGATATGCCAGAATATCCTATTGATGTCAGAGTTTCAGTGGGCCTGAGATGCCATATACAATGCTTGCAAATGTTTGTGTGCTTCTTGTTCTACTTCCAAAAAAAGTATTCGGTACTGGAGCATTTCTCATCTACCATGGAGAAATTGTTGGTGTGATAACCAAAAAATCATATATTTGTGATTCTTTGGCTAGGAAGCCCAGTCTTCAGCTGCCCAAGTATTTCCCCCTTTTTCTAGACCTTGTTTGGGTCTAGGTTGTAGGTTCTTTGGAGCAGAACTGTCATCTGCTGTAACATAGGCCTCCTGCTGACTGGTAACCATGGGTGGTTAATAAATGCCCGGAGAAGGATGTATTGAGGCACTAAATATTGTATTCATTTAACAGTATGCAAGTGTGGAGAAGAATGGAGAATTCTTCATGTCTCCTCATGACTTTGTCACGCGATACCTGAAGATAATTGGAGATGGTTTGCCTAATGCAAGCACTGTACAGCTCCTTGCAGGTGTGGTGGATCAGACAAAAGATGGGTAAGTGTTTTTTTTGTGGTTTTGTTTTTTGTTTGTTTAGGAGTGTTTGTGTTTTTTTTTTTGTTTGGGTTCTTTTTTGTTTGCTTGGGTTTGGGTTTTGGTTTTTTTTCTTTTTTTTTTCTTTTTTTTCTTTCTTTTTTTTTTTTTTTGTAGTTAATTAGTTTATTTTTATTTTTCTGTTTTTCCATGTTCATTTATAAAATACAAAACCATTCTTCCAAAAAGTCTAATCCCTGAAGGGTGGCGGAGGTTTGTTTTGTTTTCTGCTTCCCCTCTTTCAGATACATAAAGGAATACAGTATCTTTTAAATATTGAGAGTAGAAACAATGTTTTCAACTGCACCTACCGTTTAGTGGCACAAACCATTTTCTGTCTACTGTGTATTTTTAATTCATAGAACCTTTCATGTTTGTTGGCTGGCTCCCCAAACTCCAGCTTTTCTTTCCTTCCATGAGTCTTTCTGTCTCTGTTTACTTTATGTATCTGTCACAAACACATCCAAATTGCAATCTAAAATAAGTTTAGATGGTGTAGGAAGAGATCCTAGAAAAAGTTACCCTGTTTTATTTTGCCATTGCTCTGTTAAAGGTTTTTTTGCTGCTGGTTTTTTCCTTCAAGGAGGAGGAGCACCTAAGGTATTGAGGGAGTCACTCTGCAGACTTGGGAAGACAGCAGCGAAGTTGGTTGCACATGCTTTGCATTTGAAAGGCTGACTTTGCCAATAGGGAAGATTAGCTACTGCTCCATCTTCCTCCCCCTACTTAAGTGAAATCTTAGCTTTTGCTTTTGGTACTTGCCCAGGCAAGCTGTCTCTTCACCCATATGATTGCATTTTTTGAACCCTCCCTTTAAAGTATCCTTAGAGAAACTTTAGAATAATTAGCTATGGACTTAAAGTGTATAGTTGTGGCATTTTTAGAAACCAGAAAACTTCAGGCATGACTCATATCAGTGGTTGCAGAGAGTAAAATGCAAGATAAATAAAGTATGACTAGAGAATGCAGGCTTCTTAGGGATAACAGAACTTCTGCAGTAGTTTCTGTGCTCTCTTTTCTGCTCAGCCAGTTTCATGTATCTGGCAGCTGGGCACCTTAAACCTTGCAGATGAGTTAGTGTGGTGATTGTTACCCTCGTAAAAGAATTCTGTAAAAGGTTATGTTGGTAACGTGGATAGCATCAAGAGAGCAGTGGCTTCAGGTAATGCTTGACTGAAAATGTTAAGCATTTCTCAGATTTCTTCCCTTGGTCTGATGCCTGCAAAAATGTCATTTTCCAAATTACATGGCTTCAAATCCGTTTTATAATAAGAAGATTGAGAACATAATCCATACCTTGTGATTTGGATATCCCTCACAAACAGAAGCTGGTGTCAGGAAGAACAAAATGTAAAACTGTAGCCTATGTGAACTTGTTGACAAGTTGGGATTTCATAACTTGGCATGGTCTTGTGGGAGTTTTGTGGTGTAGTATTGAGGCTTCTAATTGCTACTTTCTGCCATGGGCAAGGATTGTTTCTGTAATCCACACTGTAGAGTGACAGGGGACTGCACGTTTCTAATGTGTCTTTGGAGAGTCTCTTCTGGTGTTCAGGCTGTCTTTCTATTTAGCTGCTACACTGATATGTGAAAGAATGGAGAAAATTCAGAGAGTAATTTGCATCCATCTCTCTAATCTAGCGTTTTGCAGCTTGTTCTTATGGTGTATAATGTAATTGACAGAGTGATCTTCTGAGGCAAGGGCCAGTTGCTTTTTGGTTCCTGGCACGAAATCTAGAGGTGGAAACAGGACCTATTGGTCTTCTCCTTTTGAATGCTTTCCAACTTGGCAGACCAGAGCTCCTGCTTTTTAAAGTGAAGCACAAAACTGCTTTTGTTAGTGTTCATTTTTAGTAGGCTTGTCAGTGTTTAGAGACTTACACGTGTTTAAGGTCATGAGAGTGTGTTAAATAATTTACCTTTAATTCTATTATAAAATAGAAGGTATCTTGCAAGAGCAATGACAAGTTAGTTTCGTTATGGTGATAGTGGCTAAAAGTAGTTTAGTTCTGAGAATTCTGCTAGGATATTTCTAGAAGCATTTTATCCACTGTTGTGGATCCCTGGTTTCCTCTGAAGAAGCAGCTGTTGTTCATGACTGGCGAGCGTGACCACTTGTCACTAAAAGGGTCTGAGCCACGATCACAAGGGCTGTTCCTTGCACTCTTTAGAATGCTTTTCAATTTCTTATGGTTTTGGTGAGAAGGTAGGTATAGGTACCAAGTGTAATCAGTGTGAAATACTAAACTCGGTAAGTTGCACGAGTGAAAGACAGACAGCTCAACAGCTTCTGACTCATGAGCAGAGCATATAAATAGGCAAAGAATTGCTTACACCATAACTGAAGAAGTTCTGAGTGTAAAGTGGGAAGAACAGCAGCTCTTACATACAATCCCACAGTGTACTGCAGACAAAAACTCATGTAGCTTTAGCACAATTCCTGCATTGCCAGAGATTAAGGATTTGAGAGTATCTACAGGAGCTGCTGTTGTAGTGACAAGGGTACAAGACCTCTTTAAGCATATTCTGTCATTCAGTCAATATCTGTTGCCATGGGAGCAAGTTTTACCTCCATCTTAAGTCAGGGCAGAGGTTTATTTGGAGGTAGGCTTTCCTGAGGTTCTCTTTTGGGGGCATGTTTTTAAGGTTTCCTCTAAGAGAAGGAAACAGTTGCCTTGCCGATGGCCAGATGAACCTTTCAAAGTAGCTGATTGGTAATAACACAGGTTTTTTTAAATGTTATGTTGAGTGGTTGTTGTTCGTATTAAACAGATGGAATAGCCTTGACTGGTTCCTGGCCTTAAGCCTTTCATTGCTAATCTTAGTTAAAAAAAATGCTTTATTTGGCTTCTGCTGGATCAGAAATTCCCCCAGAATACAGTGGCTTTCTCCAGGCCCATCAGGAACAGGCCAGGCATTTTCCATCCTGCCTACTGTAAAATTGTTTTTCAATTTTTTGTTTTACTTTTAAACATCTCTCTAACAAAATAAGTATTTACTGCATGTCTCTGTTTGGACTGTAGTAACTAACACTTTACTGAGAAATACCGTTGCTTTATTTTTAGAAAGGACAAAGTATTCAAAAATAACACTTGAAAATGCCAGCATTTTCCATTATTATTGGATATAAATTTATCCTCTAATGCACCAATTTGCACTATACTTAGTTTACCTAGCTTGCAGTGTAAAATAATAGATGCAGCTTCAATTTATGTCCCATTATGTTACCGTGTTTAAGTTGCTGATACAGTAAAAACATATGCATTGATTTCTGAAGAAATCTCTTCATCATTGCATTTGTATGTATTATTACAGTGGGTAATGGCTTTTATTCTTTGCATGGCTATATGCAGACTTTCTCTGGTGGGAATGCATCATGTCTATGTGGTGTCCAGATACCACGGGCGTGAGCGTCAAAAGGAGCAGCATGGAAGAAAGGAGAGAGCAGTAAATAGTGGGTTTGCTGCACCATACCCAGTTTTTGTGCTTGGACTGTAGCTCTTGTATATGGATGCTTTTAAAATATCAAGATCTGAGCCTTCCTGAATAAATCAGTGCAGTATTGACACTGATAATGAGGATGTGAAGGTGAAGGAAGACTTTGACCATTTGGGTAGAATATCTTCAAAACCGAAATAAAATTTCATAAACATTTCAGCTTCCTCTCTTTGTGCTGTTAAAATCAGTTTTTTTCTCTGCTTTTGTAACATAAATGAGTGCTTGTTTAGGTAGATAAAATAACTCTTAAGTAGTATATTGAAGTCCATGTTAATATGTGCTGTTTAATGACACCTAATGTTATTCAGTGAAGGGCTGTGGTAAACCCAAAAGGGCGATGCTAAACTGGAGAGAAAATGTGTTACCCAGGCAACTACCCTTGTGCAGTATAGAGAAGTGAGCATGTGGCTATGTAGTACACATTATTTCAGCATCTTTAAGCATTAAGAATCACACGTGTAATTGACTGTGAAAAATTACTGCTCAGTTACTGTATTGTATGGTCATAATAGAAGTAAATGAATATGTCGTTGTTAGAATAGATCTGTTGGGAATCACTAGCAGGCTAGTCTACTTAGGGAGCAAAAATACAATAAGAAGAAAATAGCTGGTTTAATTAACATGTAAAAATTGGGTTAATTTGAATTCAGCTGGCACAGCAGATATTAATGTCTCTTCTTTAACAGTCTGGCTAGAGCCACACAATTTGTACACTTTTAATCTTCCTAGTACTGTGAATAACTGTTCTAAAAAATGGATGAAGGGTTATTTTAAGCATCTATCTGTGACTTAATATGGGGATTGCTTCCAAGTACTGAAAAAAGAGTGCTTCTACCAGTATAAAATCTTGTCGCAGTTTTAATAAAACCCAGGCCTAGTAGCATAGAATATGTTCTTAGCATGGTGGTGGGATTCTGCTGGTATAGGTGCTGTATTTATTTTCTGTGATCTCGCCACTGTATTGGGATCCACTGGTAGAGACCTGTGCTAGTTGTTGTTTCACACAGAAAATGGCTTTACCATAATGGTGTTGGCAAAGATTTTACATTTATAATTCTAAACAATTCTGTTCTAAATTCTTGTCACCTGCTGTCTGTTCTGTTCTGTTCTTTCTCTGTGTGTGCATTATAATCTTTGGGACAGAACTCAGTGCTTTGCATCTGGTTACTGTTCTGTCAGGTATGTAACCAATAATAATGAATAATAATGACCTGTTATAGATGGTAAGTCCCATTGTAACAGTAAATATCCGTAAATACATATTTACACATAGTTGTGATATGTTGGTTTAAAATGGAAGGAAATGTTACTTTTGAAAAATATTCTTTTGGTTTGGAAGAGATGGAAGTTTTCTTCCTTTTAAAGGCCGAGTATCTGTGTATTCTTGTCTAACAGTGAAGAATACTGAGAGCTCCCGAGAAGTTTAAAGTAAATCACTCGATGGCTTCCCCTGTGCTAAAATATGCATATGTACTAAGTGGCTTCTTTGCCAGTAAAACCTAAGGTGTGCTTATATGTTTGCTGGCATCATCGATTGTGACTTTAATCTTAGGAATACCTGAGGAGGTTTCTTTTTATTTACTTCTCGCACTATGTAATAACCTATGGTGGCAAGTTCTCAGAGTTTATTGTTAAACTGTGCCATATCTACATTTCTTTTACTTTTATTTATTGCATATATATTCAGGAAGGTAATGTAGAGCAGCTTTTAGGCCTTCTCTGTGCTGTGCTTTTAAAAAAATGTCCTGTTTTGTTCATCTTCTCATGTTTTTATGTTCCTCATGGAAGTCAGCTTCTCTTCCCCAGTGCATGTTTGGCTGCTGACATGCAGCAAGCACATTTCTATGTGACTTGAAATTAATTTCTTTAAGACAGCATGACTGGAAATCGCTGTATAGTCATGGGTCATCATAACTTGATGGAACTAATGTATTTTCCAACCTGTTGAAGCACTTGGTTCTTCACTGTTACTGTGTATTGAGTACAAGTTTTCACTGAGCTGGCTGCAGTATTGATTTGAGTCAAAGTCCTAAGGATACAGTTAGTTTCTAATAGAATAAAAAAAAAAAATAATTTTTTTTGTGTGTTTGCTGACATTTGGCACACTGAATTTTGTGCTTCTCAGAAATAAATCTTTGTTCTCCAGGTGCTGCCATGTGAACCCATTAAAGCTGCACGCTGGCTACACTGACATACAGCAGCCTGAGAGAGGGTAATCTTAAGTCTCCCAGACTGCCAGCAGGCCCTGCAGCCACACATTTAAAGATGATTTTAAACTCTACAACCTAGACATTAAAGAAGTAGCAAAACAGAAGAATGGTTGGCCTTTGCCTCTTTAAGAGTAGGAGTCTGATCTCCATTTGAACTCTTGGGTGTGACCCAGGGAAATTAGAACAGCTCAAGGTCTTTGCTGTATCAAATCTACTGCTGGAAACAATGCCAGGTTGTGTAATTAAGTATTTCTGCTTATGAACTAACTTAAGGAAGGGCATCTCTGCTCTTATCTGTGCTCTGCTACTGTGCTTGCATGTGGGGAACCTGGCTGTAATGTTGAATTTGAATAAACTGCTCTTGGGCTAAGGAAGAACATGCAGACTACTACTTGAAATTAATGATTCAACACGCAGGACTGGAAGGCTGTGATGGATGACTAATAAGTTGCTAGCAAACAGATGATGCATTCTGATCGGTTCCTTCTGAAGTGAGTGGCAGCATGTAGGTCTTGAATGGATTTGCTTTCCAAAAGCCCTAAGTACTGAGTCTTGAGGGAAGTTACTCATGTCTTGATTACCTCTGTCTTGCCAGTGGAGAGAGGTAGGCTGCCCCAGAGGGCAGTTCAGTTAGACATTAAAGCTGAGGCGAGTAGCCACACTGAGTGTTTTGCTTATTTTATGTTCTGTTGTGACTTGCTGAGAGTAATAGTTCCTTGTCTAACAGACATTTCCGTCTAGTGATATAAAGGCTTCCTGACAGCACTGAGGATAGGGCATTTTAGGTTACATTTTAATCCCTATTGATAACATTTTGTACACATTTTGGTTGTGATCTTATTTCTTTTGTATCATGTATGTTATATTGTATTTCAGTATTCTGCAAGCAAGTGGTTTCATAGCTCTTGCTTTTTACTTTATCCCTTAGGTTGATATCCTTTCAAGAGTTTGTGGCATTTGAATCAGTCCTGTGTGCTCCAGATGCATTGTTCATAGTAGCCTTTCAGCTGTTTGACAAGACTGGCAAAGGAGAAGTTACTTTTGGTAAGACTGTTCTTAAATATACATTCCAAACATAAAAATCCCTACCTATGCCAAAATATTTCACCTTCTATTTACTGATTGTCAGTGGAACTACACTAGTGCCAAGCAGTTTTATGTCTGAATTCTTTTAATCATTTATGTGTGCTCAGTATGAAGCCAAGGTCATGGTAATCATCATGGTTTTCTCTGGAGAACTGGTCACTTTTCTTTTTCTCTTCCCCAACATGCTTGTGCAGGTCTTCAGAAGAGCAATGAAAGGTGACTATAGGAAATGATTGTAAAACCACAGGGAAGTTTCCAGAAGACTTGCATGAATGTTGGGTCTGAAATTATCCTGAATTATTTTTTGTTTAACTTGGCTATATTTCAAGATGGCTGAATTTTAGGCTTAAAACTTTATTCTGAGAGATTTTACAGTAATAATTTATTTATTATGTGTCCCCTTGCTGTCCCACCCCTCCAAATTCAGCTTGCATTGGAAGTGTGGTGTTTGCACTGATAACATGAAAAATTCTCAGGTCAGTTAAAAGCTTTATTAGGGAGACTGTTTATTTCTAGATAACCTAGAAATGGTTTTTGATATCTGTAGGAATATCTGTCACCTGCCATTCTATCGGGAAAAAGGATTCAGAAATTAGCAGTTTGTAATAACTTCTCCTATTGAGTTTGCTCTTCAAAAAGTATGGGGGATTTTTTTGTTAAGTTATACTGTATGAAATTGCTATTTCTAATCTACATTTGGACATGGTTATCCCTGTGTATCAAGTTTTATTAATTGGTTGTTAAACAGTTCTAAGTAAAATAAAAATTGGATGGCATTGACTCTGTCTTTTTGAAATGTATGGTTTACACATCCATCGTCTTTTTCTAGTATTCCCCACCCATGTTTTATGCTCAGTTAAAAAAGCCCTCCCCTTTCCATTTGAACTAAAAAGGTTCTGTTACCATTGCTTGAAGCATCATTGTATTCATTCTACCATCTCCAAAAATCTGTATTTGAAGTTGCAGCAGGTGAGAAGACTTGCTATCTCTTCTTGTGTCTGTTTTGCTTTTTCATTATTTTGGTTTTCTATTGAGATTATGAAAGACAGACTTTTTGTGTGTAATGTTTTAAAAGTTACTACAGATGCTAAAAGATTTGCAAGAATTTCAGGAAAAATTTCTGCAGATCATGACCTTGATGAAGGAAGTATTTTGTGCCTTACAGTCTTGTGTGTGTGAACAGAGAGGCAATGAGAGATGCCATGCTTTTAAAGCAGGAGGGAGTGTGCATTTTGCTAAGGTTTTTTTCCAGAGAAGACAAGCCAGGGTTCCTGGAATGCCTGTGATGTGCAGGTTCTTGTCTGCGTCAGAGCCTCCGGTTGCTTGCAGTACTCATTAATAATCTCGAAAGAACTGTAGTCGTTTGATCTGACTGCTGAATCAGTCCGACTTAACTTTTTAACTCTTGGCATTCTTGTTCATATATTTCCTGCTGTCAAGTGCTTCCCTTGGGGTTTGACACAGTGAGTCAAAGGATTTGTTTGGCATTTGAAGTCCATTGAAGTCCTTCTAGTGATGACAGAAAATCCCATGCCAGGCTGTATTTAAGGTATTTGAAAAAGGAGACAAGCCAACATTGGCAGAACCTCAGATAGCTTTCTTCTAATTCCTTCGTCTCCCCCTTTGAAACCATATAAATGTATTTGTAACTTCTGTATAGTACCTTGTGGCTATCACCTCAACAAATGCCTGGAGTGAGGAGGGTAGGAGAACTGTCTCAGTGTTGTGCATTCTCAGCAGAAATAGCTGATCTTCAGACAAAGCCATCTTTTTTCCTATCACAAGAAAAAAAAGCTTTTTGAAAATTAAAAAAATAGTATTATGAAAAAAACCACCTAATATTTTCTTAAATAAATTACTAAAATACTGTCCTGTAGCTTTGGCACTCAGTGCCTTAGTCATGCATCTTTGAAGTTAATTATGAGATCTTTTTCCATTCACTTGAATGAGAGTGGGATCAAGTCCTTATCAAGGTTAGGAGACTTAAATAGGAGGTTTGTATACTGTGGAATTACAGTGTGAAAAGAACAGAAGAAAAGGGAAAGGATCATTTTTCAGTATGCTGCTGTTAAGTGTAGTATCTCAAGGGTCTCATTTTAAGTCTCTATCTCATTTTTTTTGGTAAAGAAACAGCATGGCTTATCTGTACAGTCATTGTTTTTCTGTACAGTAAAACAATGGTGTATAAATATTTTAGCTTATACCAAACAGAATATAGGGATTCTCAGCTGTGAACTTCACATTTTCTACTAAGCAAGTTGTTCAAATCTTATTCTTCCACAGCTACACTTAGCTTGGCACCTTTGTAAAATGAATTAATAATGGGCTTTATGTCAATGAGCTTTTACACTGAATGCCACATGCAGCCTGTGGATATTCAGAGAAATGTTCTGGTTAAAGAAGTTCCAGTATTTAACACTTTGCACATACTTTTCTTGAAAAATGCTGCACTATTACATTAGCTTCTGGGTTGGAAACTCATTTGCATTTTAGCCGTACACTGACATCTCTACAATTTTAAATGTTTCACTTCTTTCAAGTTGAAAGTTAACTGTGCCTAGTTCTTTGACGGGGCTAATATCTATTTAAAAGGGCTGATCTGCAAGCAGTGTGGGTATATGGAGGAGCGGGGGGAAGTTTTTCTAGTTTACTGTTTTTTGTGGTGAATTAAATAGCCACTAGTAAATTAGTGGCCGGTGCCTGACTGAGAGTACACCTGGCTGTTGCATCATGTCTTAGATTTACCTGCTGCTGAAGTGTCAAAGCTTTGACAGTTTGCAAGGAGTTAAAGCTCTCAGCAGGAAAGTGAGAGGAAGTTTAGCTGGCTTTTAAATTCAAGGCAAAGAGCAAACCATTGCTTCTTGCTGTTGAGTGTTGACAGGCACATAAAAGCTGATAATGTAGGTCCAGGGGTTTAAGAGACTTAGTGGAGTTGCTTTTTTGTCGTATGACTGTATTTTAATGCCTCATTAAAGAAGCAGAGCCCTTTGAAATTCTTTACTAGATGGCATTTAAAAAAAGGCAAGATGGTTGGGTAAAATTGTCAGTGTTTAAAAACTAACTTATCGTAACCTTCACCTTTAATTTTGGATGAGTAAATGAAAAGATGGGACCTAACAGTTCTGACCAGTGAATACCATAGCAGTGTTATCCATGAACTGGAACTTTCCTTGTCTGATATCAATTCTCTCACAGCCCTAGTGAAGGGCAAAATAAGTATTGTCCATGTTGGTTTTGCTCACAGAGAAAGGAAACAAAAAGAGATGCGGTTGCCTGAGTCCGTGCTGCTTACCATCGTGAATCTGGCTTTGGAGATTTTAATTCTGATTTGTTTTACAGTAGAATTTCCCACCAGTCATTCTTGCTCTTGTTCTTAGTGAAATGTAGCTGTGGTATAGTATGTGATTTTATTGTTTTGGTTTTCTTTTTTAAAGGTCTTGTAATTCAATCTGACTCTGTTTCAAAATGGATGCTGTGCTGTGCTGCTTTGAGAAATATGAGTATGCTGTAGAATGTCAGTTCTTGAATTAAAAAAAGTATAACAACCCCCCTCAAACCCAGCAAAAACACAAAGGAAATGGGGAACACATCCCCCAAGTTTTTGTTTGTTAAGCATAACAACTGCAGAATTGAGCAATGTATTCTGTTTTTGTCTCTGAACAAGATTTTATTGACATGCCGGCAGCAGCTATTGTGGGTCTCTGCTTCTGTTATTAATTATATCAGTACAGTTCTTTGATAAACACATTATCTATTATTATTATTATTATTAAGGGTACATCTTACTAAGCATTCTTGTTTGCTTATCTGATACTTGAATTGCCTGAATACTTGTTTGTAAACTTTCTAAAAGGACTAGCTCTTAACAGAGGTTTAAATAGCTATGCAGCTATTGTGAAGAGCTTCTGAGTTTTTTCCGCTTTGATAATGCTCTGATACTTTTTCAATATGCGAGAATTATTACAGGAGTTTCATAATTGCTTTCATGACCAAAGAATTAGGTTCAGATTGTGTAAGGCAGCTCTTGCTTTTGTTACAGAGGGTTATTTATTTTGCGCTTTGCACTGTAATTGCTGATATGACTTGGTTCTTCTCATAGATTCTGAAATTCTTTTTATTCCTTGCACAACACCTAGCTTGGCCAGCATGCCACAGTCAATACCATGTAAAACAAGGAAAAGCAAAATCTGAACCAACAAAATAAATTGCTGGAGCTTTGATCACTTGATAAACTGCAATATTCAGTATTTATTAGTGAAATTTCCCTTGCTGGTTCAAATTGCTTAGAAACCATTTGTAGCTAGTGATGTTTAGCTTACACATCACAGTTTCACCTATATAGTGAAACGTGTTGGTTTATAAATGACAGCTGCCTAGATGTGGTGATTCCAATGGCAACACTGCAAATGCAAAATCTGTTTAGTCTGATATTTTTTGTTATTTGTACTGGATTTTGCACAAATAATTGCCAGTTTTAATTACAAGAGGATGTAAAGTAGACTTTTAGTATATTTGTTTATATTTGTATATATTATTTCTTTAAAAAAATCTTCTCTGTTTTTGGAGAACTTAATTTCTAGACATATGTCAACTTGGCAAGTTTTTATTTTCGTTTTTTATTTTTAACTAATGTTACATAACCAGACAGACTTTAGTGCAGGCATCCCAAGTAAAATAGAGCCTGTTTAGATACAAAATGAATCTGTCATTTTAAATATTATGAGAGGCTTTGTCCTTTTACACTGCTGGGTTTCATTTGGTCAAGAAAATGCAATTTAGTTTTCTAAATCATCAATAACTGAAATTTGGTGTTTCAGTTTGTTCTTTGTTATTGGTTATGTTCTGTTGTTTTGTTGGGAATGATCATAGAATCATCAAACAATTCAGGTTGGAAGGGACTGTGACAGCCATCTGGTTCAAACCCTTGCAGCGTCATCAAGACCGGATTGCTCTGGGGCCAACATCTAATCAAGGTTTTATATATCTTTGGGGATGGAGACTGCAGCCACCATGAGCAAACATCTTCCAGTGTTTGACCACTGTTATAGTGAAAAAAGTAATTTCCTGAGGCCTATTTGGGATTGCCCATGTTCCAGCTTGCATCCATTGCCTCTTCCACTGTGTATCTTTGTCTTCCCCTCGCTCTCTTGTTGGGTAGCTTAGATTACAATGAGAGCCTCCTTTAGCCCACTCTTTTCCAGGTTAAGAAGACCCCATTCCATCAGCCATTCCATGCATGTCGTATGCATTGTCCCCCAGCTACCTTATACAGAGAAAATAGAAGTGATCCTTTATTTCAGTTAGCTGGGTTGTGCTGGTGAAATGGTCTAGTGTTTTTATTATTATTGTTATTCAGAGCAAAAAGGGTAAATTTAGTTTTTATGCCCACATGGGGCCTAGTGCTTTTTAAACTTGAGGTCTTTGGGTGCTGACAGCTTGTTGTTCACTTCTAAGGAGGCCAGGAAAGGTAATACAGAAATGAAAGGCTGTTGCCAGTGAACTGATCTTATGGATCTTCACCGCTCAAGTAGAAATATTTGTAAGGAAAGTGGAAAAATTTTGAAAACCTTTTAAGTAAGCCAATTATGGATGACTTTCTAAAAAGGATGATGAGGATGATGGTACTTTTACAAGAGCCTGTTTGTTTGTTTGTTTGTCTTTTGTGGTATTTGCAGTGTTACCACAGGTAACAGAAGTGCACACACATCTCAGTCAAAAATCAGGGCCATGTGGAATTGGATGCTGTATGGATATGTCCTGAGGAAGTGAATTAGTAGGTTTTAGATATGACAAGAGCACAAATAACCAGAGCAGGGGAAAGGTAAAAGGATAAAAAAATAAGAACTATTTCAGCAAAGAGGTGGAACTTGAAGCTTATTATGGATATTTTGTATGGGAAATATCATGAAGGCACAAGCATGTTCTATGTGCTAGTGTTTTCATTAATGTAAAATTAACCTGTAAGACTTTACTGTCCTCGTTGGAAAGTTTGGATAGGGCAATGAGGTTATAACCAAGTAAGTTTGGTATCTAGTGCCTCTCTCCTGAGAAGGAATGCGTGCTGAACTTTTTGTTAGGATCTGTAATGTTTTTCTGGGGGCATTTGGGGAATTTATTTTGTTGTTGTCTTCTTTAAAGTCTGCTTACAGCATCTGAAAGACATTTGTTTACCAACACTGGTCTTAATTTCACCTCTGTGTACAAGAGATGCTGGATGGGCTTTGTTGCTTCTTCCAACTACAAAATGGATGTGGTTCACATCTGAACAGAAGTGACCACTTTTAGTGGGAGACTCCAGTCTCCTCATTCACTGCCCTGCTGTGACTGCCTTTAAGGGGGCTGGTGCTCCATTGAGGCTGTCGCAGTACAGCCTTTTTTCTACCTGGAGGTGTGCCAAGTCAACCAATACATTTTCTAAGGGCAGCCCAACAAATACCATAAGTTTTTTCTTTCCATTGATCGACTCCAGATGTTAGTACGTTATCTGGAGGTGAAAAACCATTGTGAAGGCATCCATTTTTTGATAGTGGAGCTTTATTGCACTTGTTTAAATGATTGGCTCTTACTACAAAAAGAACCACCTTGATTTTTGGAACTTTTAGAATGACTTATGAGCAATGTTTCCTGAACAACTGAATGTAGATACATGCGAGTATCAGATTGACATGCAGGTATTGTAGGGTATCTTGTCAGAGATCTGAAGAACTGCTCAGAAGCTATTCCAGTTCAGTGGGTCAAAAATCCACTTTTTATGAAAGGCCAACTGTAGATTTGCACAATTGACTGTAATGGCTCCAATTTTAAAAGATAGAGGTAACGGAGAGCACTTCCAGTTGGTGGCATAATTCAAGAATACTACATGCTCAGATGGCTAAAATATTGTGCTTTCTGCTGCTACTTCATTCTACTTAAAAAGAAAAAAAAATAGGTGTGGAAAAGGTGGGAACATGCCATTTTGACAGTAAGTTTCAACTCTATGAGGTCATTCTTTGGTTAACAGTAAGCTCAGGGTTAGCCATCTGTATATCCTGTTGGGAAAAAAAAAAGCCCAACATGATTACTAGGCAGCATTTAGGGAGGAACCAGAAGTTTCCACACCAGAATATATTTAACATGTCAGGAGCAGTATATCACTTTAAGCTTGTTTTTTATAGAGATTTTTTCCCCCATCCCCTTTTCAAATTGTCCTGGAATTGCAGATTAGAAGGTAAAAACTTCAGCAGGTTTTAGGAGTTAGGAAGATGTTTTGTTATTACAGATTTTAATATGAAATTGCAGGTAGCAAAATACACGTATTTTTGTGGTGTGTGTAATTTAGTTTTCTAAATTGGAAAATCTGCTGTTACCTAGCAGTTAATGACTATTTTTTCCTAACATTTGGAATGCAGGACCTGATTTGATAAGCTGATAAAAGAAAACAAAACTGAGAACGTGTTGGAAGTGCTCAAAGTGAAAATTACAGTTTAGATAGATTTGGGGGTAGATAGTTAGACATTTTAATTGAACTAAAATAGTTTTATACTAATACAGTACTGTTGTGGGAGTACATTTTCTGGTGTATTTGAAATTGAAGTATTTAAGTGAGGGAAAATGTATGTAAATGCTTTACAAGAAAGTGTTGGGTTTTTTTTTATATCACCTATCTCAGCAAAATAGCTGTTAAAGACATAGAGCTCTCAAGTCTGTGCTGGAGAGTAAAGTGTAAAGTTTAGGATAATTCCTTCGAGGTGGGAGTTTGCTTTTATCACTTTGGTTGATATATTAAATTACTGTAGGAAACAACCATGTGAAGTAAATTTTTATTCCTGGACAACTGAAGTGAAATCAGCCCCTGCCAGTGTTACCAAAAAAAAAAAAAAAAAAAAAAAGGGGGGTTCACTCAGTCTGGATTTTGAAAGTCCTGTGTTTTTAACATCTCCATGATAGGGATGACAGAAACGAGTCCAGATGATGATTTCACCTGCCCACATGGGGCATTGATTTTGCTATGACAGCTTTGGTTACACACAAGCAACACTGGTTTATGTTAAGCAGCAAAAACCCCTGCTTGTCCATTACAATTCAGTACTAGTCCATAGTTGGACTAGCTCAACATAGTTAAACTGGTTAAAATTATGGTTTTTATTATTTGAGATAGATTTTGTCTTTGGGGATTTTCTCTGAATTTGGAATAACTAGTCCTATGAAAAAATAAGCTACCATTTACACAGGCCTGCTATACGCACAAAATTACCAAAAGAAGTAAATTCTGGGGAATTTAGGTGTTTATATGCAAGTATAGATGTGCAGCCATAGTTTTTCAGGTGCAGGTGAAACTGATCTTGATCTAAATAGATCAGGTGGACTAATGGAGGGTTTGGCACTCTTTTGAATGACTCTTTTATTTAAAACAGTGGTGATACTACATGATAGAGCACAGATAAATTACAGCTCCTATCTTTTTTCAAATCAACCCTTCCACCCTTCTTGAGTTGTGTAATATGCTCCCATTAACTTTGAATTATCTGCTCCATTCTACCCTGCCAGCTTCACTTTGAGTGTTCTACCAAATACTTTCCTTGTTATACTTTAAGAAGGAAATAACCTAATTTAATTTTTTTTTTTTTAATTCAGAATTGCAAAATAGGCTGTGGTCCATGTTCTGTGAGGAATTAAGAGGAAGTGAAAGTACAGAAGTACAGTGTTAGTTTATTATTTCAGGGCTTCTAACCTGTGGAAAAAGGTGGCTATGACAGCCCTTCCTGCTCTTATTGCTTTGTTGAGGGAAGTTGGAAGAGTGAGTACCTTTCCTTTGCTGTCCTCAGTAATCAAACTATTTCAATATGTTATTTGGTTTACAGCATGGCCACTATAAAACTATTTCAACTATTTTCTCAATAAAGCAGTGCAACGATGAAGAAGGTGATTGTAGTGGTTGTACGTTCGGAGCGTACCTGTTCTGGGTGAATATGGATAAACGGAACACCCAGCAAAGTACTTGGACTACCTGTCATTCCACATCTTAGCTGAGCAGACGTGATGTCAACATATGTTTTCCAAAATAAAAGTCATCATTATAGAGGATGGAAATAAAGTTTAACTAGCTGTGTTTTGAAGTTCATAACACTAAATAAAGACACAACAAAACAAAAAACCAAAACAAAGTAAAAGCCAACCCAAATCTTGGATAAACCCCAACAATTCCAGTAAAACAAGATAATACAAAGTATTGTCACTGGAGTATTTCTGATGTGCATATATGCACATATCTCTGTACGCATATGTTTTTGCACAAGCTTATTGTACTTCCAAAATGTTGTAAGTCAAACAGGTGTGGTAGAATGCCAGCTTGGCTGAGCAGGGATTTTGTTTGGCGCTAAGGCAAAAAAAGAAGGTGTATGCCGAGTCAAAGCAAGGTCAGGTGATATGGGAGGAATATAGACATTCTGCTCATCACTGCAGGGAGAAAATTCCTGTGGCCTAAGCTCAACTGGAGTTGAAGCTGGCCAGTATTGTGGGGAAAAATAAAGAATTTTTTTTAAATACACTAATTGCAAAAGGTAGTTGGCTCGTTACATGGTGAGGATGGTCACCTCACAAAGAGGGACATAGACAAGGCAGAGATGTTTAATGCTTTCTTTGCTTCTGTCTTCAACACCAGTGATGGGCTAAGAGGGTCTCAGTGTCCTGAGCTGGAGTACCATGGGGAATGGCATGAAGCTGTATTAGGGGAGATTTAGGTCAGATAATAGCTAAAGGTTCTTCACCCAGAGCATGGCTGGGTAGTGGAACAGGCTCTCCAAGATAGTGGTCACAGCACCAAGCCTGACAGAGTTCAAGAAGTGTTTGGACAATGCTCTTGGTGTGACCCTTGGGGTCTCCTGTGCAGGGCCATTGAGATAGACTTCAGTGATTGTTGTGGGTCCTATCCAATTCAGGATATTCTAAGATTCTGTGATTTTATTGTGTCCAGAAGCAGCAAGAGCTGCTCCACCAGGCTGATGATGCTGAGCTGTGGCGGGTGCCCAGAGGCTGGGACATGGGCACAGCTGTCACTGATGAAGGGTGCAGTCCCGCGCTACCTGAGCACAGACAGAAAAGCAGGTCTGGTGACAGTGACCAGGGTCAACCCGAGAAGTCCATAGGGATGAGGCAGATCTGAGATAAGGCTGGGAAGTTAGGTCATGGGGTTGGGGTCACTGTAGTGCAGGCATCCCTACATCAAGCCTGAAGCAAGAGGGATAAAGGAACTGAGATGAGGCTTCTCTCAGCTCTTTCTCCTGCAATGCTTTGCCTGGCCCTTTATCCCTTGTGCGTGTGCCTGGGTCATGGGAAAGAGGTTGCAGAACTTGGTGGTACACTCAGCATCTTGGAGGTTATGGAGAATGTGGAATTGTTTCAGGTGGTCAGTGAGGACCAAAGCTGGTGGAAATCATTCTATCCTCCTCTCTTCTGGGCTTTAGATGAGGTCTTGCTTGGTAGTTAGCAAGGGACTAGGGTTTTCTAGTCATGATGTTGAAACAGCTACTCTCATCAAAGCAAAATTATTTTCCTCTTTGCAAGAGGTAGCTTGTGTTCTTCACAGAAGTTGCTATTACAAATATCATCAGGATAATCTCATTTTTTTTCTCAAGGCCCAGGGTTTTAGTACAGGTTTTCTCTACCATGTTCAGGAAATTTAGTTGTGTAAAGGAGTAACAAATATAAAATGTATAGAACATATTTAAAACAGGGCTGAGGATGACAACTTTTCTGCAAAAATGTTGCAGCTATTTTGTAAGGTCAGTTTGTATATCATCATGAAATTTTTGAGATTGTATTGAGATTATATTAACTTTACTGGACCGTGATGACACTGTGTGAAAAATATATGTCCTTACACAAATAAATAGTTTGAAAGAATTTCAGGTTTAATATGTCAGATATTTATGGACTGTACCCAGTAAAGATTTCAGTAGCTTGTTCTGTCAACTGACTTTTCTTAAATGTAAAATACAGTGGGATAATGACTTTTAGTTTTTTCCTTTTAAAATTTAATATTTGTAAATCCAGTTTTCATTTGGGGAATATTGATGGTGCTTGTGTCAAGAGTTTCTGTGGTTATTCCAAAGTATGCTTTATTTCTATTATACTTCTTAATCACAGGAAATGGAATGTCATAAGAATGAAAATGGAATGGAATCACAGGAATGGAAATTTGCATGCAGTATGGTTGTTTGTACAGTAAACATTTAAACATACACATCAGTACACTACAGAGAGGAAAGTCCCCAAAGGACCAAAAATCCCCACTGTAAATCAGCAGGCAGTTCACCTGGAGGGAAAACAGAAGAACTCTTTCATACAGTGATCAGAAATAAATGACAAGGTAGCTGTTTCTTAGTTAGAGATCATGCAGGGAGAGACAATTATTTGTTTTAGAACCTTGCAATTTATTTTAAATTTGAGTTTCAAAGTGGAATTTTTTTAAAAGATTGATAAAAGTGATGGCATGGATTTCTAAAAATGAATATTTAAAATCTTCAATCTGCTGTTCGTTTTGCTTTCTGACAGCTCTGGTTCAACCAACACAAACACACAAATGGTTGTAATTGTTGCTAGCTTTAGATTTTTTTTGTGCTGTTATGGCTCTTGACACTGAAGCATTAACATTTCGCCTTTTAAAAACTAAAGCAATTAAACAGTGTTTTAAAATGGATTTTAAAACTTCCATTTATCAGATATTTTGATTAAATACTGGTTTAGTATTACAGAGTTGCCCATACAGATTGTGGAATCTCCATCCTTGGAGGTACTCACAGAATCACAGAATGGATAAAATTGGAAGGGATCACAGTGGGTCACCTGGTCCAACCTCCCTGCTCAAGAAAGTCATCCTGGAGCACATGGCACAGAACTGTGTCCAGAGAGTTCTTGAATATCTCCAGTGAGGACTCTACAACCTCTCTGGACAATCTGTTCCAGTACTTGGTCAACCACACGATAAAGTTCTCCCTCATATTCAGGTGGAACTTCCTGGGCATCATTTTCTGGCTATTGCCTCTTGTCCCATTGCTTGGCACCCCTGGGAAGAGCCTGGCTCCATCCTCTTGATACCCTCCCTCCAGATACTTGCATTGATAAGGTCCCCTCTCAGTCTTCTCTTCTGGAGGCTGAACAGGCCCAGTTCCCTCGGCCCATCCTTGTAAGAGAGGTGCTCCAGTCCCTAATCATCCTTGTAGCCCTCTGTGGGACCCTCTCCAGTAGCTCTGTGTCTCTTTTTTACCGAGGAGCCCAGAACTGGACACAGAAATCCAGGTGTGGCACCACTGGGTCTGAGTAGAGTGGCAGGATCACCTCCCTTGATCTGCTGGCAATGATCTTCCTAATGCACCCCGAGGTATCGTTGGTCTTCTTGGCACACTGCTAGCTCATTGAAAGCTTTTCCATCAGGACCCCTAGGTCCTTCTTTGAAGAGCTGCTTTCCAGCAGGTCATCCCCCGGCCTGTCCTGGTGCCTGGGGTTATCCCTACCCAGGTGCAAGAGCCTGCATTTGCCTTTGTTGAATTTCAGACAGTTCTCTGTCCATCTCTCCAACCTGTCTAAGTTCTTCTGAAGGGCAGCACAACCCTCTGCGGTATTGGCCACTCCTCACAGTGTTGGTTGTCAGGGAACTTGCTAAGGAGGCATCTACCCCTTCATCCAAGTCATTGATGAACAAGTTAATACTGACTCCAGTATTGAATCTTGCGGTACCCCACTGGTGACAAGCCTCCAACTAGACCCTGTGCCGCTGATTATGATCCTCTGGGGACTTAACATTCAGCCAGTTCTCAATCCACCTCACTGTTCACCCATCCAGTCCACCCTTCCTCAGATTGTATATGATGATGTTGTGAGGGACAGTGTTGAAAACCTTGCTGAACGCAAGGGAGACAATACCGACTGCTCTTCCCTCATCCGTCCAGGTAGTTGTATCATCATAGAAGGCAATCAGGTTGGTCAAGCGTGATTTACCTTTAGTGAATCCATGCTGACCACTCCTTCTTGTCATCCACGTGGGTATAGATAGCCTCAGAATGAGGCGCTCCATGCAGGGATTGAGATGAGGCTGACTGACTGGTAGTTCCCTGGGTCCTCCTTCCTGCCCTTTTTGAAGACTGGAGTGACATTTGCTTTTTCCAGGTGTCTCTTGTGATCACTAAAATCTTTCAAAGATGATCATGAGCAGCCTAGCAATGGTGCCAGCTCCCCGCTCCCTCAGCACTCATGGATTCATCCCATTAGGGCCCATGAACATGTGGATGTCAAGTTTGCCTAGGTATACTCTAACCCAATCCTCCTTGACCAAGGGAAAATCTACCTTCTGACATTCCTTTACCCTGGTCTTCTGGATCAGAAATTACTGAGGGGGTATTCAGACCTCAACTGGCCGTGGCCCTGAGCAACCTGATGTAGTTGACCCTTCTTTGACTGGTGGCTGGACCACATGACAAACAGATGTCCTTTTCATCACAAATTATTCTGTAGCTCTCTGAAACAGGTTCCTTTAAAAAAGATGTAATAACTCCTGGCTACTGGACCACACTGCAGCTTCTCTGTTTTGCTGTTTTAAGTGACCTATGAGTAGCAGTGGAACTTCAGCTGCATGCTTAATACAAAGATACGTTTTTTATTTGTTCATTTTTTATTTTAATACTGGACTTACATGATTAAGAGATGATACTGTTAGAACTGAACCATAAATTCGAGTGAGTTCTGGTATGTATTTGGATACCTTTTGATGGTTGAATCACAGGCTAAACACTTCAGATTTGTTCATGGGGTATGAATGGTCTTTATTGTCTGAGTTGGGCAATCTGACTGCAGATGAGACTTGAGTCTCAGTGGCATTGTGGTATATGAATGGGTGATGAGACCTAGCAAGGGAAGAGGAAAAACACTGTTCACCGAGCATATATGAGTTTGTTCACTGAGCATATGAGTTTGTGAACCATAAATAGTTGCAAAAAGGAAGTACAGCGTATGTGTAAAAAGGCAGTGGCAAACAGGATACCACGTCTCATGCCATCAAAGAATCAGTAGAAGCACAGTAGGCAATCTTCCAGTCAGCTGCCTGCACTGTATAATCAAACATGCACTCTGTCAGAAAAGCGTCTGGTATTTGTTGCCAAGTCATATTGACATCAATATACAGTATGATTGTGAAAACATCAAGTAGCATGTGGAGTTCTCTTACTATATCTACACTAATATGGTAGTCTGTGTTTTCCAAGTCATAGCAAAAATTAAGTGTACACCTCCGGCTTGGGCTGTTTGGAGGGTATTTGTACTTTCATGAACTTCTGAGGCGTGCTTGTAGCCTTTAATCTCTGAAACAGACAAGGAAATGTAAATGGCCTGGATATAGGCCTTACTATATTCCTAATTGGCTGGATGAGGTTTTTAGTTTCATTGCTGTGGGTTCCTTTGCCATTTATAATGCCAATAATTAAACATTGTATTTAGTCTGAAACGGCCATTCTTTTCACTTGATGTTTGGACATGAGCCGGCAATGTGTGTCTGCAGCCCAGAAAGCCAGCTGTATCCAGGAGTGTATCATCAGCAGTATGGTCAGCAGGTTGAGGAAGGTGATTCTGGCCGCTCTGGTGGGACCCCACCTGCAGTGCTGCATCCAGCTCTAGAGGGATAGAGCACATATCCTATGAGGAAAGGCTAAGAGAATTGGGATTGTTCAGCCTGGAGAAGAGGTGACCTAATTGTACCTTTCCAGTCCCTGAAGGGAGCCTACAGGAAAGAGGGAGAGGGACTTCTTACAAGAGCATGTAGTGACGGTACAAGGGGGAATGGTTTTAAACTGAAAGAGGGTAGGTTTAGATCGGATGTTAGGAAGAAAATCTTTACTGTGAGGGTGGTAAGACACTGGAACAGGTTACCCAGAGAAATTGTGGATGCACCATTTCTAGAAGTGTTCAAGGACTGGTTGGTTGGAACTTTAAGCAACCTGGTCTAGTGACAGGTGTCCCTGCCCATGGCAGAGGGGTTGGAGTAGGATCATCTTTAAGGTCACTTCTAACCCAAACCATTCTGTGATTCTATGTTTAATTTTCTTGAACTGGAATATTTCTTTAAGGCCCCAACCAAAGAGGGTTTACAAGACATAGAGCTGGGGGAGCAAGATGCATTGTTCCTTTAAGGTGGCTAATGTAAACTAAAATAAAATTACAGTGGCATAATCAAAGGACACTGTGCAACTTTCATATTTTAACAAGTTGAAGTAAAGATTGTGTGGAGCCTGGCTGCATCAAAAGGAATTTGAGACTGCTTTTATACTAGCTAAGGTTTTGCTCTCTCTTACCTTGCATCAGGTAAGAGTGTGCCTTTTTTTCTCTAACAAAGACAGTCTGAAGTCCAGCTAAACATAGCTTTTGGTTAATGGTGATGGGTTCCTAATCTAATCCACACAATATCAGTGTCTTGCTCTGGGGAAATTCTGAAGGCGGGATGAGAATGAAAGAGGAAGAAGATGAGCATCTGTTTTCTTTGCAGAGACAGGTGACAGAGATGTTTTGAGAATATCTTTATTCCTCTGAAAAGCAGAGTCGTTGCTACCAGGAAGAGATAATCTTCATTTCCTCTTGTTTGCTGGGAAGACAGGCTATTTTCTTCATGCTGGTTGCCTTCATTGTAGAAAATCTGGCAGAAAGCAGGACCTTTACAAGTGTGATCTTCAATGACATGTGGCAAGGTGCCTCAAGCTGTGTCAGTGGGAAGCTTCCTAAATGAAAGACTTCAAGTAGAAGGATAGGACCTCACCCTGAACAAATAGACTTTCCCTCCCACTGCCTTGAGAGCAGAATTTTGCTCCTGGAGAATGCTGGCAGACAAGATCCAAGCTGGCTGTGATGGGGCTTGAAGATACAAATGAACAATGAGGCTGTCCTGGGGGCACTGACTTTGCTTGAGAAAATTCTCATAGTACATTAGGACTTGAAGTTATGAGTTTTATGAATTTGAGGCTAACTGGGGTCAGTCTTTCTGTTTGTAAGTTAAATCCAACATGCTCTTTCACCATTGATTCCCTGGGATCAGTGGGTCCTGTATTTGTAAAGGTGAAACTATTGACTATGTTGAGAGATGGGAAGAGGTCTGCACTTTCGTCTCTGCTCTCTCTGTGAAGCCTTCTTGCTTTAGAACAAGCTATCCCTGTGGGTAACACCAACTGCAGGGCATTAAGGTCTGTGCAACAGGACACCTGCCCCTTTCATTTCCTTGGGACCATTTTTTCCTATGTCTTTATTCTTCATTCATGTGGGCTCTTCCTGAGATTTTCTTTCTCATCTGTGCAACCTTGCTCTCACTTTTTCCTGCTTTTTTGCTTAAAATGTGGGATTCCACACTGGTTGGGTTTCCCAGGTCAGCAGAGCTGCTGTGCCTGGCTGGCAAGGGCTGAACAAGAAGCCAGAACTCAATGTGCACACAAAAGGCGACCTCATGGCCCCAAGGAGTCAGCTCCCACCTTTGCTTGTGGCACTGGGATGAGCTGGAAGGTGGCTCCCAGTCAGAGACTGGCTCCGGCAAGGTGGTTCCCACCTTGTTCTGCACACAGGCAAACACAAAGCTGTGTTGATTTTCTCAACCCCAGGCACCAGCCGTGCTTGGGAACTGTCTTGCAGTTCTGCTGCTCACAGAGACAGACAGGAGCTCGTGGTTTGGACTCCTGGTTTTTCTTCCACAAAGCGTGAAGGGAACAGAGCAGCTCGTGGCCCAGCCTGTGGATAGGGAGTGTCTCCTGGGAACCAGCTCTCTGTGCCCACAGGAACTAGCAGGAGACAAGAACTGGCTCTTGGCTGGTGTTGCTGGAGGAGTCGTACAGCAATTAAGAAGGTGTATAGCAGCTAGGAACCTCTGGCCTTGAGCTTGTCTTTGGAAGATATCTTTGCCCTGTATTTTTGGCTGAGACAAGACTATCCCATTGAAGTGGGTGCTGTCATTTGAGACAAGTACTTCCTCAGATCTCATTGCTATCTCTTTGCTGTTTTCATTATTTAAATATACACAGTGTATGGTCCTTATTACTGTACAGCTTAGCGTGTATCAAATAGTTGCTTCTTCACCAAAACTGCTGTGTGTTACTGGTCTGCAGAGTGTTTTATAAACCAGCTATGACTACTAACCTGAACTATACTTTGAAGCTTGCATTTTGGTATGATCAAACATACTTTTCACACTGCCCCCCCTCCTTGTAGAAGATATTTAGGGTTAAAGTCTGCTTAGCGCTGGAGGTGATGATAAGTTTTTGTTCCTGCCTGCCATGTCTCCCCCATCCCCTGTCCCACATGTTAATGCTCCTGTAACTAACTACAGAAAAGTGGATCTTGAAATAATGGTATTTTTGTACAGTTGATTTGTTTGAATGTGGAGAACTCTGAGAATAATTGAAAAGACTGAATTATAGTGACACATAACTTTCATTGTTAGCAGCTTGAAAAGATTATGCTGAAAATTGGCTAGCTTTAGTCATCTTTTTATAAATTGTCTTTTAATTTTAATCTTTTCTTGCTTGACTTCGAAACTTGAAATATCTGCGTTTCTTCTGATCAAATGCTGTGTGTATAAAACTTCACAAATAAAAAGATTATTCAGAAACTGTTTGTGAGGGTGATGGTTTTGGTAAACAAAAAAAAATTAAGTTTGCTTTACAATATGTTAGTAATTTATAAGAGCAGTATTGCTTTCGTGTTACAAAATACCATATTTGCTTATATGCTTGTCTCTATTGTTGTTTTATTTTATTATTAAATGAACATTTTTCTTTTCTTCCCAGAGGATGCTAAGCAAGTTTTTGGCCAGACTACAATTCATCAGCACATTCCGTTTAACTGGAATTCAGAGTTTGTACAGCTGCATTTTGGAAAGGATAGAAAAAGACACCTAACGTATGCGGAGTTCACTCAGTTTTTACTGGTGGGTCTAATATGATACAGTTTGTCAAGAGTAATAAGAAGCATGCAAGAAATAAAGTTTTGGGAAACTTGCCAAATACTGTGCTGTTAGGAAAGTTGAAATATAGAACAAGTGTAGGCTTTTATAGTCAGAGTGCTGGATGTGTACAGTATGTTGATAAATAGGATATGCTATTGGTAAAATTGGTGGTTCAGGCTAGCTGGAGGTTTTCTCCTTTTCCTTTGTTTTTGGCACCTGAATGCAGAAGGTGATTTTTTTCTACATTATTGTGTAGGCAGAGACATGAAATTAAAATCCTAGACTTTTATGTCTGAAAATCTCGTGTTTATTTAAATCCATGAGTCAAAGAATGTTACTGAACATTTCGGACTCACTTGCTAGACTAGTATTAAGAAGTACTTCTGTCTGTAAACAGCATGTGTACCAAACATGTATTTAATTCAGAGCTGATATCCAATAAAAACGGTTTTTTGCAAGTCATTTCCACACACTCTCAGATAGGGCAATGCTACTTAGTTTGCTTGTGGTATGTAGAGAATAAAATACTATTTTTCGCAAGGAATTTTTGGCTGTTCGTACTTGTGTATACTTTGTTACGGGAAGTAAAATATTATGCTAATAAAAAAATAGACTATCTGTATTTCAGCAGTACTGTTAAAAATAGTTTCAGGAGGAAAAGTGATCCTTGAAATGGTGAAACACGTGAGGTTTTATTTGAATGCCTCCTGAATATTTAATTAATGCCTGTATTAGTATTTACACTAGAGAGTTTTAAAATGGGAACCCGCTTCAAGATTGCAAGGTTTCTTTTTTCTTGTTTACACAAGTATGTTAGTTCACAGTAGGAGGTGGTATCATTTTGATGAGGAATAATTAAGATAATGCTATTGAGACAAATGTTTCAAATTGACTTTGTAGAACAGAGCCTAATTAACTTTGTATGAAGAGGACGTCAGGTATCACATGATTAAATTGTATTCCCTCAGGTTTTGTATTGACTGTTGTAACTCCTAAGTAGCTAAGGCATAGACCCGTTTTCTGACAGAATAAGGAATTAGAATATCTTTCTAGCTTTGGAGATGAGTCCTAACTACTAGGCTTTCTCATCCTGTGGAGGGGTGGTCCTCTCTACTATCCGAAAGGATGTTTTTTGGATGTGATCATATTTTGGAGATAGTTGTATTTCATTTTGGTGTGTCTTGCCACTGCCTCTTTTTTTTAAAAAAAAGTGGTTCTACTGCAAAAGTGAATCTTAGCTAGTTTCAGGGCAGAGTAAAAGGTTGTGTTGGAACATGTCAGTGGTCCTCATAACCCAGACATCCCTTTTGGTGATGATCCATGTGGGACAAGAAAGAGGGAGGAAGAACACAAGCCTGGAGAATGAGGATGATGATTCTGAGTGTCCTCTAGAGAGGTGAGATGCACTCAGGGTAAGTTCTAAGGCTGTTATAAAGATGGTCTCAGCATTGGCACAGGCAGCAAGGACTTCCAAATAAATTAATTCTCCTAAGACCGTTGAAGCTGCCCGCTATCAATACAGTCTGTTAGGATGCTCAGTCAGTCCCAGTAACTGGGTACATCTGTTTACTCACTTTCTAGACCTGTAAATCTTGGAATCACGTAAGTTTCCCTGCCAATTCTTGCCTTGCAGCATTTTATTATAGATGCAGAAGTTTGGGCACAGAAATGGTTCTCAGCACAAGTTGGAGAGTTAGCGTTCATAGGCACAGAAATCTTCCTTTAAGCTCTGTAACCTCCGGTATTTAGCCTTTCCTTATGACATTCTGCCTGCATGTGAGTCGGTATTCTTGGTCTGGTGTCTAGACCTTGGACCATAGACAACAGGAGACCATAGTGGACACCAAATTACCTTTCTGCATTCCTGATGTGTGAATGCACTTTACATTGCACTTAATGTGGACCCGATGGTTCTGTATAGTGCTTCAGGTACTGCTTTGTAAGTACAATGCAGTTTGCGAATTTTAATGTAATAATCTAGCTAGATTCAAATTCTTTTACATTCATGTTTGATACCTGTTGCAGTATTTGAGCTAATTATCGCTTCTGGCAATGCTGAAGGTACTTGGAAAATAACATTAGTATATTTTATCCATGCACGAGATGCATCTCTTGTGGCTTTACATAAGAAGAGTTTATATGAGATTCTGAATATTTATATCCTGCCAGCACTACTTCTGTCTGCAGTAACAGAGATGCCTGAAAGTATAGTCTCCACATTCCTTGGCTCTAATACAGTTAACAATCTATTTGCATCAACTTAGAGCTCAAGGTGTGTTGTTTTACCCTGCTTCTCATTTTGCTAGCTTAAAATTAGCTCATATATCTCCAGTATATATCCATCACATCTGTTTGGATATGGTCATGTTCCATCATCACTTAAGTGGCAAGTCTGCCTTATGAAGAGCAACATCAGCCCCTTTCTCAGCATGTAAAATCTATTCCACAGGATGAATTTTAACATATGCTTATATATGGGCCTGGTAAATCCATTTCCACATTGTCTGGGAATTTATTTATGCCCAGCGTATTAGTTGATGAAGTAGTACTCTCTATAATTGAACCCTGGGATCTACTCTGTGTCAAGGATTGTGCTGTACCTGGTGACTTGTAGATCCATTAGGACGGAGCGCAAACATAAATTTCTACCTAAGTGGAAAGTAGAGAAGCTTTTAATGAGCGGTAAGTGGAAACTGAGGTGAAATCTTTAGATAGAATATAATTCCATTAAAATTCTGGTGCCAGCATGCCTGCCATGATATACAAATTAATTTGTCACGAAGTCATATGCTACTTGAGGGAATTCTAGACTTCCAACATCAAGGAAGAAGCTCGTTTTCTATGTATATCTAAGTTTACAGAAAGTCTAGTCGGAGAAGGTTCTTTAGAATGTGTAATTTGTATTGCAAAGTAACAAGGATTGTGTTTCTTTAAACCTTAATCTGTCTAGGTAAACAATATGGGACAAAATAGGTGAAACAATAAAAACTTGTAATTCAGATAGCAACTCTGAAGACTACAGCTTTGCTTTATTGCTTTCCAGTTTATTTTTAAGGTGGGATTTTTTATATTAGCTGCATACACACAACACAGGTGATGTTACAAACATCTCATAAGGAATTCCCTGATAAATTGCTGGCAGCTACTGAGCCTCATTTTGAAACGTAGTTAGTCATGCTGTGAGTTGTCTCAGCATTCAGGTGTGAAGACTGATGGGATAGCCTTTCTTTTGAGGTAAACACTTCAAGGAGTTTAGTGCATTGTTATGCATTGTGCAGTGATTTGAAAAGTGACATGTCTGGTTTGTTTGTGACAGACTTTATAGGTGAAATTTAGTTTTGAGACTAAGTGTGTTACAGTGTATTGGTCTGCATGTTCTTGTATGCCATGCTGCCATCCATGGTCATGATTTGGGAATGTCAGGTGGCTAAAGATCCCTCTGCTTCTTTCCACTTGGTGTAAGTGGAAAACGTGCAGCACTGCTCAAAATAACTGTAGCCTAAAAGGTTTGTACCTTTCTGAGAAGGTGGGATCAATCTTCTCTATCTATTTGCAGTATGCTTAAACCATTTTGAACCGGAACTTAGACTCTGAACTAAGGAGGAGATGTGAATAGGGAGTTCCTGAAGACTGACATCATCGCGTTCAGAGTTTTGTCTTGCCTGTCTGTCTGCAGCTAAATGGCTTTTTTCTACCTCACAAAAAGATGAGCAAATGGCAGCACCGAGTCCTTGACCAGGTGTTTTAACCAAGCGGGATAATTCTTTCTAGTGGGTTCCACTTGTACCAAGAAGATTGAAAAGAATCACATTAGCAAGGAGAAGATGTGTTGTTTTGGCTAGTGCTCAACTGTAGTACAAGTACCCTTTTTGCAGTTAGCTGGGTGATGGTAAGAAACATGCACTTAATGTATCTCTTTGGAATTTGAGCCCTACTTTGTTCTGTGGCTGAGACATCCCTGTCAGCCAAGGTCCCACCAACGGTGTACATATCTCCAGACTCACTGAGGGGTCTACAGGAATGGTAGGAGATTGGACTTCTGCAGATGGTGTACAGGTCATTTTACTGCATCTTAGTGCTGGATTCTAACATACAAACTGCCAGCAGTTTCAGTGTTTAAAGCAAATTGAATGGGGGAAGGAGAAGAAAGCAATATTCAGAGTTTCCCATGTAATCCTTTTACTAAATAAATTTTTTTTTCTTTGGTGATGCTTCCATTTAATGACAAACACCTGCCAAGTAGTGAGTATTTAGGATACAAGAATTTTTATACCTAACTCCTCTTCAGAGCTCTCTGCCTCCCAAGTAGCTGCCTGCCTCAAGCTCATGAAGTCTTTTTGTGTTCATGTGCTCGTCCACCATAAACTTTCCAAAATTGCTTGCTTCCAAATTTCTGTTCAAATTATAGTCTCAAATGAATTGAATAAGAGCTTACATGGCTACATCCAGCCAGAGTGAGTATTATTGCTGAATTGTAACACCTCCACGTAGGGGTCTGTAATGTAAAGGAAACATGGCAGAACTGAAATTGTACCACTTCAAATTATAACCTCCACAAACATTTCCCATCAAAAGAAGAAATTTCTGAATAATTTTGTGTGTGAAGCATGGATCAGTCCTTTCCCTGCACTCCTTGCTTCCTTCTGCTTAATGTAGTAGGAGGTTTTCATCGTACCTTTCAGGTACAGGTACAGTGTTCTAATTAGAAATTAGAGCTAAAATTGGGGGAGTCGGGAGGCAAATGAAAAGACAATCATGGTTTGAGTGGCAGCATGAGCTGAATGAACAGAAGAAGGAAGGGAGGGGCAGATGCAGAGCCTCTGGCAGGTCTGATCCTAGTCTGAATTTGCCTTTTGCCTTTCACTCTTTATTTCCTTGAAGGCTGCTGTGAGACAAATAGCATCTTACAGGAGATCATATTCACTATGAATACAACATGATGGTGGTTCTTGACTAGCTTGAGTCTTGGATTAATATGTCCTTTAAGGCATATATTTGCAAATATAATGGAAATAATTGGATAGTGTCACGGTCCACCACAAGACTTGCTTAGTATTACTGACATATTTTTGCTCTGATTCCATTTTCTGAATAACTGATTATGAATATGTATTCAGACTAAGCGCTATATTTCCAATGAATAAGTTTTTATAATCCTTGCTGTTTAAAGGGAGGACATGACAATGATATGGTTTCCTCCATTCAGCTGAGAAATACAGATTGAGAGCTTGAACTGCATAGCAAAAGATATATTTCTGGTTTTTGCAAACCTGTAGAACTGAACAAAAAGTTCACATGTATTATCAAGTTACTGTCTGTGCTTGATGGTTTCTTTTAAATGGGAAAAAAGAAAAGTAGTCTAACAGTAATTTAAGAAGAAAGGGTGAAGGTCACAGTAGGAAAGATACAGCTTTGAGAGATTAAGTGCCTTTTTTCTCCTCTTTTCTCTCAGTGGTACATTTGAATCACAAAATGAGATTATTGGGGGGTTGTATCAGATAATGCTTATGCTTGTTACTACTGTTGAAATATTGAGAACTGATCTTTAATCAGTCACGATACAAGGAGTTCTAAGTTAAACTATTGTCTTTTGTAGACAAAAACTTTATGTTTTAAATGAGGATGCTTTTTGAGGGAATGCTTTCCAGATTAGTAGGTTTCTACATGGAAATCTCTGATGATTGCATTGTCCTCCTTCAAGGAGTAGTGAGCGCTTTTACAGAAAGTATTTTGACCTGCTGTGACACATTCAATAAACTGGATAATGTACATCATGGAACACTTTAATGTTCATGAGTGGGAGATTACCTGCACTGGGGTGTTGATATGTGTCCTCCATTTGTCAGTTAAATGAATTGCACAACGTAGTGTCCAGAAGGCAAAGAAATCATGATGTTGTCCTAGATATGGAGGACAACATATGCTCCTGACAGAAAAGCAATTGAAAACTGAGATATACAATATCCAATTAAAATTAGATTAAATGTAGTCCTGTTTTGTTAAGTATGAGAGATTTTGTAGGACTGCATTGTTTATATTAAATCTAAGTGTTAAGATGATGATTTTGAACTTAACTATTTTTTTTCCCTGTGTGTTTTCAGGAGATACAGTTAGAACATGCAAAACAAGCTTTTGTACAGAGAGACAATGCTCAGTCTGGAAGAGTCACAGCTATGGACTTCAGGGACATTATGGTCACTATCCGGCCACACATGCTGACGCCATTTGTAGAAGAATGTCTAGTAGCTGTGAGTAGTTCTGGTATCCCAGCTGGCAAAGACCTGGAATACAGATGTGGGATTTTTTATGCACCTTGACCACTCTTACATGACATGTAGTCCATCTTGAGGAGTCCATATTTTAAGTTCAGCTGTTGTTATCTACACATATACAAGTTAACCCTTATTGCAGAATAGTATCCTCAACATTCCTGGTCTCCTGAGACAAAAGACAAAGCATGTAGATGGACCTTGGTAATGGCCTACAAATTAGCATTTTCCTGGCTATTTGCAGTTGCTCCGTCATAGTAGACTGTGTCAGTATGTCCGAATGCCATTGCATCCCACTTAGGATATCCTTCGCAAAGAACTTGGTTTGTAATGCAAATCCTAAGCTCCTGAGTGTGATTTCCAAGAACCTGGGACAACTTATGAACCAGAACATTACCCAGGGGCATTCACTATATATTGACTGGTACTTGTTCCACTTGACTGTACCTTTTGTATCAGTTTGAAGTGCACAAACCGAATTAAATATTGCAATTCTGCAATTTCACTGCAGAAATTTAAAAAGATATATTTGGTTTTGACTACAGTTTCTAATCTTACGAACTCGTAGCAGCACTTTCCAAGTAATGCAAAGCCTGGCCATCTCCAGGTTTAAAGAAATCTGTTTTTCTTTGACTTGCAAGGAAGAATTCCAGGGAAATGTGTGAAGTGATGAGAATTGCACAGTCTGACCAGAACTTTGGAAGATGCAAGCAGCAAAAACCATAGCAAGAAGACTTAGGGACTGACAGTGAGATCTGATACTTCCATGGTTCCCTCGCAGTGTTGTTACCAGCTTTCTCAGGTCATATGCTCTCTCATAAAACATCAGATAAGTTTTTTGATTTTCCTTCAAGGTCAATTAAATTTGGCAAGCTTATGCATTTTTTTCCAAAATTTGCCTGATCACTGATCTTGTAATTTAAGTAGAGGATTGATCCAGTAATTTTTCTATATGCATACCCAACACCACTTTAAAACAAAGGTTTAGGTTCAGTTCTCACCTGAGAATGAATAACTGTTCGAACCTTATTGTTCCCATTATGTTTTACTGCCTGATATAAGCCTGAGAGCTTATTGCTGGTTTTCCCTGACTTGAAATGCCTGTGAATTTAAATGTTTCAGTTGACCTTTTTCAGAATATGTTTTAATTTTGTTGAAATTTTCTGTATATTAATATGCTTTACATGTAGAAGTAGATTTCCTCCTTACTAGAAATAAGCCAACTTAGGAAACATTTCCAAGTGAAGCAGTACTGAAACTTGAACTTTGTAAATTACTACTAGTTATGTTGTTATAATCCTGCATATGTATTTGTTTAGATTTGTAGGATGGGGGAGTTTTAGATTCTGGTCATGATTAGTTTCAGTAACATAAGAATCTTTCATAGTTTTCATTATTTTGCAGGTTTTTTTAAAAAGGAAGCCTGTGCTACTGTTGTTCTTGTAAAATAACATTTGAAAACCTTTATCTTGATATTTTTCTTAGCCTTGTAACAGTTTCCTTTCTTTTTTCTTCTTTTACTGTCTCTACTCCAGGCTGCTGGAGGTACCACTTCCCATCAGGTCAGCTTTTCCTATTTTAATGGATTTAATTCTCTCCTTAACAACATGGAGCTCATTAGAAAGATCTACAGTACTCTGGCTGGAAATAGAAAAGATGTGGAAGTCACTAAGGGTTGGTAGAAATGTTTGCAGTCTGGAAGTTTCCTTGGGCATTTGGTTGGGGTGGATGGAGGGAAAGACCTCATCTGTATGCTTTTAAATCAATGGGAGGGGGAAAAATCCTGCCTCATTAGCATTCCTTGTTTTGCCACTCAGTTGCAACTCCTGTTGCAGTCCACCCTCCAGGTTTTTCATTTTGTTTCGATCGGAAAAAGGTCCTAGTAAACTGGTGATGGGGGCAGGGTGAGGAAAGTATGTAAAGATATTTAAAAGTTTCAAAAACTTCCTAGGACTCCTGCCAAATTGGCAGCCTATTAAAGTGACCTTCAAGGGTAGTTGAAGAATTCCATAAACTTGTATTGGCGGCACAGTAAGCTGATCTACAAGCTTGGAACAAGATGTTATCTGCTATATCTAACCACTTTTATAGAGAATTCCCTGTGCAATGCCAGAGTTTCATTAATGTGACCTACTGGGACTATGCATGAAAAGTTCCACATCCCATGACTCCTGTTTTGGGGTTTTTTTTGTTTGCTTTTTATTTTATTTTTTCCTTCTGACCTGCAGCTGATTGATACCGTATGTCCGATATTCTAAATCCTGCTGGCAGCACTAAGCTTTAAGACCAGAGAGTTGTACTTTCTTGCGTGAAGAACAGACCATTTAAATCACACGTTTATGTAGTGGCAAAACCACTTTTGTGTTGGGTCAATTTTATTCCCCTTTTACCCCCCTCCAGCCAGCCTCTTGTACTTTATACTAAAATATAGAGCAACCTCGGAGTGCTCTGGATTATTTCTTCTGGTTTGATTGCATTTTCTTTTCTGTATTTTTATTCTGTTCCAGAGGAGTTTGTTCTGGCAGCTCAGAAATTTGGTCAGGTTACACCCATGGAAGTTGACATCTTGTTTCAGTTAGCAGATCTTTATGAGCCACGGGGGTAAGTGAAGAATTATCTATCTTCCTCTCTTTCCTTTCCTCCTCTCTAGTTCTTGGAAGGAGTGGAAGGTGATGTTGGGGAACAGGGGAGTGTAGTGTAGTTGGCCACATGTGGGTAGCTTCTTGAGATCTGAAAACCCATCTCTAAGCAAACACTAAGCTGAACTAATTTCCTCAGGCGCATGACGTTAGCTGATATTGAAAGAATTGCTCCTCTGGAGGAAGGGACGTTGCCCTACAATCTGGCAGAGGCTCAGAGGCAGGTAAGAACAGAAGATAGTATAATGCTATTATTTGTTTCCAGTAAATAGATAACCAACTTTCTTCTGTGTTGTCATCTAAATTGCTGTTTTCTTGTGTTTTGTAGTATCTGTGAGGAATACCATCTTGTTAGAATTTGTTTTTAACCTGTGTCATGTTCTCTCCATCTCTTCTCTGTGCCCCTTTTTCTTGGGCTGTATTTTGACAGGTCAGATGTAATTTACTTTGGAAAGATAAAATGTATAGGAGTGTCATCCCACCATTCAGTAAATATTGGGTGTATACTTAATTAAGGTGTTTATGTTTTGTGATTCTGTTGCTCTCTGTTCTTTTTAACGAGGAAAAGAGACTTCCTGCTTCAAATATGGATGGTAAAATTCAGTATCTAGCCTATTAAATGACAGCCCTTGTTCTGAACATACAGGCATGTTCCTGGCTTCAGAGTATTCTCTGCTTTGCCTTATGACCTGCTGAGTATCAAAGTAGGAGAGATTACGTATAGACTAACATCACAGTTTCAATAAAAGCGTTATTATTCTCGGCACTTCCAAAACCTATAGGGTATTTACTTTCAGTGGTATAACCACAAATGAACTTTTTTTGTGTTTGAGGCAAAAAGAAACAGGAGTGTTCTTTAAATGTCAAACCTGTTGATCTTTTAGTTTTTATATTATTTTATCATATTTTAGATTTTCCTTGACACAAGTTTCTGTACAGATAGATTTAAAACTAACCCTTCTGTTTCTCTCTGTCTCTATTTTAAGGCAGTCTTAACTTTGTGTCTTGTGAGACCAAGGGTTTTTTTGTTGGTTTTCTTTTTTCCTGCTCTGGGTCTGTGCAGAGGCGCCAGTTTGACCACAATGAGTTGATGTAGGCTACATTTTTAGGACTACCAGGCCATAAGCCAGGCCTCTGTGTGTGTGTGTACACATGTGTCTCTTTTGCTTCTCTTTTTTCTTCTCCTCCCTCCTCTGCATGTGAACACCCCCACCACCACTCTAAGACAGTATCTAGGGTGGTGGTTTGTTTGTGCAGTGACTAAATGTTGATGATGCTGGGATGAATTCAGATGAGTTGGCTCCCAAAAGCTCACCATCTATTCCTAGAAGACTCCTAAAGGAGTTAAAAGCCTTTGCATTGGACTGAATATCAAGTAATGTAAGTTACAATAGGTGGCGGTAAAATGTAGCCAAAAATGTGGTGATGAAAGTAACAGCTTCCTCAGTTTTTGCTTTGGGACCACTGTCATTGCTAGTATGATTTACATCGTTCTAAGAGGCTAAGACATATGAGCCTGCTTAAATCTTACCATTTCTTCTGCATGTGTGTCCTACTTTTTCATTTATCCCACCCAATTCATTCTTAATGCCAGCTGTTTGATGCTGAGACTGAAAAGATTTTCAGCTACTTTGATACCTTCAATTTATTTTCTGGTCAATTCCACCTACATTGGAATATTAACTGAAACATTGTCAGGAAAATATACCCATATTTATATTTTATCCTTTTACTTGTAGTATCCTAAAAAGAATATGTTACAAAAAGTGATAGTAAATATGGAAGGTTTAAAGCTCCTGCAGAACTTCTCTTTTCCGTATTATTTTCTTTCATCAGATAGCAATTTTAAATCTGGAGCACTTCTGAAATTTATTTTTCATTGGGTTGAATCTAGCACTCATAGACTATGAAAAAAATGAAATTGTGGGGGTGTCTTACAAAACTTTATTTTCCTTTAGCTAATATGTATGAACAGTGCTTGCATATTTGTTTTGATACCTGAGAAGTAATAGGTATACCCAGTTTTGGCGACAGTAGAAAGAAATTCCAAATTGGAGTTGCATTTAGCTGCAGAAAATTAATGACTTAAGATGCAATATATATGCCCTCATTTAGACCACATTCAGACCATTGATTTTACAGCTGTATAATTTTGTTGTAGTATCACTCTATTTTCTTAGCTATTCCAGTCTGAAGAGGCAGCGTTATATGGCACTTATAAATCAGTGAAAAAGAAATAATAATTGCAAACAATTTCCAGTGTATTATGGGATTTTTTTCAGGTATCTGTATACTTGGATCTATCTGCTCATGAGATGTTCTCTTGTGAAAGATGACGTTCTGATTAATTTTCTTGTCTTTCCTTTTGCTATAAATCCTGCCCTGACAGAAAGCCTCAGGCGATGCGTCTCGACCTGTTCTCATCCAGATTGCAGAATCAGCGTACAGGTTTGCCCTTGGTTCAGTTGCTGGAGGTTAGTCATGGCTGAGCAAAAGAAGATTCATCTTCGCTGTTTGGGTTTTTTCTTCTTTGCTTTTGCCCCTCTTCCCCTTCTGCCTCTCATTTAAGTGTAGAAGGCTTCTCGGACTTGCCCTTGGAGCTGTGTCTAAGGGATGGGATGACTATAAGATTGAAGATCATATAAGATCATTTGGTCTACAAGAGTTTTGGAATTTATGAGCCATTGGAGTTTCCAGGTGGTGTTGCTATCTGATTTGTTACCAAACAAGTTTCAGGAGAATGTGATTAACAGTGAGGTAGGGCCAGGAAGTGCTTTTTGGTTAAAACTGTGGGAGGTATTTTAATGTGTCCAGAATATATCATGGAGAAAAAAGATAGAACTGATATGTTAGATGTAAATGTGAGAGACGACAGTTGCAGTCAAACACTGCAAATGCAAGATCATGTTTTCTTATACCTTGATTTTTATTTGCAGCTGTTGGAGCCACTGCAGTGTACCCAATTGATTTGGTAAAAACTCGAATGCAAAACCAGCGTTCTACAGGCTCTTTTGTGGGCGAACTTATGTATAAAAACAGCTTTGATTGCTTCAAGAAAGTGCTGCGATATGAAGGTTTCTTTGGGCTTTATAGAGGTAAGTTTGAAAGGTAATGATAAGAGTTTCGTGGCACTTTGGATTTTTAAGCATTTTTTGTTAAGACTTCAGTTTTGTCTAGTTTGTGCTTTTGCTTCTTCTCTGTTAGAGGAGAAGAGTTTGCAAACTTACTGATAATTAAAACTTCATTGTAATGAGATAATTTCTGTAGGACCTCTTTGTCCCGTCCCTCCTCACCTGCAACAGGGCAACAATAGCAATTTCCTACAGCAAAAATATACTGTTAGTCAAGTTTTCATTCCCTTAGCAGTCCTTAGTACCAATAGTGTTTTGTCTTGTTTGGTAAGAAGTTAGATGAGTTTCTTTTGTTTTGTTTCGGAGTTCTTTCTTATCTGTCTTCTTTCTATTTAAAAACAAAGAAAATATGGTACCTTGTTATTAACCAGATCTCTCTTTGTGATATCTTTTAGACAAAAAAAGGTCTGTCTGAACCAGTTGTGTGTGCATCATTGAAAATAGTCACCTTTTTCAAATTTTATGTGTACCTCTTCTTAGCTTGTCTCTGTGGGGTCAGCCGGAGCGATTAGCTGGGTTTCAACCCACTTAGCTTTATATAGGTAACAAGTACAACCAGTTACAAAGTTAGCTGTTTCAAGCTGCCTTTGTAGTTAATGGAGAAGACCCCAAAATCCCCTGACTCTGTTCAGGATGTAAATCATCCTCACTTTGGACATCTTAGATATAAGTGCCTGTAGTTAGATGGTGGCTTTTTAAAATTTATTTCATCCTTGTCCCAGTTGTGGCATCAACTCTGTCAGTTCAGGTAACTCAGGAGGAGTCATAAAGGATCTGGAACTACTGCATGAGACTGCAGTTCTTCTCTGTCACAGAGTTAAAGTAAATTATATTTCTTGGATCCCAGTTATTGAGATATTTTATCCTGCTCTGCTATGTCAATTGAGGAGAACTTCAAACTTGGAATCTTTATTTCAGTTTTAGTCAGAAAATTAATTTTTGCTTAGAAACTTTTTTTTTACTTTTGAAAATAAGAATATTGTAATGAAAGAAATTGATTGCTACAAGCAGTTGAGTCAGTAATGGAGAACAGAGGATTTTGGTAAAATATTTTAATGATCTGGCAAAACTATGTGCAACTTTAAAAAAACTAACAGTTTATAAGACAGTGTGGGAAACAACATTGAAACTACTGGTGTGATGTATGTGCACTCTGTCACATATGACCTGAGTTACTGGAGGTTGGCTAAGTGGTTATATGCAAAATGCTGACCCTCTAATTATTTCAGCACAATTGGAGATGGGAAAGGTCTGTTATTATTGACTGAGTTTGAGGCAATTTTTGGAGTAGACATAATAATTTAATAAGGAGTATCGACATGGTCTCTAAATTGTAAGGCTTTATAACAGTCAGAATCTTTGAAAGTCCCAGTTTTTGGCTAAAGAACGCTGAAAATGTATGTCTGCTTCTTCCAGGATCTCGAAAGAATAAATATGCAGAATTCCACTATTACCTGCTTCTGTCTTATTGAAACTCTGAAGCACAGTGGTTTTTTCACCTGGAAAAAACCTGATAACTTCGAATTGTGTGTTCTTATCTCCATTCGCTTGCCTTGTCTTTGGAGTGATTTTTTTCATTCACTCCTTAGAAATCTGGAGCTTCCTCCATGGAGTTCTTTAAATTTGCACTGTTACTTACTTTCTAAGGAGATGATGCTGGAGAAAGTTGAGCAGCTGAGTGCAGAAAGGAGTTTCCGGTTAAGCTTAAGAGGATAAAAAATTTGAAAGGAGCATTTTATAGATTAGTATAATTACCCAATGTAATGCAGTATACATACGGCAAGAATCATCTCATTCTGGTCTCAAATACTACACTAGATAAGACAAACTACAGAGTACATTACTTTTTGCTACTCACCAGTAGCTGCAATTCTTTCTTGCACTGTAATCTGTTAAAACTTAAGTCAATGTAGGTGGTTTTGTCCCCACTGAAGGAGGGAGTAGTCACTGTCAGAGTTCTCCTGCTTAGCTGAATAGCAATGCAAAACCTTTTAAAAAACAGTAGCAGAAACATTTGGAGCAGTGGTCCCTTTGTCATGACGCACTTCAAGCAAGCAGTAATTATAAACCCCACTTCTGAACTCGCATTTCAGATGATATTTTTAACACCAGGCACATATTTCCACCCAGTGAAGTGAATTGATTTTTCTTTTTTGTATCATTATTTTTTTCCAAACTTGGAAACCATGTTCTAAACCACCATCTCAGATAAGGATAAATTACACCATCTTGTGGATATAAAGAGAGCACTAAATTTGGTTTGCTGTCATTTTGGTACTAAGGGTAATCAACGTTTCCACTGAGAAGATACTGTGATTAAAAAACCCCCAACAAACCCAAACATGATATAAATCTCTGTGGAGTTTTCATACTATGCATTATTTGAAAGCTGTGTTGTTAGATAATTTTTTTAAGACTGTATATTTGAGAAAAAATTTTTATCTGTTTCTCAGCATGGCTAAAAAGAATACTTATCTCATATGCCTGTAATTGACTTCTGTGTCTACCTTTATACCTGAAATGAATATTTAGAAACTCACAGATATATACATGTATATATGCAAATATAAGAAAATAAGAACATTTTGAAAGCTGTGATTTGTCAAGATCTCTTCCAACTGATGAGGTCACCTATGTTTCTTAATATTATTTAAATCAGAAGTCCACCTGATGAGTCACAGACTGCTTCACAGTCTTAAGCAGTGGATCTAGTAGAGATTGTTTCACCTGTACTTGATAGAAAATTTATGGGACATTTAAGTGCCAGAGATAAAATGTAGCTTAGGAAAACATTTGGTAGCCATGCTGTTAATGCCACTGCCTAAAGGGTGGAAAAGACAGGAAATGCTGTTGAAGACACTGTCATCTGTGATCATTAACTGTTTAGGAGCTTATTAGTTTTATTTCTTTTGATGGTGCTTCTGGCACTCCAAATGCCATCTAATCTTAGATTTTAATAACTTGTTTGTGATCCACCTTCGTTTTTACTGATGGACTCCCATGCTAATGATATATCAAGACCGTGGCTGAAGCTTTCCTCCCAGGTTAGGCAACAAAGTACCATTTCTGTAGAATGGAACTACAAGCCTGCTTGTACCCCAAGTTCTACCAGAGCACAAAATTTTCAAGAAATATCCCCTTTCCAGTCTGAGGGAGCTTTACTTGAACGGCAACTGGTGATTTCAGTTACTTGTGTGTATCCTGTAATGGAAAAATTTGGCAGTATTCCATTACTGCCTTCCTATAAGATGCCCAAATGGTTTCAAATATTTTACCTAGATGGAGCAACAACTCCTTCAGTCAGTGGGTTTTTCTAATATGAAGGGAAAATTACATCTGTTACACAGTGTGAAACTGAAGTTTCCCTGTTAGACATCTGGAAAAATACTTTGTCCAAATAAGATTTTTTTTTTTAACTCAGTGCTATCACAACTGGGCTGGATGAGCTATTGTATATTCACAATGTATTTAGACTGCTTTCAGAAAATAACTTGTACAGTGTCACAAACTGAATGCAGCTCTTGGTGCTCTCTCTTGCATATACCTTCACCTTCCCATAGAGTCCTACTATGACAGTGTCAGATATGAAGGGGTACATCATAATTGCTACTAAAAAACCTTGGGTATAAAAATGCATTGAATAACATGTTTGCACTGTATTATACTAGCAGGCTGCCTATGTGCAAAATGTTATTCTCTGATGTTATAAAATGCATGCATTTTTAAGACACTGTCAGACATTTCTAAGCCTGTTCTCCATCTGTGTATGTATCATATTGCTGATCTGCTAATGCATAGTGACACTGAAAAATTCCCAGTGTGTCAGGATAACTCCAATGGAAACATGACATTTTCATACAGGTCCCTTGATGTGCTTGCTTTCTTTCAAAACCTAGCGTCTTTATCATGTTTAGAAATCTTTCAACAGTGTTTTAGGGCTCCCATCAAAACAATAAAGAGAATTTAATTTTGATGGTCGTAGCATGTAGGATGCACTGGTACCACTTAAAGATGGCTTTATTGCATAGTTCTGAGATCAAATGAAGGGTCCCTCTACCTTCCTAAGATGCTGGAGACAGTAGGTCTTGCTGATGTCTGGCAAGGCTATAAAATGCAGTTTTAAAATCCATGCTAACTTTTTAAAATACTGTAATCTATCCTGCAGTAGACATACACAGCATTATCTGAAATTAAACTTACAAAGCACTTTTATATTATAAAGTCATGTGTGAAGTAGAGAGAGAAAAAGAGAAAAATGGTCTGGGTTTTCGGTTGTCCAGTTGGGTTTTTCTACTGTTGGATTCTTTTTTTTTTAACTGCTACCTACTCTATTTAATCTTTCCCTTCCACCTTGAAGTTTTTTGGGAAGTTTTGAGTCATAACCATCCAGTTCAGATTTGAGTGCAAAAGGAATGAACCAGGTGGGAAAAAATAACTTGTGCCAAGATAAAACCATTTTCCCTGCGACTTTACAAGTGCCTTTACAAATGCAAAGTCTTGGAAGCTGAAAAATGAAAAATGGTTAAAAAGCCACCTTCAGATCAGTTCAGTGATTTGTCCTGCTTATGTTGCTTCTAAAACTGGAGCTTTATACAGATCACCAACTGGACTATTTTTATAATTTCATATCTTGGTATTTTAGAATGTCTTTTTCTGTGATTTATTTGATAAAATATGGCTTCAAAGTCATGTTATATATATCTCGGGTGTAATAATATATGTATATGTGATTTTAAAATCGATTATCTCTGTGTTCTTTTGCTTACAGACCTGCTCTAATTCTACTAGTTTAGGGTTAGGATTAGGCAGTATGCTTTTATAGTATATAGTATATCTCTGAAGATATAAATTCATTAGCTGTAATGTTTAGATAGAGCCACACATGTCCTATAGGAAGATGTAAATATTATAACAATTCCAAAGATAATCTTGCAATGAAAAAAATGAAAAAATTCTGAGTGTCTTAATGTTTTTTCACTGAGGTCTGGATTCAAGTCACTTGTGCAAGTAAAATTGTTTAGAAATTCAAATCTTGAAATTTAACTTACTCTGCAGAATTTCCTTTTTCTTTGAACAACAGTATATGAACTTAGTTTTACTGTATCCTTTTATTTTAGTATTCAGTCATAGTTGTCTTGGGTAAATATTGCATGTATATGTACTGTATAAGGACGTTAGTATATGAATATGTTTGGGCCTCCTGCTTCCACAAGGCAGATGGTCCTTTTCTTCAATGTCATTTCCTTAATAAGAGCATCAGTAGGAAATAGTAAAGCTGATGGACAGTAGCAGGATGGAAGAATATACTAAACCAGTATGAGTATATTTTTCTCTGTGTTTTTCTGATGTTTGGCTCTACAGGAAAATACCTTTCAGCAAGGTAACTTTTAGAGGTGGAACCTTAATTGTCTGTTTTACCAAAAATAAAACCATGGATAGGTGAAAATGTCAGGCATTGTAAAAAATGGGCAAATGTGCTGTCTGAGCTACTAAAACAAAAGGGTCTGTAGTGGAAGCTCTAGCTGCTGTGATTTTCTCACATTTCTGGATGGTGTCCTAATTTCATTATGCTGATGAATGCTTGCAACACCATTCTAGCCCCAGGCTTTGTTAGTAAGCTTTGCCTATTTTTAGTCTGTGTCATTCAAATGTTTACAAAATATCGACTGTTCACTTCAAGCAAGTGAAGCTGACAGTCAGAAATTCACATTTCCAGTTCTGTAGCGCATCACTTTTTAACAAAATAAAATAGGAAATTCCATGCCTGGGAAAAAAGCACATAGCTTCCATTGTTTTAAGAGCTGGTAATTTAGCAGGGCAAAGAGCTCAAGAATGCAGTCATACATGTTTGAATGTTTTGCATTAGTTTGATTCCTGTTCCCTTGGGTTCTGCCATCTAATGCCATTGTTTTTGCCAGAAAAAGGTACTACACTTATGGCATTTAAAGTGGGTGCATTGAGTATCTCACAAAATTCATTAGAAAGTCTTGATTTTTGTGTGAAGATGCAGAAAATAAATGTTAGTTTGGGAGAGTACAGAAACATAGTTGTCAAATCTGAACTAGTGCTTAAGCTTAAAATGATCTAGTATGGATATAAAAAAATAAAGAAACCAGTATGTATAGGCAGTGGTAGCACTTGAAGTGGTAGCAGCAAGTTTGTTCTCAAAATTGAATGTTTAAGTACTCCCATTAAATATAATAACACAAAATTGCTGTAAAAATCGCCCATTTCTGGGTGCTGATCTCTACGTATATTTGTTGATTTGTTTATTTAAAATCAAGTTACTCAATGGCTTGAATTCTCTATTTCCATGTTACAGGTCTGTTACCGCAGCTATTAGGAGTAGCACCAGAGAAGGCCATAAAACTTACTGTAAGTTTGCAAATGCATGGTTTTCACATTTCTCCACATTGTAAAGAACTTCAAATTACAATTAGCTTGTTAAGGATTTTTATCCTCAGTGTGTCAGCAACATGGTAGAGTGTATTCCTTCATTTTTCCTTGATACAAACTTAATTACAAAAAGCGCAAAGCAATAGTTAATATCTGAATTTTGAACAGTATAAGTGGCATACAAATAACATGCAGAGATATATAGGTACATTTTAAGAATCTTACTGAAAACTTATTTTTGGACTCTTTCCAAAATATAACAAGCTTATTTGACTTGTTCAGCTCATCTCCTTGTTTGCAAGTCGCTCAGCCCTTTAGTTTCACTTCTTTGCAAATATGAATAATTATTTATTGGACTTGGAGGGCTTTTGGTTTTTTATCTCCATGCGGTTCCTGTGTGTACAACTAGCACAGGAGATTATATAGGCATGTAGTCAACTGTTGGTAAGAAAGGAACTTGTTTGCAGGACGTTTTTTCTAAATGTTTTACCTCTGTAATTTTGTTGTTTCTTGAGCGATTTTTAAGGCACTGAAGAATTTCTTATTATAAGCCAATCATAATGTATTGCTTATTCACTGATAAGCTTGTATTCACCAAAATTAGTAGTATGAATTTAAAAAAAAGGGACTTAATGCTAATAATTGTATTGCCATTGTGTTAAAACTTAGTATTGAACATTCTGATATTAATGTGATATTATATTTAAATGTAGCAAGCAGATCTAAAATATTAAATTATTTTATATTTTTCAGATTTTAAATTTAATTAGTGATTTATATTTTTTCAATAATAAATTTTTGAATTATGCTTCAAATTTTTATTAGAAAGAACATCATAGCTTTGGAATATGTAATATAAAATCTATTTTGTATCTTGTAGTTTGGTAACTTCATGGATGTATTTGTATTTTCAGTTGCACAGAATTTGCAACTGATGAATGTTTTCTCTGACCTTTTAATTTATTGACTTTCATAAATGTTTGTTTTTTAAGGTTAATGATTTTGTGAGAGATAAGTTTATGAGTAAAGATGGCTCTGTTCCACTGGCTGCAGAAATTCTTGCTGGTGGCTGTGTAAGTATCTTTAATTTCCTTCATATGAGATTCATGAAAGTGTGGTGTGTAAGATGAACTATGTGGACTAAGGCTTCTGTTTAACCACAGATCCGGTTCAAGAGCAGACTCTACTAGAGCATCTCAATTCTTTCCTAGATAGGCCAGCCATTCTTGATGAAAGGGTAAAAGTTTCTGTGCATCATGTCTTTTAACTGTGCTCTATAATTCTCACAGCTTAGAGTTTGTTTCCTTAATAAAGAATGTGTCTTTATTAATGTTGGCTGTAGCTTGTGGCCTAAAGAGGATTCATGCTAACCTTTTCAGAAGTTAATAATTAGTTACTACTTTGTGGCACCCACTCTGCCACGTCACTTCTTTCCTGATGTGTTACTGCACCCACTAATTTTCACTTTTTGCAGTGATACTTGCTTTTTGAAATGGCAAAAACTACTCATACTTCTTTGAGTTCATAGCAGACGTAGGCTGTGTAATGTTAACTCAGTGCATAATGCATTCCTGAATGTAGGTTGTATTTAAAACCCACTAGGTTTTTAAGAGTGTTATGCTTTTACAAAGTAGTATCTTAATGAACAACTGGCATATTACTGGGTAAATGATAATTCTTCACGATTTAGTCTAGTTCTGTCTGCTCATATATATTACCGCTTTATCTGGTGTATTGATTTGTTCACGCAAATGTAAATACTTAGGTAGAATGAATAGTTGTTCAAAGAACAGTGCATTCTACAGATAAAGAACACTGTTTATTTAAACCAGCTTTGATCACTAGGGCAGAGCAATGTTGGTATATTTTCAGTCTGTCTTTGTTGCTGCTGTCATAAGACAGATGAGGTCAAATTTTCAAGCAGCTTCTACCTGTGTCGAAAACTACAGTGGGCAGCAACTTAAAAACAAATGCTTGTGTCTTAACCTCAGTAGATGCAGAGATTTGTGCTGTATGTGCTTGCAGAAAGTGAACTACGATTATCTGAGCCTCAGGGTGCAGTGGCTCGGTTGCGTTGCAGGCTGAGAAGCCCTGGCTTTCTGTAATTCTCAGGAGATGAGGCAGGATTTGGCTGCTGTCTCACTGCTCCTTCTGTTTGATCACTGACCTGTTGTAGACTGCCAGGTAGGATCCCCTTGTTCTGTAACTTTAGGAGCATTCAGGGGAGAAAAAAAGAATGGGAGGGAGAAAAGAATGTGGGTCTCTAAAGCCCTAAATGAAAAGCATGCTGTAAATGAAGGAAAAATGCAATAAAGTGCTTGCAGAGTAAAAAGTATTTGCCCCTTATACTAATAAAAAGTCTCATGAACGTAGCAGCCATAAAGAATTCAGCAAAATTTTCATTTAAAATGTCATTTGATCTAGAGTTTTTATTTTACAGACTGCTATGAATTTTTTAATGCAGTACAAAAAGCCCTCTTTATAGAGACCTGTCATTCATGAGAATGCTGCAGCAAGCTTTTTACCAGTAGTTCACTGTAAGCTAAGGATCTGCTTTAAGAGATAGGTGGTTTGAGATGTATTTTAAATGTGCTGTAAATGTTGGCTTATTTGGTATTAGAAATTAATATTAGAAATTAATATTAACAGATGCTGCATAAAGTTGTAGCATTAGACATATGGTGGCAGGATGCCCTGAGTTTTCTTTTAACTGGAATGCTCCACTTAAGGGCATAGTTTGGTGCCAGGTAGATAGGTTGCAACTTGTTTCTTGTGCAGGTGGTCTTTGGGGATTTTTTTGTAATTTTAAACCCAATTCAGACTAGCAACAGAGACTCACATTACCAGCAGTACCTATTTTTTTGGTGTTGAGTTTTTTTCTCATGATGTAAAGATATGTGTAAAATATGAGATGCCCAAGACAGACTTTTTTCCTATAGCTTTCAGCATTGTATTGGCCTAACATTTTTCCCCCCCGTTTAAGCCATTGTGAAACCTGTGATTTCACTCTGGAAGCAGCAAGGACACTGTTGAATGCTTTTGAAAATTTTCAGTCTTGGATTTTTACTTAATTTCACAGTGTAGTAATCGCTTATGTGGGAGGCAAAAAGACAGGAGTGCATAATGTGTTGGAGTCTACAATGGGGAAGCCAACTAAGATGAATTTTATAAGACACCTGCCCTACCACCCTTCTGCTTTCCACATCTAAGTCTCAGCTGGGATTGTATTACAAACACAGACTTAAATTTTCCTTCTTCTGTTTCCCTAGTGTATTCATTGCTTATGCAAGAGCTGTGTGCTGGGATGCATTCTAGATTGTAATGTTTTAGATACCAGCCTGTATTCACCTAAGGAAGGGCGGACAAGCAGATACTTGGATGGTTTGGGTTGTTCAGTAACACAAAGGGCTTTGAAAGGGTCAGTATCACCTGACTAGCTCCACTCTGCTGTTTGCCCAACCATTGCCAGGCGTTGACTTTTAAGTCCCCAAGGAGTTCGCTTTGCATCATAATTACTGAGAATTAGTACACATGGCTGACTTTTGCACTTGTAACTAAAGCTGATTGTTTCATTGAACAAGTCTTTTTCTGTTTTGTAAACTGTTTTCTCTCCTGGAAAAAAAAAAAAGAAAGAAGAAAAGAAGAAAATAGTTCTTTTATTTAGTGACCTTGTGGCACTTAATTCAGTTAACAGCCTGTTTCATAGCTTTTTATTATGTGAAGATGAAAGCGATAGTTTGGTTGAGTTTTTTGGGGACCCCCAAGAATATAATTAAGCATATAACCTTTATACTTAGGGAGGGTTGTTATGTAAATTACTGGCTCAAAATTTCCATCTCCTTTGTTTGTAAGAAATTTTCCTAGTGACTATAATATTTGTTACCCATAAAAAAATATATGTAACTTTCATATTTATGCAATGCCTGACACCCACTATGAACTCTGGTCTCTGCTGTGCATTTAGGACTCTCATCACTCATGCAAATCCTATATAGTCCTTATCATTATTAGGCTAGTAAAAAGCTTCAGTTCCAAGGCACAGTGTAATCATACTGTAGAGCTAGAGCATCTAAATCACAACTCTGACTTAATGTTATTGAACGAAAATGTGCACAAATATGCTAGGTTTGATTTCTGCTAATGCTATAGCTTACCTTCGGGAATTATTTAATAAAACGATGATCTTGTATAAGCTGTAAGTACAACTTGAAATCTTTTTTAGAGTGGCAATAATCTTGAAGTTTCTGTAGCTTTCTTTCATGGTCTTTCACTTGATTCTATATTTTAAATAAAAAATAATCGTAAGTCATAGCAAGTTTAGCTGCTTGCTTCTTATAAACTTAATTCACTTAAAGGTTTCTGATAAAAGTAACTTGATTTTTTTTATGTAGCTCTGGTCATTATTCCTTTTTCTTTTATTATTTTAGTTATATTAACCAGTTGAAACCTCTGTTTGTAAAAGTGTCATAAATATTATATTTGGGGTTTTGAGGTATTGCCTTTAACACTAACTTTTAGGTAAGACAGTCATTTTACTTAGTACCTTAAATAAAGCATTTCCACATTTAATGAAAAATTTACATTTGTGTAACTGGGATAGAGATGCAAATATGCAAAATCATAAAACAGAAAAATTACTAAGGAAAACAGAAGCATTATAGGATGACTAAAAAGAAATAACTATATAATACATGTTGCCTTGTCTGCATATATTAATACAATGATATAGGTAAATAGGAGGCTTAATTTTCAGCAAGAAAAGAGAAATGCATTTTGCTTTATTAACCTTTCCTTCTGTTCTCCCTTCTCTTTCCCAGCACACACAGTCTTTTCATTCCCAGCTGCTCAGTGTGTGCTCACTATTAGCCAGCTTAAATCATATAGCACAGTACAATTACAGATCCCATACAGATCTGCTTTTGTTTAAATTGTCAAGACAATTTTAAATATGTTTCTAGAGACTTTATAGTAATCGTAATAAAGTTAAAACATATTGGACCTGCTTGGACAACCTCAACTCTGCTATGGAATATAAAAACTAGATACGGTTAAGATGCGGTGCAAAATCCTGTCCAGAATTAATTTTTATAAAGGAATGTCATGTGAAATTCCAGATAAATTGTGCCAAATAACAGATCCAGTGCAAATAGTTTTATTAAGCTACTTACAATATTTATTTTATGTTTCAGAGAGTAATAAAGGTAAGTCCACATCTGAGCTGCATTTTCTCTGTGGCACTGCAGTGGAGATAGAAGGTGTATAGACTGCAGTTCCCACACTTAGATCTCTTACTTGCAAAAATTCAGGTATTTGGAAGTTTCAGACTAAAGGAGACTGAAGGTGTCATTCTTGCTTTCATTGTTCAGAAACCTAAATCTGATAACATTCTATTATATTCGGCAAGAGAGGCTGAGCTGTGGGTAAAATGAAACTGAGCATTATATTTGTCACGGGAAAAAAAATCTCTGCATGGATATCTGGAAAAAAAAAAAAGGCAAACAACTGCTGTCACACACAAAAGTTTTGGTCTAGTTTATTGAGATAGTTAAGCAATGATGGTCGTCTTGATGATTGCTCAGATTAGCTTTGAAAGCAAATGGCATGTCTCTTGAATGCATAAAAGATTTATTCTCAGAGGTCTAGTCTCCCTGTAGTTAGGGAATGTAATTCCCATTACTTTCAAGGGGAGTTCTACCTGCATGTGTATGCCCAACATTCACATCTGGTTTAAGCAAAAGTTCAGAAGCTCCTAAAACATACGTTTTTCCCTTGATTAAATTTAAAGCGGTTTTCTTCTTGCATAAAATTAATGTTGTTAAATGAATTAATTAGATTTAAAGTCTATTTAATATAATGAATATAATGTAACAATATACTATAATTAATTAGGTATTTTTATAGTGTAGTTTTCTTCTCTGAACCACTGTAATTGTAGTTATTTTCAGCATACTGAAAATCCTTTAAAGTGTAAATTTTTGGCATGAAAACCCCAACTAGATCTGGACTTAAATTTTACTTCACATTTGGAAACTCATATTTCAACACTGCTTGCTCTGTTTTAATTGTCTCTGATAAATTTTCATCTAGTTTTAGATTTAAACCTTATGATGAAGTTTGGGAAGGCAACATACAGTAACATGATACCCCTTCCAAGAGGTTGTACCAAAGGGTGGGAAAGTTCCTGGTATAAAAGTTCCTGCTTTTCCTTGCAGCTTTCTGAAATTTTCACCTAGTCATACCTGTTTAAATTGGCCTTTCTCAAATCAGTGATGAATTTTGCAGAGCATGCTTTTACTCTGTTTTGAATTTTCCTTTTGGATTAGTTAATTTAATTTAATTCTTTTCCAAAAAGTATTTTTCCATAACAAATTAGGGATGCTTTCTCATTTTGTGTCCCCTCTCCTCTTTCTTTTCACTTCCTTTCTCCCCTGAAAAAAGAGAGAGAGAGAAAAAATTTTTCAAACTGTAAAACAGGGAGGAATGCATAGATTTAGGTTGATATGTTTCTGATTCCAGAACCTAACAATTCTGAAAGCTTAAAAAGCTTTTTTCCAACAAACGTATACTGAGTATTCTTTCCATTTGAAACATACTCTTTTTTCTCCTATTATATTAGAAATAATGGTGGCAAAATTTTATATGAACATACGTTACAGTCTAAAACATGTATTTGTTTTGACAATTATATTTTATTACGCATCCCTTTCTCCTATTACTTCTTCTTTTACTGTAAAATATTTACTTCTTACTGTAAAATATTACAGTGTTTACCAGTGCGGGTTCAAAAAAAAAAAAGAAAAAACCACAAGAAAAAAACCAAAACAACAAAACCCCCAAAACAAATGCTCAAACTCAAATCAGGAATTAAAATCTAGCTTTCTATGAGAAAAAGAAAGATATTTACGATGTCACAGTAATTTATGATGTGACCAAGAAATAATGGGTCATAGTTTTAATACAGCTACCATGCCTTAAGACTTAAAGGTCTGTAAATCATTAAATGATTCTACAACTAGTCAAAATAGACAAGTAGAGCAGACAGAGCCAAATGTTAACACATTTGACAGGTCTGTAACCTAATTGCTTTTATAATGCCAATCAAGTAGGCTCCACTTTGATTTTTTGGCTAGGCTTCTGAGAACTGAATTACCTATAACGTGGAAAATATAAAATCCACAATTTTAATTTTTTTCCCACTGCAGACTTGGTCAGTGCTTATAAACAAACCATGCTTCTGTTTGTTTCTGTTTAGCTAGGTCATTAATATTCTATTGTAGGATGGTCTTCACAATTTGTATCAAGTCTTGGAAATCTGTCTGAAGCAATAGCAGGAATGTACTTCTGCTCAGGCTAATTACAGGAGAGTAAGTCAGCAGTCCAGCTTAATTCGTCTAATGCTCTTGGGATCTGTTGCCATACAATATGAAGACTTTCAGTTTGAAGCACTGCAGTGGCACTCTCTAAATCTGGCTTCTTAGCCTTGTTCTAGTATGTGATTTTGTGGTAAATCTGAATAGCTCTGTGCCTTAGCTGCCTTTTATTATGCAGTGAGGATGGCAGTTCTTCCATTCTTGCAACTCTTGAGTACATTTTTATTTTTTTATGACAGAGAACAATCTTTATTTTGTGTCTGTGCTTTAGGAACCTTGATTTTAAATAAGATTAATGGATGCTAGGAAGTGCACAGGAAAACAAGCTGTATCTGGCAACTGGCAAGGAGTAAGGACTTGGGACAGAGTACAACATTCAGTAGGACTTAATGTGATAAATAGTTGACTAAAAATTTTGGAACTTGCACCTGCTTGTCTTTTTGTGAACTAAACAAGTAATAAGACATTGTAGACAATTTCTTTTGCAGAGGTTGATTTTTGATAATTGCATAATATGTTACTAATGTATTTTAATGGTTGCCTTTAATTGCCATAATTGCAATCCCTGGGTGATATTGTTGGGAAATATTAACACTCTAATAGCAGTAGTAATCCTTTCTTCATCTGTGAAACCATATGAGGGGATATGTGATAAGTTGGATGGGATGCAGAGGAAAGATCTAGACTGATCCTAAATGCTGTTAGCTGAGAGCAGGAAAGGGCCTATGATTTGAAGTAGGTAATAAGGTTAATTAGAGGAACAAGAACATTTGGTGGTCAGTAGCACCGAAAAGAAAAGAATCTAGTATTATCTTCTGGAACGGAAAACACAGAATTTCCTTCCTGAATTGCAAGCTGTATTCTCTTCAGAAGGTACACTGAACCTTTCAAATGGAGATGTGAAAGCCTGAGGAGAGTTGTGTCTGGTATGCTCATTTCTTACCTAACCTCGTAAGGGCACAAAATGCAGTTACATTTAAAAGAATAGGAATTTCTTCTCTTAGTGTAATGCGGGGAGTGAAAATCTGTTTATTTTCCAGTAAGTTTATTGCAGAGTGATTTGAACACATGAAGAAGTAGAAAACGTTTTGACTTCTCGAACTGGAGTATTTTTAAGTGGTTGTTATTAAACTTTTTTTTTTCCCACTACAGAGTGGATTTTATTTCTCCATGGATAAAAACACCAACCAACCTTCAGCTATTTCTACTTCTCCATTCTGTTCAGTGAAGTAGGAAAGTAGAAGGAGACATGATAGTGTTGTATTACTGTACGAGACTATACTGCCATCGAGAGGTGTTGGATGATATCATATGAATAGCAGAGTTGAAGAACTGCAAAAATAAAAAAAAAGGCAGCTTATTTTTAGAAATTCACGTGTGGATGCATAGCTAGGTGACTGTGTGTTAAAGCATATATAAAGGCATGCAGATTTCTAGTTATGTGGGAATGAGGAGTTCTTGGATGACAGAGATATTTTCCTTTTATTTTCTTGCTTTAAATCAAACAAGACCACAAGTACTTGTGATTAGGTCAAATATTAAATTCTTTCAGAATAATATGGACCCTTTGGGGGCCCTTACAGTTAATTATCTATGCAGTATCTCTAGATATCTACTCCTATAAATAACTCAAAATTGTAGTTTTTACTTTAATCACATGATAATAACTGGAAAGTAATAGATTTGCTGTTAAAGTCAGATAATTTGTTTCTTTAAAAAATTATTAGAAGAGGTGATAAGGAATTCAGAGTTGAAGGTATTCAAGTTTATAACTTCAGTACAGAAAAATCACTGGGAAAATCACTGTCACTGGTAACTGTCTATATTAAATAGTTGATGAAGTTGATTTTTCTTACACTTACTGGAGAAATCATTAAGTTTGAGAAACCTGAGCTTAAATGGTGCTTATTCTGGACCAAAAAAACAAGAGTAGTTTTCAAATTCTGCCCTTTGGGAGCATATTTCAAAATTTTATAATGAAATATACTTTTAACTGCAAAAGTTGGCAAACAAAAAGGCCATAGTCTTCAATTTTTGGTCAAACAGAATGAATGAACAGGGTGATACAATGTGCTGCTGATGTTTTGTCTGTTTTTTTCATACCAGTTTATACCAGCACCTTGAACAAGACTGCAAAAAAATAGATTGATGAGATTTCTTTCATTGCATTCACTATGCAAAAAACTCAGAAAGAAGACAGAAGCCATGCTATTTTGATTCAAACCACTGATTTTGAGATCAGGGTATCTGGAGACTCTTACAAGCAGTGTGTGTTTGAGCTGGGGGATGCACACTGGGCATACAATTAACCTCTCTGCCTCAAAACCCCTTCTTGTAAAACCAGTCATTGTACTTTTCTTACAGGAGCACTGGGAGGAAATACATTAATATTTATGAGACACTTGCATACTACGATGATGAATAGCACAATAGGAGTTACCAGTACTAGATAAGCAAGAAATCATTTCATTAGAGAGTATAGTAGCCATCTCCGATTTGCTTCCCTCCCTCCCCCCCTCCCATTTTGAGAGTGAGGAGCTGCAGTTACCAGCACAGATGCTTAAATAACAGAATGATCAAAGCTCCCCACCAGGCGACTGTACTTGTTACCGCTGGAACTGCCTCTGCACAGGCTGATAAACCAGGCTTCCTCTCCATCACAAGGCAGGCAGGTGGTAGAAACCCTCCTGTTGAGACCCTCTGTCAGGTATTGTCTGGCTCACCACTTTCAGTTATTCATCATTTGATTTCTGCAGTATATCTTTGATCAAACTCAGAGGTTGTTCAGGGAGATCTGGGCTAGTACCTGGACAGTTTGGAAAGACTTCAATGGAAATGACCAGTGTCTTTCTTCACACTTGCCGTGTGGGCAGAAAAATTGTTAGTCTTTTTAGTACTGACTGGTGCATGAAGGTCTCAGGGTTTTTAAAAATTTGAATGCAGAGAGCTTGATAGTATGAGGTGGGTAAATAATGGCATCCCCGTTTTTAGATAGGAGGCTGAAGCAGAGAAGTCTTGTATGATTTAGCCAGAGCAGCAAATGTCTGGAAGTGCCAACACAGCCAGGTTGGACATGCGAACATAAACATTTATATATGCTAGCACCTGAAATACTTCCCATTTGTTTGTATTCAGAATTTATTTGCCTTTATTCTCCTTTAAAATCAGATATGTGTTTCTATATTCTTCTTTTTTACATATGGCATTCACTTGTAAACATTTTTATAGATTTTAAAATTGTTCCATATTTTGGTGCATTATTAATATTACTGCTACTTAATTTTGTTGTAATCTTTTAATCTTTAATATGGTTCTTCTGTAATGAAAATTAAAGGAACAGTTCTCAGGGAGTCATGGCACAATTAACTGCAAGACTATCATATTGAGAAAAAGTAGTTTTATTGTGCTAATAGATCAATTGATATGACTTTTTCAGTAATGTGCATTTAGAGGATGGCTGTGGTGTAACAAACTTGCAAATGAACATTATCTCCTGTAGTTGAGATTTTATCTTTTTTAAGAAGAAAATGTGTATGTGGCATGTGGGAATGCTTAATATTTGTAATACCCGCACCAAAATATTTATTACATAGGAATATGTAATTCACCAAAGAACCTTTCCAGGATTCTTTTTATTTATTTTGGGAATTTGCAAGATGAGTAGACAAGTAAAAGAAACAATTTTGTGTTTTGAATACTTACTTATTTAACATGTTTCAGTTTAAGTGCAAAACTGAAGGCAGCATATGTGCCAAATAATTTATCAGTCTAATTTCTGATGGCAACAAGAATAGTAGTTTAAATGTACCAGGCTTCTGGTTTGGTAAAAGCAGTTAAATTAAATTATGCCAATTTGAAAGTCAAAACAAGTTGAGTTACACAAGAGCATGCTTTTTCTGGTCAAAATAGGAAACATTTGGGATATTTTGGGGGTTATGTAAAGACTTTAATTTGTAACCACACTGTGTATGCTAAGTCTAAATGGTAGACAAGAATAGTTGTTCATGTGATTTGCCATTTCTTCAGCACATCATTTAAACCATATTATTGCATTTATTTTTCATTTTGAACAATAGTTAATCTGAGGTACAATTAATTCTTTTAACATTTGGATAATTTAAAAAAGATAGGCACATGGTGTTTACGTATTAGACATGGACAAATGCAAGGGCTTTTAAATGCAGCTTATTTCATTTTAGTCATTGCCTTCTAGAACAGAACACTTGTTTTATGGTGGGGAGGGTGAGTTTGCGTGATTTCAGAACATTAAGACGAGCTGTCGGGCCACGGAATTACGAACTTAGCAGAAGTTAGAACGACACTGTTGAATTTGAGCCAGATGGAGTTTGAATGACTATTTTTTGAATACGCTTAGGTAACCTTCATGTTACCTTTTTTCTTGTTGCAAATTTTTAGCTCTGGATCTATCGGTGTAGCAGAAAGGTTTTGCCCTGTGTTATATATTATGAATGAAACAAACTTTACAAGAGCTAGTGGGGAGTCCAAAATGCTTGCCACTGTTCTTTTAAAACTGACTTTCAAAATCGATCCAGTGATGTCTTCCCAACAAGTGGAGACTGACACATTAAAAACATTTAGCAGTTCTTGATTAATAGAATCCTTCAGTCTGTGGACCTTCTTTTCTTTTAATACCTGGTGCATAAATAATGATGTGGAGCTCCAGACTCGTGAGTCAAACAGCATTGGATGGCACTGAAACTGGTAGTTCAGAGGGTTTTTTAAAACAGCATTTGCAGTTGTCATCTTTGGACAACGTGTTCTTTGTCAAAATTGAACAAGTTTCTGCCAGATTTCTACTCTTCAATAATACGTATTTACTTCCTATAGACTGGCATGCACATCACAGTTACTTTATTAGTTACTAATTTTTCCTTTCACTTCATTACTTGTGTTACAGTGTTCTTGGCTTGTCAGTATTGCATAACTTGGTGTTGGTGAATGTATTATTGCTACAAGAATTGAGCTGGTGTCTGTCTGGTGTGCTGCAGTGTCCTGCAGTGGCTGACCTTCTTCCTCTCTCTTTTTCCTGACCACTCAGGAGGTGCATTAACTAATACTAAAACTCTTGTCTGCTAATAGCTTGAATGTAACAGGACACACATTGCAAATGATGTTACAGGGTAATGTATTGATTTCTACTTTTAATTTCAGGCTGGAGGTTCTCAAGTGATCTTTACCAATCCACTGGAAATTGTCAAGATTCGATTGCAGGTGGCTGGAGAAATTACTACTGGTCCACGAGTTAGTGCCCTCAGTGTATTAAGGGACTTAGGTTTCTTTGGTCTCTACAAGGTATGTTTTTAAAAAAATTATAAAAAAGCCTATTCTAAATCTTCCAAATCAATATATAATTTCACTGTTCTCACAAACTCTCATAGGTGTTCACAATTTTACTTTTTAAAAAATTCTTTATTATGTGACATAATATCTTCATTTTTCATTTCTGACTAAGGGGAGAAACTGTCTCACCTTTTTCAGCATGTGGTTCTTGTGAATCTTACTAAAATTTCTTTGCTCACATCAGCAGGTTTAAGGTTTATTGAGGATTAGTTTGTGATTCCTGATATTCTTTCTAGTGTAAAAATAAGCTTATTTTAATCTACTACGTGATACAGAGTTTACAGTTTTGGAATTGTGCTTTTACTCTTCTGTGTTTGATTCAGCAACTTTCACAGATGTCATCGTTCATTTAGTGATGGGAATTAATTGCAGCACAATAATAGTGAAGAAATACAAACAGTGGGAGCCCAGCATAAAAATAAACTTCTAAAGTAAGCTTTCCCTTGCTTCTTTAGAAGAGTATTGCCACAAATAATGTAAGGAAAAGCTGCCTTTATGAGTGTATGCTACAAACTCTGCAGTTCTGCTTTCTACATTACTGTCTTTACATAGATACACAAATACGTAGAAGTAAAGTTAGGTTTAATGACAGCAGCAGGATTCAAAACATCTTATGTTGAATCTAATAGTTATCTAATTCATAAATAATCTGAATTTGCAGGATATATCCTGCAAATAATTTAGAGGATTAATATACTTTTATGATGCCTTCTACTTTTAGATGAAGAAGACTGGATATGGGTCTTGAAGTCCTCCGAGATAGCCATTACACACAGTACTGAAACAAAAAATGTAATGAATACCATACACTGCAGAGCACCGTGTGGTGTTTCTTCAGATTCTGCAGCTGTGATTTGGAAGAAAGCTTTTACACTACCAATTTGTCCCAGTATTTCCAGTAAGGAAGGCAGTATTCCTATTTCTTATTTACAGCCATGCAGCCATAAATTGAAGACGCTTCAAAAGACACCAAATGAGCCCCATCCCCCTCCTCCACAATATTTAAATTCCATCTGCTTTTTTGAGCATCCAGTTCTTTTAAAGTGTTCTGTTAACATTACAAAGAGGAAGCCTGCCTGGAGAACATGTATGTGTGTTTTGGCCTGGAGAGAAATTGCAGGTCTGAATAGGATTTAATGGGGAGTTGTTTTTCCCTTTAAATTGACTTGCTAATTTTTTAGGTGTTTTACTAAAGCTGAGGCTATTGTGTAAACTCCTAGTAAATGGCATTATGGTGTTGATCAGGTTAACATTTACAACTGAAAACAGGGATATTGTAAAGAGTCTATTTCCATGAGGTACAGGAATGAAGGTCAGCTGCTGACTTTTACTTGGACTAGGAAAAATAAAAAATAAAATGGTAAAGAGTGATGAACTAGTTTACTAAATTAACATTTTTTGGATTTTTTCCTCCCCTGAATACCTGCTTTTGATGGTTGAGCAGAATTTGCTACATTTTTCAGTAGCATTAATGTCTTGGGTCGTATCATGAATTATTTCTGTTTTCTAAAGTAGATATTTGGTGGATATTAGTCAGGAATACTCGTGAACAGGAGCTGGTTACAGCACTATGTTGCATTGAAACAGACTTTATTTAATCACAAGACACACAGTTTCATTGGTTCATTTATTACGTTCATTTACCTCCACAAAAAATGCAACAGAAGGGTTTGGTCTTGGTTTTACGGATCTGTGGTCTCTATTTCTGTCTTTCTCAAGCCCTCCTGATGTTCATGTCCTTTTTTCATATGTCCAGTTTGGGTTCATTGCCTAGAGTGATTTGACAAAACTAGAGAATGTAAGCTGGCAATGGCAGCCATCCACCCAACAGAGCACAGGCCACGTCAGAAGGCTTGTGTCCAAGTGCACCCTCAGTCACAACTAGCTCTGTAACTAGGCAAGTTTGTGCTGTTGTCCACCGAACCCATGGCACTGCAGCCAAAAGGCAGTCCTATCTGCCCCCTCTCCTGTATGCCAGGAGAGTGCTTGTGCACCCACACAATGATCTGGAACATGAAAGTCATTAAAACTGAAGCCTCTTCTTCCTTAAGGCTTGGTTTGTTTTGAACTCAGACCAGCTCACTCTGTAGCTTCTCGGGATGGTTGTACCCAAGTGAAGGGAGGAATGGCTGTGGCATGGGGAGCCCATCAGTCTGTCTCAGAGGAGTTTTATACTTCCTTGAGGTTCTTGTGGAACAGCAGTGTTAGAGACAAAAGCAACCCTCACCTGAATGCTTGTGCTGGAGCTGGCAGTGCTGATAAGGCCAGGCAGGCATTAATAACTCATTGCATCAGTCACCAGCTCCAGTAAATGCTACCCAGAGACATCAATTGTCCAAAATGAATTTCAGATGAGGCTTGATTTGGTAGATGCTGCCTTCTCTGGTGGTGCTTCCAGTAGATTAACTTACTGAGTATAATGACCAAGTGGACATCAAATAATAGTAAATGTTCTACTGATGAGAACTGAAATATCTTGATGCATTTGGAACACTCATAATGAGTCAAATTAGCTCTAAACTACAAAACAGGAATGAGGATTTTGTGTCTGTCTCCATACCTTTCCTTTTATTCACTCTAACATGAACAACTCTTCCATTTTCACCTGAAATCTTTGCTTTAGCTTTTGTCTTTTGTGTCTCAAGACACAAAGCTTGCATCTCAAGCCGCAAATGTAATTACTTTAGTAGCTCCAGGTAAGACTCCATACATACTGCTGTGGAAGAATGAGAAGAGATACTTGTTTTAGAAAGCAGTTTTATTTTTGAATCTTGGAGTCTCTTTGTATCCTTAAAGGGTTTTCATGTAAGTATTGCAGCTGTTTAAACATTTGTCTATCTTAACCATGATTTAGACCAACTGATTAACTTTCTTTTGCAAGTGCTGAAAGCAAAATTTTTGACTTTTAATTTCAGAAATTTTCATTTGAAATAAAAGGATGTCCTTTTTTTTCCCCCTCTAAGTTTTCTTTACTGCATTGCAAGGACTGCAGTGAAAATTCTCTTTTCCCTGTTCAGAGATAAATCATCTTGAAAGCTGTTCTTACCACCACAGATCAATCTGGCATGCTCTGCTTAGTTCATATGAATCATTTATGCTGAAATTCAGGTGAAAATCTGTAATAGTCCCACCTAGTAGTCAGCAAGGAATGTACTTTCGTTAATTATAAGTGCAACTGGAAGATACGAAGAATTGGTCTTAGCTTCATGAGACAAATTCCTGCATGTCTCAACAAGATCTACTGCTTGTTGTTTGAATTCTTATATTTTGTATGTTTTTCTACCTATGAAGCACACCCCTGATATAGATAATTTCAGTGTTCCTGTCATGTATTAGCCAAGGCATTGACAAATAAGCCTTATGTCTCATGTCAGAAAAATAACAAAGGAAATGCTATGTAAACCCTTTTTGCACCCAGCTGAGTGAATCTTGTATTGATTATGATAATAATTATCCCAGCATTCTAGTCCAAATGAATAGCCTTCGAGGATCATTGAGAAGCTGGGTTGCATAGTTTTGATGCCCTTGTATATGAGTGAGATTAATATTCTTTTGGATCATTCATTGGCATGTTAGTGTGACACTTCACTGTACTAGTGACAGAAAATAATTCACAGTAGTACTGTGCTGAGATCTCTACTCTGTGCTCTGCTCTACTTGTAGACTTATGTTAGAATGATTTGTGCTGGAAACCAGTTTTGGAGGTCGTTTGGGCAACCTGACCTGGTATTTGACTACCTTCATGGTTTAAAACAAACAGAACCAAAAAACTCTCACCTTTTTTCTAATACATAATTGAATTGGCGACATTCATGCTTCTGTCCATTGCCTCTGATCCTTCCACTGTGCACCTCCAAGAGGAGTTTTCTTCCCTGCATCTTCCCATTAAGTAGTTGAAGTGAACAGTAAGGTCTCTCTCTACCCTGCTCTTCTTAGAGTTGTGCACACTGAGTTCCTCAGGCTACCCAGCTGGTTTGATGGGACTGCACTGGGCTGACTCCAGTGTGGCAGTTTCTTTCTTGTTTGGGAGAGACCACAACTGGACATAGGACTCCAGATGTGGTCTTAGCAGTGTGCTGAATGGAGGGCAATAATCACTTCCCTTGCATTCTTGCTACTACAGCCTAGGGTATGGCTGGCTGACTTTACTGCAGAGGCATTGCTGACCCATATTCAACTTGGCCACCAGTACCTCCAGACATTTTTTTCAAGGATGCTTTCTGGCCAATCAGTGCAGCTGCACAGGGCAATTCCAATCCAGATGCAGGACTTTGCTGACTTGAACTTCATGATGTTCTTTTCAGCTTATCTCCATCCTGTGAAGGTGCCTCTGAACATCAGCCTCACGCTATAGCATAGTCATTTCCCTGATTCAGCAGTATCTGCTAATATGCTGAGAGTGCAGTTCATGTTCACCAATTTAACTATGGAATACTATGATGGACCATCTCAAAAGCCTTGCTTTTAGTCAAGGTATACAACATCCATCCTTATCCACAGATCTGGCAAACTGGTTGCTCTGCTGTGATTTGGTAAATCCATATTGGTTGTTCCCAATCTCTCTCTTGTCCTTCATATGCTTGGAAATGGCTTCCATAAATTTGCTCCATAACAGTATATTTGCTCCATAAACCTTCCAGGAACAAAGGTGTGACCCAACAGTTTGTAGTTTTCCAGATCTCCCTTCTTACGCTTCTTCAAGTTGAGTGTGATATTTGTCTGTTCTAGTTATCAGAACCCCTTGAGTGACTTGACCTTTTGAAGGTAATAACAAACTGATGAGGTCATCAGCCAGCTGTCTCAGGACCACTGGAGGTATCTAATCTGGTCGCAGGATTAAGTATGTGCAGTGGCTCTAGGTGCTCTCTCTGGAGGTAATGATATACTCTGCAGATTTTCTGGTAAGCTTGTAGAGCTGAGAGGCCTGGGGACAGATTTTACTAGTAAAAAGCAAAGCAAAAGTAATTTCTCTGCCTTTTCCATGTATTTTGTCACTAGATTTCTTGCTCCCGTTTTACAGCAGCCTCACGATTTATTTAGTTTGTCCTTTTGCTGCTGTCCTTTTGCTTTTCTCTCACAATTGCTGTGTGCCCAAGCAGTGGTTCTATATATATCCTGGGTAGCCCATACCCACCTCTGATTCCCTTTTATTTTCTGCATCAATCATGAGTTCATCCACGCTGGTCTTATGACATTGTTGCTCAAAACCTTGTACACAGTGGAATGAACCATCCTAGTGCTTTGAGGAAACTGTCCTTGGTGGACCTTTGTAACTCTTGAACTTTTTATCTGGGGGAAAATTTCTATCACAGCACATAGAGATCCAGGTCAGATAATTGATCTGTTCTTCTCTTCCTTCCCCACCAAAGAACTAAAGAACAGTAGGTCTGGAAAAAGAGGGGTCATAATAAGTGCAACAATTTACAGTCAGAGCTTCCTCCCAGACTCACTGTGCCTTTACTGGGTGGTCAGATACTAGCCACTCTGGAATAATATGCAGCTTAGAAATAAAATGCATGTTAATTCCAGCAATAAAAAAGTTTGACCCAAACAGGTCGTTAAGATGACTGCTGGGTTGAACCCCTGTAGTTCTTTAAAGGTAGAAAGCAAATATTTTTTTTGCCTTTGTCTAAAATTCTCAACTACTTGTATAAATAAGCATTTTAAAACATTGTACTTCTCAAGATCCAGCTGCTGCTTTGGGGAGGAATGTAACAGCACTTTTGTGTTCTCTCTGCCAGTAATTGTTACTGTGAAAGCATCAGGGCATGGAAGCTTGTGACTAGTAAATTCTTCTTTAGCTACAGATGTTCTGTAGATGACAGCTATTCTTAAAAATATAGAGGCAAGATATCTCAGTCAGGGAAAATAGCATTTAATCTAATGCAGAATTGTCATTTGTGTTGGCAGAAATGGGAAAGAATACATTTATAGTTTTCAGTATTTTTAATAGATTTTATTTAATTTTTGGTCACAGTTGAGTACTGAAGTAATAGTCCAAGATTAGCTAATACATTTTCTGTCTTCTGCCTGTTTTAATGCATTAACATGCGTAAAGTCCTGGTAAAGTCAGTTGAATTTATATTCTATTGGTTTTGAAAGGCATCTTTAAAGTGTTCATGTAAAGAAACACTGTAAGTACACCTGCTTATTTTGTACATTATAGAAACTCATATCCATGTAATATGTGCTATAAAATTTTTAATAAAATGTTATTCTTCTTATAAATAAACAATCTGAATAGTGCTTTACAGCTTAATAGATGGTACCACTCCATAGTTATGCACATCAAAGCTATTCGGGATCCTAGGATGACATTAAACAATACAGTAGTAAATGATTCTTCAGGGAAAGGATACGTTGGCTGTGGTAATGTTTATTTTTAGAAATACTACAAGGTATTTAGTTCGGATTTGTGCTTTGGCTGATATTGCCAACACAGTTTTCATTTCCAAAACTGGACAGTAAAGCTTTCATAAGTCTCCTCTTTTCCCCCTCCCCCCCACCTCCAAATACTTCATAAACAAGTTTCTGGTGTGTTGACCTGGAAAGTGTAATCTCAGGTGACAGGATGTGTACCAAGCTCTCACCTGGTTCCTTTGATAACAGCTGAGGTATTTCACATTTTGAAGTTGAGGGTTTACAGCAGGATGATAAACACATGAAACAGAGTAATAAAAGTTCGGAGTTACATTCATTTGCATCCACCGTGCCTGTGAACACACACATTTGTGACTGTGTTGTCATATATGAGAACCTGCTTTTCAGAAATTTTCTTTGTAATTAACAAAAAAAAATGCTCTTCCAACTAAAACCAGCTATATTTCTTTTCTGCAAACTGAATCAAAATTGCTGGTAGAGCATTTCAAATCAGTGTTTTATTCCTCTAACTTGATGTTCTAAATCAGTTTCATATTTTGCTTAGTATAAATCTATGTGAATAAAACCCTATGGTAGCTTTTAAGCCAATGTCATTTTAACAGTAGAAAAAAAATTGCAACCCAAACACTGGTAATATTTGATGGACAGTTACAAAACCTGTTGGGTGCTGTTAGGGCTCTGATTCCAAAGGGTTAAGTTTGTAGTAAAACCCAAGAAGAATGCAAAATGATCAAGAAATGACATGCTGCCTATTGTTTGTAGCTATAGGATCAAAATAACAATTATACATGCCAAATAAATTCTAAACCTGTAAAAGAGAAAAAGAGGGGGTGGCTGTAAGTACAGGTGCCAGAAGCATTAAATAACCCTCTCAGACAAGGTGCACCACTGTTGTCTTGAATGCTGCTAGGTCCCCCCAGTCTGGCATTTTTCCCCCTGCACTAGACAATGTGCATTCACTGCAGGAGACTAGGCTAAGCCTGTGTCTCCCAGACCTGCCGGCTCCTTCTGCCCAACCCAACACAGAGGTGCCTTTGTCAGTATAATTACCCTCCCCTTGTAGTAGAAATAGTTTGTTTAGAGCCTTATTTGCAGGTAGAGCTGGTATAAGCAGGAATTAGCATGCTAAAGAACCTGCCCCAGCACTGACTTGGGTTTATTTATCAGAATCTTTGACAATCAGGGTTTTTTTCCCCTCTGTTGGTTTATTCAGCAAGATACTATCCCAGATTAAGAGCTTTAAGTTTATTAAAGAGATTGAAGATGGGAGCCAACTGGCTGTTGTTCGAGGGAGGCGCATGTCATGGTGTGTAGGATCTCCCAACAATTTCATGCCTGGCAGGTCTGCACCTTGGCTGCCAGAATAAACTCGGTGGATGATCCTTACAGCTTTCTGGGGATTGATTAAAACTCCTTTTGGCTTTCATCACGTTGTCCACATCAAAAAGGTGCGAGAAGTAAAATAAATGTTTCTTTTGCTTTTCAAGATACTGTGGCCAATCTCCCTAAGCCTTCCTAATTGGCCTAGGCTGGTTGTGGATGATTAACTTGAAGTTAAATGAGGCCTGCTTTGAAACATGCTTTCCCAGACTTTAAACGAGAACGATGGGGAGAAACTTTAGACTGTTGCAGTGCTGGACTGGATCCAAGCTGGGTTATTATTAAAGTGGATCCAAGTTTTGATCCAGGTTTTGTTTACACTGAGCCAACTAAGTTGATGGGCATCCCTCCCTCTCTGTATACTTGATTGTATACTATTAGTAATATTAACAATATGCCACTTCTGCCCCATGAAAGAGAGCCTTTTAATGAAGGGGGAAATATATTAGCAGCTCAGGTTAAGCTAAGAGTTGCTTGCATTTGGAGTTTATTGATTTCAGTAAGTTATTTTAACCATGTCAAGATATTTCAAAGTATGAAAAAAATGCAGAGGAAAAAATGTGCACAGTATTTAATGACAACATTGCAAAGAAAATAATGTGCCCTGAGGCAAAGGCAGTGAGAAGATTTGCTCTGAGGAAAAGCATGCTCTAAAAATAAATCTTTGAAGAAACCATGTCAGTCTGTGAATGTTTCGTTAGTGAGTTTCATAATTTTTCTGTGAGGTAAATACAGGGCAGACATTTGATTCTTAAAAAATGGGAATTTTTCCTACAGAACTTGGTAAAACCCTAGTTTTGTCTTTCTATATGAAGATTGAAGGTAAGTTGTTAAACAGGCTTCTGTTGCGCACAAGAGTCCATAATTCTTGTCTCTGGTGAATACAAAAGATTCACCTTCTCTCCCAAGATAGAGTATATGGGCTTTGCAGGTAATTTTGAGAGGAGAACCCAGCCCAGCATCGCTTTCTTCTGTGGCTGATAACCTCATTCAGTGCGGGCAAACAGCGGAGCAGCCACAACAGCAGAGCTTTTTGAGTTCCTTTATGGCATTTTCCTTCGTGTTGCTTAGAAAGGCATAACAAGAACCAGTGACTGGCAGCATAAATCAGACAAATCCCACTGAGCGAGAAGGCAAAGGGTCTGAACAGCAGGAGTCATTAACCTCCAAAGGGAGTGTCAGGGGAAGTGGTCAGTTCTCAGTCTGAAAACATGAAGAAATAAGCTGAGAAAGAGTGGTGGGAACCAGCAGGGGCTGGAGCAGAGCGTGTTGTGCTGAGTCTGTGACGTACAGAAAGTCTGACTGCAAGACCTAATGGCCTTTTTAGATAAAGCTTTATTTTCTCATAGGCATTCTCTGACTGCAAACTGCACTTATTAGCATCTCCTGAGAACTGGGTTGCAGGACCTGGTTTTCTTGTCACACATCCTGCTTGCCTCATGGGAAGGCAACTTTACGGTTTTTCTGACACCTTGCAGCTCTTTTGTCTTTGATAGCCAGCATCTAACTTGGATAAGCATTGTATTTTAACTGATATTATAGTACAAGAGAAGCTTACAGATATGTCCAGGCATATAATTAGATTAGTTAAATTATGTGGATATTAACATGTGCTCTGGGAAATGTCTGTCACTGAGCCGTGAGCAGGTAGACCTGTGCACAAGAGAAGTACAGTAATAAAAGCACTCCAGGAGGGTTCATGGATGAACCTCAAGCTGTTTCACCAGGTATCCACCCTTGCTTCAAAGAGAAGAGGCTTAGGCTCATTCATGAACTATTTCTTAAGCTTGAAACATTTTGCCCATTTTCCCAAGCCACCTCTTGTTTGTGCCTTCCTCTTGGTCTCGGTGTTGGTATGTTCAGGCTCTGGTGTCCTCTAGATCTCCATATTGAGGAAAGGCAGATTGCAAGTCCCTTTTGCTGTTGAAGCATGGCTGTTGTTTGATATTTTATTTTGGTTGACTTTCCCTAGTGGCGTTTTTGCTTTTGCTTTTATTGCTTGCTACTACCCCAAAACTTCCTTTGCCTCTTTGCCACCCTCCTAGATTGGAAACCAGTTGTATTGCTGGTAACTTCATTGGCTGTTTGTGCCACTTCCACAAATTGATATCAAGGCAAATCTAACAGTAGGAGATGAAACTTATTGAAACAAACTGTATTCTATAGAACTTGTACTTGAAAATTCGTAAGTAAATCATCCTGTTACTGTTCTGCAAAAGACTTGGTAGCCCTACTCTCTGTGTTTCCCTCTTTCCCTTGGTATATGTTGCATTATAAATTAAAGTGTCTCTGTAGATGTATGGACTGGGCACTCTTTTGCCTGAAGTATTTATTTTAAGTGGGAATGGGAGAGGACAGATCTGTCCTGTGGCTCCATCTCCTTCAAACACATCCTAAGTTCCCAATACAGGTTCATGGCTACAATGTTAAAGTTTAAAGTGTATCAGAGTTTACTCAAACACCTGACATTTTGCCCTTTACCAGCATATAACTGCAGTACTGTGGAGTGAGGGAGAACAAGTAGACAAGATAAATACAGTGACAGAAATTACGGCCAAGAAACAACACACACACTCTCCTCAGTGGGGTGAAATAGATGGATCTCTCAAAATTTTGAGAGGAGAAATTTCTTTTTCTACAAGCCCTTTGCAGCAAAAAAAAAAATCAAAAACCAACAACCACCACCAACAAACCAAAACCCCCCGATATTGCTCTGTTTTCTGATGTTCGTAGTTCATAGTGTTAAATTGGCTCATTTTCAAAACTTGTTATTTTTTTTTTCAACACAGGGTGCTAAGGCATGTTTTTTGCGGGATATCCCCTTCTCTGCCATTTACTTCCCTTGTTACGCTCATTTGAAAGCTTCATTTACAAATGAAGATGGGAGGGTTAGCCCTGGACATCTGCTCTTGGCTGGATCAATAGCTGGTAAGTGCCCAGATTTCTTCTTGCATGGCACTATATTGCAGTGGCAGCACAATAGTTATGGCAGTGAGAAAAACAACCAAAAATGCTCAAAAGGACTGTATGCAACAGTACTGTATGCACAGTCTTACGAAGAAACAACAAAGTTACTGTGTTGTAGAGTGAGTTGATGTTAAAGATAGTGTAAGTTCCTGATTTAATCCTAATGTTTAGGAAGTGAAAGAAAGGGAAAATAAAGTGATGATGTTTTTTTACCATATATTATCATTCCTTGTGAAGTTACTGTGCTGGTTTTGGCTGTGTCTGATTGACTGGTAACGTTTTGTTGAAATGATTTATAAACAAAATCATGGCATTTGTGAAATTCTTTATGATCAAATGAATCTTGAATTTTGGTATATAAAGTCCAGAAGCCACACTAGCAGTACAGCTCTCCAGACACAATGACTAACAGGTGACAAAGTGATGACAGTACTTGCTACCCTCAGTGTCTCATGAAGTTACTTGGTTTCTTGAGGATTTTACATTTATCATTTTTTTATATCAAAACAGAAACAAAACAGAAAAGCTTGAAAACTTTTCTGGTGTTTGAGTTGCTAATTCCTAGTGTACCAGATATGACAGAGGTGCTGAGTGTGGTCTTGGGCACTTGCTTGTTTTAGTCTGCTGCATAGCAGACAGGAAAGCCAAATCATGCTTAAATTCTCACAGATGCATTTAACTTGAGCATGCCAGAGCCTAAGGGAAAAGACAGAGACTCACTTTGTAAGCCTCATCTTGCCTTTGCATCTGCTGCAAAGCTGGTTCCACCACAGCACCCAACTTCTACACCCAAATGGGACCACCATTTGGTAGCTGCCCCCTGGAGAGGGCAGCTTGAGAGACATCCTCCTGCTGTGTCCATGTTTTTCCCCCAGGAAACAAATGGACCCGTGGGTGGGTGTGTAGCAAGCAGGAGGGCTCATATCAGGAGGTATTTCTACTGTGTTCATCTGGAGCTGGTTGGTCTGTCTGAGGTGCAGCCAAGTTCTTCCTCCAGTGTGACCCCTGGCAGGCTACTGCAACCTGCCACATGAGAAAAATGATGGAGTGGCATGAATCCAGTACAGCAGGGTGGTATAGCAATGTTTTCTCATTTGATTTTGAGCTCTCTTCTCCCTAAGAAAACTCTTCTTGTCAAGATTATACACAAGGCTATGTCCCTTGAGCAGGTGGGCCCTTTTGTAGCCAATATCTGGTCTTAGATGATAGCTGAGATCAGTTGGTTTGTCTTGTTGAAGCATACAGCTCTCTGTTCAGTAGCTCATAGTCCAGAGGAACAACCTGGCACTAGCAAACCCAGCTGTGTTCCAATGATTGCTGCTTAAACCCCCTTGTCCTCTCCCCTCCCCCACCCCATTCCAAGGCCAGGCTCCAAGCCCCCCAACAGGAGTTTTTACAGCCAGCTTATTTCTCACCCATTTTAACTGAACAAAACAATTTTGAACTTTAGATCGTATTTACAGACTTGAAACATAAGCTGGCATTTTTAAGCCGAGTCATTTCTTAGATTTTCCTATTTTTCTCTTTCTAGCCATTGTCAGGTGATTGCAGACTGAGATAACCGTCCCTTTGAAGTTCAGGCACAGAAGCAGTCTTTATTATTGCTGATATGGCTCACCAATCTAGCTATAATGTGAATTTTATCCCATGCTTCCTGTGAATCCCATCCTAGGTTAAATCTCATGAGCAAATTAAACTGGTCAAGATACAACATTCATCCTACTGTTTACAAAAACAATTTCTTTTATTGGGTACAAGTAAAGCCTGGTGGGGGTGCATGTGTCCACTATTTTGCCACAAGAAAGTCAAGGGGAAGACAAAACAAAAACCCCACCACCTCTGAAACGCTGGCTTCAGTCTCTGGGCTGATGTCTCTGCTGTGGCCAGGGGTCTCACCTGGTCATCGGACTTCAGATGTGTGCATGAGCTCTGGCTGCATGTTTGAAACTCCCCATTTCCACAGCCCGTGGTGCTGGATTATTCAAGCTGGCAATGGTCGTATGTGCACCTGTGTCCTTTGCCAGTGGGTGTTGCTTGTGCTGCTCACATTGTCTTCCTTTTCATTGATGTGGGGTCACAGGCAACATGCATGTCTTCTGGCTTGATCTGCTTCTGGTTTTCACTGTTCACCAGTGACAACATCTCAATCTGCTGTGCCATGGCATTTTCTAGTGATTCTTGTATCATGTACAGGATCTCTCCTTAATTTGCTCCATCTGCTTATTGCTTCCATGAACTTCCTTCTCCTCCCCACTCCTCTTTTTCTTGTCAGCTCCTGCTGTGCTATTTATCACATTCTGATTCTAAGTTCCTCATGGCAGCAATCTGTAAATTCGATTTGTCTATAAAGTCTTTTGTCCTGTGCACGTAGCTCCTAAAAAAAGGATCTAAAACATCTTTAACTGCAAAATATCCTCAGTAATATAGAGTGTGGAATAAGAAGATGGAAGTCAATGTGTAGTAAGCACAATTGTTTCTAAGTACGTCCTTTGGTTTTCCTTGAAAACACTGGTTGGCTTTTGAAGGACAAAAGTCCGTCTTTAAACAGAAGACTCAAGCAATATCCTGATGTGGGTAAGGGTAAGGAAAGAGGAATTTCAGTGTTTCTGGAGTTCAGAAACCTTGACCAGGTTTTAGCGCTTGCCTGCCAGACAGCCCACTGTGCAAATTCAGCATATGCATTATTTTGGGGGGTCCAGGAGAGGAGGAGGAGCTCTTCTTTTGGTGATACGCACACATTTAGATCTCTTGGAGCAGTCTGCAGGAAGGGCGCTCTGGAACTTGAAGCCAAACCATTCTGGTTTGGACAAAAGTTGTTACAGAATTATTAAGCCTGAAAAAAAAAAAAAGGAAAGGAGATTTATGCATCTACATCTAACCAAGTTGGTTTGGAACAGATGCAGAATGGAAAAGTAATAAAACCATAAGAGACAGTGTCTTCTGGGTACAGTCTCGGTGCTTTTCTTTGGTTTTGCTTTTTTTCAATTCCAAACATGGGCAGCCCCAGTTTGGATAGGAATGATTTTAGAAATACCACCCATTGATAATTTTGTATTTTTTGCTTTCAGTTGATTATCTGCCAGGGTAAATTTAAATCTTTCTCCAAATATTCTGATGAGCATGTCAGCTGTGGCTTTGCAGCTGAGCAGTCTGCCATTCCTAATGAGAAGAATGACCCTTTTTGTAAGCCTCAGCTCCCATGCCCAGCTGAGCATGCACAGCATTATCTGGTTCTCAGTGTTGTTGCTGCATGAGGGGTGTTTGTGTTTGTGTGTGTGTGTGTGTACAGGCTATTCTAGCATAGTGTACAACCAGGATGCCAGGTACCAGAGAGAGGCACGAAAAGGAAAGAGAAACCTTACCAAAGACTTTGTTCTTGCTAACAGTGCCAGTTTCTGTTTAGCACTGAAAACTCCAGTTCATGCCTCCCAGCTTGGCAGGAAGCATGTGATATTGTTATTCCTCAGGGAGAAGGTCTCTCTGGGTGAAGCCATGTCCACAACAACTACCTCTTGTTGCTTCCCAGTTTCTGCTTAAATCAAATATGACTGGATTCTCCTCGTGTAAGGAGGAAAGGCCTTCTTACGCCTGGATAAACGAGGTGTGTATCACATGTGACAAGCCAGAGGTATCCACCTGGTGATTTTTGTGTTGTGCAGGTATGCCTGCAGCCTCTTTGGTCACCCCTGCGGATGTGATCAAAACAAGGCTACAGGTGGCAGCCCGGGCAGGACAGACCACCTACAGCGGCGTCGTTGACTGCTTTGCCAAGATCCTGCGAGAGGAAGGTCCAAAGGCCCTGTGGAAAGGAGCAGGAGGTATGTGAAAGAGCTTGGATTGCCAACTGATTTCTAATTGTGGCTTTTGTCACTTAGCAGCTCTTTTCTTTTCTTTCAAGCTCGTGTATTTCGATCTTCTCCTCAGTTTGGTGTAACTCTGGTGACTTACGAGCTACTGCAGAGATGGTTGTATGTGGACTTTGGAGGAGTGTAAGTAAATGGTGCCTAAATCTACAAGCTACACTTGGTTCTGTTTGGGTCTTGCTGCTCCTCGACATGTCAGGGTCTTGCTAGGACGTGTTGCAAAGGCTTTGTAGATATTACTTAAACCACACTATGCTGGTGGAGGTTGGGATGATATTCCAATACCTGTTTCATAGCAAGGTATTACCACATTTTTTATTACCATTTCAAGCTGAGGACCTATGTTAGTGCAAACAGAGAGAGAGAGAGGCCAAATAATGGGCTGGGGATGTAACTGCAGGGAAAATGTGATGCCTGTGAAGTCCTGATATGCTCTGCATTAATCCTCATTATTTGGTGGAGGAGCTGTACCCCTGATTTGATGGGGTATTTGACATCCAAAAAAGTCTGTAGCTGTTACCAAGTTCAAAACCTGTTTGTTGGGGCTTCAGCTCTGCCTCCTGCCTTTGTTAACGATACAGGTGGATGTGCATATTGCTGTTTAACTTGATCCCAGGAGCAGCTGCAGACTGTTTATGGATCTTTGGGGATAGCAGTTTGAAAGCCACAACAAAAATTACTTAAACTCTGCCAGGTTCCTGGATTGGTTGTGCACTGAAGCAAAGACTTATGAACCCCTGCTGCTCCACACTGCAGTTTCTATTAATGCACTACAAATTTTATCTGGATTTGGCCATAATCAACATGAAGGCTCCTAACTGTTCTGGAAGGTTTTAAAACAGGGTATGTCTCCTTACATTGCAGCATTTAATATAGTTACTTATGGCGAAGTACACTCAGATGTCTTATTAAGCTTACTTTATGGAGCAGATTTTTGTGAATATTGATTTTACTCTATGGAAATTAATCTGTTCTTTTTATTATTTTGCAGAAAACCAGCTGGATCAGATACAGTTCCTAAATCTAGGATCACGCTCCCTGCTCCTAACCCTGACCACGTTGGCGGTTATAAATTGGCAGTTGCCACTTTTGCAGGAATTGAAAACAAGTTTGGACTTTACCTACCTCGGTTTAAGCCATCACCACCTACCTCAAAGGCTGCTGCAGCAGTAGGACCCTAAGTTTATTGCTGTAGGGTTTTTGTTATTAGTTGGGAAAGAGCCACTTTTCTAATTGGTTAATACTTTGTTCCTTTAGCTTCTCATCATATAAAAGTTTAGCTTCATTTGAGTTTTAAGGTAATTTTCATCTTAAACGTAATCATTTGTCTTTGTGCTTCCGTAACCAGATCACTGTGAAATTCTTACCAGTTGTTTTAAGTTTGGGACCATGAATGTATTTGTCCACATCTGACATGTGCTTGTGTTGGGAAGACACTAATTTTAGGTTCCGTTTATTAGGGAGGGCTGGGTGAGAGCTGTGAACCAGATCATTTTACAGGCAATGCGCAGTTGCAGATTACCAGGGCAGATGTCGCACATTGTCACTCGAATGGAAAAACTCAGTGGATATCACGGTGCTCAAAGCAGAATGATTTTGACTGTATGTGTAAATTGGTTCTAAACTCGGTGCGTGTCTGTAGAGGTCAGCAAATATATACCCGGTACCTAAGTATGCCAGTACAGCTTCAACTTTTTAAATCTGTACACGCACAACTTCTGTTTCTGGATTGTATTATGAAGCTTTTATGTGGAACATGTTTTTGTAATGAAAACCACATTTATAAATGTTTAGCCGTTGTATTATGTTACTGGTATCAAAATGCTCAAAAGAAAGTGTTATTGTCCATAGTCTTTGCACTTTATGGCAGAACTTTTGGCATTCTACTACACATACAAGGAAATTTCATAACTAGGTGCCTATCTTGGGTTGCTGGTGTTTGGAATTCAGTTTGTATATGCACTTCTATAGTAAAACGCTGCTTGTTTAAATAACTGCAATAGAAAATTCATGCACTGTATCAATGGTACCTGCCTTAACTGCTGGCTTGTAATTGGCAAATAGGTGGTTTCAGATTCTTATTTACTTCATCAAGTCAAAAGAGATTAAAATAATCTAAAATAAAAGATTTTACTTAATTTTTGGTGCCTTGCACAGTGTTTAGAAAATTCTGTATTTATGAAGATAGAAATAAACCTTTCAAACAGATGCACACATGGTATTCTGTTACGGAAATAGTGCAGTACATCAAATGTCTTGTTCAACTTCAGTTACAAAGTCAGGTTAAGATAAAGTTAATATTTGCACTTGTAGGCTACAAAAACACCTGCAGCTTGAGAACAAATTACCTCAATTTCCCTGCGTAGAAAAGATATCTGTTGGTGGAGATGTCACTCAAAAAAAAAAAAAAAAACCAAAAAAAAACCCAACAAACTTTTCCTCAGTCAAAAGCTGGGATTGGAGTAAGCTTTGATATTTTGACCTTTACTTTTGGGTGGAGGTTAACGGTTATGAACAGCTTAATTATCTAGTAACTTGAAGGTCCTGTTGTGTGTCTTCTGTGATACCTCCTAAGATCAGGAGGAATTTGGTCTTGCCTGTCTCCTTGGGGTGGGTGCCTTCAACCTTGGCTGTAAACTGAGGGAATGCACAGATGCAGCCTCTTTGGAGATGTTTGGTGTGCAATATCACATCGTTTTCCTGTAACTTGTGGAAATACTGACATGGAAATCACTCTGGTTTTGCATTTGTGTTTGGGTCATCATGAAAATTATTCTCTTGGATTAATTTCTATTTTGAAGTTACCAGTGAAATTGAGTCGGGCCTGAAATAGCATCTGCAGTACTCACGCACATTAAGGCGTGGGGAGCAGATGACATTTACCTGACTCTGCATCTTAGAGTCTGGCTAAACCAGTGCGCAGAGACTGTGCTGGGCTCTGACAGCCACCAGCTGCTTCCTCCCAGCCCTGTGTATCCGAATCTCCCTAAATGACACTTCCTTCATTTCAGCAATGGGAGGGGAAAAAGCCGTCCCTTGTATTTCTTCAAAATTAACAGGATTTTTGGTTAAGACTTGTCATAAAAGTTAAACATTCTCTCTGGGAGCTGCCTGTGCTTGACACATGAGATTTCAGGCTGTATAAGAGCTGGTTTTACACTTCACCCCTCGCATTTTCCTGACAAACCTTGTCAAGGGTTTCTTTGGAAAGTCAGCAGCTCAGGGGAGATGTCTGAGCACTGAACGGCACCTTCTCCCCGGTCCAGGAGAGGAAGTGCCTGGCCACATGCATGGGCTTGGCCGGCAGCTGCTCCCTCCTGGCTCAGCCTGGAGAGGGACACCCATGCTGCACACTCCAGAGCATGTCCCTCTGCTGCCTGACACCAAACCCCAGTGCTGCTGGGGCTTTGCAGCCAGGAACAGAAGAGGAATTAGAGCTGGGTTATTGTCGGGCTTGCACAACTTCTTGGCTGGTGTGGTAAAGACCATTGCTTGTGGTCTGCAAAACAAAGCATAACTCAGACCGATTTCCCTGCCTCCTGGTGCCCTCTCATCTCCAGGCTTGGCAGTATATTTACGACTTTATTCGTAAGAACTTTACGTTCTTTATTCCAGGGATGAAGGGGAAAGCTCTCATCCCAGGGACAAAGGTCAGGCACAGCTCTCCTATGGCAGATCCACTTCAGAAGGCCAAAGCCTTCATCTTCTCCCTGGCAGGCACATCAGCAGGGCTGACTGAAACCCCCACCCATGGTGGTCCTTCCCTTCCCCATTAACTTTTCTGGAAGATTGTTCTCTCCTTCTTCCCATTTTTTCAGAGCCAGTAGAAAGTGGAGGCAGGGGCAGAAGGGTTGAAGAGCCAGTGGCTTCTTCGTTAACAGGCAGCCCAGTTCAAAACATTTCAAAGATCTGGGGGAAGATCTGTACCCGAAGTTGGTTTCCTCCAGACACAAAAGGATGCATTCCTGCTCTGAAAAGTTTACAGGCCAAGACATTGTCAGATTGCCTTGCAAACAAACAAAAGGCCCTGAGGACAATGTTTGTCCTCTCTGGGTTTCTGAGTGAATTATGCAAATGGATAAAATGTAACCTCACTTGCTTTCTGCAGTCCCGCTAACACCCTGTAACAGCACTTCTAGAAAAAAAGAAATGGCCAAATACTGGTGATGTTACCCAGCAGGGGTGTCTCTGGAGCAGTTACCCCGTATTTATGTTTCTCAGTCCAGCAGAGGCCGAGAGATGCTTTTCTGCCTGGTCCCCAGAGAATGGGTTGGGTTTAAGCTGACTTAATATTGACAGTTTGCAGGGACACTTGTGTGAGCAAACATACCACAGGCTTCAAAAATAACTTGGGCAGGTTTTTCTAAACCTGCTAAAAATATAAAACCTGACAAACTGCTCTGCATCTTCTTAGGAAAGGACAGTCTGCTCGGGAATGCCCCTGCTGTGCACTCCATGATGTGCATACATGTCACGCTGCCTACTGCTGAGCTCCTCAGCTCTCCAGTGCACGTGCAGAGGGACAATTGGGAATCCTACAGCTTTGCCGTTTAAACACTGCTGTGAAATTCAGACTCTGTATTCAGTTTAACTATTTGCCAGTTTTGCATAAGCTAGAAGGTGATTTCCAGAGATGGTGATCATTTTTAAGTTATTTAATGGTTGGGAATATAGAAGTCTCAAGACATTTGTATTTTAAAAGTGTTTGTCTCCAGAGAGCTTCAAACACAGCAAGTAACACAGAAGCAGCCTGGCATGAAGGAGCTTCTTTAGTGCCACCTGACATACAGGGGTTCTTTCTGCACGGAGGGCAGTGGATAACTCAGGCTGTGAGCTTGGGCAGCCTCTCCCAGAGCTAAATGTGAGGATGTCATCAAGGTGTCTGTTGCCCTTCAGAGAGATGACATTTTAACAAGTGTAAGTGCAAGTGCTACTTGCACTGTTCTTCATTGCAACAGGAAGCAGTACCATCACTTGAAATGAAAGATTCATTCCAGCTGCTGTAATTAGGGTTGCAAAGGGTTGCCTGGCCTCTCTCTGTGCTCAGTCACACCCCAGGCTGTGTAGACACTGCGTACCAGACATGGTGGTGCTACTACAGAAGTAGCTTTGCTTATGACTTGGAAAGAGAACCAGTTCTGTGAGCTTCTCAAGGACAGGTGGCTACCCTTTAGCACCATTAAGTGCTGAGTCCTTCCTCAGGACTGATGCTGCCCTGATGCTGGCAGAGTCTCCTTTGTCACTGGTCAGTGGACACCATCCTGCTCTGCCTGGGATGCTGTTTTGCTTTGTGAGCCCATCTTCGTTCTATGTTACCATGCGGGCTCTTGAACAGAGCACATGCCATTAATTTAGGTAATGCCTTCGGCTCCCACCCCCAGTGCCACCTGTCATGTCTCACTATGTCCTTTTGCAGCTCCTTTCAGAACAAATTCCAAGTCCTTGGCACCAAAATCAAGGTCTTTCCTTCATCAAGGTCAAGACGTATCCCTTCCACATCCACCTCACAGTCCTCTCCTCCATCCTAAACATCAATTCAGCCTTTTCCTGCCACTTGCCTGCTTCTGCCCTAGTTGGGTTTGCTTTTTGTGACCTCTGTGGTTCAGATGTGCTGATCAGTCTGAGCACACAGTTTATGTCCTTCACAGAAACTTACTTGCAATGGCCCTAAAACAGAGCCAGGCTGTTTTTGACTCCTTTCACACCTGGAGCAGTCATGGCAGCATCCCAGCAGTGCTAGAGCATGGGACATCTCTTCATGTTCTTCCTTCTGTTCTCTGTATTTTTGTAGGCTAAAGAGCCTGGAGAAGATGATTTTCTTCACTCAAAATAAATGATAATTTTGTATTTATTTCCCTACTGGGCAGATTCTGAGAACATTTTGTCATATGGGCTCTTTTTGGAAAGCCAGTAAAGTGGAGCTATTTGTTTAGCAGCAAAAAAATCAAACAAGAACTGTGGGTGATTCCTGGAAGGGCAGCAACACGGGCGGGTCAGAAACTCCACCACACATCAGGAGCAACAGAAGGGGAGTAAATTCTTGGGTGCTCTTCCATCTGCTTCAGCTGTGTGAAATTGCCCTTTCATGTTGTTGCTCTGTATTTACAAACCTTGTCATTTCTGTAGAAATCTGCATCTTTTCCTTGTTCCCTCTGTGTGTGTACTGCTGAATCCCACACCAAAAAAAAAAAAAGGAAAGAAAATATTAGAAAAGGAGTCGGTCATATTGATTTGCACACAGCAGCAAATGCTGCAGGTCTTGAGGCTGCCCTTAAAACAATTTACAAGCTATTAATGCCATAAAGTAGGGAGAGCTTGGACATGAACATGCAGCCCTCCCAAACAGTAACATGGAAGAAGAAGAAGCAGCCTCACCACCAACTCTGGTGCCTCTGGACTCAACAAGATCAGTCTGCACTCTGCTTCTTTTGTCACACCACAAGAGATTATCGTAAAGGAGCCTATTGCCCGTCCCAACTTGTCTCTCAAGACAGTCTGAGGAGGCCTTGTCTTTCCTCTTCCTTTTCTTTTAGCACATATGGCAGCACAGTGCTGCTCTCTATGTGTGTTACCCTCCTCTATGTGTGCAAGTGAGCATGCTAGGGATGGAGGAAAAATAAAAATTAGCCTAGAAGCTGACATGCCTTAGTGCCTGCTCATGTAAAATCTGTAGCAGGATCTGATGCACTCAAGGCCATTACTGGCCAGTCCTGTACCAAAGCTGTCTATTTACATGGCAGCTGCAGGAGCCTTCTGTGAGTCAGGGCAGGCATATTTTCCCAGTGCTTCACCAGTGACTGGTAATGAACACACTGAGCACTGCTGGCAAGCAAAGATTAACCACACTGCAACAGAACAGGCCTGATACATTTTATTGGCAAGTACTAGTGTCATACTTGGGAACCACAACCCTTTGTCAGACTGTTAGTGTTAACTTGCATGACAAGTATCAGTGACCAACTGTATTTGAAATATAGTTAAAGTGCCTAGAAATAATAGGCATCTTAAAAAAAAAAGGAAAGGAAACTCATTCCATCCACTCAAGCCAACCTTTATAGATCTTATATCTTAAGCACAACTGATGTACTGTAATTGTTACGTGGACTTTAATGTAACCTCTACAGCAGCACACAGACAATGCAGTTCTCTCATTATGCACATGCTTTAGGATCGTTTATTTTAATGCTTTCAAATAAATATGTTCCATGCAGCACACCGCAATAAATAAGGAGCAGCAACTTTCGTATAGTACATCCATTCATAATGTAAGTCACCATGTGAAACACCACATCTAAAGTCTTTGGCCCAGTCCCATACAGTGAAGCACACCACATCTGCACATAATCATATCTGGCTTCATATGGATTTAATAGGACTATGCCAGAAGGGCAATGTGAGCACAAGTTTAACCAGGGGTTCCTAGCTATTAAATACAGCTACTAAGTAGTTAAAAGGCAACAACTAAACCCATAAAGGGTTGATTTGTCTTTTCTTTCTTACTTTTCAGACAGAAATATAAAGTATGAAAATGCTCTGGATATTTTCAGCCTTGTGTAAAGCAGTGTGATTAATATAGAATGCTTTGAGCAATACTGGCATGTACACTGGCATCAAAAACCACAGGAAGACTGACTCTGACACTGAACGCCGGCGTACTCAGCGGGTGAAAGCTGCTGTTCTGGCGGCAGCAGGCGCTGCGGCTCCTCTTCCTCTAGGCCGACAGCTCCACCGCCCCTTCCTCTTCGCTGTCTGCTCGGTTGGCACGGATTTCCACCAAGGTTCGAGCAAAGCGGGTCCACTCGTCGTTGTGTGGAACAGCCAGCTGTGGGAGAAACCAACAGGGAATTAAGAGACTGGAGGGGCAACTGGTTCTCTCTCTGGCCCAAAATTGAGGCACCTCCTTTGAGGAAAGCTCCTACCGCAATGAGGGTGGCTGTGCACGGTGAAGGGCCAAGGTGTGGGCCTCACCAACCCACCGTGGGCTGGTTACCCGTGAAGCGCGGACAAGTTCACAGGGCACGTCTGGCAGTTTCCTATTCAGTACCAGCTAGAAGGAGCTTCTAGTCAGTGGCAGAGAGAAAAAAAGCTTTATCTGCCTGATTTTAAGTAAAACCTTCTTGCTAGAGTGTTGCTGCAAAACCTACCCCTTAGTTAAAATATTTCAGATTTTCCAAACTAGAGCAAGGCCTTGATCTCTACAAGTACACACACGCATGTTTCACTTTACAGACGAGCTGGCCATTGGCAGTCAGTGGGGCTGTGCCCAAGTGTAATTGTTTGCAGGACTGAGGTCAGTGTGCGCAAGGTAACAGAGCTTTTACAACACTGTATTGAAACTATTTTCCTGAAGTTCATTAAAGCTTTTAGTAGTAAAATAAATATATTGTGTTATTTTAGTTACCCTCCTCTATGTTAAAGAATTCAGAGTTACTTGAAATTTATTATAATGGAAATGTTATACCAACTGGATACTGCATTACTGGTCTGATTTTTTTATAACATCATGCTAGATCCATTTCTATTTAATACCATTGATGTTTCTAATGAAGAGCTCTTGAACATTAAGCTTCAAGAGGAACGTGTAATCTAAATAGCTGAACTTCCAGACAAAATGCTTTAGTGCTATGGCAAAATAATACTTCAGTCATTTCCAGCTGGATTCAATACTGAATTTCTGGAAGATAATGCAAGCTGGGATTGAGATAATTAAGAAGGAAATAAAAAAACAAAAACAAAACCCAATACAAACACCGAAACAAAACAAGCAGTTTTCTCAAACTTTGTTTTCATTAACTCAAATTCCAGAAAACAGCAACAAGCATCCAGATGAACCATGCATATTTTTACTGCCCTCTTGAAGCCCTTCAATCATGTCCTGAATAACTATTTCAAGACAGACATTATGCAGTGCTTGGTACTGAAGAAGGTAACCGTTTGGAAACAACAGGGCTTACATAAACTGCTGTCCACCTTGGCAAATGGATACCTTTAGACTGAAGAATGAGTATGACCTTAGCTAATCCAGTTTGTACTACCCAGCATTCAATCTGAACTGACTTATATCTTTACAAAGACCAAACACCACCAAAAGTACCACGCTACCAACATCCATTAGGCACTAGTAGATCAGAGGTGCACATGAGGCTTTACAGTACCTTCTACTGGAACACAGTCAAATTATTTTCCTCTCCATACAACTCAACTGGATACACAGAACTGAAAACTAAGGAAAGGATCTGTTACATGACCAGCTGGGGAATGAGCTTGTGTATTTGCCCAAGATTATGCATGTGAAAACTCCACATACACTGCTGCAGTGCAATGTTAATCACATGGACAGGAATGCAATATTGGATTCAAACACATCTCATGGGTGATTATTAGTTTTTCAACTACTTTGTATCTAGCTTTGGCTCTACATATGCAGTATTTTGGCAGAAAACAGCACGTTTCAAGCTTCCCATGTATTGGGTATATATGAGTGACCAAGTGACAGTGATCAGCGACATCATGAAGGGCTGGTATGCAAGAGTTTGGGTTTTTTCCTGTTGAAACACCGAATATAGTACAGTTCAGCGTTTGCTGAGGCTATGCACGATTGAGAAATGCAATCCATGAGAAAGCCTTAATAGGCGTCACTGCAGTCTCTCGGTTTTCCCTTCTTTGTCTTCCACTTTTGGCATTTTTCTCCTTTACTTCTCCCAGGAACAGAGACCAGAGTTACAGGACTAAATCATTTGAGACAGCTGTCTGTCATGCTCACACACACAGATGTGGATCTGGTATGGCCTATACCTGAAACACCACTCTGTTGTTTCAAAAACCTTCAGCAGAGGAAAATGTAACACATTAATGGAGGTCAGTGCACCAGCACACAACTACCCATAGCACACATTTGGTCACAGCCACACACCTATACCACCTTCTGTATAGTATTAAGGGACACTGCAGAGATCCTTCTATCAGAGATGCAACCAAACCCAGCTGTATAGCCATCTCCCTGTTACTGCTGCTCATGTCCTAAAAGGTTTTATTTCTTGTGATTGTGTATGGCATTACCATTTGTCAACTCTTGAATGAAAACATGAAATGAGTCTCAATTATTTCAAGTAGAAACATTTTTAAAGTGGAAAAATATCCTAAGCAAAGGACTTATTGAATTTAATAAAGCTTTGTCTTTTAAAGTCCTAAACAGCATTAAATTCTGAAGACAATATGTCATTCTAAAGAAAAAAAATTAAATATATGTATGACATTGAGATAATGTAATTGCCTTTACTCCACAGCATGACCACAGACCAATAAAGTCCAGGCTATTAAAACAACTTGATATCTCAAACTTGCGGAGTCTCCCCAGGAATGGATGTATTACATGTGTTACTCTCAGCTGACAGTGTTAGCAAGGTCTGGGCCATTTCTAATGGCTCAGTTCACAATGCAATCAATGACCAAAGTGAATACCTTTAGCTCAGAGATAAAAGCATTCAGTGTCCACACACAGTCTAACTTCTTACAACTTCATCTTATTTTACCTTATTTAATCTTATGCACTGCATCATGCTTTCAATAAGGGCCAATCCTGCTAATAGACTGTTCGTAGAATAAACCTCTCTAATATAAATTCCTCAGGGATGTGGAGGGAAACTTTGGCAATAATGAAGTCAAAGGAAAATTATCCTTATTTTCCATCCCCCCTTCTTTCTCCAGAGGCCCCAATACTGAACCACAACAGTTAAACAGCAAAAGACCACAAATAAAAAGTATCCACAAACTCCAAATTCTTCTCTGTATTAATGCTCCCCTTCTAGTAATTTTCCATTCAAGTTCCTTCATTTGGGGACACTGAGACCCACAAGTGCTGGAGGCCCAGGTCTAATCTGTGGAATCTCCCTCTCAGCTTCTCTGCACGTTTTTTTTTTCAGTGGAAGAAGTGAGGAAATATCTCATAGAGGAAGGGCAGAGGTTTAGAGCTATCTGGGTGTTCCTCACTCGTGTGGCCATTTTTCTGTCCACTTCCAGTTACTACAAAGCAGAATGTGTTGAGTTCCAGCAGTCGTGACATCGATGCAGGGTATAAATGTTCACCAAAGCAGAATAATTTAATATAACTTATATTAACACTTGGGTCAGAGGGTTATTTGAATGAACTGACACTAAGGTATGGAGCAGAACAACAAGAACATAAATGCTATTAAGTGTTTTCCTTTGATCCCTTCACAATGGAAGGTAAGTGCTACCCACACCTAATTAATTGACTAAATTACACTGCTTTAACTTAAGCACCATGGTACACTTAGGTTGCATCAGACAGTAATTCTAATGAAGAAAACCAGTATTATCAAAATGAAATGACTGCCAGAATCTTCCTCACATGCCCCTGTCTTTGCCTTGCCAATGTGTCACAATTCCTCCTGTCCTGACCAGACAAATCTCGATGCTGGCCTCTGTGTCAGCTAGTGCTGGGCCCCCCAAGCAAGCATAAAAGGAACAAAATGACAGTGCCTGAGGATACAAATCAGCATCAATTTCTTTTTCAGATCACTTAGCACCTTCTAGTGCATTTCCTCTTCTAAGTTATGTATATTTAAGGAAAAAAAAGAAAAAAAAGAAAAAAAAAAGAAAAAAAAAAGAAAAAAGAGAAAAATATTATTATTTTGAGACAAAGGCTTTGAATGTGCCTTTTAAAGGAATCTATCCAGATGGTTGAAACAAGATATTACAACATATTTCAACATTTTTGTATATTCCCCTCCTATCAATCTTATTTATGGCTGAGGGTGTTTCAGCTGAATTTTTCCAAATCTCTGTATGGCTTCAGTTTCCCTGAAAAACCACTTTCCAACAAATGAATTATTCATTGAGGATATTTCACTTTATTCCTGGCTCCTTGCCTTCCCTGGAGCCTGTAAATCTTTGGGATGGGTGTGGACAAACTCTTCCTGCCTTCATCCATCCATGCTCTTGTCCATCACAGCTCTTCTCCTCTGAGGGCTGGGGATTCTCCTGAGAAGGACTAAAAAATGCAATTTCAGCAGCAGCAGCCTCCACTTTGGAGGAACTTGTGTCCCATAGGCTCAAAGGGAGCACAATCATCCATGCTGAACCTGTAACATTCTTTTTAATGACTGTATCTCATGGACTAATTTACCTGTCACTGAGACACTGGTTCATAACCTGCAGCACTGATCACTGGTGAAATAATTGTGCAATCCCAATCACCAGCTTAATAGTCACATTTGTTGTTGTCTTCACCTAAAGTTCAGAAGCCTCAAAAAATAGCTATGGGAAGAACCTCCTCAGCATTGTCACTGACTGAGGGGTCGTTCCAGAGTAGTGAATTTTTCCAACCAGAATAGCCTACAGTCGCTTCTAACACACATGTCCCATGGACACAGGTGTAAATGGAGAATCTGAAAATGAACTGTTACACCACGACTCAGAATGATCTGCCAAAGTATGTGGTCTGCAGTGGCCTGTGCACCCCGATTACCACGCACTGTTTTCAATTAGAAGTTCGCAGACAAGCCTCCATGGTGGTCCAACACACACTCTAAGGGTGACAGTGGTCCCCAATTCAAAAATCTGTGACCCATTCAAACACATTTCATGGAAGTACAATGCTTTCTTGATTTTGTATTAAGAAAAAACTTGTTCAGATCTAAGTTGATGAGTTTCTATAGCTAATCACGGTGCTCCAAGAGATCAGAAACTTTCCTGTTAACACGCATCCTTCATCAGTTGCGTTTGGGTTTGTTGCTGTTTGGAGGCAATGGCTGACCTTATTATAGACAATTCTGTTTACCTGTCTCCACTCCCACACGGCCATATTTACCATAAAATTCACCAGGGAAAATAAAAACTAGTAAAAATATAAATAAATACTAAATAAAACTATATGAAAACTAAAGTTCTAAACTATTCTGTTGCTATTGTAACTTTTTAGAAGAGCAAGTTAAACACTCTTTGAAGAGGTAGCTAATTAAAGCTTAGTAAATATTGAGATTAATCTGAATTTGTGGACAACACCAAACTAATGATAAACTAATGACTAAAATCTCAGACTTCACACTAAGTTATTTGTGTATGTGGTTTATCACCATTTTAATATTCTTTCAATTTAATACCATCATCAAATAAACATAGCTTCAGGCAAATGTAATTTTAGCTATATTTTCTCTGAGCAAAATTTTTGTTACCCTATATTGTCCATATCACCCTCTAAAATTAAATGCTGTACTGAAAAGAAATCTGCTGCGAATACTTTGAGCAATAGATTAACATCTGAATGCAGTTATGACATTGTTTTTCATGATAACAAAATACAGCTACTTGAACTTGATGATTTCTAAAAGTAGAACAGGCAATTGGTCTTGTTGTCTGGGTAAAAGACAGCACTTGCACAATGAGGATTGTAATACAAACAATGATGAACAATTACAGTTCCACTTTAAGAACTGATCCTATCTTCCGAAGTTCAACAGACGCTTTATCACTGTTGTTGAGTTGAAAACAGATATGCAAATATAAATATCTTGATACACACATAGAACAGGCAGGCATGCACCTATTCTGGCCCTGCTCTTGCTGCCCCAGAATCAATTACAGACCGCCTTTGATATTTTTCTTAACCTATATGGATACTTTTTTCCCTGAAAAAGCCTATATTTTTCCAGGCAACACCCTATGCCACACACATGGATGGAAACAAAGTGGGAGGTAATATGCAGCGAAATGGCCACCGAAGTAACCAAGAGCACCCTTTTCACATAACTATAGCACCACTGTATTTAACTCTTGGGAGAGCTGAACATCACTGTTAACAATGGATGAAACCACTGGCAGGAACTCAAACCCCACATACTGCATGCAGATGATTTTAATGAGATACAGTGTTTAGACCACAAAGGATACACTCCAGAGTAGCTCTATATATATTTGTTTACTTAATTGAAGGGGTGGAATACCATAGGCAGCCTAAATACTGCATTTATTTTATGCACAGCAGTCAGTCTAGTGTCACAGACACAGCATACACCACCCTTCTATGAAGTTAATTACTTAGCCCTCATCTAGATTAATGTCTGTTGTGATTTATTTCTTTGCAATTCACCAGCAGGGTCTGATTTAACTAGTGCTGCCATAGTAAAAAGAAGACAAAATATTAGCTTATATCAAAAAAACCCAATAACCTCAAACAAAAACTGAATCAGTTTTCAGCAGACTTTGACTTTTTTCTCCTAAGAACAGTAGCTGCTGAATTGTTACATAGTTAATGGCAAATTATGTTTTGAATACCAAGCTAACAATGGTGTTATTTTAATAATTTATATGTAATGTGCAAAGATACACTTTACAAAGGGCCTACATAGGAACTGAAGCATTTGAATGTCCATTAATTCTTTTTTAAACTTAGTACTCTTTGTCTGCATCAGTCATCTTGATGCCAGTCTAACATGAGAACAGAGTAAAATATAGCCGGTAAATTATACATACATGACACATAAATGCATGTTAACAGAACATTAAGACTGCAGACTGTAACACTTCAAAGATAGGAAATGTCAGAGTTAAAGCTACCTCCCTCAGTTAGAGCACGTTACTCATTTTGCATTATGACACTGTCTTTAATCTTGAACAAAAAAAAAAAGTAAGAAACAACAAAACCTGTGCTAGAAGCAAACTCCAATTATGGAAAACTCCACCCTGAAGGATTACAACCTGATAGGGCATATGGAAAAGAAAACAAGGAAGTGAAAAGTATCTTTAATTGTAGACAATGCTACAGTTCCACCTCTAATTACCAGAATTGGCTCATGCTGATGTCCAGGCTATCAAACAGATTATGCCTTCCTCAACTAATGTATCACAATGCTGCACTTGATAGAGACTATAGAGAATAAAATATTGAGTAATCACCAGTCACCCTGAAAGAGGTGACTAAAAATTGAAATTTTAATAACTTTTATTTCCTTAAATCACCTCTTATTTTTAAAACACTGACTATAAGCTCATAGCTTGTTCTTAAACCCACTGAAGTGCTTTCACTTAGTCACATTGGGAGGAGCCTCTCTTTTGTGTCTCCTCAAGTGATGCTTTCAATGGCAGAGACTACGGGCCTATAAGTCCCTGGAAACGGAAGAGATTTAATACAGTTCATCAGCCACAGAAGCAGAAAGAGCATCTGCCATGCTTCAGGAAAGATAACAATTTTGACTCAACAGAGGTGGTGCCCTAAGAAACAAAGTTCTGGCAGTTTCTACCATTCTAATTCTTCTGTAACGGCATCAATTTACAGGTGGATTCAGAAAAGCATCGAGTCATACTGTCTGCCGTCAGTCTCCCATGGGGATCTCAGTCCTGCTCTGTCATTTCTCAAAGCCATTGAAAAATGGGAGTTTTTTACATGACTGTCAGGACACTTAACATTTGGAGCTAACGGATCAGAATCCTTCCTCTACCAAATTATCAGTTCACATCACGGCACAAGAAAGCCTAAAAATACCAAATGAATCAAAACTAGAAGGAGCCCTCAGCCTACTGTTCTTTCCAATATCTACATTTTTTTTACTGACAACTACATTGACCGGAAGAACGAGCCCATGAGGTTCACTTGAAATACCACCAGAGCTTCAGTCCATGGGGTAGCTACACCACAAAGGTGCCTCCCTGGAAGGTCAGCTGAGCGAAGGACTATTGCCTGAGGGAAGGGAATAAAGCACCTTCAGCTCAGCTTGCTTCCTATCTAAATCAAATTGGCCATGTCCACGCCACGATTCATGCCCGGAAATCTGCCAGAGTAAAAGCTGTAAAGGACTTTTGCCAGAGCTTTCTGACTCTCAGCTGGCAAATGGACTCTCACCATAAGCAGCTTATGAACTGCTCAAAGATTTTAAGTTTGCAGGAGAGTTGCTGCTTTCTCTGAGATTTTGCATATATTCCATTACCTGCAAAAGCTCATCCATGAAATAGCAGGGGGGTTTGTTATGTTCTTTTTCCTTTTTTTTTCTCTTCATTTCAGTTATAGATTTTTCCATCACTCTAGGCGCTGGAATATACATTTCACATTTAAATGAATATAGAATTTTAGGATGCATTAAGGCTCAGAGTTATCCTCAGCTGGTATTTAGGTTTAACTGTTACTTTCCAAGTCACAAATTATTTTTTTCATGTTCAAAATACAGACCATTTTGGAAATCATAAAGATTGAAAACATACTTAAGGATTCTCAAAATGAAAACTGCTACTAGATGTGACACATTGAAACTACAAAAGCACCCTGAAGAAAATTAATTATACTTAATTATACAGAGCAGCTCTTGTTTCAGAAGTATTTTAACACCACAGTGATAACTCACGAGTTTCAATGAAATTTGCAAATTGCTGCACAGAAACTGAGCTTAAACTAAATTTTGTATTTTTCAGAGAAAATGTCACCCAACAGAATAACTAGATATTTAAAATACATACTCTGTGACACTATTAACATGCATTGACTACAGCTGTATTCCAGGATACAGGATCAGGACAGGGCAGACCAGCACCCATTCAGGTTCCACCACCTCAGCTACAACTATCACAGAAAGCCTGGACATAGACTGTCTTTTCCACTAAGCCTCTTGACAAGTTTTCAGGAGAAGAGCAACTGAGGAGATAGTACCGAAGCCACCAGTAGTGCCGACGTGGACAGAGTGGTATGCCCAATCTGGGCCTTCCTTTACCCCTTCTCTCTTGCCCTTTACAGTGCTTCCCAGCTCAGCAGGAAAATACCATACAGCTCTCCTTTCTCCCCCTTCTGCAGGCTCTACAGTGCAGAAAGGGAATGATCCCTTACAGCTTCTCTTCTGCCACTCTCATCACTTTGTTATCTGAGTGCCTTCTAATAGTGCATTAAGCTACATGATTAACTCCTGTCACATGTGGCTTGCTCTCTCTGATCCTCTCTGCAGGGGGAGGATCTGGGCCTTTGCAAAGGAAAAGGAAAAGCAAGTCAGCTTTAAAAGTAGTGTGCAAATGAATAAAAAGGACTAGGGCCAGATTTCTGTTGGTTGGTCGATTGGGTTTCTTAAGTTTTTTATTTCATATGATGATGAGTTGAAGAATTATTATAAAAGATATTTGTATCATATTGGAAACTCATGTCTTTTTACCCTGTGAAATCCTCCAGGGACCGAGTAAGCTGTCTCTGGAGAACTACTGAAATATTTCATCATAAGCAACTGGAAGCTAAGAATAAAGAATCAACTGAATTTTTAGGATAACTCTTTAAACCCCTCACCCTTTTCTCTCTGTTTTCACTTATGTCCATTTATTTTCACTGTCTAGTCAGTGAATGAGCAAAAGGGTATTTTCATTAAAAATCTGGTACCTCCTCCTTTAATTTTAACAAATAATATTCAGATAGTAGAATGAAGTGGAATTTCATGTTCACTTATCTAGAGAGAAAAACAGAAGGAACTGTGTTGTTACCAAGAGTGAGCATACATCAGGGCACAGGCAGGAGAGTGACCCTGTACACCAGCTGTGACCCACTGCTGTATCACACACAAGCACATCACGAAATCCTGCTGACAGGCTCCCCTTCGAGAGGATGTTCATCCTACTGCCTCTACCTGCTCTGAAACTTCAGCCTTCTGATAGTTAAAAATATTATTCTAATTTGAACATATGGCCAGCTTGCAGACACATGCACTGTTGGCAGCGTGTCCTCAGCTTCACTACTTCTCCCTCTCTGGCCCCAAGCACTCCTATCTCTGCAAGAACATGAAACATCTATATTGCCACCAGGTTCAGACTTCCCTTGCTTAGTCGCACCAAGTTCTTCTGCCTCTTCTTACATCTCTCCCTAAATTATTTCAAGTGTTCTTTTTTTAAAAAATATACATTTTTAAACAAAAGAGTAAATTATTTTGCATCATCTTTTAAATAACATCAGTTTTATGAAGCTGCTTTGTAAGTCTGAGGGCCATGATGAGGGAGACTGAGAAGGGTCAGTGATGCCAGATGATGTGCAAGAGGTGGCAGGGAAAGGGAAGCACAAGGCCTCAGGCTGGCACTGGAGATAAAGAGCTCCAATCTTCAGCATCCAGCCTTAGGTAACTCATATTAATTAGATCATGGCTTGGTTTTCCCTTCCCTAATAACGATTGTTATTAAGAACACAAGTCTCCATTACAGCTTCTTTAAGTATCAAAACACACTGAAAGAACAAGGTAACTCATATCCTTTTCCATTTCTTATCAGACTAGTATGATCTCGCTGACAAGCACTCCATCATCAATATGTGTGTAGAGGGATACTCACAGGTATAAAATCTATACATTTTTATGTATGGATGTAGCCAAGTCTTGTTTTAAACTGTAACGGTATATAAACACTTGGTTTTAACTTAGCAACGTAACAACATTGTTTTTCTACAGCAGAATAAACCAGTGCTTACATAAAGACCTCAAAGCGTTCACAGTAACCTAAAGTAATGAATATTGTAATGAGAAACACAAGTATTTAGGGTGATAATGACTGGACTTTGCTCTACTTAGATCGGCTCACCCCCTATGGAGGCTACCAAAGCTTAAAGATTTTATCACCCTAGTAATCAGCAATGGGTAATGGCCTTCATAAAACACAGTAATTAAATTGACTGATTTCAAACTAGTGCATTTTTTTCATTAGGGAGTTCTTTTTTAGCCTACTTCAAAAATCCCTTTTTGAATACTGACTATATCAGTTAAAATTCAAATGATGAGGGATGAGGAGCTGGTTCTTCTCAATATTTCAGATATTATTGAAGTAAAAAGCTGAAGTTCCTAGTATTTTTTTTTTGTCATCTCTACATGCTTCCAGTTTTAAAAGTCTTTCAAGACGGAATATTATAAAACTGGGGGTAGAAGGGAAGCAAATAAAAACCTTAGCTCTTTACATTTTCCAAAAACTCGTAAGAGATTCTGCTTTGTTAAAACATGCTTTTAAAATTCTCCGAGGCCAGCATTCCAACCTCCCTAGCAAAATATCAATGGTTAAATTCATGCAGTGCCACACAATCCATTTAATTATTCCTTTATGCCTGGATTGTGCATGTTGTTGTAACTACCATGTCTTACTTAATCTTTGAACGCTTTTGAATAAAACTTGGTTGTAAGCACAACCCTTTATTATTGCTCAAATTTGCCTTCATGATATGTGCGTGAGCCATTTATCTGTGTTCCAAGAATACTTGTAACTCAACAGAGATTTTAACATAAAACATTTTATGGTGAGTCTCAACTCTGCTTTTGTGGCAAAAATATTTCCCAATTCAGTATATGTTCTACAGAAGCTTTATGACGGCAAAAGCAAACCTACTGGAAAATCTACCTGGAGGACTACATGACACAAAACCTACCTTCATATTTCTCTCTCTGGGCTACAGCAGTGTTTAACTGCATTAAAGAGATGCCAAATACATTTACCATATGAAATCTATAGTGAAACACAGGAATCACAAGACAGCAGTACAAAGCACAAATCCTTCCCCACTCTAGACAGAAAAACAAGTGACTCAATAGCCATGCTGAAATGTGAGAATTGGTGACAAGTATACATTTACTTCTGTCTAGAACCCAAAAAATCCGAGGGCAGCTGTTAAAGGCTGCTGAAATCAAAGGAAATTATTTTACAGGCACCAGCAGGATATTCCTTACTATACCACTTCATCCACGTACTTCAGGCAGTTTACAGCTCCTCCCTCACTGGTCATATACTTCAAAATGAAATACAGGATTAACACTTATCAAGGAGCAAATAGGGAAGTACAGAAACAACCTAACACAGCAGCACTAAAAAGGCTGAAGTCGACAGTAACGCTGAAACCTAACAAAATCACGTAAGTATCCATACAATTCAGGTTTCACTGTAAGGAAACGATGACAGAGGTAATAAGTGCACCAAGAATCCCAGGTAACTTCTTTGGCAGAGCCAGCCTTCCTGAAGAGTCTAAAGGAAGATGTTTTCTTACTTTTCTCACTTTTCTCCAGTTCCACCTGTCACAATAGCTGCCTTTGAAAAGCATGACTAGAACCAAGGACGGAAAGGCCACCAAACAGATGCAACAGGTTGTCCTGTAACTAGTTTAACAAAATAACGTACATTAAGCTACTCATGATTATAGTTTCAAACTCTGCAGTCCTGTGCTACAAAATTACTTTGTATTTTATTACAATCAAATAATAAGTCATTGACTTACAGTTTCTATCTATATACTCACAGTGCAAGCAGAATGTGACCTGGAAGAGATAAATGGGGAAAAAAAAAGAGAAATAATGGAAGATAGATGAGAAGCTGCTTCTTTCACAACCAAAGGTGCAAAGAGCATTCTCAATAAGCCAGGTAAGCAACAAACATGGTTGTTAGAGAATATTTATGACAGCACCCACTGTGTAACATCACTGAAGCGTGCACAGTGGAAGCAAGCTTTCTAGAAAATATATCTACAAAACAGACATGCCGTTAGGTCTAACTATCAATCATCTGGACACGTGAATAAATCTAGAGTCAGTGGTCCATGTTCTGCTAAAATCAACTTCTACCATACAGAATCTTGCTGCCCAGTAAATAAGCTGTAAGACCGCAGAAGCTAAAATATATTATACAAACTATCACAATAATAATATCACAACTACTAGGCCATCAAAAGTTTTAATATTTAGATCTTACCAAGAATAAAGTGTATTTACAATGATTGGTTATATATTCTGGTGAAGTTATATAGCTTTAGGATCCCATCACACTGAAAGAATCAGATTTTTGTGTGTTTGGGTTTTTATTTCATTTTATAATTTACATTCTTTAAATCAGTGCTTACTGATCCACAAGAGCACATCTATATGGACTATTTAAGTCTCCTCTCCCCTGGAAGTGTGTGTGTAACTCCCATTAATGCTAATGGGCATAAAGCACACACATAGAGGAGAAAATAGACCCCTCACTGTGAAAATAAATGTGTTCAGTTATTTTCAGATGCGATGCCGAAATCAAACAACTAAAAGTACATACTCTAAGGAGATAACATTGTATAGCCTAACTGAAAATGTCACCATTACTTTTAACTCCCTGGTCATGGACCCTGCCATGTTCTTCATGTTTCTGACATTTCCTGTGTCATAAAAACCATGACTGGATAACATATCAACAAGGGCCAAACCCTAAATTTTTACACAAGTGAAAGCATCCCTGATCTCACACTCCTTGCCTTCACAAAGGATGCAAGATTATCCCTTCTGTCCTATGTTTTTCACTTAGGTCATATGTTTTCTCTTTACACCATTTGGGTTAATAGCAGCAGTAAACTTGACTGCTCTCTAGGATAGTTCCTTAAAACCATGATGAATCTACCAAAGTAAAAATTCCTACCAGTCATTTTTTTTCCTTAATGATTTGATAACCTGATGTTTTCTGTTTTAATCAGCGGAGTCAATGCTGTCTGTTTAAACAGGTAAGAAAAATTGATTATCTGGTGATGTGAAATTCAAAGACATTGTGCTCTTTTAAAATACAAATATAATCACTTTTTTTTCTGATGGAAGCAATGTTTTATGAATTTACAGCTAATCTAATGTGGTATTTGGAACAGACACAAGAAAATAAAGGTTTTAAACGGGGTTCAGTATAAGTGGAGCATGAATGGTTTTGGTGAGTGTATTTAGGGTCTTTGTAAAGTGGCCTGCTGACTTTCTAATGCAAGTAATCACACCCTTCTTCCCAAATCAGAGAGATGCACCTTCAAACAAGTGGATGCTACTGAGTTATCAGTCAGGCAGGGATGAGTTCTTCCAGTGATGAGGCCTTTTCAGAAGCTGATGTTGTAGCAGATGGGAAGAGCGTTATTGCTGAAAGGTCAACTGTCACAGCTTAGTGTCAGGATTTGCAACACTTCTGGGTGAAATACAAAAGTTAGGTGCTGCCAGGTGCTGTGCGGTCCAACTCCCAGCCCCTCGACCCCAGCCACATGCTCATGCATCTATTCCCACACTAAGTCAGTTTATGAAGAAAGATATTCCTAAGAAAACAAACCAAATAAATAAATACTGCTCTACTGATCAGTCTCCTACCGCACAGCGTGAGTGGTAACAAGCACTGCTGCCGACACAAAAACTGGGCAGCGAGGAGATATGGGTAGAGGTGTCTGGCAGAAGAAGGGCTGCCCCTTTTAAACTGTCAGACCAACCTCTTCACATCCCAGAATCAAACCCATACAAAAAGGACAGTCAAAGGAGGATGCCAGCTGAGACAAGGAACTGGTTGGTATCTGCACACTGAAGTAAAGCAAGAGCCTTAAAGGTTGCCATTTTTCTGCCAGACACTTCCAGAAGTCCATGTGCACGCTGTGAGTCCCCTGTGCGTCATGCCTGAGGACAGCTGAGCATGGAATCACTCATCAAAGAGCTCTTTATGGACTGGCACACAGGGTTAATGACCGAAGAGGCTGTTATTCACTGTACACGCCCTCGGTTCCAGACTCTTGAGCTGCAAAGCATTTCTGCATCTCACTTGAGGCTTGAAAATGAGAAAAGCTGGGCTAGAGACTATATGAGCAACCTTCTTTTCCAAACAATAAAAAGGCACTAACAATACAGCAGCCCCAGAAGCACCTGAAATTGTTGCAGCTCAGATCACCTCTTCTGAATTTGATACAGGAATTACTGCAGAGACTGATATGGCCAGAATGAACCAGGCAACAAATTAATGAGCTCCTTCATTCATTACAGGAGAGGAGGAGAGTTTACAATGGTCTGTCAGCAGCCATGTGGATGGATATCTATTAGTTTACATAACTGCATATGGAGCTGAGCTGGAGACACTGAGGCTCTGCACGAGTGGAACACACAATATCCATGAAGGCCTTTATGTAACACTGAACTGCACTCACACAAATCAATACTGTTGAATGACTCTCTCTTCTTCTTCAAGTAATAGAAGCCTGTCTTTTTTTATCTGGGTGTATCACTGTGACTCATTTTGCAAGCTGACGTCTGAGGAAAGGCCAAAAACTTAAAATATTACTACTTCTGTATTGAACACTAAATCTATTTTCTCCTGAGTGAGTTTGCAGGGGTAAACAACCCTATGAATGATTTGATGTATGATATGAAAAAGAGACATTTCTACAGCCCATCTATACTCCCAGAAAAGATCAGACTGTGCTGTCATCAAAGACATTTCCATAGCCTGTCGTATCACTTGAAAGACAGAAAAAAACACTTTTTCAGAACAGTCATGTAAAAATGAAAAATAAATAAAACCAGCCTGACCTGCCAGCATCACAGTGGAAATCTGAGCACAGTAACCTTAGACAATTTAGAGATTATGCTAACAATATGGCAAGAAGTTTCAGCAAACATTTTTGAGGAAGGGCAACTCCTGCACAAGCGAATGCAATCCAAAAAATATGAGTCATGCACAAGCAATTTTGCTATGGGCCATAAAATCACTTTATGAGAGTTACAGATAATTCTGTATGCATTCTATAATGTTTCCCTACTGTGTAGAGATGGATATCTCAGTATCCTATCACAGATAATGATGGAAAACAAATTCTCTGCATAAAAGCTGATTGCTCAGAGATTCACTCTTAAGTGTTCCAAGGGATTGTAACGCCAATGGAACACTTTATACAGCATTCATCAACAAAGAGGTAGATTCATCACTGCCAAACACACTGCAGTTTAGGTATTTGTTATAAGATGTAGCAGGGTGAATTGAGAGCAGCCTTACACACAGAACATGCATCCTGCTATTCTCAGCACCTGCATACTCTTTTATCACGTGTGCACCTACCATCCTCCACAATGACACCTCTCATTTCTTCCTGTTAGTACTTTTGCACACATTGAGACACATGAAGCATTATGCAGTACCAAAAGAACAGATGCATTCTGTACCTGTCATGCTGAGAAAAATGTACAGCACTAAGCCAGTCATAAAATATGAGATACTGGAAAGGTGAATCCTTCAGGACCAACTTCGAAACAGCACAGTCTCTTTTTGCACCTCGATTTTTCTCTTAACATCCTGTTAAGTTTTTCCAACTGTATCCATAGAACCATTAAAAAACAGTTTTAAAAACAGTGAAAACTTTCAAAAGAGACTTCTCTCATAAGACTTTAATGAGTTAACTCTTTTACAAAGGAACTTTATGACCAACACACTGATGGCAACCCAAATTCAGTGGGGGCTCCACTGAAAGAAATCCGGCTTATTCTTTCTCAAACTTGGATGTTTCAGTCTCCAGGAGCTGAGCTTAACAAACAAAACAGAACCAACCCAGCCAATCAAACAAAATGCCAAACCAAACCAAACCCAACCCAACCCACAACCTCCCCCAAAACAGTAATACCTCTCCAACATCATAGATCCATATGCGGCCTTCTGAATCACCAACTGCTACCTCCTTCCCAGCCTGGGCCCAGCGGACACGGTTGAGGGCAGAAGCTCCTTCTATGGTGACGCTGGCTGTGGGAACCTGTTGAACCAAAAGGAACAGGAAGGACAATAAAATCACACTGCCTACAAACCCAGAGGTCAGTTTTGAATGTCCTGCTCAGCTGGGTGAGTCAAAGTCCCTTGGCATTGCTGGAAGAAACACACAACCCTCACAGGAGGGGGAGAAAAAAAAAGGTTCATTATTTCTTTGATCACATGTGCTAGAAAGAGGAAAGAGTAAGATATTGCAAGAGCAAGAAAGACTCTTCCATAGGAAAGGGCTATCAATGAAAGGATTTTTTATCCCTTAATCCTGGAAACATGCAAATCTGCATCTGCTTTCTCCTCAAAACTCACTAACATGACCAAGAACCAGCTACGGGTAGGACTTCGCTTCAGTCCTGCTCTGGCTTCTGGCCTCTGACTCAGCCCAGATAACCTGATGGTAAGCAGATACAGCCCTGTACTCATGCTGACACACCTTTTGAATCCATACTCACCTCTGCAGCTAGATGCAGAGGTAGAAACTTAAGTATTTATGTCAGAAAAGTCCTGAGCTAATCACTTTAGAGTGAGGACACAGCAGAAGTAAGAACAGCTGAGCTGACATTTCGGAACTCCTACAGTATATTCCCACAATTCTCTTTTACATCCCCAGGAGATTACTTCTGCTTTAAATACACTTGGATGCTGTCTAATTTCCAACCGCCCTCCCTGCCCCAAGTCAACCAACTTAACAGGTGATCCACAAGAATACATAAAGATTCTGGTTAATGTGTGGGATGAATAAAGCAATGAACATGACACAGGAGATGTATTTGTAATCTATGCTGGAATGAGGGCATCAAAAGATGCTGCCGAAGGAAGGAACTCTGTGGGTGTTTGTTCCAGATAGGTGGATCACTCAGTTGATTTAGGTCACCTCATAAGACAAATGATGGTAACCTGCAAGCCTGCTAATGCTCCACCCAGCTGCCTTTAATAGGAGAACCTGCCTGAGCAAGGAGCCTGTAGCTTGGCATAACAGTCTTCCAAACAAGGCTTTTTAGTTTCAGTGCCTTTTAGATCAGGGCAAATGGGAGAGGACAGCTGCAAAAGCAGCTCCTCTACCAGATCCATGTGGTGGGAAAGTGTCTTGGTCACATAGTGAGATGAGAACAAGGGAATCTATAAATGGGCCTGGAATCTATAAATGGGCATAGAATTGGAGAGCAATCCAGGCAAAAAGAGGTAGCTGGACAGTAACCAGAGTCCAGGCTGCCCTGGGAGGAATGACAGGTATTCCTTCCATCCTCAGTGTCAGCACAAAGCAGCAGAAAGAAAGAAATCAGCTTCAAAGTTGTATTTATTAAAGCCAGTATTTTGCTAACTTCATCTTGGTTCTGTGGCTGTAGCTTTACATTGTTCTTATGAGATAGGTCCAAAGATCCAGGACAAAACTAATTTTTAAGTAAACGTTGTACAGCTCCTGTGCCAGTCACCTTCTCCTCAGCTCCAGTGCCTTCATTGTGTCACACAAGACAAGTGACAGCAGGAAGCTCAACCTTTGCAGACTTGCTGAGACTCTTGTTACAGCCGCAGTGCCACGCCAGCAGCTCGACATGGACTGGGAAGCAGGGCTGCTTCCATTGACCCTCTACCCCTGGAGGCTCCCTGCTCCTCCTCACTGACCCTGACACAGCTGCAAAACCAACTGGAACCTCAAGCACAACAAACCCACCAAAGCTAAAGCTCCACCTCTTCAAAAGGGTTCACTGTAGTCTCCTGAGCCCCACATGTGGAATGCAAGATGGTTTTGTTTGCAGAATGATGTAGAAATAACGCTGGATAGCAATCAGAAAGCAGATACCATCCTCCCCCCCCTTAAGAAGTCATTCAAATGCAAATAACAACCAGGCTCATGTCCCCATTGTGCAAGGCGTAGGTCCTGTCCTAGGCAGTATCACCCAAAAAAATTGGCATGCATTAACTCCTTGTCCCAAGTCTGTCACCTAAATGAGAGTCAGTGGCCTTAAGCTGACAGGCAGTCATTGATCCATGATAAAAATCACAGTAGAAAACAAGCAAGTTTTGCTTCTGTGATCACTGATTTTGGAGGGGGAGGTGGAGGGGGGGGTGTGGGGGGTGGTAGGGAAGCTATTTTAATTCCAGCCAAAATTAATTTCATAACATTTGGAAATGGAATTTTTCAACCAACTAAATGCCACATTGTAGAGGAGTAGCCACTAACCAGCTACGATTCTCAGACAGCTGTAAATCGAAAATATTTGTTTCATGTACAAATATACAGTGTATATTTAAGGCACTGAATTTTCACAAAATCTTTCGGGAGGCTGAAATACATAACTCTAAAGCTGGGTTTTGGTTTGGTTGGGATTTTTTTTGTTTTTGTTAATACAGCACTTTTTCAGTGTTCCACATAAAAATAAGCAGCATGCATGCCACAGACACAAGACACAACCCATGATTTTTTTCAAAACCCGATGGTTTTGAAAAATCCTGTTACTAATCCACAAAGCTATCTAACCAAATAAAAAGCAATAATGAAAGTCTTTAAAAATCTAAATAGAAAACCTTTTCTCCAGAGATACAGAGAGAAACATAGTAAACCCATGGTATCTTAAAATAGATTTATCTGCTCTCAGCAGTGATAGGTTAAATTACACATGCCTATTTTAGACTTCAAGATAAGAGTTTATTTATAATGGTAGCGTTATGTTTTTAAAAATCACATTTGAAATACTATATAAATTCTCTGAAGTTTTTGCTTGTCAGATTTTTAACAATTCAAAAATGAGATTTTAACAGATAACAGATTAAGAAAGATGCAGCCAAAAAACCCTGCATTATAAGAATACAGCTTTTTTGGGTTTTTTTACTGCTTATGTAGTGTCAAAACCTGCTTGCAAATACATCTGTTATCTGTTTTTAGATATAGATACCATCCTCACAATTGCAAAGCTAAGGTATGGCATGCAAAAAAACCCCAAAAACATTTGGATGGCATATAACACAGAAGAAATAAGCAACTTTCTAAGTCAGTTTCATATCAGTTCACAGACAGACTCATCAATCACCTACAGATCTTCTCCAGTCTTGATCAAAAAAGAAATACAGCCACATAGGTAAGAAATCGGCATTTGCTATCCTAAACTATTTGCAAACCTCAGTACACTGATCCATAAAAATAATATTCAGTTTGTAAAAGAATGACGGAGTGGGTACGGATTTTTTTTCTTTTAAAGGTTTTTTACATTCATTTATCAGACATAAAATAAAATGTTACTATTTTCATTTGCTATGACAAAACCAATTTCTGATACTCAGAGATCAATATGAAATATACCAATAGCCTTGCTAATTTGCACTGGGATTTTGAGAATAATTATACTGATTAAATCCTTGGTACAGTAAGATATCTTAGTTATTTTGATCAGAAAGCATCTAGCTCTCAGAAAAATGTTTTTAACAAATACTGAGAGTAACACTAGTGGAAACTGTGTTGCAGTTCAAAAATTTGAAGGCAGCATACTGTAACTAAACCCAGGTGTTTTCTTCTTAATTGATTTTCAAAATAACACCTAAAGAATAATGCAGCTTATTCCCCAGATTAAACAAAACCAGGACTCATTAATAACAATCACATCTAGTTCTAACGCAGAGATTTTTATCAATAGCTAGCAGTTAAACACAGTAATAGACCTGTCATTTTCTACTGTCTTCACAAATACTTTGACATCACATATCTGACATCTAAAAGTAATAATGATCTAAAAAATAGGTGTTTCAAGATCTCTTATTACAAAGGCAAAAGTGCTGACAAGGAGTTTTTATTAGCAAATAGCTGTGCACACTTAAACGGTATAATCAATTACAGATATCTTGAAAATTATTAACTAATTATGACCTATCAGATAGAGGGTAAAAGCAAACAGCAATCACTTTCAGTTACGATGCTCGATGCTCGGAAGAACTGTTTACAGATCTCTCTTTCAGAGGCACTTTTGCTGCTTCTCCTGCATAACAAAACTTCACAGCTATTCAGAATCTGCCAGTTTATCATTCATATAGATTTTTTAATTTGTTTCATCAGTGCTCTGCAAGGAAACCAAATGGTATTTCTGCAGCCAGAGACCCAAAGTTGATTTTCATAAAAATACTAAGCTTGGATATCACAGAAACAATTCCATTCTGATCCTTACACGAGAGCTGATTTTGACCTCTCAGAACGGAAATTGTGAATTTGTGAAATCAGGGGTGGCCTTTCATGCAGAATAAAAGCAAGATTGAGCTTGAAATTAATTTTTTTTCTTGATGTTCCTACGTATTTATATGTAAACACACTGAAAATGCACAGCAGTTTGCTATGTACAGCCTTGTTATTGATGGGAATGGGATCAAGCGGTCCATATTAATTTTTTGGAAAGAAGTTATGGTCTCATTGTGTGAAATGGCAAAACATCAGTTGATTTCAAGCAGAGCAGGATTTAAGTCCTGGTATTTGGGGGGAAAGGGTTATTTTTTTTTCTTCTCAAAATGCTGGGGTTTATGCTCTGTGTTTAAGCCTGCATTAATGAGAACACCTGAAGGATATGTCCCTCCCTTCCCAAAATAAATTCTGAGGAGACTCCTCCTGTATATCCTCCAGCTGTATGTGCTCTAATTAAAAAGGCTGCACTGCTTCCTGCTCAGAGCACTTCAAAAGGCCTCACTGCTCCCCTTGACAGTGCAGTGCCCGGTGCTGGTTCCTCTTACCTGTCTGCGCTTATTTATGGCAAGCACCACTCACTGGAAGCCATAAACTGCACCCGTATTTTATTCTGTCTGAAATGCATAGCATATTTACAGGAAAGGCATATTAATGATCAAACTAATCTTAAAAAAAAAAAAAAAAAGGATGTATGGAGGAAAATGCTGTTGTTTGCTCTTTCGTCCTCTCGTCTCGTTTTTGGACGTAAAAAGAAACTGGTCAGCTAATTATGTGAGGTTTTATTTTCTTACTGTCTGTTCTTAGTTTTACATTGCATTAAAGAAAAACATGCAAGACTTTGTGTGTGGAAAAATACTTCAGTTCTTGTGCTGATACGGATTGCTGACAGTCTAAGACTGACTTCAGGTGATGTGACAGGTTTTCTCAAAAGCATTTTTTGGGGAAACTCAAATACAGAAAAAACAGTATTTTAAGTCCCTGGCATTTTTAAAAATCTGAAATAATAGCAGGGAAAAAGGACGTCCGGCACATTTAAGAGATATATTTTTTTTTTTGATTACAGTGTTTACCAGAGTCTGGTAATAGCAACAGAAAGAAAACTTGTTATCTGTCATTTGTATTTGTGCCTTTAAGTTCCACAGCAAAGTTTAAGGAAAAGAAAGGTGAGAGTATGAAGTACCAAATAACATGAGGGAGATGTGCCCTGTGCATTAAAATATGCGAGGTACCTAGCGACTCAAAGGTGGGAGGTGAGGAGAGATGCAGGGGCACACACTGGGTTTCTGACACGATGGAGGCACCCCGCACGAAGTACGGGCCTTCCAAGTTATAATCTCCAGAGGATTTGGAGCACAGGATAATAAACAGAGACGGAAATGAAGTCTCCCAGTGCAACACGAAAGCCGGCGAAAGGCTGCCCGGCGCCTCGGTCCTCGCTGGCAGCCTGTGGCCTGCCTGCCAAGGTGTGACCAGCAGGGCGAGGGCACACACCGCAAACCTGGCGCTTGGAGCGTCGTGCGCCAGAAACGGAGGAGGGGGGCAAAGGGGATAAAGAAACCTGCAGAACGGGCGCGGTTTAAAAAGTGCACCTTAAAATAACAGAGCGGGAGGGAGCCTCCTCCCCGAGCCGGCACCGCGGCATTTAATTGTGTTGGCTTTCTGCCGGGGGTGCGGGAGTGGGCCCTCCCGCCCCTGACAGGTACCGAGCGCAGCAGCCCCGCCGCAGGGGAGGGAGCGAGCGAGGGAGGGAGGGAGAGAGAGAGAAGGCGGGAGCGGGGCGGGCGGGCGCCCCCGGCAGCGGGACGTGCCCTCCCCTCCCGCCGCGCCCCGGAGCGCAGGAGCGGCCGACGCCGGGCTGCCATCGCCCCGAGGGAGCGCGGCGCCCCCGCAGAGCCCGCGGGCAGGACGGCAAGGGGGTGCTCGGCAGCGCCGCCGGCCCTCACAGGGTTAAGGTCTCCCCGGCGCCCGCCCTCGCCTCCCCAGCGCCGCCGCGCCGCCTCACCTCGGTGTCGTTATTCAGGTTCCACAGATCCAGGCGCCCCATCCCGTCCACGCAGGCGAAGAGCGCGGGATGCACTGGCGACCACATGACATCGTAGACATAGTCGGCATTGTCTTCAAAGGAGTAGAGCGGCTTGTTGTGCTGTAAAGCAGAGAGCGGCATGAAGACTTCGTGGCGCTAGTGCTGCCTGGGGCTGTCTGGCGAGTCTAATTAAAAACTTTGCACATTTACAAAGTGTCATAAAACTTCCCCAGATGAAAGGTCCTCCGCGAAGGGCGGGGCTGGACTTTAATGGGGCAACAACTGTCCGGTGGGATAAATGAGATGCCCGGTGTGAGGGGTGTGGGACGCGAGGACGATGGGGCGAGGGCGGGGAGCGCCCGCGGCTGCTCCCGTTCCCGGCCGGCTCCCCGGCGGCGGGAGGGGGTGCGGGATGCAGGCAGGGAGCAGGCAGCGGGCTGGCACCGCCGCTGCCGCCTGAGCCCAGCGCGCTGGCGGTCGCTCCGATAAGGATCGTGAGACCGGCGGGAGCAGCGCGGCTCCTCCGCGGCCCCCCGCGCACCGCGGGCCGCGCCTGACACCTGGCGGCGGGCGGCGGCAGCGCCCGGGGGCGCCTCGGGCTGCCCGCGCCCGGCCCGGCCCGGCCCGGCTCGGCTCGGCTCGGCTCGGCTCGGCTCGGCCGGGAGGCAGAGAGAGAGGGAGGGAAGGCTGTCATCTGCAGCAGGCGGGGAGTCGGAGGGAAGTTAGGAAGTGCACCAGGAATAAAGTGTAATTGTCCCTCATGAATTATTCATCGCATCTGGCTTGTCTTTTAATTTTTGCATAATGGCTTCGCTAATCCCCGATCAATTAATGGAAAATGAAATTTGAATGATAATGAAAACTCCAGAGACGAAAGAAATTAAGTATTCTCGTGGCTTGTGACAGAAATCTAAACAATGGGGCTTCTCCGAGGGTCTCCCTCACTCCCTCCCTCCTTCTCCTGCCGTTCCCTGCCGCCTCCCTGGCGAGAGGGGCACGGCCCGACGGGCGCCCGCCGCCCCCCTGTCCCCGGGAAATGCAGCTCCACGGAGGGGGCCTTGAAAGTGTCCAAGTCGTACTGCTAGAACAACTCGGCCCGGTCCCTGTGGAATGCACCCCCGCGCATTTTACAAAAGATACAGTGGCCTCAGTGCCTTAATGTATATAGCCATGCATTATTTTTCAAAAAAGTGGAGCAACTAATTGCAATTATTAGATAGCTTTTCTGTCATATATTATTAATTTAGAGCAATAAAGCAGTTGGGTTTATATCTATTTACAGCTGGATCCTTGCTAGTTTTGGCTTTGGTTCTTTTGTGCCCCATGGTGTTTTGATGGATGTTGGAGTGGGAAGCACTGCACATGGGACAGGTGTGCATCCACACCTGTAATCTCTCTATGCTCCCATGGGCTATATGGATTCCCAATGTCTATCTGCTGGCATTGTGTATTTTCACTGAAAACATCTAATTTAGGTTCAAATATATCAAGGGCCTAAATGCTGGAAAAGTGGCCGCTGAAGATAGTAGCACACTAAAAGAAAAGGAAGTCTCGTCAGCTGCTAGGTGGATGGTATTTTTCTTACTCATGGGCAAAGTGCTGCACATATAGCACTTTAACATTACTGTCATGGGTGAACTAACAAAATTCCACAGAAGTTAGAGGCCTATTAAGATATCAATCAATTTGGGGCAGATTGCAATCAGCATCTCCTTTTTGTCAGCATATCAAAACTTGTTTTGATCTTATTTTGAGTGTGGCACATTTTTAATGTTCTTTTTAGTTCTGCTATTTTCCAAAGCATGCTTAAAGACCAAGGCATTAGAGGGAAGGATCAGGAGATTTGGTGCTAGTCTGTATCTTGCTGTGCACATGCTATACAGTCTGGCAAACAGCTTTAACTGATGTTAAACCTTGGTTTCCCTGTTATCAAAATAAACACACTTGGAGTGCTGCTATTTGATGTGAAAAGCGGCAAATACCAAAAATCAAACACCTATACTATAACAGTGGAAATATTCAGTCCGATAGAAGGTCAGAGGACAACAGGAATAATATGGCTTTTTAGAAACTTCTCAGATATGTAAGGAAAGACACATGAATAGAGGTGGATAGGGAATGGAGCACTGCAAGAAATAAAAAACTTCAGCCATGTTAGCACCCCAAACAAAAGACAAGATCATCTGCAGTGTGGTTGGGAAATCAAGGAGAAATCATATGGCAACACCAGGAGTGGTAGTGGAGCTGAGTTACAGCCTTCATACTGCCCACAGTATCTCTGCCTCTCCAGCCTGACTAACCACTACTGAAAAAAAAAAGTATTTCCCGTACTATGTCTTGTCTTCTTGCACTATTTAAGTAGAGAAGAATGTATCAGGTCAGGCTTGAGGTCCCTCTTGCTTCCCATCCTCTCTTCAGTAGTAACCGTGAGTGGCCTTTCTTAGTTGACATTTCATCTTGGTCTGATTTTGTCCTCTGAGAGCAGTTACGTTGATTTCATTGTGAAGACTAGATTTGTAAGGTCAAGTGTGTGTATAAATGTTCACAGGACTTCCTTACTGTAAGCCTGCTAACTAAGGGCCCAGGCCTGCAGATTCTTTTAATGTACGGATTTATGAGTAAGGACCGATATGAACTGCTTGTAGAAAACACTGAAATGTGAACCATGTAAAGGTCACTTTAAAGCAGTTTTAAATTACCAAAACTTCAGACTTACACAATCTATAACTAACATATGGCTATTATTATGAAACAACTGAAATCTAAACTTGATGAGCTTTCATTCTTAAATATCAATCCACTCTGTTATTCAGTAGAGCAGAAGAAATAGTTTAAAGCAGTATCTTCAGACAAACTTGAGCCAAATCTACTTATTACTGAAAATGAAGAGTGTAGGGCGAAAATGTGGCCCTATTGAATCAGTGGAGTTTTGCCATTGATTCCAATAGGACAGAACTTGATCATTTAGTGGAAAAATGCAAAAAAGCTAATTCCAAGACATGATTTTGTGTCATTTGTTTAAGCATGCTGTTAAAATCAATTGTTCCTCCTCAATGTTTATATACAGGCATTGCTTAAAAGGACAAGGAAGGGTGAACATTTTAAATAGCCAGAAGCTGTCTAGGAACTAACACTTGTCTATGAAGTAAGAAACTCACCTAAATAAATTCTACATATTTATATAAAAGAAGGGGTTTTTCCACATATAAATCTGACCAGTCTATTCCCCTTATTTGCATAGAAGAATTTTCTTTAATCGAGGAGGCGCCACACATAAAGTAGCTAATTATCCATATAAAGGAATGTACACATATCCACAGGTTTTAACTAGCATCTGACTTCTGAAAAGCCATGGAAAAAGTTATTGGCTTTGCATGTTTCGCGAAAGAAGCATTTTGCAATTTCTGTGGGTGTCAGCTCCACTTACAGGTACTCCCCTAGACTGTACCTTCAGCAGTACAGATGTTTGGTGACATCACACACTCTGCTGCCTCCACTTCTTTCTTTCCACTCCATTGTCTTCCATTCTAAGCGTATAAGCGAAAGACATACTTCTGGCGCACACAATAGTAACAACAGCCATGAGTGTTGTACAGTACTGGAAGTTGATTCAAGCTAATTTGATTTTTCTAGGTGTGCAGCAAATATGAGACAGATTCATTAGTCCTTGGCATAGAAACTTTCTGAACAAGCTGATGTGTTTGTTTAGGCTCAAGCTCAGGCTCTCAGGCACTTGGAAAGAGCAGTGCCAGAATGGTCCTGAGCAGAGCGTCTGCTCCTGTGTCTGGCCCTAGATGATTTTTAAAGTTCCTTCCAATACAAACCATTCTACAGTTCTATGAATTTGGCCCCTGTGTGACCAAATATTGTATAAATAGTCTTTATTGATTAAAAAAAAAACCCAAACCCTACAAAACGGTGTCAAAGACAGACATCCTTTTCAGCAGAGATAACGCATAGGGAAGCAAAAACTTTTTCTTTAAAGCAAGTGTAGCAGTGTCACACTGACCAGAAAGATGCAAATGAAACTGGGACACAGCACAGCTTATGGGACTTCCACTCAGGTTAGGATCTGAGCTCGTTCAGTATTTTATGGAAACCTAGCTACTAGGCCCAGTCTTCTCCACCTTGAGAGAGACATCTTACTATTTTGCTTTATCCAGGCTTGTTTTTTCCTTTCTGACCCTGCCACTTAGTCAGGCCAACTCAAAAGGTGTAGACAGTATGAAAAGAAACTAAAAGGTCCTGGGAATTTTGAGGTAAATACTCCCCTACTATGCTTTATTCCGGTTTTGATCTTTCCCCCTTCAATGGTCTCCTTCTTGGGACACCTGCTATGAGATGTTTAGGGTTACTTGTGCATACCTCTTGTGGTGAGGAGCTAAGACCTCTGCTCTGTATAAGGCTCTACTAGTCTTGCAAGCCTTCATGTTCTCCATCTCTATAGAGTCAAAGCAGTCCTGGTTTTTATTGAGACTGATTGATCTCTGCAGGAATTTTGCAGGTAGTTCTGTACTACCATGTTTTTCCCAAATCTGTTTTCTAATAGTTATGATCATCTAGGATTATTCAGTAGTTTCTACTTTGATACCTATATTCATGGGACTTGACTTAGTTCAGTCTGTACTAGTTTTTAAAAGCCACAGCAATCTCAGGAACTGTTACTAGATGTTGTAAATCAGAGGTACTAGTTACAGATACATCCTTGATGGCTGAGCAAAGCCTATCTGCATTCTCCTCAAAGGGTATCATTATCCCACAGACCCCAACACTATACAACTCACAACTTGTAGTCTGCTCCACCTTTTCCAGGACTAGGCAGACTTCAAGGACGGCAATGGGAAAGCAAAAGGGGGATGTTCAACTTTAGCCCCCCAACATCATTGGCTAACTGAGGTGCCCTAAATTGAGTTACTTGAGTAAAAACTCCTTTACCTACCTTAAAATTCCTTCTGTCTGTCAGTTTCAGTGCTGGATCACAGATGAGCCTCTGGGACTCAATGGACATTTCACTGGGTTATGAGCTCTGTATATGTTATGCCACCTCACTCTTGGATAATTATTATGTCACTGCATCAAGTCTAAACTGACTTAATGCAATAGGCTTAATTTTTAGATTCAGTAGCAACAGGGGGAAAGAAATCAGTGTGGAAATGACCCCTATACTCTTCACAGCCCTGTTTTGTTTAAGTACTGTAGTATTGTTATGCTGATTGGGTTTTTTTGCATCCTAAAAGTTGCAGACAGGCAAGGCAGAATACTGTTCACTTCTAGAAATCATTGTTCTTGCAGAGATGCTAAAACTATTGCCTTTCTTAATTGCCAATAATAAAAGAAAGTCCAATATTTTTGCATAAACATGTGGGAATTATTACAGATGGAGGAGGGGACAAGGGTGAGACCGAAAGGAAAGGGGCTATGAGAGCAGACCAAGTCTGGAGATAACCTGATGATTACATTTTTGTGGTTTCCTTCAAAGTCAAAGCGTCATGGGTGAGCATAAAAGAAGGAAGCAAAGAAAAAAAGGTTTGACGGTTGGTACAGGCTGTTTTAATGAGAACTGATCTTAATGTCTAATACTGTGGCATGAAGAAAAAATTAAAAGAACTTGGCAAGCCAGACCGCACCTGACTTTTAAGAGCATCAGAAAGTCAAACAGCAGAGCTTTTGGAATGCGTAGAGGTAGCCTTTTGGAATCTGTGGAAGCTAGCTTTACTGACAGGTAAACTGCTTATTTGGTTAATCCTTGTTATCTGTTTTAAGTCCTTTGCAGAGGTGCAGCACATTCCGGCTGTGCTGCTAGACTTCTGTAGTTCTCTTCTACCCTGCCTTTCCACTCATCCTATGGAAAAAGACCTTTCATTTTCTGAAGAAAAAAAAGCAGAAAGCATGGCATTCCTCTTCACCACTGCATATTAGCTGAATTTGATGTAAATGTGTATTACTTGATGTCTGATATAAATTTAAATTACTTAAGAGATCTACTTACAACGGATGAACTAACATCATGTTCACTAACATCAAACTGTATGTAAGGCCTTGAAACTCTACAAAACAGGTTTAAGAGAGATGTTATGAAGAAGATAATATGCAGACCGGGTTACAGTGTTCCCAGCGTACTTATGTCCCCAGTTCCAATTGGCCAGGCTGATGTATTTCTTGTTTCTGCACTTTAGATCATCCAGTTTCATTCCCAATCTGGAACTCCTCTTACTCCATGCTTACAAGGGTTGTGCCTATAGGTTTCCACTGCGTGAGGTTTAATATTCTATGCTTCGCTTACCAACATCAAGCTGGGTGCAGTGCAGATGGCAACAATGGAGAAGCCTGTACAGGTATTTGCCATTTGTTCTGTATTTCCTCAGACTGCTGACTTCATTGCTAAAGGTTAATCAAGTTTTCCACCTTTTATTTAAAACATGTTTTAAGCAGGACAGCACTTCTTCCTAAGCTACTAACTATGCATTTGTGTCACGAGAGTTCTTTAAAAATGCTGTCATTTTCTTTGGAAATTCTCCCTACTTCTAAAAATGTCTCAAATTCTTTTCAGAAGCTCTAAATACTATAGAAAGTCTTCCTGTCTCTACTTAGCAAACTGATTCACAGTTTCTGTAGCTCATACTCCTGCCTTTATATTACTATATTCCTGGATTTTTTTCAGAAAAGCTCTTGAAAGACTTGCTGAGAAATACAAGCAAGGTATATTTTTCCTAGACTGTTGGAAGAATGACCAAATCCTGGTCAGAGGAAACACTGAAAACAGAGTGAAACACTAAAGGGCAGATTTGGTCTTCTACCTACAGCTGTCACTCCCTGTTTATATCCCCCAAAGGTGGGAAAAGGGAGCAGAGCTGCAGAATGAGTGGGATGCTTTGGGAGAAGCTGGTTCACTCTGCTAATGCTTTCCTGTCACACAGGAGAGGCAGTGGCACGCACTTAGGTCCTGATCGTACCTCTGTTGGAGTCAGTGGGACTGGTCTCCCTGCTTTGGGCCTCAAGTTGTTAAAGAGAGGTAGTTTAGCTCAAATTGCAAGGCAAGGAGAGGAGTGGAATAATGTAGCTGCGGTTTGGTTGTTTCCCACCCCTGTGATTCTGACGGGAACATTCAGTATGAGGCCCCTGAAAATTAAATTTTTCTTTTAATGGAAAATGCTGCTTCATCACAGGGTACCTGGCCCAGAATTGCATGTATACTCAGTGAATTACCAGCTTTCAAGTGACCCTGCTGCTGCAGTTCCAGCTGCCAGGAAGCAGAAGCAGGAGCATGAGGAACATCGAAGACAGCTGACACAGACTGATGTTACAGCACTGTCTGCTGAACAGTCAAGATTAGTATTTGTAGCTGCTGCCACCAGGATGCCTGCAGAGCTTTCATGGGTCAGCAAGCAATGATTCTGAGGCTAATTATTATTGAAGACAACTCCATCTTGTTGGACTCTGAAAGATTTTTTTTTTTTTTACTGGTAACAAAAGTCTCTCACATAGCAGAGAAAGGATGGCTGCATGAAGCAGGTGGGAGAAAATTTTCATTAGGGAAGAAGCCCTGGGCTTTATATATTGATAATTGTCCTGAAATGTTTCACTATTACATGCGAGCTTGATCTGCCAGCGTAATTCTGACAGCAACAGAACTGTCAGTGGGAGGTTTGCATTTTGATTTCAGCAGATTATATGAGCTCCTGAAATCAAATTCTGCTTTCCATGTGCAAATAAAGCTTTCACTACTACAGCTGGATTTATGTTAGGGTTTTCTGAAATACAGTTTAGCCCACTGAGTTTTTAGAACAGCCTTGGTATTTTAGATAACTGTTTTATTTTTTTCTCTGTGTGTGTGCCATTCTTCACAAAATGTTTCACAAAAAAGCACCATAATTTGTGTGAGTAAATGCAATATGTTGGCCAGCTGAAGAATATATTCCTATCACTTTTCAAGTATGGCTAAAGAGAAAACCAAAATCATGAGAAACATTTCATGTGAAGAACTTGGAGCTGATTTCAAGCCACCTGACTTCACTTCGGTCTTGCTCTTTTAAATTACCTAGAAAATACCATAATCTTCTTTTTTTTTTTATACAGCTGGATGACAGCCAGACCTCTGGCTCCAGAGGTAAAGGGCAAAACCTAAAAAAATCCTGTCTGAACAGGCAACTCCACCCTCTTCCCCAAGTCAGCTTGGCCTTTTGACAGAAAGCAAGCTCTGAAGCAAATTCATTCATTGCTTTGTTTTTGGACAAAACTCAAAATTCTGAACTCACACCACAGAGAGACCATTTCCATGAAATCCCAGAATGCTATTTTATCACCCTTTGTCATTACCCATAATCAGATAAAATTAAAATTTGCTTTTATCAAAGAGAAAAGCTCGCACTGGAAATGAGTGATGTCAAAGGAAGGTGATTGCCTTATGAGCAGAGTCAAGAAGCATTGTGTTTTAATGCAGCAGTAAGGGAGACCATTCTAGCCAAGTATCCAATATAAGAGGAGGGAAATCCTCCCCTGAGATAGACATTTGAGCCCCATAAAAATCAGTCAGAGGGAGGAGTAGTAAAGGATTCCACAGGATTCTGGCTGCAAATCAAGGTATAGCTATGTGTGTCTGTGGTGTGGAATAAAGAAGCTGATCCCTTCCTGGTAGTGGTTTTGGAGAAGCCGGAATAAGAAGACAGACTCAGGAGCTCAAAAGGGCTGACACATCTGCCAGTTTAGATATGGCCTGAGACTGTCCAGATGCAAGACAGCCATCATAAGCTACAACAACTGATTATCTGCCAGATTTGGGCTCCTGTATAGGCAGTGGTGGGAGGTAATGGTGGTACCTCGAAAAGATGTCTAATGTATGCATTAGAGTTACTTCTTTCCAGTGACTGTGTAAGAAACCAAAGTATGGAAGCCCTAAATAATAAAGGATCCAGAAGGATCCAACTCCATATGCAGTAAGAGTTATCTAAAATGCTGTATGTGATAACATGAGAAGATATGGGCCAAAGGATCTAGGAAAGCTTGGAAAACAACATTAAGAGTGAATATGTTCAAGAGTTAAATTCAGCTCTTTTCTACACTTAAGTGTATGCAAGATAACGTACATGAGTAACCTCTGCATTTCACCAGTCCCATTTTGCTGTTGGAGGCCTGTCTGATCCTGTTACAAACTCAAGAAGTAGGGCTGGCCCCAGTTGGACAAAACTGGTTTCCATCCAGAAGTGTCAGCACATTAAAATCAAAGCTTTACTCTGAGAAGATTCTACTGTCAGTGAAACCAGAGTTGTTCATAGGCATAAGATACATCTCAGAGAAAAATGCCAAGATCATCACAGGACTTCCTGCTCTTAGGGAAGACACATGCTCCCATTCTACTCAGACCTTGGCAGGGTGGCTTGGTGCCCAAACCACTGTCTTACAGGATACTCTTGTGGAGCTCCTACAATCTTCACAAATCACTGCACATTCACTGGAATAGGAACATCTTCCACAAGGCAGCAGAACACTATGCACCATTAAGCACTAACATCAGTGTCTCTAATCACCTGTCACAGAACTTCACTAAATCAAGTGTTGACTCCAGCATGTCCAGTTAGAGTTACAAAAAATTTTCAGGAGGGACAACTCACCAAGTTGTTCTAATGGTTCACTAAGTTTACTGTCTTTTTATCATGTCTACATGTCTGACTATATTTCTGTTTGGATCTTTAACTTCAGGCAACGCTAACTGTATAACAAGAGGCTCTCACTCGCCCATTTAAGGTGACTGAAATGACAATAAAAAAAATCTCAGCCAGTAACCAGATAACTTGAAACATGGCATTTGTGATGTAAAACCAGTAAGTTCTTAGTCTCAAAAAAATGACAACCTTTAAAAATTGCCCATTTGTTCATGCATTGTTTTCTTGGTGACTAATCCACACAATCTGATTCATTCTGCTACACCCTTTTCTATCACCATAAATTTGGTCTATCCAGTCAATCATGTAAGGTCTTACCAACCAGGCTTTTGGGAGAGGGGACTTGGGGGATAGAGGTACCTGTCTTTAGCAATATCACCACCACCACCACATGCTTCTTTGCATTTTTCTAGTGATAGGCTTCAGCTTGACCCCTGAGGAGATGGTGTTCGACCTCTAGACCAAATGAAAACCAGTGGAGTTTGAACGTACATGCTGATAATAAGGTATGAAAGTGCAATGTAAAACAGCTTACGCCAAGAGTCAGGAGGACTAGGTCATACCCAGATAATCAACAAACACATGAGCATAAGATATTGAAGGTACAGGAATGCAGGTGAAGAAAGGCACATAACATAGAAATGAGCATTTTTGCTGTTTAAAATGTGGTTTCTCTAAAAGGCACAACAGACTTCACCATGGAACAGCACAGCATACCAAAAGAGAAGCATGCAATGAGCATAAGAAAGAGAAGACAAAGGAGAGGAACTAGGAAGGAGCTACCACCAGTGCACATGCTAGTAAGGCAAAACTGAGCATGGACACAAGATGGATAGTCTAACACTGAGGGCACACATGTCCTTTGGCTCAGTTGACCTTGCTAATGGTTATGTGGTGGCTCTACTATCAGTCTGCTCACCTCTGTCCCTCCTTCTGGTTATGGCACTTACCACCATTACTTAATATTAGGCAAATAGAGGTAGATAAGCATGGATGGGAATACTGCAAGGTTTTTACAGCTATTCCAATTTATCTTCTAGTCAACTGCTCATCTGAGCATGAATTAGGTATAGATGCAAGAGAGGAAAACCAGTCATTAACAGTTTCTTTCAAAGGAAGGATAAGAGCTAAAGGAGACATGTGAAGGACAGACGAACTAAAAAAATCCATCTCTCTAGCCAGACTTTTGTTAAGTCTCTCAGCAGCAAACAAGCCATCTTTTAGCCCTTAGCTGAAACTAGTTTATGTTTTGCTATGCTTTAACAATTCCAACACAGCTCTTGTCCCTTGATACAATATCAAAAAATGTGCACTCCAAACAGCAATTGCTGTAATAATAACAATACTTACATTTCATTATTTAACCTCATGCTATTCATTCATGAGGATTAGTGCTTAATTAATTAACAACACTTAGCATTTCCACTTAGCGCTTTACCTCTTCAAAGCATCATACCAACACTATCTAATTAAGGGCAGAGCTCCACACACTTCACATCAGGACTTCTCTTTGACAGCTCTGCATCCAAGACTTGCCCACATCGTGTAGCATGAATTTAAGTTGAAAGCCCTACTAACTTCATCAGTGACCAGGTAATGCCCTAGCTATCAAGAGACTATCTTTGCAATTTCCTTTTCTTTTCTTCTTGCTTCTGGTTGCTTGCTATTCACCCAGGGTTCTAATTATTGGCTAATGTGATGGATGATAATGTAAACCTTGTATTAGTGTTAGCTACAAAACTCTCATTCTTCTGTTAGTAAAAACCTTATTCTCAGTCACCTGGTTGAACTGCCTTTGGATAGAAAATGTGTTAACCACAAAAACAGATTATAAAATGACAAGCGAGAGTTTTTAAGGGAGATGGTGCTTTCAATCCATCAATCAAATGCCTGCTATGAAAGTGCCTTTCTTGTAAGCACCCCAGGATGCTACACAACATCAATAGACAATATAAACACAAAGCTTTTATGGTTCACTTTACAATTGGACATTGACTCTGAACCTGTGAAACAGAAAGGAATTGAATTTCATGACCAAAGAGGATAATGTGCACAGGATTAAGTAGACAACACTGGTAGAAGCAGGAAAGCAATATGGCATTGGATACTGATAGGGAGATTAAATTTACAGATAAGAAACCAAAGGAATAAAACAATTCTGAGTAAAATCTTATAAGCCACCCAATACTTCATATCCACTATTTCATATCCACTGTTTTTTTCCTAGAGAATCAAAAATGCTGATGGATTTGTTCAGATCCCACTAAATGACTGGGCCTTGACTATGCGAACTGAGCAAAGAGAGCCCTAAATATGTAGTAGCTCCAGCCAAGGGAATTATGCAGACAGTAGAGAAATAAACTTCTGATGCAGTCAAATGGGAAGAAAAAGAAAACATTCATCACAGTTCAAGAACTTGTCTAGTATCTCAGAGGATGTCTTCACAGGGCAGTGGCTGGCAGGGCAGCAGCCTGGGGCTGCTGCTGATCAAACCTGCTCCAGAGGAAAGCATGAAATCCAATACAGCAACGTGGCTTCCAGCTCTGAGGAGTGCTGTGGTGTGTCACATGGACATCACAGCTCGCATCAGCTTGGTCAAATAGCTTTCTCAGGAAGCCTGTCTTTCCAGATGAGCCACAGCTTGATGGACATTAGAAATTTAAATGGCTTGTTTCTTTGAAAACTAATTGTCTTGAACAGAATCAGACCCAACCATTTTGACACTGAAGTATTCCACAAGGATAACTCTGTATTACTATCTGCAGTGTCTTTGTGCCCAAAATAAGCCGTGTTAGTGTTACTGCTAAATTCTAACATCCCAAGAGTTTAAAATAAAAAAAAAAAACCCACACTTTATTATCCCTTAATAGAATTTCATTTAAGCTGCAGATGGATGAGGCCCTTATTGCTGTATTTACCCTTAAGCTGAAGGCCAGATACTCATCCTAGACTTTTCTGGACATGTGTTTAGAATTCAGTACTTGCCTTTCATCTTCCCCCACTGCCCACAAATTCTTCTCCCCTCACTCAGCTTCAACTTCAATGCTACAGTATTCCCTTGCCACCAGTTACCACTGCCCAGACTCCCTTGTCTCAGACAACAAATGGGCTAGCTAGCCCCCAGTGAGCTGACCCCTAAGGTCTCCATCACTTGGTTACCCTGCAGCCCTTTCTACCACTTACCATGTAGGACCCAACCCAGACCCATTCCAGCCTGTCCTACTTCTGCATTGGTTAAGGCTGCGTCTGTTGTATATTGTACATGGCTACATCAGGTAAATCTTTCTTATTACAAGTTTCCTAAAATGTAATGCTCAAATCAGAACCATCCACTGTGGTTCAGGAAAAGATACCTGTTAATTAGCACGCACATTGGATCAGACCATTAACAAATGCATTGAGAAGCTGCTATGGAAGCTGATTCAAGTTATTATCTAGGTAACTGTGCTTCTGTTTCCAGCACAAAGCTGTCACAGGAGCCCTTCTGATCACTTTTGTATTTACATTTGCTGTGCATCTGTTCTAGCATCTCCAAGCTCTGATGTCTTGGAAGAACACAAGCTGAGATACTTTCTGACGGGGGTCAGCTTCTAGTACTGGAACTCTGCCGGGTGTGGCTAAAGACGTGAACCAAACACAGGCATAAAAACAAATTGGTAAAGACCACAACCTGGCATTTGGAAGGCAGTTCTCTCCTCTGGTGTATGACCAAAATAAATTTAGATAACTTATATAATTAGGATTTTACCTTTCATTCTGCTGTTTTACTCAGCCTATACAATAAACCAAGTTGGTCTGTTTAGTCTGCCCCATGGGGTGTTGGGATTTCCAGGTTTAACAGAACTGGGGAATTTCTGCTGTTCATAGTGCTCTCTCTGTAAGATGTCACAGAGAGACGGCCACAGAGTAGTCAGAAACAGATCCATGGTGATCATGAATGTAAGTTCCAGCATGTATTTCCTCCCAGCTTCCAGTGTCTAATGTCACTGGGACAATTTATACTTTTTGGCTATCACAGCATCCTACAGCAGTGAATTTCACAAGTGATACTGACTGCACTAAGTAGTCCATGTGCTTCCCCTGCTGCTTCATCAGAAGAAAGTGTTCCTGCTGCTGCACCACCATGGTGCATAGTATTAGCCTGGCAATTTAGCCTTCACAGGGAGTCCTGGATGGATTGTTTGTTGACTGGGAGTACAATACATCGTAATCTGCTTGCCTAGTGAAACTGCTCAGCACTGGGGTTAATAATGAAATATAGGCCAGCTGAAGAAACCTTTAAAGAGCTTGGTATGCTCCAGGGCAAATGGAGTGTTACTAGCTATATGTTTTACTAATTTTATCACTACGCCTATTCTAAGCACAGCCTTTCAATTAATTGATTCTTAGGACCTGATATAGACAGCACTGAAACATTTTTGACAACAGCAATTTCACAAGTAGCATTACTCATCCCATCCCGAATTAAATTTCTCACCTTTGTGGTCCACAATTTGACTGTCCAGTCAAATGATGATGTAACAAAGAGATGAGAAAAGTCAATTGGACCCACTGCCATGTGACAATTGATTCCTGTGACAGGTCCTTGGTGGCCTTCAAAAATTTCACCAATGCCAGCTTTACTGCAGGAAGAAGAGACATTTACATGTGGAGAGTCATTTACCACCTGGTGATTTAACATCATTTTTCTTTACTCTTGGGTTCCTGTTTCCTTTTAAAGTTCTATTTAACCTGTAAATCTCTCTTCTTTCTCTAAGGCTTTTGCCTGCAGAGGGAAAAGTTAATGCTCAGAATCAAGCACAGGGAGACTTACCTGAAAACTTGCACTCACTTCTACATTATACTGTCTACTACTGTAGCTTGAAGTAACATTTATGTATAATTATAAAATAAATCCAAATTGTAATTATACTATAGCTTATGCCTCTGAGTAAGCCATTATCACAAAGAATAACCATTAAAATAAAAATGCAAATATGTTAATGACTTATGAGCAATTCTTTTTCTCTTAAATATCTTAAATAATGTTTCACAGCAGTCAATCAAGTCACTAGGAAGCAAACGTTTTTTCACAATAATTGAAGGAACTGGTCTTGTGATCAGGTATCATACAGTCATTACTTTTAACAAGGGGAGATGTGCATTTCATCAGCCTGAGGCTAGAATATCTATTAGGAAGGAAAAACACAACACTGTGTAAGAGAGAATGTGCAGAGTTTTTTTTTCTTCCTGGAAGCAAATGATGCCAGCTCTGTTGTCAGTGCTGTCTCACAGTGTACACAGAAAAGGGAATCGTAAAATTACCCTTTTAGTTAGATTATAGAAAAACCGGGAGTGAAAGAAAATACATTAAAAATACCCACAGCCCTGTGCCAGTGTGAGTACAGTGTACTGAAAGAGATGTGGAGCTGCAGCAGAGGAAATTGGTCCCTGCTAGTGCAGTGTCCCCTCAACTCTCTTGTGTGGACAGAGTGACCTCCCTTGGGCTCCCCTGCCAGACCTCGCAGCATGTGCTGGAGCAGGGGCCAAGTCCTGCAGTGCCTCTGCAGTGCTGGATGCAAAACACACCTCACTGCATCCCCAACTGTCTGCCATGCAGTCAGTGGGATAAGGGGAGTTCTGGAGCATTGAGAACAACTTGGCTATTTGCTGTGCTTTGACACACCTTTTTCCAGAGTAACATATGGCTCTCCACTCTGCTGGGCTGAAGGACAGAGAAGCCTCTGGAAATAAAATGGGGATGGTAGCAAAAAACTCCAGGCAAGGCAGGCAGGAGCAGAAAAGCTTTTGTCAATGATCACTAGAAAGTTTGCTAAAAGGGTGTGCTAACAAGAGGATCTCCCTCTTGTGAGCAACAAACTAGGCATGTCTGAAAAATCAGAAGTGAGAAATGCCCTTGGGCATGCTTCATTCATCTTATCAGCCTAAGATTAATTCAAACCATCAGCAGCCACACAGCCTACCAGCATATCCCTAAATACGCGCAATTTTGCAATACTGTCATCGGTCAGGCTAAAATGAAAACATTTTAAACCAAAAAAATACTGAACAAAATACTCAAAACAGTATTTATAAAACATTAGGGATGCATAATAGAAGCCTTACAATTTCAAACCAGTGTATCGATGTCTCTTTGGTCAACAGAAACTCCGAATATGATAAAATGTGAATTCAGAGAATATTGCAAACTACTGAAGTGTGGGCATGAGCTCTAAGTCTATCAGTGGAAAAAGTTTGTTCTTTACAAAAGCATCCCAGAGGGTGGAACTATACTGGAAGCTAACAGAGCACACTAGCATCCTGCAGATTTGCAGGGTGCAAAACAAGGAACTTGCAGTATTAAACTACAGCCTGGGTTATAGGAGGAAAGGATACGACTCCCGTGTGTGAGAGAGCACAGGATCCTGGGAGCGAATTAAGCAGAGCTCTCAAACCCATGTGGCCCACTGCAGCTAAATCCATGCTAGCAAAGACACCAAGCAGCAGCCCAGACTGAGGGACAACGGTGTGGGTGGCTCCTGGTCGAACAACAAAACCCTGTCGCTCTCCTTGAGAGGGTGGGCATGTCCAAACTGCCCCCTGGGAGTGGGGGCCAACAGGGCTCAGTCTTTACCCTCACTGCAAAGATGCAGCCTGAACTGCTGCATAGGAATACCCGGAACCAGATGGCCAGGCGTGGGAAACTGCATTCTCTGCTTCTCATGTGCACATGTGCCCATGGTGGCTTTTCTCTGATTTATGCTTGTGGGGTCTGAAGATGGAGCTGAAAATAGTAAAAAATAAAGCAGATTACCATCTATTTTGAGTGGTTGGGGCCTGATTACCCTGCAACAAAGCTGTCTCCTAGGGCCTTATCTGACCTGCCCGAATAATAGATACCAACATCTCAGCTAGCTGTATAAGCCTCCATCTCATCTCATGGGTGAGAAAGAGGCATTTCTGAGATCCCAGTCATCTTCCCTTCATACGTCTGAAAAGGTGAAGGAAGTCAACCTAAGAGTAGTCATTGCTACCCACCAACCTCACAGGTAGCTTGGGGCAACTACCCCAGTCTAACAGGCTGTAGCACATAGTCAGGCAGCTCCTGTCCTCACTCTCCCCACACACTTGGCTACCTCTGCCAACACAGGTATGCAATGTTATATCAGTACAAAATGTTGAACCTCACCTTCCATGACGACAAGCTGTGTAGACTGTTCCCTCTTCACTGCCAACGACAAAGTTATTGACATCTCCGGTTGGGAAAGCCATTCCCGTAACTGCCACTGGTTTGGACTTATTGTATACGAGCTCCATGCTTTCCTACCAAGACAGATTTTAGTTATTATTCCGTTTGTTAGTCTGGGTTGGTGTTTTTTTTCCTAATTAATTTCTAAATGTTGCACAGGGTAGCAGGAGAGAAAGACGAAATCATTTGACCCAGTGACAGGACTTTGGTTTCTACTTGGGATATCGTGAGAAGATCCAATGTCACTAGGATGCTGCTGCCATCCCCAACGCTGTCACACATTTGAGATTGGCAGGAAGGCACTGGTCTTTCCTGCATCATTTTAAATCAGGCAGCGATGACAGGTGAGAATTTAAAATCTGATGGTGCAGAAACTAATGGTTATACTTGCCAGCCCCAGGCCCTAATAAATCATGCAATACCCTTCTATTTACAAACACTTTGGAAATCAATTGTTAGGAAGCACATTCAATATTGTGTGCATCTGAGGCATTTATTGCACTGTGTCATTTCTCTCTTTGCAGAACAAAATTAAAAAGTTGGGGTTCTGTCACTACCACCATTCTAAGCATTACTTTTCAGGGATTTTCTGAGGTAACCAGAAACACTCCCTCTAGACTCTACCATCAAGCTACAAACCAGCAGGAATGTTTTCTGTTTTCATTTGGTAGCTACATTTCAAAGTAAATCAGCATGCCCTTTTTTACTATTGCAAATACAATCACCAGTTTGTGGCCATGGCAAGATGCGAACACTTTGAGCAGACTTTGCACAACTTTTTGGTTTTTCAGCCTAGATGGTGTAACACAAGAATCCACACAAGGGCTGAATGATTTCACCATTTTCATTTTTAGCTATTTAAGTGGGTTTGTTTTCTATGTTTAAAGTGTCTAAGCTGCTATTCTTCTATTGCCAAAGTCTGTAGGGTTTTTCTCAGAAGGTTTTTTTTGCTGTAACTAAAGAAACTGGGTGTCCCCGTGAGAGGAGAGCAATGCAAAGCCATAGAGAAATAGTTTTGCTTGGTTTATACTTTTCTTTGAAATACATTTGATTCTATTACAAAGGCAAAACATGGAAAATGTATGGGGAGAACACTCCATATTTCTGTGAATATGTGAGTGAGAGAGAGAGAGAAAAAGAGAGAGAAAATTCAGTGAATATTCAGTGAATATATTTGTGAAAATCTTCTGGGGTAAGATCATCATTTAGTGTCTCTGTGAAAACATGGCCATAGACCGTGGTGGACTCTCTCCTCCCAGTGCCCACACCATGGCTGTACACAAGTGCTCTGGATCTGTGTCTTTGGAAAGTTTCAGACTGACACACATCAGCAACACTTTACTCCTCCCAATTTAAAACTATGGCATGTAGCTTGACGTCAAGCCCTATGCCTTTCTTTTCTAGATCACCATGAGCCATGTGCCAAACTTCAGTGTAATGTGGGGTGTGTTCCCATCCTTGTTGAGAGCCAGTTTTGGAGCAGGGAAATTCCATCTGAGTGATGAAGTACTGGAACTCAGATGTTCAAAGATCTGTGCTTCAGAATTTAGTATTCCAGTAAATTAATGCATAAGGGTGGGATTTATCTTCTTGATGTTTATTGAGAAACAAGGGAAAGGATTCGGGTGCCTGAACATAGGTGTCTGGGCCATTTTAGATGCCTCCACTTCTATTGCAGAAGAGTATTGGTTTTTCATAGTCCCAGGGCACAACTACCAGACCCATACTGCTGCCTTGGGAAACACAAGCAACGTGGTTAAACTTTGGAAGCTGGCCTCACTTTGAGTAGCAGAGTAGATGGGATAACTTCCAGAAGCCCCTAAGATTGGACAGTTCTGTATCCCAGGGTGGGTATCTTAAATTCCATTTCACACTTGGTTGAGATGAGTCATTCTCCAGAAGTACCAGTCTCTCTCTGTGTTAAATGTAAAGGAAACTTGAATTGCTAGCTTACACTTGACATGGATTCAACTTTTAGATGGCTGAGGTTAGGATAGAGAAGTCCCACCTCTTGTGTCAACACTGAAAAGCAAATAATTTGATAGTAATTGCACATTAATGCATGATTAATGGATGGTTAATGGAATCAGTAAGGGGAGTTTCTATGCAGCATTTTGAAACAAGATCAGATCCCATGATGCTTAGTAAAAATGATATTAATTTTCTTTTCTAAGAAATTACGTATAAAAAATGTATGATGTGTTAGAATAGAAAATGTACTACTCCAGAAGGTAACACTTAAAAGATGCTTTCTGTACACCTTTTTCAGCATTGGATTCTTTGTTTAGTTTCCATTATTATAATCACTAGTGGTTTGGGCAATTTTCCTGTGTTTCCTTTTATTTCAGGTACAAAGGAGAGGAGGGAAGGAAAAGACAATGGTAGCAAACATTCCAGAGAGAGGAGATTAGTTCTAAAACTTCTGATTTGCATTGTTTGTTCCTTTGGCTACTGAAGGCAGGCAGCAAAGTAAGCTTTCTGACTGTGTGCCTTGGAAACCCGTAGTGCCTAGGGTGTGTGCAGCAGCAGTGCAATCTAGTCCATATTTGTTAAACAATGCTGCAGAATAAATGTGCTTTATACCACAGGCGACTTCTGTAATTACCACGCTTTAAAATGGACTATTTCATTTTCACTTGAAACTGACCTATGTATTAACGTATTACAATAATTACATGATTTGTGGTAAAGGAAATGGGTTTGGCTCTTAGCAGAGACTGCTGGAAGCAAGCTGTACTCTTTCAAGTGCATCCATTGGTTTTAGTTTGTATAGGATGTGAGGTTTTGGCTTTTAGGAGCTGTGTTCCACTACACAGGTATCCTGCTCTACCGAAGGCACTTTTTTGCCCTGTACGGATCAAAACAAACCCACCTGTGGAGTTGAGAGCATGTCCAGGCTCCAGGAGCACATTTTGCCATCCGTAGAGACGGTAATGAGATTGTGCGCGTTCTGTGTCCCAACTACATTCACACAGTACACAGGATGCTGAAATCACATTGACACTGGAAATCAGAGAGCCATTCTCATATTTTCACAGACAGATTTCTAACGTCTCATATGTTATTTTCAAAAATGATTAAGTAGTCACACAATGCCTGGGAAAACAAGACTCATCTTTTGCCAGAAAGGAATTGTTTTGCTTGGGTTTTTTTAATTTAAATTTTAAGAAGTATGTTATGGAGGTGGAAATATTTTCTAAGTTTCATTTTCCTCGTAATAAAACAACCCAGCTGAGTAATACTGAATTATGTGGATGAGATTTCACCCACAGGGACATGTATCACTCTACTGATGGCTTTTGACACTGAAAATAACCAGCAGAAAGAGGCAAATTGTCCAAACAGAATCAAAATGAAATCTTTATTCAAGAAAACAGCTGCATAAAACTTGAACTCTGTCAGAATTTGGCTTGCATGACAAATATTTGCAAATGCACTCTGGCTGAAGAACATGAACCACCCCATCAGCATTCTTCAGCATTGGCCAATATACCTTTTTGATTTTGTTATTATAAATGGGAAATGACTAAATTTAGGGTGTTACACCTGGTTCACCATAACGTTCATCATTCCATGGAGGCTGAATTCCACATAGTATGCATAATGAAACTTGGCCTATTCCTTTTCCAAGGAACCTGGTAATATTTTGAGCCTAAAGTGTCATCTGATATCTGATGGTGACATACAAGGGATGGGTCAAGTTCAGCAAACTCCAGAGTGAAAAATCAGTCAGTGTGAAACACAAGATTTAATTTCCTTTGACCTGTACAAATGATACTGCTGATAAGGGTTAAACACATACAAAAGTCAAGCAAAGAAAAATTTAATTTCTTTGCTGCTTTTGCCAATAAATAGAAGACATGCGTTTCCAGAAAGAAAAAACACTTTTCTCTAATACTTTCCTTATTCAAAGAAAATGAGGACTAACTTACAAGAGATCCCTATGGAGCTTCTAAGCCAACTCCACGCAGAGTTAGAAATGTAGCATTTGCTCCTGCTGAAAAGAATGGCAGAACTACCACTTATGTCAGACTACTTAAAGATCCAGATGCAGGTCACTTAGCCAGTCAGTGGGAAAAGGCATAAATCTTCAGAGCTCTGACTAGCTCTCAGGTTTGATACCCAGTAAATGTCCCCTCCCTAAGCGCAAAAAGGGCAGCACCTGTATGGACATTGTTTGTGCACACACCGAGAGGGACTGAGCAATTATTGCTGCAATGGTACCTTGTGCTTGGAGGTCACCTGTACACACCAGTAAGTCTCAAGGTCCATTCTGATGCTGATTTCTTTCTTTCTCTCAAGATTGTCTGGCACCTGGTTTCTCCCAGATCATCAAATGGACCCCAAGTGGTCCCTCTCACATGTCTCTCACTGTTACCCTCCTTTGATGGACCTTTTTGCTGCTTAGAGTTAAGCTAATGACCCCAGTGCTAAACATGATTGCTACATACTGATGTGTGAAATAAGCACTGGCCTATTCTTTTTCATAGGCATTTGAACTCCAGTAGTCCAAACAGACAGAGTAGGTGGGAGGAAGCCAAACAAGCAGTGGACTATCTAGAATATTTAGCAGGGAGGAAGACAGTAAGCCATGTCTTTCCAGCAGCACCTCAGTGTGTCAGGTCTGGCTTTAATCAGGGCTACCAAACATCAATTTCATGCACAATAAAACTCATGGCAGAAATGAAAAGATGTAAGGAAAGCGGATGAATAAGACAACCAACTGTATGTAACAGAAAGTCTAAATAGGCTCCTTCCTTTCAAAGGGTTGCTGCCAGCTTGCTTTTATTTATTTTGGAAATGAAATCATCATGCAAAAGGGTTTTGTCTTAATTAAAATTTCCTGTTGTCCCAAGTGCAGATGTGTGGTGGGTGTGAAAGGAAATTAGTGAGTAAGCTGCGGGTAGAATCCTCTTTCCTGGTGAATCCAGGCAGTAATCAGTGATACTAAATTTCAGGAAGGTTTAAGGGAGTGAAAACAACACAGTCTATCTGTTTCAAATAAACAAAGCAAGAGAAAGAAAAGAGAAAAACCCTTTTTTTCTTTTATGGCATGAATTCAAATTCAAAATGACTATTCAACTCACATATAGCAGTACATAAAGTAAGATTATTACAGTAGAGTTGTCTTAATTTTAATTTTTTTTTTCTTGGCAGCTAGGATTCAAGACAGCCTTTTGCAACCAAGACCTCATTTGCAGTTTATGTAAGTAATTCCTATCTATAAACATAAAATAAGCACTCTTTTATTGTAAAATCTGATCACTCCTTAAAAAAATCATGCTTCCTCATGTTAAGACTGTTTAAACACTTATTTATACCAATCCATGACAGCACATAAAGTGCCCATCCACAACCGAAAGTAATTTATTTATATTTGTCAAAAGCAAAACAGCACATATTGCTCTATTGCAATAATAAACCTACTTTAATATATAATTCCAGGAGGTACAATTTTGCCTTAAGCGATTTTTGAATGTAAACAAATTACTTCCCATTAATCTTTGCTTTTCCACTAGATTTTGAATCCCAGTTGTTCAATTTTCAGTGATAGTCAGCTTCTTGCCACTAGTTTTCTGGTCTGCTACATCTCTAAATTGCACTTCCAGGAGAGACTGTTTTCATGCAGATTGAACATTACTGGCGACAAAATGAGCAAAACATTAGGGAAATGAAAAGCAATGTTGAAGTTGCAACCCATGGCACAGATCATTAGATAATTACATCAACATTCATGATAGTGGAAATTTAGGGAACAATATTTGTACTGCCTGGCCCACTAAGTGTGTCTGTGCACACCTGTCATTTTGTAATATAATGGACTGGCCATTATAATACTGGCCCCACACTGAATCTTTTGCATCAGTTTATGTGGCATGGCTTCTAGAGCGGTCTTTTAACTCCAGGGATTATGTTGTCACAGTCAACAAAAAGCTGAACTTTGATCTGCAAATTCCAAAGATTAGAATCACAGAATTGTGAAAGCTGAGGAGGTGATTTTTGTCCTTACCGTGTGAGCAGCAGCAGATAGGGGAGTTCTCTGAACTGGAGTGCGCCTGTGACTGCGATTATCCCACAAGACAATTTGGCCAGAATATGTTCCACCGACGACCAAATTTGGGTGAAAGCGGGCAAAACAGACTGACATCACAGAGGACTGTAGTAAAAGAGGTAGAGAAGAGAGGGGTTACATGATCAGTCATCTTCAATGCTCTCCTTAGGGAATCATACGGTAATTAGCATTTTGTGTTTTAGGAATCACTGTATGAACTCTATTCATACTCCTTGCACATCAGTAATTCTACTAAAGCCAACAGGACACATAAAAAGAGCTAACTTTGACCCTAAAATGCGTTATTCCTCTGGTCCTCAGGAAAATATACACCAAAAAGATAAGTCTAAGCATGATGCTAAAAACATGAGATAACCTCTCCATGACAGTGATGGGAAAGTGCTTAATTTCATTTACAAAAGTGAGAACTTCAAGTAACCAGATACCGGCTGGACAGAGGTTGACATCCTGGCCCATGATATCCCATCAGGGAGAGCTCTTGCCCTACTGCTCCTCTACTTTGAGCTCTCAGGCAATGAGATGAGTCTGTGAGAGACTTTCCAGAGTTCGCCTCAAGGTGTGCTGTCCTGAGAGCATCAGCTGACAAGCTGCATCTCGTTGGATCCACGATTGATTTCTCTGCTGCCAAGGTCCTCTTGTAAAAAGAGAACCACACGTTGCTTTATACCATTCAAGCAGAACTCAGCTTTTCCTCATCTTAATGACAGCTGAGTTGCCTTTGTACATTTTCTTTATCTGGGGATGCTGAGGAACCAGACTGTTATGATGGTTACCCTGGCTACCTGGTAGAGTGCCCCACATATGCATATCTATCCCAACTACTGCTTTCCAGTGTCTTTAAAATGACATACAATAGCTGAAGTCTTTAAGGGAGCAATCCTCAGAATCTTCATGCACCAACAAGCTACAGCCGAGAGAGATGAGCTGTAACTCCTTCAAGTCTTCCATTCTCTTCCTAAGGAATTATTTCCAATTTTTATATAATTGGTACTGGATGCTATGTCTTTGTATGAATGCTGTAACATTTGCTTTCCAATTTGCACAGAACAATTTCCTGAGAATTCACATATTAATAAAGAGAATTTCCAAACAAAAGCAAATGTCATTTTTTAAATGGCAGTTTTAGTGATGTTTACTAGCCACAGAGTAGGGCTTGAACTGCTGTGGCAATTACAGTCAGAAAGTTAAAGTCACTGTTAATTGCTGCATTCTTAAAAATTCATTTTCTGGCTGTTTCCAATGAGTTTTGCTAACAAATATTTTTTTTTTATATTTTAGTGGCTGTGCTGGTATTTTAATGAAGTGTTGTCATTCCTATGTGGGAACACACTTTACTCAATGGCAAAGGGTTAACTAAATGACCAGATTTCAGTTGCATAAAAAAACATGGCAGACATTTAAGTAAACTTTGTTGAACTGGGAACATCAGAGTTGCCAAACTGAACTAGACCCAATGTCTACCTTGGTAATGGCCCTGTTTCTGGCAGAAGTGGATGGAGTTGTGAAAACTCTAACATGGGCAGATGTGTTGTCTCCTTTCCTTACTGCTCCTCATCCTGATTTCTAGTGGCTAGAGACTGATTTGAGTTTACCAGAGACTCGAAATCCATTCTGATAGGGCTGGAATTAATTATGCTAATTTTTTATGTCTATAACTAGATTAATAAGAACAAAGGAAAAGATGAAGTTTGAATACTTTTTACTGGCTGCCTGATATCTATTATTTGAAGACAGATTATATGCTAAATTAACTTAATAGGCATATTTATAGCATACAGCAGTGTATTTAGTACTGTTTTTTTGACCTAGTAAGATCATCAAGACAATGAAAAAAGCTGCCATTGCCTTTTTTCTTCCCCACTCTCTCTAGATTCTTGTGGCCGTTCACTTGACATCTGTGATACCTTCGTTTGTTGACTGAAGCTTTTTCATATATTTCTCTGACGTTAGTCTAGCATCTAATGATTAGGTGATTAGTGTACATAAATGCTTACTTCAGTCCATGTCTATCTAAGCACTTGAGCATAGTAATTACACGATGGTCAGTCACAGCAATAAGAGGTAGCTTCCAAACACCATTTCCAAAGGACGTAGCTTTACAGGAAAGAAAACCCACCTGTCAGGAACGAGACGTGGGTACTGCTAAGAGGAGTTTAAAAACTCAGTTACACTGCAGCTGCCATCCAGTTCCAGATGCCCCCCACATTATAATTCAAACGGCCTTACAGCACATGTTCTACATTTTATCTCTTTGTTTAATGGCTTCATGAGTTGTTTTAATCAACCCCTATCATTCCTTATAACTAAGCTGACAGATATTCTTGCATGAAATGAAATAGCCAGATGATTTTAAAATAGTTCCACCACTGTGGAACCCCACAGCTCCACCCCCACAGCTCCACCACTGTGTACACCCCACAGCAGCTACAAGGCTCCACATGTATTTTAAGAAACCCCAACTCAAACAGTCATTCCACAACAAAGTTCTCAGTTTGTCCCAAATAAACCTGGGAGACTCTGAAGCAGGGCAAGGAAGCCAAGTGGACAGTGTATTTTTAAACATTCTGTTTTCATGGTTAGCATGTTTTTGAATTCAGAATGCCAGAATACAGTTGAATGGTCAGGATATAAACTGCTAAAGTGTGTTTTTCATAAAGTTCAAAAATAACCTACAGACATGACACGGAGTTAAGCGCTCTGCACTGCTTCTAGTTTTACATATTGCTCCAAAGTATCTTGCAGTCTTCAAATGGTGAAATGTTCACATCCTTTTAATTATCTCAGTATTATTTTTCTATCAAAGAGAAACTTCTGTCAAATATTAGAATTTAACAATTTAAGGACTCCACTCCATACCACTTAGTATAGTGATTATTTTCTTAAAATTAATGGCAGTTCTCAGATGAGTAAGGGCTGTAAGATCAAGCCCATTCATTTAACAACTTTAAAAGCATTCATTTCTTAGCCATAATGGGAGAGAGTGGCAGACAGGTCTCCAGTCTGTCTGAACAGCTCTGTGCCGAAGGAGAGCTGCAGAAACCATTCCCCATAAGCTTCTTCTGCCTCCAGGCTGCCTCTTGTTTGCCCATTCAAGTAGTCTTGCTCCTCTAAAAGAGAGTTTTGCCACTGACTTCAAAGGGGAGGATCCAGCACATGGTGAGGTTTTTAAAATAACAGCATATCCCCTGTTGCACTTCTGCCACACCTTTCCAGGGAAATCTCACAGTGCTTTCCAATAACAACGGTAAAGCTTCAGTTTTTCAGTTAGGGATATTTTATGCACTGTTGGTGCTTAGTTACCTGTTGTAGAGGACAGAAGCAGCTAGTTCCATTGTATATGGCAACAGCGCATAAATAAGTATAAGAGGAGTCATGTCAGAAGGTAATTCCATGGGGAGTTTAGTGTCCACAGTATAAAAGCAGCATTTAGAATAGGAGATTCCCAGCATTATCTTTTCATGGGTGCCACAGAGTATATGTATCTTTCATCTGGTGGGACCCACAAGAAATGGACAAACCCCAGTGTCTGGTCATCTGCATTTCTCTGAATTGCACTCTGCAGTGAATAATTTCATTATTTACTTTAGCTTAATGCTCAGGTATTTTCTCCCTCTATGCAAATACAGTCTACTGGATTTTGCTTTCTCTATCTTATGTTAGCTTTCTCAGTGGCTTTACTAAAGGCTTCTTCTGGCACTTCTGGTTTTGTGATCTTCCACCCAAATGTTCTACTCCTAGTGGAGTGACCACACTGGTGCTTCTGCCTCATCCCCTGTGCATGCTCTGCCTCTCTGTGGAGACGAGCAGCTCTCCAAGGGCCAGGGGAGCCAGCCTGAGTTAATTCCAGGTGGGAGCACTGCCCGGGGCATAAGGGAAGAGCTCAGACTGATAAACCTGGGGTTTTTTTGCCTGGAAAACAGGCAATCCTGCTTCCTAAATGCTAAAATTTCTGCTCCCAGTTGCTATAAGAACTGCACTGAAAATGTAATTAAGAAACAAAACATGAAATGTCTGTGTTCTTGTCACAGGAAAGAGAGGGTTGGCATCAGACACAGAGATGTTGCCTAGCCCTTGGACAGGTCTGCAGTCTGGGACAGGAAGGAAGCACCCCTGTCCTCTGCCTTTGTGGGGTCAGGTTCTCTCAGCCTGTGGGGAGCAGCGCTGTGGAACCGCCTCTGCTTTCCCCCTTCTCCCCTCCTCCCTCCCCACTGATGCACTGATCCAAACAGGCCCCGAGCCCTCTTCAAGTGGCTGGCAAAGCTGGTTTTTATTTTAGAAGCTTAATACGGCCCAGATTTGGATTAATGGTGGCATATCCCTTCAACCACAGGTACACGTGCTCGGAACAGACAGTCATTTAGCTTCTCCTTACTGAGAGGCCTGACCTCAGTACCCACATCTGATGTCTGTAGGGCCCTGGAGACTGAGCTGCCTCTGCTCGTGTCCGTATGTTCGGATGGCACTCTGCCCAGCCACCAGTCGAACAAGTTCACAAAGACCTGGGTGCTAAACAATAATGACTCTCAATAGGCTCCTGCCTTCAGCCAGACCTCTTCTGCAGGAAACCACTCCCAGAGCCAGCGCTGCCATACTGGTGCCATATGCCTACGCTTGACACCAGATGGTTCTCAAAACAATACTCTGTCAGTGGGAAGAAGTGATCTGAGGAGTTCACAGGCATTTCTAGGCTCCAGAACACCAGGTTATACTGCAGCAGGCACTCAGGAAACTCCTGTGTGTACTTTCTGGTTGAGCAAATGCATGTGAAAAAGCATTGCCATCAGTGATACGCTGCTCTGGGTCAGTCTGACGTAGAGAACAGTGGACAACAAAATCAACTGCAGCTGAGATGAAGGGACAGATCCTTGTCCGTGCTTGAGGGAATCGGCTTAGAGGGACTGAGAGCAGAGGGACAAAGCTGTCGTACTGCTGCTTAGCTAGGTGCCAAACTCGTAGTCCTTCATCCATAGAAACTGAAGAACAGGGACTAGACCTCTGATCACCTATGCCTGCCCTCCTAAGGAATAAACAAATAAAGGGAAAGGCCAAAACTACACATGCAATTTACTCATAAACTTTTGCTCTCACTCCTGCTCATCAAAAGCAGCATTTAAAGAGTCTAAGAACTCATAGTCCCTCTGAGAGCTGCCCAACCTTCTTCTGGTCAGGCCATCAGGAGATCATTTGATTCTTGCATTGCTACACACACTTATATCTGCTCCCAGAACAGATATGGCTGATATACTGCAACTGCAAAGGTGGATTAAAATCATCATCTAGAAATAAGACAGCAACTGAATTAATAAATAAAGCCCTTTTCCCTGTCAGGTCATGGACTCAGAATCATCACGTAAAGTCGTGGTATCAGATCTGATCACTGGTTTGTTCAGTTTAGCATCCTTTTTGCAGCACAAAAGGTGCAAGATATCTTGAAAGAGGCAACTTTAGGGTGACTTTGCTCTGGCTACTGAGATACCTGGGTTTGTACACTGAAATAGAGGCTGTGTTCCTTCCAAGAATCTTGCTTATTTTTAGTACCAGCTATTGTGAATCTGGATATTTCTGTGTTTCATATAAATGTCTAAGTATAATTAAAAGTAACAAGAAAACAGCAGAGTATAGCAACAGAATTACGGCTGGTTTTGAAATTAAATTTGAAAAGGAACTTCAAACATGATTTATGTGTACCAAAACCTTTACCCAAGAGGTTACCTCTTAATTCTAAAAGTTCTAAACGCCAAGACTTCTGTACTGCTTCCCTCCAACTGTCTTCCTATTAAACTACGAAATAACATCCGAAAGATTTTGTGCTAGAAATTATTTGTGGTATGATACAAAATTTGTCTCTACTAAAAATAAAATAAAAAGAGTTGACATCCTTCACGTATTAAAAAAAATAAATAAAACCAAACAAACACTTCTTCAAACCAAATGTCAGAATCCTGTTTAATTAAAAAAAGGAAGTTTATACTTGGTTATGGTGTGTGTCGACATCTTTCCCTTTGATTTACAAGAGCATGGACGCGAAAGAACAGATTGCTTTATTCAAGAGAAAGAAAGGAGGGAGGGGGGCCCAGTGTGACAGGAAAGAGTGTAGGCTGTATTAACTTCAGTGCTTGTTAAAACATGAAGGATTAATGGTAGAAGGGGAGGGAAGAATTGTGAATGTCTCCACTTTAGGATCTTCAAAAATGTTTGGGGATTCTAAGAATGTCTCACCAGACCACATGAAAGCTGCACAGAGAGACTCAGCCACACGACTGCTCTAAATCCAAAGCTGGTATTGCTCCACTTATACCATCAAACCAATGGAGCTGAAATGTAGCCACAAATTAAATTTATTTTTATTGAAAAAGTACTAAGTCCTTAAAAAGAAGGAAAAGAGTATGTCAGGAAACGCAGCTCTCTCTTAGCCAAGTTTACAGGGTAGGTAGCTCTGAAATTTAACCTCAGTGCTGACATCTGAGTATTGCAGTAGAATCAGAGTACTCTGCCTAAGTCTGCAGAAAAGCAATATCCAGCCTCATGAGTTCCATCTCTGTAACTGCAGGTTCAGCCCATGTAACTACAAGAGTAAAATAATTAGAAAAAAAGACAACAAGCTGCCTTGTCAAAAGGGAATCTACACTTCAGCCCTTTCTGGAAAGTGCATTTGCTAATATTATTAATTTGGTGATGTAATGGTGACTCAGAAAAGCAGCAAAACAGCTTGCTGTATTGCAAAAGCAGATATTCATGATACTTCTATGTGACACAGGGAGATCCTGCATGCCTTTATCCATAACTGCAACAAACAATCAATTTGGCAACCCTAAATTGCTATACATACACACAAGACAGAGAATACAGTCTTTGATGAGTATCATACTTTCTTTGTTAGACTGACGATGAGATGATTAAAGCCTGGAGAAATAAGGAGCAATTTCATAACAGCAACACATTGAAATTGAGTTTTCTTTCCACCCAAAAACTTACATGCTAACTACTCAAATACCTGTTTTCTCTGACTAGGACCTGTCTGCTTATCAAACTGCAGTGTCAAACACTTAACGTCCATGTGCCTGCCTGTTGGAGAAGCAAGCACTACCTTGATTTGTCTGTTTTACTTAGTCATGATACTCTAGCAGTTATACATATGCACTCTTAATTGTTTTGATTAAATTACTGACGAGCCTGAAGTGATGGGTCTGCACCACCCTTTCCGACCTGGAGCCTGAGGGCACATGCCTGTGGGTGGTGCACAGAGACTTTCTGTTGTCCCTGCTCATACCTACCACAGGCTGACCAGAATCTGGAGCAGATGGGTCAGCTTGAGCATGGCATTCTGGCACTCTGTTTAAATGCAGCAGGGCCCAATGGTTTCAGCGCAGTATTAGCCAAAGGCTTCTGCACCAGAGCTTCTATACATGCATCCAGCTCAGGACACGGGTCATGGTGTCTGCCTGCCACCACCGTTAACTAGAACTGCAAGCTCTTTGGGACAGAGACTACTCTGTTATGATAGGTTTGTAACAAAGGTCTTACTAAGGCATCTCTGTCTGGTGAAGGCCTCTAGAATTGAAGAAATAATGGCATTACCTGAAAAGTTTACTTGGTGCTGTGATCACAAATGCCATTAAGGAAGCATTTTTTTTTTTGAGTACTGCAAATGAAATGCAGATCTAGAGAAGCACATACTCAAAACATCACATAAACCAAAGCCCTCTCTAAGTGTTGCAGTTAGGCAACTCCAGGCAAAAGCACCTATGAAGGTGAAGCCACTTCTATCAAGCAAATATCTGTGAAACCTGGCTGTGAGGGACAAGTCCGGGAATTTTGGTCACTCTTCCTGAATTACTTCTGCATATTCTCTGATACTATCTGATATAAAACACAGATGTAGTCTTGACAGCTCAGCCCCATGCTCATAAAGTGCCCCAGCCACTGATCTAAGGACTTAAGCTTTTCTTTCTCTCTGGCCCACAGGAAACGTCTTCCAAGGATAATAACAGTATCTCAGCCACGTGACACGTGCTTCTGCCTTCCCTTTGTGGGAAGCTGGGAGTGTCAATCATCCTTATATCAATGTTGTCCATATACAAAAGTTCTTTTCAGGGAAGTACTTGTCAGTCATCCAGCCACAGGGACAGAGGGTGAAAAACTGTTGATTTTAGACCTAAGGCAGAGAAAAGTTGTATCCTGGGCTGTAATGATGGATTCCTTGGTTTCTGGGGCATTTTACGGCACTTTAGAAGAGTAACTGTTTTATATTTTGTGCCAGGTAACACAGAAAGAGGCTTCACTCCTCACATAGAGCTCCCACAGAGACAAAAATCATGAGGTGAAATAATTTTCTTGAATTTGGACCAAATGTACTCTTCATTGCAAGTAGCTTGCGCTGAGAACAGTTACATAACCCAAACAGAAAAGTCATGCCTATGTCTGTTTATCCATCATTTACAGTGCAGCTAGGGAATTGCATGGTATTTTACATCCTTTAAGGAAAAAAAATCTGTGGAAGGATCTCAGTGACTTATTGATTTCACATCTTATCCTGCATTTCTTGTTCACCCAAAACCCTTTTAGCACTGGGAGTTTCAGATATACAAGAAAAACTGTAAAACCTAATGTTCACATCAACAAAGGAAAGTTGGGTCCTTTTTTCCCTTCCTTCCTCCTTTTTTCTTAAAATATTTTACACTAGGTCATGTTGAAATGTAATCAAATCAACAACTACTAAACTGTAAAATGCCCTCAGGAACAATTGCAGGATTTGATGATTTTTTTTCTCTGCGATTTTGGGATAGTGTGACAAATCTGCATTTTTTTTATCAACAGAGTGTTTCAAAATTCTGAGTTGAACGAATAATGTCATATGTTTGTAAGTATCAATAATCTAAGCCATCTGCAAAGGAATGGTTTTCCAAAGGCATCTCTTTCAGGACACTGTGGATTTTGTCACTGCTTGAGGTTTTGGCAAACCATCAATATCTCTATAATTTTCTCTTATGAAATATGGTTTTTGACTGAGATCTTTTTTTTTTTTCCTTAGCTAGCTAAAGTTTAAAAATACTGCATGTCTAACTCGGCAAATTCAAAGGTTAGGTTTTCTCCAAATTGCATATTAGATGCCTGTAATTCAGAAAGGTATAATGCAAGTTATCATGAAACAAAGAAACTTCGGGAAAAAAAAAATGCTTACCATATCAAATAGCCAACATATTCTTTATATTTGGTATGAAAGGAAGACTACAGAACTAGGAACAGAAATACCATCTTTAAGTACAGATTCGTTACAAATCACTACTTTAACACTTGCAAAAAGCACAATGCTATTGCTAGTAATGACAGCATATCAATTAAGTATATGACAATCTGCCCCTCCAAAAAAGGCTTAGAAGTGGGAACCGCCTAAAAATTTCTATCCAAGACAAGCAAATTTATCATTTCCTAATTCATAATTGAAATCTCAGTTTCAAATGAGGAAGATGATCTCTGTTCAGCACTGCTCTAAGCAAAGGAGCATTCTGTTGCTAGACTTCGTACGTATAAAAACAGCCCTCAAGTAATTCAGAGTGCTAATTACTAATTTTGTATTAGCAGTCATTTCACAGACTGATGGGATATGGCACATAATTATTTTGTTATTAGATACCCACTGGCTTGGATGGGTGTGTCACTCCTCTGAGTTCTGTACGAGACAGAATAGATCCAAGCCATCATGAAAAAAGCAGCTTTGCTAAGGGTTTGGAAAGATACAGCTAAAACCCAAGGGAAGGCATATAACTTTGTGAATCCAATTGACGTTCCTTTACACTAAGTAATGATCCTTATTTGCTCTCTGACCTTGCCTGGAAGAAGGTTTCCTTCTCCCACTCTTGTTGTGAAAATATAATGATTTGAGTTTTGTGGAAATAAGTCAGTTTTAAGGGATTTTAGGTCTGAAAGGTGAAGGGCTACGTGGAAAACACGGCATGCTTTGTTTTGAGCTGCAGGTGCTAGTAGATTCCATGTTAACAGCTGTTGCATTTCAGCAGTACAGCAAGACTGGTGATCTCGGGACTGGCTAAGACAGCGTGGCACACAAGCCAGAATATACATTTTCATATTTTCAGTGCCTTTTCTGTCCTCCCCCACTAATGTCTCTGAGTTCAGTGGCATACGGAAGACAACAGACTGTCTTTTGTATATGTGGTCCTTTTTGTCCCCCTCTATAAATCTAATGCATGCAGGTCTCTCCTCTCACCTAAGACACCAAAAACTGCTTTCCAATTACTACTGCATTTAGTCTTCAGATGTGTGGGTGTAACTTCTGCTGACTCACACACAATCTCCCCACAAGTACCGGAGTACTAATCTTAGGCCAAATGATAGTTATTTTTAACCACCAAATGGCAGAAATGGTGTAGATTCCAATGGGAGGAGCAAAAAGAAGATAACTGGTATCAGCTGAGAACAGGAGGAAGAACCTAAAACAAAAGTTTAAGAGGTAAGACATGGGCTCTTGTTTACTGAAATCTTTATGGCACAAAATGTGCTCTGCGTTTCTAAAGATCTTCCTACCAACAATGCACATCAGGAAACAAAACAGAAATTAAAACAAAACAGCCTCTTTCTCTTTGAGAAGCCCTACTTGATTGGATTTACAACATTTTGGTATGTGTTACAAAAGTCTGCAACAAATTTGGGACTCTGGGTGCTGAAGTATTTCCAGTATGAGAGCTGCTTCACTATTTTCACAGGCAGAAAGACATTCAGTCGTCCATTTACCAGAGAACTACTACAAAAATGGGCAGAATCTGATTCATATTTAGGATCATAGGGTCACAGGGAAATTCAGGTTGGAAAAAACTTTCTCTTCCAAAGAAGGGTTTTGTGGTTTTTTGGGAAAATTTGCAGTCAGCTCAGCGCCACATGTCTTCTCTGAGATTTACAGACTGACCACAGGTGCCCCCTCTTACTAGAAACTGAGGAATTAGACAAGTCAGCTTCTGGGACTGGACACGCTGCTGGTTCTTGGGAACAATTTTACTTAGGAAATTCTGTAAAGCTCAGAGGGAGTTTAGGGTCTGTCATTTATTTTATGTCTCTGAAGAGCTGAGTCCTTTCTTGAAACTTAGGTAGCAGCAACAAGGTGAGGAACTTTTTCTGGAAAAGCACTATAATAATTATCAGTGAAATTTTTCTTTATTTTTTAAGTATTCCAACCATACTTTCTGGACAATTAAATTTCTTCTAGTATTTATTTTCTTTAAAAGTTCTGGAGGGACCAAGCTCTAGTCTGGCTTCCACAGAGGAGGAAACTCAAGGACAAGAGGAAAAGGAGGATATTAGTCATTCATGCTGTTCCCTCAGCCTGTTCTGCATGCAAGTCTCATGGATCTGGGTGCTCAGCACCTTTAGAAGGCAGGCTGCTGGAGCAAAAAGCACATCTGAATGTATGTTGATTTTGAAAGAGCAGAAAGCAACAAAGGAACCAAATAAGGAAAAAAATAAGGCAACTCCGTCCAATATCAACCACTAAATATAGCCTTTCACTTACCCCAATGCATCTAATTCTAAGATATGCATTTATGACTCCATCCATTTAGTTGAAAAGGGAAAGACCACACCAGGATAAGCAATGAAGAGTGGTCAAACACATAACTTAATGGCAGTGTACAGAAGCCACTACAAAAAAGCTAGGGGAGAATGAAACATTTTGTGGTGCGGCAGAGTGGCTGATTTCTGTACCCAATCCACCAATATTTTCCAAGCATGGACAGCTTTTCTTGAAATTAAAATAGAAAACACAAGTCCCATATCCCACAAAAAACCTGACAGTTTAGTAAAGAGATGGAACCAACCAAGTAAATCTGATTGCATGGCATTTTAGGAAAAGTACAGAAATAACTGCAGCTATTAAAAGTGATATACTGCTGAAATATTTTTGTGATTATGCTAAAAGTCAACTTCTTGAAAGAACTCTTCAATGGTTACTGCTTCCTCAAATAAAAGCTAGTTCACATGTGCACTCCTTCTTTTAAAATACACTGAATGGAGTTGCTTCTAAGTGTCAGATTTGTACTTCTCACTGCCCTTTTGAGACATTTGAAAAAGACATAGCTGAGAGGAAGAGGAAATTAGTAGATCAGGAAATAATCCATAATAAATCAAAAGACAGTTAATGCAGTCATTTTTTTGTTTCTGCTATCATTAGATTGGGTGTAGTAGAGCAGAATTCACCAAACTTTCCAAACACAATGCAGAGTCCTCCGAATCAGACAGTAACATTCACTTTGGTTTATTTGCATGAAACTAATATCTTCAGCTGTCTTCCTCCACCCCTCTTCTCCTGAAATGTCAGATGTTTGAAGCTGAGATCCAGATACCTCAACCAACTTTAATAACCCCTCTTTAGTTCCAGAAGAAAGGAAATGGCTTGTAATACCATAAAGTCCCTGAGAGACACAGATTATTTCTTTTCCTTGTGACTTCTGTCTCTGCAGATGAGCTCTAACCCAAAAGCTATGGGACCTGATAGAAGAGCAGTGGTGTACCCATACCAAGAGGCCCTGCTGAAAGAAAGGGTATAATAGCTCAGACTTCAACTAGACAATTTATTGCAAACTCTGAGTTCTTATTTGCCTCACTCAGCCAGACATGTTAGCGGAAAGTGTCATATACTTCTTCAGGTAACTCTCGCTTAGAAAGCTTAGATCAGACTACTGTGAAACAGAAACACCATCATGGGCAAAAATGATGAGTAGTACTAATAATCCTCATAATTAATGGGTAATGTAGATCTTTATTTGTATGTTAAGAGAAAAAAACGCATTATGGACAGATAAGTGTTTTCTGAAAAAGGGAGTAATACTGAGAAATATGGTTGTTGCTACATTATCAATCAATAGTATGGGAATGTTCACATAAAAGGCCAACCCTGTGGACTGCATAAATTAATATAGGATTGAGCTCATGTTGAGTCATATCATCAATAACCTTGCCATACTATTTTCATTTTTGTCATTCCCACCTAAAAGCAGACCAACAGTAGCTGAGAGTAGTGTGAACCACTGTTTAAAATTTTCCCAACCAAATCGAGGGAGAGTCAATGTGATTTCCATTTTGTTGCTGGAATTCATTCCCTCTCTGGATACTGCCAAACCAACCCAACTAGGGATGACTCATCTGCAGGGTCTCATAAAGTCCTTCTGAAAGGCTGGTGTTTTGTCTTTGGAATGCAATGGATCACACCAATAGTTTGTGATGCTCCAGTGTGGGGGAAGAGGATATCCCTGATTCTTCCCTACAAAGATATTCCCAGTCTGCACTCTGCAGTATTAACTGCATGCTCAGTTTATTCCCTACTACCTATGAAAAGCATTGACAGTTCATTCCTTTGGTAAAAATCACCCTCCCACTCTGATTTTGCTTCTGAGACAATATTTTTGCTTGCATAGGAAAACAAATTAACAAATTGCTCAATCCCTCACTCTTCCTTGTTTTCCTATTTCCAACCTTGTGGTAAAGAGATGTATGATGAGCTGTAGAGCAAAAAATCCAGGAGTCACATCTAAAATACCATTAGCACATAATGCAAGACTATAAAACCCCCAAAAATGGCAAAAATAAAACATGTAGAAGAAAAAAATATTCCATAGGAGGTGAGAGTAGAAGCCAGCAGGACTGTTTTATTTAGAAAGGATCTGATAGATCACATGGCAGTTCACATGAATTAATGAGTAAACATATTCACTTGGCTGACAGTAATTTTCTTTTAACTAAACATTTTCCCATTAACTAAAATTGAACCCAGCATTTGTAGCACAACATATTGTAGAGCTATGAAATTTGCTACCACTTAAAATGTATTAATGACCCAACAATCTAATATGACTTTAAATTGGGTAGGAATTTAATATTTACAGAATACACCACCCCTCACATTTAAGGACTGAAATCAAATGTTTTTGCCGATTTGAAGTCAGGAAAAATATCACTGCCAGTAGATTTCTGCATTATCTGTCATGGCTAATAGACAACTTTAGTTGAAGCCACTGGGTTCTGGCAGCTTTCAGCAGAGGCCCTTGGAAAGCCTATTCTGATTATGACGATTTCAATGATCCTACGTAAGATTACAAAAAGTCACAGAAAGAGGTAAAGAAAATGAAAAAATTCCATAGTAATCATCTCACTTACGTCTGAGTAATATACCAGGGGAGACAGAAAAACATAGAGGTTCCTAGCTTTGAGAACTTACCAAATGTGCATAAGAAGTATCTGAAGTCATATCTCCAGTCAGCTCCTTAGCTGTCGAGAGACGTTTGACATATCTATCTCTATTGATGTAACTGGAACTCCTGATGTGAAATTTCTTAGAAGTTCCTCAGAAATGGCTTCATAAACCTATTTATTGATTTGGTTTCTCAGAAGTGGCTTGCGAGAGCTCCTTGACAGTCACACCTGAAATAAGTTTGTATTTGCTTGTGTCTTGCTCTGTGAGCCCAAAAATCGAAAGGCAAAAGATATATTAGCATCGATTTACTGAGACCTCTTTTTTAGAGAAAGTCTTTGGAAAGAAAAATAGAGGCCTATTGCTAAAATACACACAAAGTACTGTGTTCATCGTATCTGGGCAACCTAGCTATAATGATAAGGTGTGTGTTCATCTGTAGCTGTTGAGCTGGACTGTTATAAGATCATGTATTGTGGAACAAAAATTGGGCCTCTCTCTCAGAAAACCTAGAGAAATGACCAAATCAGGACTGAAAAAGGGAACGTTTCTCTAGCAAAATGGTAATATAAATGATATGGGGCTGACTAATAATACAGTTGGTTTCCACTAACAGAAAACCATTATGATCTACAGAACTGAAATCCAGACTGAGCTAAGATACTATTTTTTCCTATTTTCCATCTTAGTCAGTTAGAACAAAACCTGTGTTCAAGAGTCCAAGCTGCATGCTTTTTGTTTCCCCATTTAATCACATGTGGGTATCCCTGTCTGATCTGAAGATACGCAGAAGATATTCCACGTCAAAAGCCCCATAATGGTGGTTCATACAAAGTTCCAAGTCATAATGGATTTATTACACAAATTATCAGTGGACAGTTTAACCAAGTAAATAAATATTTCTCATGGGCAGAACTGTTTTTACTTAGATGGAAGAGGATGAAACCAGGATACATGTGCAGGTACAGTGCCAAACGTATCTCTCAGTTCACAGGTTTTAAGGTTCCAGTTCTAAAAAGAGGTACATACAACTTAATGTGAGGACTAGGCAGAAAGTCAGCCATGCCAAATCTCTGGCCACCACTTTCTCCTATGTGTGTTTTTCTAATGGAGTTTATAGCCTGTCTCATTGCTTTCAATGTAGTGAGTCATAACTCCCCAGTTTAAGTGTACCTACTTTAAAACCTAGATAGAAATTTAAATTAATATGGAACGCACTGTTATGTCTGTAGTCAATCTTCCTTTCTGTACTCAGAAAGGCTACCCTGAATCTGGTTATTATCTTGAAAAGTCGATCTAGCTTAAGGATTATTCCTCCTGGAAATGCAGTGGGGCAACCCTTCTCTTGAATATTTTGTTCGAAACATTAAGCTTCATGTACATCATAGAAGAATCTGAACATGGGATCTGAGCTAAGATCTTAAGCAGTCTGAAAGAACACACTGACTGCCAAATATAATCTCTAGAAAAAAAGTTCTCATTTCAAAGGTAACACACACACACACACACACACACATATATATGTACATAAATCTGTATGGCATATTTGCTGTGCAGGCCTAGACTCCTTGTGAGGTTGTTTTTCAGTATAGCAAATTAGAAAAATATGCCTAGAATTAAAGGTTACTTAATCAGGTTGAAGCAGCAACTTCAATTCCAGCAACTCCCTCCCACCATGTTACATCTGATAATGTACCCAAGTCCAAACATAAACTTAGTTCAAAAAGATGTTTGGTCCTTGAATGTAAAATGACACTTAGCTTACACAATTAGCCAGGTAATACATATCCTTCCAAGAGAAGCAATTTTTACCACAGAATTATCTGCATTTTACTAATCTCTGATTGTTAAGCTTTACTTGCTGAAACTTTTCCATATGGCTTTTTGAATACCACTGACCTGTATTTAATTACCACAGAAGGATATTAATGAAGAGGTTGGAAATTTGGCCCAAGCCCTGTTCCACAGTTTGGACAGTTTGATGGAGCCAATGAGCTGAACACTTCTATTGATATGAGGCTGTGCCATTTCACACACAAAAGCAGTGGCAAAAGAGGAGTAAACAGACATATAGAAATAAAACACCCAATGATTTTTGAATTGTCCATAAACTTCTAAACCAGCATAATCGTAAAGTAGTGCTGAGTGAAGCAAAGCACTGTTTTGCTAACCCAAAGGATAGTCATACATGAATTGATGGCGTAGTTCTTGTAATCAAGACCGTTTTGATAAAGCTGTAAGTCAGACACATGTCCAAAAATGCAAAATGTGTTTCCCAATTTTAAAGGCAAAATATTGAGCAGAACCAGGCAAGGGTAGGCAGCTTGAGTGCAGAGGATGTGAGGAAGTTAACGTGGGTGGGAAAGCATGTGTTGCTGCCTGGATGAGGAAGTGGTACACCACAGTTACTTCATAAGTGCTAGGGCTTTATAAACTAAATTTCCTAGGGACTGTTTTAAATAGACAAAGAATGACATGCAGCCCTGACAGGCTTTTGTTTGAGAAGGCTGCTTGCCTTCTAAAAACACAGGACTGCCACTTGTACTTTTTCCAAAAATGCCTATTTTTAACCTCAACCTCTTCACATAAACAGTGGAAAGATGCACTATATAGTAAACTCTTTTATCTAGCATGAAATTAATGGCTTCTTCAGTCTTACCTGACAATGGAACACATATTCTGGTGTGGTTTTCTTGAACTTCATATTCCATACCAAAGCTACCCCATCAGGCTCATGGGGAGCATCTTCATTATTGTTATAAGACGCAACCATCAACTCAGGGTACTAGAAAGGAAAAGAAAAAGCAAATGAAAGAAGATAGATGATAAAAACCTATGCAAAATCATATGAGACAGAAATACACTATGCTAAATGTGCAATATCTGGTTTTAATTATAATACATGTTAGTTCAATCATATTACTCTGCTTCATTTTGGTTTATATTTTACTTGTCCCTACCATCCTTTAAGCCCCTGATAATTGTTCTCTATCAGTTATTCTCAGATATCAGAAAGGCAATACTATTTTCTGCAGGTAATTCTCAAAAAAGACAACTTTCAGAATTTTTATAAAGGGAATGCAAAGGAAGAAAGAGGAAAAATCTGAAAGGTTGAGTAATTTTAACATGTTTGCTTAGCCACCTCTTCAGGGACAAACTGCTGTCTTAATTGATTTTGATAATAAAAAAACTATGACCATGGAGTTGACTTGTTTTATTCTAAAATTCACATTTTTTCAGCATTCCTGAAAACTATTCTTTCTTATTTCATTATGCACTCTTATTTACTTATGCATAGAATCAACTTGAAAGATCTTCTTGATGATTCAAATGGCAAAAAAATCTTTTTCTTCACAGAAGCTCAATTTTGCAAGATGCCAAAGTCATCTTATAAAGCAAAGGGTGATCTTGAATTCCACTGACTCAGTGAGATTGATGCAATGAGAACTCTAAAATCAGATCCATATTTTCTTGTACACCCATTATCCACTGTTGTATAGAAGCAAGATATGCAACACACATATGTATTTGCTTTATTTATATATATATGCACACATAATACCATATATGAAAAATCAGATTTCCACATTCTTTTGATGACCTTGCATCATTTCAAAACCCCATGAGGACTAACAATTTGTCCACAAAACATCAATTACTTTCCGTTTATACAATACCTTCCAGTTCTCCACTCTCACATGTTTGATACTAGGCACCTCTGGTAATCTCTGTCCTTCCCTCTAAATAGTCAAAGTAGAGCAGTGGACCTTACAGCATGTCCAAAGAGAAAAGCATGTGGCTTCTGCAGACCAACGAGCCAGCAGCTCAAGTTCCACAAGACCCACACTCTCCTTTTGTAAACTAGAAATGCTTTCCCTCAAAATTTCTCAATAATATCTGCAAATTATTGTCACTTTTTGTCTTTCCCAGGTGAATTCCTGCCAAACCATTCACCACTTTATAGGGGAACAGTACAGCTGGTACATGCAAAGGGAGAGGGATAAAGAAAGTGCCAATTGGGAGTTGTGAATTTGGTCCAAAGGCATTTTAACAATTAAAAAAAAAACCAAACCACCACCATTTTTATAATTATTATTGGGAATTGAACCTCTCTGCTCTCAAAATCCATTTGGAAGAAATAATGCACACAGCTGTAACTTTTGCCATCAGCAGCTGTTACTTCCCACTTTCTGTACACTTCCAGGGGTAATGCATCACAGAGCTGATGATTTTTCTATTCAAGCTCATCGTTCCAAATGAGCCTGGACCCATGTGGAGAAGAATCAGCAATGACATGTGATCACCATAGCCTCCTCTGTCCCATTTCAAGGCAGCTCTGACTGGGTTGGACCTACATCCCAGCAGACCCTGGCTGCTGGCACAGCCTGTAAGGACAATTTAGCACCCAATTTACTTGCATGGGATTTAGGGGATGCAGCAGACCAACACCTCTTTCCTTCCTCAAGAATGGAGGGAATCTGAGGGTGAATTAATCCCACACCTGAGACACCACCTCTCTGGACACGCTGGTACCAGCCTGCCCTCCAGTGTTCTCATCCATCTCTCTGTCTCTCCCGCAGCAGATATTACAACCACTTCTGAACAGTGAACTCAGCTTTTCCTTTGAACCTTTTCATCTCACACTGGTCCACATCCAAGTAAAACAGCGTGTGCAGTGGGCTCTTGACAGGGCATCACATTTTGGCTGAACAGATTAGGTACCATTCACATGAGCGGCTGAGACCGTAACCGTGAAGGGGCAGACACCTTGGCAGGCAGAAGAGACAAGCCCTTCCACCAGCATGACTGCAGCCAGCTAGGGTGTGTGACTAGGTTCAAAGTGCCAATTTTGAGGCACTTTGGGGCTGGTAAATGCTCCTGGGAAGTTTAGCGAGCATGGTTAGCAGCATGTCTGGCCATAAACAAACACTGACTCAAATCTTGCCAGTCTACATGCAGATTTTGCAATCAGTTTATGTATTTGACTGGAAATACAGTTTACACAGATGCTGGGGTCATACCTAGCTGGGTAACACCATTATGAGGCTTTTTGGCTCTTTTAAAACAGAACTAAATGCAACACCCTGAATCCTCTCTGGCATTGCACACTCCAGTGCTTCACTCAATCTACTTGCATTTACAGAATTTCAGTCCTCACCAGTGCCCAGGTGTCCTGTGACTGCAACTGAAAACATGGAAATGGTGCTGTGCAAAACAGCATTCGAGGCTGCTGCCCGAGAGTCAAGAGGGACACATCACTATTCCCGAGACTGTGGTTTTCTTGGTAAGTTAGTTCCCATGGACAGAGTAAGGTGATCCCACTCTTTCTTTGTGTTTACTCTGAGTCTGTTGGGTCTTTTCCCTAAGATCCCTAATGAAGCATCTAAGCCATTTTCCTGTTGCTCCATGAAAGAATCAAGGGGCTAGTGGGTTAGCTTTACTGATGAATGATCCCACATGTTTGAGACTGTATTTTACATGTGACTGGGAACAGAACAACTTGTTTAATCAATGCATCAATGTCCTTTGTTTGATTAAGCTTCTATTTGCCTCCAGGCTGTTTCGCAGAAGCAGTTTTATCATAGAAAATTTAGCAATGTGTTCTGCAGTTCCCATGATTACTGAAGTTATCCTTTGGCACACTGGACACTGTCATATCCTGGAGCATGTGTGAGAAGCAGAGCTAGTGGTTAGGTGAAATACCTCTGCTTGGCTCCAGCTCCTGTCCCATGGATACAACTCAAAGCAGGCAAGAGAGGAAGCAACTCCATACTCCCAAGCTACTGTAGGGCAGCATGCAGAAGCCCCCCGGCACAGAAGAGCCCCTACTGGAGTGCCAGGGAGCTGAGTGTGAGGAGTTAACAAAGGTGAAGGCAGGAGGGGCCACCCTGGAACAAAGAGGTGGGAAGCAGAACATGCCTTCGAGCCCCAGGGGCTGAGCAATTACATTTGGCAGTGCTCTTCTGAGGCGGCTTTTTTTCTTGCTGCCCTGGGAATACAGTAAGAGCTGCTTGTTAGGAAAATATCAGATAAGAATTCCATGTAATTTCCAGCCCCTGAACAAGTGAACAACCTAAGATAAGTGTTTCCTCAGGCTTATATTTGATTTCTGTGGAAATCCATATGTGCTTAAAGGCCACCCACATCACAGTAGTGCATACCTGTTGTTAGGCTGATATTTTGTATGAAAGCAAAGGTATAAATCATTTCTCACACAGGGAGCATGCTGGATATTACAAGAAGCCTCTCTGCAGCTAGCTGTTGTGCACCACCCAGACCTACTCAGCCTACCAGCCACAGTTGCTGTCACCTTACCTGAGAAGTACCCAGGGGGATGGAAGCAGCTCTATTGCCATTTCAAGGGGAAGGAGAGAAAGATGAATGTGAGAGTTGCTGTGCTCCTTAGCTGCTGCCCCTCTCCAGCCCTCATGCATCATTTACGTACTGGATCTTAAGCGCTCGCTCTGTCCACATGCACATCTAATGTGGTGCAGAAAGAGCAGCTACTTCTCAGATTAGGCAAAGATTGTTCTTAACAATGGGTTGAGCTACTTCTATGGCACCTTCGCTACCCCCACCAGGCTCCACTAGGTATCTGAAGACCCAAGGGCACATCTGAGGCTGAGTTTGGGTCCAGCCAGGTAGACTGGCTTGTGCTCACATTTTTGAACTCCATATCGTCTTGGAGCAGTTTTTTTGTATCTGTACTGTGGACTTAGAAGCAGAGTCTCCTGGGTTCTCTCCCCAGGGAAAGCAGATGCTTTGCTCCCAGCTGGAACATAGGAACAGGCTGACAGGGATGAAACAGAGAGAATGAGGAGGGCTGGAATGAAACTGGAACCAAATTAATTTAACAGGATCTGTGATGATGTGCCTGTGTGTGCTAACCCCAGCTCTCCAATAGAGAAACTAATTAACATGCTTTCTGTACTTTGCTGATGTGACTGTATTGGTTTTGGAAAGCTTAAGCAGCTCTATCATCAGTTTTATTTTGTAATGACAATGCTTTGTGGTGCATAGAAACTGAGTACATTCCAGGCACGCTGCTTTAGTATACCCTGTGGGCAGCTGCAGTCTCCTCTTCTATCGCTTGAAGAGAGAACCTAGCATTTTTTGAAAGACCTCTTTTTAATCTTTTCAAGTTTTTCAGATACTTGCACATTTTTAAAATCACAGAATCATACAATATGCTGAGTTGGAAGGGACTCATCAGGATCATCGAGTCCAACCCCTGGCCCTGCACATGACACCCCAAGAATCACACTGTGTGCCTGAGAGTGTTGTCCAAACGCCTCCTGAACTCAGACAGGCTTGGTGCTGTGATCACTTTTATTTTAGTATATTAGCAGATTAGAAAAATCAATTTTATTTCTCACTATTCTTTTTTCTATTTTATATATTACTATGTATAACTATTTATTAAATCAATTGTTTAGTAAATTAATTTTAATTAGTTTAATTTTAAACCTTTATCCTAAAAAATTTCCATGTGCTGAAGGAGTAGAGAGGGGAGAAAAAGTAAAAAGTAAGACCCCTTCTTAATAGGTTTGTTAACCTACTACAATTTTAATATAACATTCTGGTTTTGAAGACCAAGACGTGCAAAAAAAATTACAGCTTCATTACTGTCCCATTACTCTTCTTTACAGAGAAACATGCATTCACTCATCCAGGGCCCTGCTGTTAGCTAAAAAATAACATCCTACTCTTCATAACAAAGAGAAAATCAAGGCTGCCCCTAAGTTTTTTAGGGAGAAGTGGAAGTGATATGGAGGCACGTCTCCCAGCTTCACATCTTACCTGAAGAGACCAATCCATACAGGTGACAACACGATGCTTTGACCAGTGCTCATCATAAAATTGTCGGTTGAAGGAAAGATTGGATCCTGCTTGAACATCTCTGTTGAATTCAAACAAAGTGACAAATCTTGAAGTACCAGGTTCAAAAGCTGTGAAAAGCAATGCAGAAGTTTCTGACTACTTCTCAGATCTCTGCTCAGCCTGGGGAAGTCTGCCACCTTGATTTAATTGCTCTCACTGACTGTCTTGCCGAAAATGAATCTGCACCAAGACACAAATTTTACATCTGTTTCACAAAACCACATTTCTTAATTTCTCACTGACTTTCTGACTCTTCTGGGTCACCCTAGGCCATCTCTGCCCCCTCTGACTCTCAGGATGAACCTGCAGACAGGCTGAAGCACAGTAATGTTCCGACACTGTCACACTGATGCATTTTGTCACTCCATACAGATGATGCTCTAGACTAACCTCCAGTAACTTCAGTGCAGCATAGCTACTGATCTACCATGAGGCTTCAACAGATATGTAGCTGTTGAAATCTAAATACTTCCTCTCCTCCTAACAAGTTTTAGTGCTTCTGCTCCCCTACCAATTGCTGAATACAAAACCTGTCACTTCTAGTCTTAGCCATTTAGATTGCAAACACTTTGGGAAATCATCATTTTCATTCCCACAAAGCATAGTACAATGGGATCCACTACAAACCTGAGACAGTTGTAGAATATAAACAAACACTAGTTTGAATTTGTAAAAGTATCATAAGCACACACACATACACCACTGGGACGTATGCATTTACATATACATGTATATATACACAAATTTATCTATTTCAGTTATTTGTTCAGATTTTGAAATTTCATGCCAAAAATGAATCAAAAAACCAAGCCAGCTGAATATGTCAAGTAAAAAAAAAAAAGCAACAACAAAACCAAACCAAAACAACAACAAAAAAACCCAAACCAAACAAAAAAAAAAAAAAGAAAAAAAAAGAAAAGCAACCCCACCCAGTTCAGTAAAGCACAAAGCTGTTTTACAGTATAATTTCAGATAACAAAGTTACCCAGGCCTTCATGCAGAAATTTCAACATTTTTTTAACCATAAAAATCTTAAATTTTGTTTAAAATTAAGGCTTTCTGTCGCTGGAATTATCTCTAGAAAGCTTATTTTACGAAAGCAAAAAAAAAAAAACCCAAACTGACCCATCTTTTTCTTCTACATCTCTGCCACTATAGTCAAAGAAGATGTCTGAATCTTCAGCCAAAGCTCGCTCAATTACACGTATTGTCCGATCAAAAAATATCAGGAATTCTTCTGAATGGAGAACTTGTTGTTTTTCTTCTTCTGTCAGTTCTCTAGGAGGAGCTTGGAAAATGAACAAATGTAGTTAAGAGTATGACATTTCACCCCTTTCCCAATGAATCAACATCTTCAGTGGATTTCTTTGTACATGAAAGCTTGCTGTAGCAATGTCAGAAGAAAAATCAAAGCTTTACTCTTAAAATCATGACTAAGAAGTTTTTAATATATCTAAACATACTCCTGTATGTTCCCAGAATGTAGCATTTACACTGAAGAGATCCTATATCTTATATATTTATTATTCTGAAATGGAAAATACTTAAACCACCCAAATTAAATAAACTCGGTGTTCCTATTTCAGGAAATGGCTGTGACTGACGTTTAGGCAACACCTAACTGGAAAAAGCAGAACACTTATGTAACAGGGGACCTGTCAGTGAAGCCCAAGATAAAATAATCTTCTAAACTTATACTACAGTTCTTTGTGTTAAAAGGGCTCACATAATCTCTCCCTTCACTTCTTCCAATTTCTACTTGCTGCCACTGATAAATTCTGCCTTTGTGAAGTAAGGAAGTAAATAACCAAAGATATTCTCTGAGGCAGCAAAATTGAAAGCAACCAGCCAAACACCAGTTTCTTCAAGGCAGTGTTACTCCTTACAGAAGAATCCTAAGATTCAGAGCAACCAATGTTACTGAGCCATGGGCAAAGCTGCCCTGGGAGGAATAGGTGCAGTTACTGGTCAGGATAGCCTGACCCCTACAAGATGAGGTTACTTCTTTACACATACACAGAGATGCTAAACCTTTACTTCCAAACTACTATTTCTAATGTGCTCCTTCATTTGAAAAATACTATAGTTTTAGGATGCACCAATGCAACGTCTCCACCAGTTTAATGACCTATTGGTAAACTACAACTTAAATGAGAGCATCAGGGAAAAGGAAATTGGGATGCTGCTATTGCTACAGTCCAAATTTCTGTTCTCAATTACACTAACAGGGTTGTATTGATATTGTGGCAATACTGCATATCAGTTATGCCTTTGCCCACATGTGCTTTTAAATCATCATTTTCATTATATTTCAGAACTACTTGTACTTCAAAAAATGCCATTAGTATCTTCACGGTTACACCAAACCAACCTTTCATCTAGCTTAAATTCTCAGCATGAAAAGATCTTTTGACATCACAAAAATTATGATAACATTGAATTTTGTTTCAAATTTATAATTAGGAACACAAACAGATCATAAACAGATTTATTGCAAAATGACAGAGACTTACAGTTAGAGTTTAACTGGTGATCAAAGGTCTCCTGCATTTGGCTTTACACTACAGATTGAGGTGTTTACTTGTGAAAACGACCTTGTGTCTCCCTAGGACATATTGGATGAAAACACCAGCAGCCAAGAAGTGGAATTCAGCAGCTCAGAGAACACCCACTATACATCAAAGTTTAAATCCCAGCCCTGTCATACATATCTCAATGTTTAATTAAACAACAGTTTAAAGCTGCAGCCTTAAGTTATTTTCCAGTGGTGGTGCCATGCTACACAGTTTGTTTCTGGTTTTCCCATGTTTCATCCTAGATTCATGTGTTCCAGTGCCCAAGTAGGATGCCACCACCAGCCCCCAGGGTAAAAATGGGTGGAAAGGCACAACAGCAGGCAGGAGTAGTGACATGGTCATCATTACTGCAGTACTCAGCACCTCCAGGTTTCAGTGTACCTGTTTTCAGGGTTGGGAGAGGCTGCTATCACCACACTTAGGTTAGCCTCAAGTGGTCAAAGCGTTAGCTCTGAAAGACAAAATCTCTGCACTACACCTGAGCTAAATACAGAGGTTGGAGAAATGCAAAAGATGGAGGAACAATTTGGCCCTCAGGAGACAGAGCAATTAAGAAGTTACAAACTTTAGCCTTTGACGATCTCCTATGGCCTTAGTCCTGTGTCTCCTACCAGCAGGTTAGAGGTCCCTGTGGAGCTTCACACAACCAGAGAGTATCTACGTCCCCCTACATGGTCCCCCTGAGTAGCAGAGCAACAATTACCAAGGCAGGAGCACAGTTTGCTTCTAAGTGCTTTACACAGAAGCAAAGCGTGTGAAAAAAAAGAGTGACCAGCAAAAAGTACAGGTTGACCTATTGCACCATCCACTGCTGAATAGTAATTGGCACTAAGGGAACTCATCTGGCAAAAAAACCTGTAACAAGGCAATATCCCACCATCACCCCTAAAGCACTGCTTTCCGAGAATCAAAGACAACAAACATGACAATGCAGCAAAATGGTATAAAAAGGGGGAAAATTTGCAGTTGCAAAGGCAACTGGAAAACTCACTTTAAACTGCTCCAAATGATAAAAATTATTTGCTAAATCAAATCCTCTCTACAGCTTGGAAAATATAAATTTATTACTCAGCCATTTGCCAACTATAACTGCAAAGAAAACACAACCAAAAATCAATAGAAGGGGAAAAGACAAAAAATAAACAGCTTGAGAGCTGTGCAGTGCTCACAAGAAGTGGAGACACGCGATTGTAGCTCTACCTCAGCAAAATCTCCCTTGCAGTTTGCAACGATCTGTGGGAGGCCAGCAGTCTATTAAACCATCAGGAACACCTTGGCTAAAGTTTGTAGGGCATAAATCAGCTTACCTCATTCATCTGACTGACACACCAGATGCCCCATGGCGATATTAAGCTTCATATTTTAACCTTATTTTCTTCTTTCATTCGGTTGCCTCTGAAGTTTTATTTGAGGCAATCTCTTCTTACAAGAATGTTAACATCATTATTTTTTCCAGAGTAAAACATTGCTGTAACTACTGTAAATACATGAAGTACAAGCAAAAAAACACAAAACAGACAGGTTTTCAAATATGAAGGTTTTCTAACCATTTATCTTTCAGAGCCATTTCCATTTTCTCCTTGTTCCTTCTCCCTGTCCATTACCTTGAATAAAATAAAAAGAATCTATGTAATTTTCTGCAATTTTTTTTCTGATCTGTGAGCTTACAGTGACTTTGATCTCAGCTTTCAAGAGACACAAGCTCTCTTCAAGGAAAATTCTGAGAAACATAAGTAGCTGATCAAAGTATTTTTTTGTTTTGTTTTGTCACAGAGACCTATGTGATGTGACAATATCTCCAGAAATTCCCCATAAGAATACAGCATTTGTCTTCAAATACCTGCTCTCCCTGGCACAAAACCCAAACCAACCACATCTAACCTTCTGTGTCTAACAAAGCCCAGCGCAATGTGTAGTTTACCATCGCTAAAAGTTACGTGCTTATTGCCGGGAGTGCAATGAAAGCTCCTGCAAAGGAAGACCCACACTTTGCTCTTGCTTCTACACCGTAGCTTCCTAATGAACTGTTGTGCCTGTGCTCTGATCTACCTGGAGGAGCTGAACCCATCCGTGGCCTCTCACAGCTCACAGCAGGAGGACCCATGGTGAAGCCACCAAGTCCTGTCTAACGGGAGCACTGGGCATCCTGTCTGTCCGTGAGCCCATGGAGACATTGGTGGGACCACGTACCCACGAGTAGAGTGCTGTGTAGGTGGCTCTGGGGTTATGAGGTCAACAACATATATCAAAGAAGCCTGGTGTTCACGCTAATATAAAATACTGTACAAAATAAAATGGATTTTGCATTTAAAATTAAATCACTGTGCAATTATATATGCACAGAGGACACCACAGGGAAAGAAAAGGTGAGGTGTATCTGTAATGAAAAATATCATACACTTGTGTTTGAGCAGAATGGCCTAGAATATGTAATAGTAATTGAACATGATGTGAAAACAACCAATTTATTCAAGACTTACTTAAGAAAAATAGGAACGTTTTATTATTTCACATGATTTAACATGATCCTCAGAAATAACATGTTTCACATCAGGTCCTTTGTCCATCAATTTCTTTATACAAAACAGAAAAAAAATTCTACTAAAACATTTTCTTGAGTTTATAAGAACTAAGATAAAATTACTGCAGACTTGTTCTTATCGTGCAGAAGCATATTAGTAGTAAATATAACATAAACAGTTAAGACCACAGTGAAGGAGCAGGATTTGAGTCTTCTTCCAAGAGAGTAAAAAAGACAGTAAAAAAAGTCATATTTAAATAATTATATTAGACTATAAAAAAGATTCTCCTGGAATCTCAGCAGTTCTAAAAACCTGACAAGAGAACTGAAGTCCACTAAAGGAAAAAAAAAAAAAAAGGGAAAAAGAAGAAAAATACCAAAAGGAGTAAGTGAACAAAAGAAAGGGCAAACTAATAAGAACAGTAAAGCAGGAAGCAGCCTTGTTATGAACCCAGAGATAACAAGAGACAGCAGAAGGAGATTAGTAAAACCCCTTTAAGAACTGTATTATTTCTTTCAGCATCTATTTTAATCCATGTAAACTTTAGATGTGCTGATGAATGAGGATGGCCAAAAGGTACAGGGTGAGAACCACAATGTGTGAAGAGGCTCCCAGCAGCAGTCCTTGCCTGCTGAAAGCTTGTGATCCTCTTGTTTTTCTTGTGCTTTGCACTTTCATGTCAGGCTTGATATATTCCATAACGGGCTTTGTGCCACATCAAGGTTTGATATATGTCATATCTTGGTTGTGTTGGCAAGCCCCCACCATGGCATAACTGCTGAACATATAAAGGAGGATTTCAAGCTACACTTAGGGATTTTTTGATTCTGGAGATCTAGAGCCTTAAACCTGGATCTGTGGCAGACAGGGCTGTTCCCACTGACTGTGCTTCTCCAGGAGTCATGCTGAGCACCATCCCTGAGCATGCCTGAGTTGGGCTGCAAGGATGGGTTGGCACACCTGAGCTTGCTCAGTGGCAGTGGCAGTGAAATCGTGGCATCACTGGCTATTAAAAATCTCACCACAACCTGTCCTGCTTTCCTGATACTGATGCCTGAGCCGTCAAGAGCTAAACCATCTCCACCAGCACAGCCTGCTATGTGGACACCCAAGCGCCATGTGTAAAGCCAGGGTAAGAGAGGGGCACAACAAGTCTTTGGAGCTGCAAATCCCAGCCTTCCCATCCCAGCCTTTCATGCAAGTTTCTGTGGATATACTCATGGCTTCAGATTAATGCAAGTTGAGGCCCACTTTCAAGATCCAGCCCGTCCGATTGGTCATGTGGTTTTTACGCACACAAAGAGACGCCTTAGGTGGAGCTCCAGAGCTCTCTGGTGGTAGAAAGCCCCATCCCACTTGATGCCACAGCCTGGGATCAGTCTCTTGTTTATGTGGTCAGGAGCGGTTGGGAATAGGCAGAGCCCATCCCAGTTCACTATCAGGTATCCCACAATCGATTCTTTCAAAAACAGTGGGGAGAACATGCACCTGAGACACAGGTGACAACAGGTAGCCCCATGGATAAAATACAAGGTGGCCCCAAGGCTTCATACGCTTCGAGTGGTCAGCAAGTCAGTTCTTCATTTCCCACTCCACTTTGGGGGGCTCAAGATGTTCCTCTGCCCTTTGCACCTCCTTGGCAAGGAAGTTCTGCAAGAGGTGCCAGACAGGCTGCCCCAATGCAGGTGCACTGTCTGCCTTACGATGATGCTGAGACATGTCCAGAACGAGGGCCAGACCCTGCAAACATCCATGACAGCTGAACAATCCCACAAAACCCCACAGAGCAACTGTTGGAGTGGGGGATGGGAGATGAGGAAATTAAGCATACTATAAATATCTGTAGAATTAAATTGGCCTACCTATAAACCACAGAGAAAAAAAATCACATTTGCTTTTAATATACCATTATAAAAATAGAGGACCCCTGACCTGTTGGCTTGGAGAGAGGGAGACTGAACAGACTAGATCCAAGCTCTATTTTTTTATCTTAGCCTATTTTTGAGTTTTATTAATGAAAAAATTGTCTGCTTTTCTCTTCCTGCACTTTTCTCTCCCATGGATTTTTTCTTACACTTCTATAACTCAAAAAAAGCCACACTGATTTTTTTTAATCTGTTAAAAAATGTGCTCCCTGAGCTGAAACCAAATTTCAGCCCAGAGCAAATTTTTACGGCTGGGTTATAAATCCCTGAAAAACAGGATTCATAATGGAAGTGCTGACACAGCCTTAACTACTATATAGCAGTGTGAATGGCGCCACTATAATATCTATTAGAGATTCTTTAAAAAGTTTGCAAAATATTGTCTTGCCTTGCAGAGAAAAAGAAGCCAGAGTACTTAATGCCAACATAAACATGCTTTTAACCCATTATGTGCTAATTTGCAGAAAAGCTATTAATTCTGAGTAGGCACACAGAGTGCAGCACCGACAGGAAATGTTCTTCTAAACTCCCATTTGACTTGTAACATGGTTTTAATCACTTCCATGAAACACAAACGATGGCTTCAAACTCTGAATGTTGCTCAGAACATGAGAAGGGTGATTACAACAGAGAGGAAAATGGGATTTTGTAGGCAAAAGGGCTAAAGCCAACAGGGAGAGAAGGACACCGAACACGAAAGAAATGGGACTCCGTTCTGTGTCAGTTTGGGGATGGCGGCTTCATTTGATTCACAGCATTTAATGCCTATCATCAGCATGCCACTATTTTATCCATCACAACACATTCTGCAGGTCAAGTTCACTTTCTATCAGGCAATGAGCATGTTTTCTTCTTCCTTGAACTCAGTCAAATGTTAGCACCTCACAAACCTGGTTCTGCTAAAACAAGCTGTGCCTTATTTTTACAGCCTGCAGTTTGTGTGTCTGAGATGAGTGCTAAACCAGCCCAGCTGATCTTCCGCTCCTGGGGGAGTCTGCTAGGCAGGGAAGGGGAGCACTGCCCCCTGACTAAAACACTGCAAAGAAATGAAAGATTTTGGCAGTGGCAGTTGGTCAGCAAAGTACATAAGAGGTTAATTTGAAAGCCCACAAAAAAGTAAAATAAATCAGTTCAGGATTGTATTTTGATTTTTTCCCCTTCTCTTCATGCAGGAGTTTGTGCTTTCTCCCCATGTGTAAGTGTTAGTGTTACTTTTCTGTGGGAATAAATGGGTGTGGTATCAGCTGCAAGTTGAATACTGGAGGGACATTCAGCAAGTCAGGACAGTGCTTACGCACTGAGTACAGTGATAGAGGTTTTTAGGGCTTTGTGTTGTCACCAGTAAAAGAGACCCTTTGTTAGTCCAGTGACTGCTAGAGGCTGTATGTGAGTTGACCCCACAGTTCTGGAAGGAAGTATAATTTTAATGAAAAAGTAAGTTTTTCTGTGTTGCCACGTTTCTTGCTCACATCCTCAGTTCTGCCTTTGCAGACCTGTCTGACTCCTGTCCCTGCTGTCACCACTGCTCCCACTGCTCCCCTCCGCCCGTGGCAGCAGGGGCTGGGGCCAGTGGGAGACGTAGAAGGATGAGGAGCAGGAGGAATGAGTTTCTCCCTCCATGTTTCTACAAGGACCTAATGAGCAATGAACACCACAGAATTTATGGCATGGGTGATTTCTATGATGCTCTTAAGAGAAAAGAAAGATCAATTTATAATCAAAACAGTGCCGCGGATACTGCAACTCACTTCAGTGTGTGAGGATAGCAAATGTGGGCACTGTATACTGCATTCAGGTTTTTTTGGACACTGATGAAAGCATACCAGTTTTCCTGGATGAGAAAGAAGCACACACTGTTGTATTCACAGTTAAAGATTTCATGGGCTTCTGTAAAATGATTACATATTTTTCTCCTAGTGAGATTATCTTGTGAAAAACAAAACCAAGGTCACAGAATCATCCTGATAATGATAACCATAGCAAGAAGTGACACAGACCCTACCTGATGAAGTAAATTACCTTTCAAGAGGCTAAACAGCATGTTGAGCAGTACTGGCAAACAGAGATAAGAAATGCTGGAGAAGAAACCCATTTCCTTTCACCCCAGAGCTGCTGCTGTTTCAGCTCTTTTCCCCACTCTACACAGGAGTGAGATTGACTGTTACAGGCACTGACACACTAGAATAGACAATACTCTAGTAAATTCCTAGGTGAGGTAGACCAAATTTCACATCCTTCTTCTAATTTCAAAGCTAGGACAGGTCCAAGAGACGGAAAAGAGACACCATGCACACATACCATGTCTAGTGCTGACATGCATAACTTTGGCAAGTGTTTCTTGTCTGCACCAGAATCAAGAGGTAACCTGAATTTTTGTCTCTTGTAACCCTGGAGAGTGTCTCAGTGCACAGGAATGGACAGAAGGCCTGGACCTGCCTGGCTTCAGGTGGTTTTTTTTTTAAGTTCCCTTGAAGCAGTTCCCACAAAAAGTTTTGGTTTTGACAGTCAACATTTTTCCAGTGAAATGGTTTCCTGCTGGAAGGTTCCTGACTAACAAGAGGTTTAAGTTTGTCACTCTCAAGCATCCAGTTATGCTCTAAGTACCTTTGAAGACCAACCAACTTTATAGAGCTGCTGGAATGCCTGGCATTCCAGCAATCTTTCATGTGAGCAGGGTATTTGAGCCAGAGGAAAAATTAGCACCAGTCCTGGGATCTGAGAATCTCCACTTTGTTCCCAAATTATAGGGACATGTAAAATAATGGCCCATCTTCGCGAACGAAGAGCCGGGGAAGGTCCTCACCCGCATATGCAGATAAGGCCTTCGAGCCTGCACAGTGGATTTTTTAGGTGACACACAGTGTGCGCGGAACTGAGG
>JAWWES010000081.1:24138037-24181189 GCA_035583135.1 Lophotriccus pileatus | reverse complement strand
CGGGGCCAAGCGAGCTTGGACGGTGGCAGCGAGGTCCTCAGGACGTAGGTTTGTTTTCAGAGTGTCCTTCTCTTAGACGGATTGCCTTAACATAGGGACACGTAGTTTCTTCTAAACAGCTGAAGTTTTGTGCCTTTCACAAGCTTCTCAAGCCTACCAGCTGGGTCACTGGGATACAACTTTCTGCTTTATGCCACTCATATGGTTTTGAATCAATAAAACTGGTGACTATTTCAATCTCGGTATTCTCAATAATGGAAACTACTTATGAGAGTAACTACTGGCAGGATCCAGTCCTATAAACATCTAGCAATATCCTTTTCATTTTTTAAAGTACCTTCTTTCACTTCCTGCTTCTGGTCTTGATTTTCCATCTCCAAGTCATCTTGTGCTTTTGGCTCCACCATCTCTTCATCATCTTCATCCTCTAAAAAAAAAAAAAAAAAAAGAAAAGGAAAAAAAAAGATTTGTGAGGTTCTCCTCCTTAAGGGACCTGGAAATTGTATATCTTCTTTACAATTATAAACTGGTAGTAAACCCAGGTAAAGCAAAGTGCATAATACATGCAACATCCACATTTATGCTGAGAGTGACACTCTCAGGCATTTGCCCCCAGAATGCAAGATACTTTGCTAGCACAGGGACCTGCCACTTCTGCTCCCTGTAGCAACTTCCCATCTCAGATGTCAGCTGAATATCTCCCTGACCTCGGAGATGACTTCTTGGATGGCATAAGGGCAGATACAATCATGTTTCAGCCTGGCAGCTATTCCACATTTGGGACACCTGCTACCCAGACACCTAATTTCCAATTCAATTCTCACAAGATTAATTTGTCTTTTGACCTACAGGAAGAGGTTAAACAGAAATCTGACCTCAGGTCAGATGCCACTAGCAAGGAAACAAGCATGGTACAGTTCTGAAAAGTCATCACCATCAACTGGGGGAACACAGCAACTAAAGTGGCATTTGGAACCTAAGAACCATTCTTGCATTAATACGAATTTAATGAACACTAAAATTTGACACATGTCAGTTACTACTGCCAGATGTTTTAATGACCTTTCCTGACCTATGCAAATGCTTCTCTCCCTTCCCCTCTCTCCCCCCACTCACATGTTCTCATTTTATTCAGGAGGGCAAATCATTCATTCCTTGATGTTTGTCTGAAGTTAGAAGGGTTCTGATTGTCCAGACCAAAACACAAGCAGAGCTGGAAAGATAGTGATGCACCAAAATGGCTCAAAATCTACTTAGCTCTCATTACTTGTTCCCAGCTATAGCAATGTGATCCATTGTCCTGTGCCCAGAGCCGGCACACAACCCATTCACACTCTTGAGAGGGTAGAGACACCCAGCTTTCTAGACTGAGTGAGGAGGACTGAAAATAGAGTTGGAACTAAAAGTATTTGATAATTAGGATGAGTAAATCTGTGGGTTATGGAGCAATTATTTTGGAGTGATTTTGGAGCTTGACATACCACCAAGGCATAGCAAACACAGTACCCTGTGTTGGTCCATGGCACGAGAGAACACATGTTGTCCTGGCCCTGGGGCATTCAGCTGTCAGGAAAAACACTGCAGTTCCTCCAGGGTCTTCTGAGCAACCTGCCTGTCACCACACAGTCCCTTGTGACATGGTGCTTCTCCAGGCACACTCACTGCTCTAACCTGCCATGTTAACACAGCCTGGAAGTGAACAGGGGTAAACAGGTCATACTTCTCCAACTACTTAGCTACTGGCACCTTCTCCTGCAAAGGCTGGCTGCAATCATTCCTGGCTTCTTGAGGGGATGGTGGTGCTGACAGGTTGCATTCAGCCAACAGGAACATGCAGTTGTGTTTTGTTTTCAACAACGTAATAGGCATCATGATATTCCCACCATGTTGCTTAGCCAAGGACTTCTTCTCCAGAAGCCCACAGGGGACAGGTAAGCTGGTATGTTGGCCAGAGAGCGTGGCTTAGCCACATACTGTAAGGAAGGGTCTCATCATGGACAGATATGCTTTTCCCTCTTGGAAAAATGAGGAAATCTTGGCATAAGATCTGCCACTGCTCCCCATACTGCTAGCGACTGCAGTGAAGAGAAAGGGAAAGCTCATCTCTCCAGTCACCAGGGATAATCATGTGCTCCACAGGCTGGGAAGGGAGGAGGAATCCAGTACGGATGAGGAGGCATTTCCAAAATTAAAAGCATGAGTAATAAATGACACTCCTTTATCAGGGATTTTTCAGATCATGAAACTTGAAGTGTAAGAAAGGTAGGGCACTCACGCTGCCTCCCTTTGATGCCTTCCCTGACCATTACATTTCCCTAGGTACCCTACATAGAAGGGCTATAGAGAAAAGCTTTTAGAGACCAAGGCAGGGTATTCCAGTTTGGCAGGGTAAACACATTGCTCTGTCCACTGGCTGAAAGACAGATAACATCCTACTCAGTCAGCAGAGAGTCAGCGAGAGGAGCTCTCCTGCAGTACACACACGGGAGGCATAAAAAAAGGTCCTCGTGCGGTCGGTCTGCGGTGCTAGTGGAGATGTGGGTATCTGAAAGACAGAGGCACTCCCAGCCTCAAAGAACTGATGAGAAGTGTGAGAAGAGAGAAGAGTGTCCAGCACAGCAGGGCGTGAACACTCTGCTAACCTCAAGTACATATGCACGCACAGATAGGATCGCAACGGTGTACTCATATGTGCACACAGACACGCTTATGGCAGATACTAATGAAGCCAACTCCCACAAGAGTTTTGTGAATCTTGCATTACAAGTTTTCATTCCCTAAAGCACCAGCTCTTGGAGCCAGCTGTTTACATATGGATTTCAGCTTCCATTTTTAACCTGTTTCCAACCTGTCAGCTTGTGCATGGAAGTTTCAGAAGGTGGAGGGTCGAGAAAATTTGCAGGCAGCAAACAAAACCAAAAACAATATTTAATTGAAAATACCGTGATTTTAAAGGCTTCATGCTATGCTTTTAAATGCCTCAGTTGTAATTTGGTAATGCATAGGGACAATGTAGCAAACATAGAACTTGAGATTTAGTAGCAGATTTTCAGATTGAAGTGAAGCAAATCTCTCCCTGTCCCCTAGAAGTTCTTGATCCCCCTGATTTTGGGTGTCAAAGTAGTTGACTGCCTGTAGCCCATTCCTGCTTTTAAAGCAGAGTAGGGGTCAATGGCTGAGGTACAACTGGAGCAGGGGGTGTATCAATACTTAAGCACCTATTAAGGTAGATCTTCTTTATTTCCCTTCCTCCCTCTTCTGGGAAAAATAAAAACCAAGTTTCCCAAGGGTTCTCTAGATTTAATTGCAGCAGGAACAATCAGTAAAGGTTATTAAAACACATGCCCTGCCTTCTTCCAAGAGCACACACATCAATAAATTAGTTTTACTGAGAAGGCAGTGCAAGAGTTTTTAGCAGATTAGACATAATTCAGATGTCCTTATTTATTTACAGAGAAATGCATACACATACACAGAGAAACTCAGCTAAAAGAATGATAGGGTTGTGAGCCAAATGCTAAAATGTTAGCAAATGCCAGAATTTGGATTGCCTGGGCACGATTAACTCCTTTCCCCTCCCCACATGTAGGCATGATGACATAATTCTGGAATTTCCTCCCTCTTGAGTGGTTGGCTTCATTTTCTGGGTGCTCAACAAGAGACACCTGGGGCCTGAAATGCAGGAGTGCTGAGAGCTGAAGTCAACTGGCCCTGTGCTTTGGGGGGAGAAAGTGCTAGGGAAATTCTACGCATGTGAAGGCTCCCACAGCTCCCTCTTTCAGCTTTCCCTGAAAGTAATCATTCTGACATTTTTGTCCTTTCTCCCCCTCTGCTTAAGTACTTTTGCATGACAGCAATAATATTGTAAAGCAAATAGAACTCTCATCCTATACAGATGTATTGCAGAGATATGTTCATCAGGATTTGGGAGATATTAAGATGCTGTCGTGGAAGCACCAGAGAAACAAAACCTTGGAAGGGGATTAATGTGGTTTTTGTGTTCAGTTAATACTTGGATCATGTGCATTAACATGAGACCTGAGGACAAAGCACTGAATGGAATAAGATAAAACCAGAAAGGTTAAACGCTGCCTCCCTATTGAGTGGCTGAAGCAAGAATCTGTTAATGAAAAAAAACTTCCATGTTATCATGTAATTAAAATTGTGTCACCATACATATTCAGAAGGGCTAATGAAGGATGCCCATGAAACCTGAATTCCGGACTATCCAATGTTGCTTGTCTTTGCAACCTGACTGTTTATTTGCCATATCTTTTATATATATATTGCACACTATTTGATGCCAATGTATGCATACTTAAACATGTTCGTGGTAAATACATTTGTTATTGTGCCTAAGAATGGTTATGCATTTGTGCATTTGACTGCACATACACCTACATTATAGAATAATGGGAAATTCTTCAGCATTCATTTTTCTGTATCTTATTTACATGTGACAAAGATAGAATTTATTGTACATTTACTACAGAATCTGTGAGCATCACCATAGTTGGTTGTTACCACATGTGCCCACTCAGATTGGATCTGCCATTGCAGTAATTGTCCAGGGAGATGAAGAAACACATATAGCCTTTTCCTATTTAAGAGCATATCTGATATTGGCAAGTTTAGAGAAATAACTTCTTAACTGCTTATATCACAGTAGTAGGAGTCTTCTAGTGACATTTAGCAAACACAGAGATGCTACTAGCACCAGTAGTGTTATCCTCTGTTAAGAAGAGAACAGGGTGTAACACTATCAGAATTCAAATGTCTGTTAGAGGAACCACATGAAAAAGAGCTAGTAATGAGAAAGTGTATAGCAGCTGTGCAACACTTCTCCTTTGTAGATGTAAATGGACTCTGCAAGGAGGCCAGTTTAGATATGCCCATTTACCACACAGAAGCTGATAGATAGACCCACTCAGTAGCAGATCACTCAGTAGCAGCTGAGGGAAAAATAGAGAGTGGGCTTCAGAGTTTCAGTCTAGAGTCCTGCCCACTAAGGCCACCCTGCCTTTTACTGTAAATAAACAAATCATCAGTAGAAATTATCATTAAATTCTTAGGTTAATAATCTTTGTCTACTGAAGCTGGTGGAGCTATATGTGGGATTAATATAGACTGAGATAGCTGGACCTCCTCTACTTAACTCAGAGCTTGACCCTCCAGGCTCTAAGAGGTGGCCAATCAGTCCTAACAGTGCTTTGTTTAACGTGACAGAGTAAAAGCAGAGCAGTTGTTCTCAGCTTGGTCTTAGTTTGAACAGTCCTGCTTCTGTTCCAGACCAGAAGTGGTCTTGTCAATCTAAAAACTTGCCTATTTTTTCCAACTATAGAAGTTGCTCTAATAAAAGAGTACGATCTCTCCCTACAAACCTGGTTTTGTTTCATCTGGGTGTAAGCTACTAATTTTCGAATGTTACCCAATTCCAGCTCCTTGGCCACCACGACCACTGTGCAATTGCAATAAATGGCAAAGGGGGGAAGCCCTGTAAATACGTGGCTAATTCCCTGGCACCTGCAGAAGAAATGTATTGGATCAAAAGTTCAGAAAATCAGACCCTGCATTTCTACAATGCTGGGCTATTTATTACTTATTTGGACTTTGGAGGGTTTTAAACCGTTGTATTTATTTTTTCAGCATAGAAAAACATACCAGGCACATTGAGGACAAAGTAGAATAAATAATTACATCTGAGAAGACATGACATTGGCTTAGTGTCTTAATTCTTGAGATGCATACTCTTTTGCCAGTTTTGGGCAGTTAGCACTGGTACTGCTCAAACAGGTTACTAAATAGCTAATTTGGTGGGAATTTATGTAATTGTAGGCCTCTGCTCTGCTAATAAATGTAGCACGAGTTAAACAGCAGGCAGCATGTTATGCATTCTTCTTCGGTGGAAGATTTACACCTCCTCAAACCTGCACCTCTGAGACTAAGGAGTTGCAGCTCCTGTGTATTGTTTTTAGTACTGACAGCTATACTGAATTAGACTGACAGCTCTGGTTTTAATTCTGGGTAGGTACAAACAATCTCTTTATTAAAGACATAGCTTTAAAATAGCAATTTAATTAGCATCACAATTATATATTTTATTGCCTGAGTCACTGATATATGAGAAGCCAGTGGGTTATTATATGGGGGTTTATATCAGCATTGACATCCCTTCAGTGCATGAGAGGGATCAGCCATGCATATGACACATTGAATAAAATCAAGTGTCTTCATGAGTAGACTCCATGTTTGCAACTATGAAATACCAGAAACCATTATATCAGTTTTATATTTACAATTGTTCAAAATAATTTTGCTGTTTCTATTATGAAAGAACTACAAACTGAACAAGGACAAATGCATCGTGTTTATATTGACATAAGCCTGGACCAAACATGTTGAATACTGCTGCCATTACCCTAAGTAGGAGGTTACAACACTGTCTTTCCTTTTTGAATACATTCTTTCCATCACTAGCAAAATATGCAACAAGCAACGGAACACATACTTTTTCAAATAGGACTGCTTGACATTTCACATTTTTGAAAATCTATGATTTGCAATCTGGCTGAATGACCTATTTTTCATATAATGTAATTTTTTGAAATATTTCCAGTTTTTCACTTTCATCTTTTGACTGCCCTTTGAAGCAAGAAGAAAATTAATTCATCAGTGGATTTTGTTTGCAGAGTGGGATGTGAGACTGGACGTACACTGGGCACATGTTAGTCATCCCAGATGGAAATATTCTTGCATGCAGGCTCTTCTTGGCAATAGGCAGCTGCCTCCTAAACTGTATTTCATTTAGCCAAAGCAGGGAAGACTATTGAGACCTGAATACTGAGAAAAATATCCAGAGGTGAAGAGACTTTCCCTACCCAGAAAGAACACTCTAATGTGCATTGCAGGAACATAAAAAAGTTCCAGGTCATCCTTCTGAAGTTCCCCATGCCTGATGGATGGCACACTCCCAACACACCATCTTGTCCTTACGAGCTAGTTTAGAGAAGTTGTGCTTTCCAATGATGAAAAGGGAACATTAGGAAAAGAAAGGATAAAATCGATTAATGAATTTCTGGAACCACCCTATGGCCACAGGACCTGTAAAACTTGAACAGAAGTATATGTCATTCTTTCTTTGCTTTCCACATATGTGTTTTTTAATTGTTTGAAGAAAATGATCTGTCTGTATGTTATGTGACTGCAGTTCTGCAAGAACAAAAATAAATCATGGTGTTACAATAACAGATTGCCCAGCATCTTCAAACAGCCTTGATTTTTTTGTTATCTTTGTTATGTTTTGTTACGTTTTGTTATCTTTGTTATTTTTTGTTATTTAATTGCTATGGTGCTCTTTTGTAAAAAAAGAAGCTTTTGCATATTGGTAAAATACAGGATGCAGGAGTCATGTTACTTTTACCACAGTCAAGTATATTGACTGAATAATTTTAAAGAGAATTTTAAAGAGAATATTGTTTTAAAATATACTCGAAAAAAAGATAATGTTTGACACATGTATCACTTTAATCCAGAAGACTGCAGGGCACTTTTCACTGTAATTAACAAGTTTAGCCTAACATCTTCCACAGCAAGTAACAATACACTAGTTTTAAAAGTGCAGGACTAAGAGAAAAAACCCCAAGTTTTCTTGATTCTTGCAAAATGAAGTACTACTCCCATAGCTCTGCCACATCTAAAAAGGGTTTTCTGACCTCATCCCTTTTTCTGCAGTGTGAATCTCTGCAAGGCTTCATCCCTCATCCCATAAAGAGCAGGTGGTATTACCAGCCATTACGTCCAGATCCCCAGAGTCCTCCTCTCAGGCTTCAGCTATCCTTATACAAGCACAATGAAGGAAATACATATTTCACCCCAAAAATAAACACTTAGCCCGGCTGACTGAGAGGAGTCATTTAGTTCAGAAAATTTATTTTGCCTACAGCATCGGCTGTGCCTGTACTATTGCCACTTTAAAATTTGTCCTAAATTTACTACACTTCCCTCTTAAAACAAGCATACTGTATGTAATTTTTACTCTACATTTCTTCTTAAAGCTCTCCTTAACAATTACCACATTCAATTACCCTTGACTGGGGGATTCTCAGGTCCCCAGTATATGATTTCTCATAACCATCTCTTGATCTAGGGTTACACCCCTCAGCTCCTGTCCCTATGCCTCTTCCTGACTTTTGTTCACGGTCAAACTTCTTTTTGGTACATTATAAAGACAGACCTTATTTTTCCATTTTGAGGCAAATGATAGACTGTCACAGCCAAATGGCAAAAAAAAAGTCACAGAAAAAATTGTTTTATTGTAGCATTTCACTAAGCCTTTCAGAGCCCTGACTGCAAACCTTTGCACTGGTTCAAATGTTAGGATCAGCGCTTCAGAATATAATAATTTTGTTACCAATTAAAATGGAAAGCTGCCTCTGATTCTTCAGGGAAGCATTTCTCTAATCCAAGAAACTGATTTTCCAGTTCCTTGGCCTGAGCAGAGTTTTCAGTTGTGGTGAGAATCTCAGAATTCAAAGTGTCCCTTGTTTTTAGTTTCTGGTTGGTCTAGACCAGACATGGATTTTTCTCTCCTCTTTTGGACTGTTGCAACATCACACTGGTTGAAAGCATTTTTCAGTCCCCAGAGAACTAAACTGCAGAATACTCCACTGGAGTCATCACCTCTTCTAGCTGACTCCCTTTTCTCCTCTCCTTCCATTCCCAAAGCTCATGTTCAATTCTGTTGTGCTTGAAAATATTCCAGTTGGAAGATGTAACACAAAACGAAAAGTACAAAAGTTTCCTTTCCTTGGCCATGGTTGGGCCTTCAAATAAAAATGCCATCATGAAATAATGTTTGAACAGCAGAAGCCTTACAGGAGCATTTACAGACCTCCAGCTATGAAACCAAATAGTATAAATTTAAAATATCTGCTACTGTATAACTGCAGTGGTGGTAACCTTGAGGAAGAAAGAGATAGAGACCCTTCATCTCTGTGGATGAAGAAGGGGTGGATAAACCATGCAGATTTTCACAGCCTCTGAAACCCAGGGGGATTTGTTCCTGCTCTGCTGCTGGAGGAAATCATGTGCCAGCACTGTGAAACGACTCCTGCCCTGGGAAAGGGCACTGAGACACGTGGCAGACTTTGTGGGTAGGGCCTGCTGAAGTCATTTTCAAACACTCAGATCAAGCAATAGTGTTAAATCACAAAAACTCAAGTATGTTAATGAAAACCAGTCCCCACAAGCTATAGCATTAGTAGCAATTGTAAAACAAAAGCTGCTTTCACATTAAACACACACAAACGATGTATCTGGCATTTACACAGTGCCTGATATGGAGGTCAATCATGCTTGCCTCAGCTGGGCACTAGGTATTTAAAACCTTAGTACAATGTAGACAAGTAAATTCTGTGCAATTGTTACTGCTGACATATAGGGGACTAGGACTTCACTCATAGACTCATTTATTCCAAGTGTAAATGACTTTATACTCCACAGGCCACCTCTCCTAATTTTCACCATGTTTTTGCTAGAGCAAGATTACAAAACCTGGATATTGTAGAAGAAATTAATTCTCCACTTTCATACTGTGTCTCTGTTCATAAAGCCATAGTAATATGCCTTCGGTCAAATTCTCCAGCCCTGACTCTTCTCCTGCAAGCAGTAGCATAAGTTCTGGCCTTTCAGAGTTTCTCCTTTATTTTTGGATATTACATTTGGATATAACATTTCAGTCCATGGCCCAAAAATTAGCTGAATGGGCACACAGTTGTATGCATGGTTTAACTTTCAATGCCATCTTTTCCACAAATCTCTCCATCTCAGTTCTATGGCACTTTATGAATAAAAATCAATGCCAAAGATGTAGCATATACTTTTGCAACTGAAATATCTGAGCATAAATCTCTACATTTAGACACAAACCGCAACAGAGAGAAATTGAGACAAGACTGCTAATACATTACAATTGAAAAGGATAATTGGAAAAAACAACTATATTCATAAACAATTACCACAGCAAATACACAAAAACTCCCTCTCTTTGTCTCCTTGACACACACAAGCATACACTTCGCTCAGCACTTTAAAAATAACCATTAGTCATATGGCAAATGCATTTTACATGAGCAAAGATTCATTTCAACATTTTTCCTTAAAAAAGGCTGGCAAAAAAATGCTTTATTAAACATTTTTAAACTACAAAAGAAAAGCTGGGTCAGGACTTGATGACTGTGTGTTTATTACTTATATAGGCACTAAACAGACCCCACTTAATTCTGTTTCCCACTGACGCCACTTCACCTTAGTCACTGGTGTTAGCCACGATTTGCATTAGTGTATGTGAAAAAGGAATTCCTTCTGACAGTTTTGAACTTGCCATATTTTAATTTCACTGTATGTGTCCTACCACACTGGGAGAGGAGAAGCTTTCCCTTCTAGCAGCTCAGTTTCAGGGGCATCAAGATGAGCAACACATTTTGGTGGTAGGGAAACCAAGGTGTAAACACATCAACTTCTTGCCCAAAGTCACTCCTGAAATAGCTGGAGATGATGGAATAAAATCCTGGCCTCCTGATTCCTAAACTGATATTTCTGGCACTTCTTCCCCCAGGGCATGTGATCAGGGCTGCTTTGGAGGCTGCTCAGCCTTCATTATGTCAAACCAGCTGCTAAAAAACACAGTCGGTTTCCCCCAACTGCTTGCTGCAACCTGTCTGGAGAGCGTCCAGCTCCCGGTGCTGCTGTCCCCACTGCTGGGAACCCCCCTGCCTGCACGCCCTGCACCCTTACCCTTGCCTTCACCTCCCTGCCTCTGCAGTTCTTCATCCTCTCTTCCACTCCTACCCTTCCCACCCCGGTTCTGCTTGGGCTTACACTTCAAAGTCTCCCTCTCCCCCAGGAAGGCCTCTTCCTTCCTCCTGGCCCCTCTCCAGCCTCCCTGGCATTGGTCTTCCTGAAGCAGATATCAAAAATCCCCTACTTGCAACCTGGGGCTTTGTGCATGTCGGGAGCCTTACCCAGCTGTAGATACCTGTTTGAGACAGAAATGCCCTCTGATTTGGATTCTTCAAGGTTTTTCTGAGAACTGCAGCTGTAAGACACTAATTAAAAAAACCCAAACCCAACAAAAACCACCCCCACCACCCAAGTTCCCAATTGCTATGATTAAAACCCAGCTTATCCATTGCAGCTTGAAGGATCAGGTATGTTTTTCTGTGCTTAAGCTCAACAGACTTCAGTAGGTTCAGATGTCTAAACAGGTAGACTGCATCTGCATTTGGGGTACATGGGAAGATTAAACTGCACCACAACCGCTCACTGGAATGTGCTTCCCTTTTCCCACTTCACAGTTCAGACTCCACAGGAAAATAATTTCTGTGGCTATTTTATATCTGTCACACTGGAAAATGGATGATTTGAAGTGCCACACAACAGGCTGCTTATAAATCGAAATCCTTCCTTTTCTTCCAAAACACTGCAAAGATCCCCTCCTCAGGCAGCTCTCAGGAGCTCTCAGATACAGACAGGGGCATTAAGTCAGGAACACCATATGAAGACAGAGATAAAACTGAGTTATGCTACCTCATGGTCCTTCACTTGAAGAAGCATCTTTGCATCAACTTTGTTTTCAGAGGAATACAAAAGAAAGAAGTTGCTGGCTTCAGTCTCTTTGTCCATTCCTTGTGACACAGCTCACAGCTGCAAATTTACATGTGTTAACTTGGGATGCCACAAGCCAGGCAGCAATGAGGTTGTCATCCTGATCTGAGGAATCACCACGTGCATACATGGCAATGAATTTACCGCAAGTGAAGCATTGTGCTGTGATAATTCAAAGCACATTATGTTTCATCAGCTGACTGTTCCATCAGTTGACTGTTCCATCTATAGCTGATCACAAAAGCCAGCAACACTGGAGTAATATTCCCTCAAAAAGGTGCAGCTCTGTAAAATCTTGGTCTTTTGCAAAATGGTGCCACTTTCTCTGTGGAAGCAATAAAATTAAAAACGAACAACAAACCAAGATGAAGAGGCAGTCCTGGCAATATCAAAATGGTGCATTTTTCACATTTTCTGAGTAGATTTTTTGGGGTCTTTCCATTAAAAAGTACTTCTCAGAATGTTTACTTTTAGATTATTTTAAAGTACGAGATTTAAAGCAAAGCAAATTTGAAAGATCATGGTTTTGTTAAAACATACACATGTTCAGTGACCAGACTGGAAAAAAAAGCAAAATTTTACTTAAGGTGGAGTGTCAGTACATTGGAGTCTTCTTTTAAGCTGGAACAAAATAGATTTTGAAATCTGAAATTTCACAGCATTGCAGGAAGAAGAGATTCCTTGTGGACCTGATTTTAATGCAGTCACTGCTTAAGGGATGCATTCTTGCTTGAGTGGTAATTTTAAAATCCAATAATAAAGCAACACAGAAGCACACTCTGGATTAGTGTTAGGATGCCTCATCACCATAATGACAAGATGTCTTTTCCCGTGATCTGAGATTCCCTCTTTAAGACTTCAGGTTAATAATTTTTTTTAGATGGGACAAATTTAAAGTCCTGCTTCCAGTTCTGAGTGCCTGAAGGCAAATTTCACATCCATGTCCTGAGAACAAGATAACAGACACTGGTGACAAATCTCTGTAACACCTCTAAAACGCCTCTCAGTCACAGCCCAGCACATCAAACAGGGTCAGTAGTTGGAGGAAATATGCAAACAGGCATTTATTGATTTTGAGGCCTGATCCTGACTTTCTATATTTGCCAGCAGAATTCCAAATGAACAGAACAAATGTATTATGAAGCCAGCAAAGTACTATCGATTTGTCTTGATGGCCCTTGCATGGAGGAAGAATTGCCCAAGCAAGTCTGATGAGCTTCTCAAAAACCATTGTCTGAGTCGCCTGTACTGTTATATAGGCGGATAAAAAAGGAAAAATCACCACAACAGAGGTGTTTGTTTTGGGGGTGAGCACTGTGGGTAGCACTAAATTCAGCAGCCACAGCAAAACAAATAGAAATTGTGAGCTTTCCACCACATTAATGAAACTTCATTCAAGAGGTGGAGTGTAATGTTCTTCCAAGATGGATAATTCACATAAGCTGTGTGATTCAAACACTCATGTCTCCACATCACCTTGGATTTATGTTTTATTTCAGTTTTCAGCAGGCTGCTCATGAATGACCAATGACAAAAGAGCATGTGTGCATTTTTCTTTTTCACAGGTCCTTGTTAATGAGGACTCTGGTGCATTAAGATAGTCAGGATTGTCTCTGGAAAAACGTGTTGAACCAAGGTGTTTGTGCCTGCATAAAATTAAGCCACAAGTAAAGCACTTATTTCTGACAGCAGATTTATAATAGGAAAATCCCAGCAGGAATGAAGAGTTACAAACCCCCGTTGTAGCCTTTTCCATAAACTTCACCTTGATTTAGTATTTCAAACAAGTAGCAGGAAAGGCTAACAGCAGAGGTAATCCTATCATCTTTTCTCCGACAGCACCATTCCATCTTTTTGACTTCCTCATGCTGCTAACATGAATTCAAATCATCTGTGTTTAAAGTTAAATACAGTGATTGACAGATCTTTGTAGTCTCAGTCCATACTGAAGACTATTCTAGATACCTATCAGTTATTACTACAAGCCCTGTCTGATATTCAATACCTACAGGGAAAATTGTTTTTAACAGTGTAATGTCTGATCTATTTTGAAAGCTATTTCAGAATAAGAAACTAACTATAACCAGGTGGCTAAAATCCTGACAGCTTTTTTTATGGGTTGATTTTTGGGGAGAGAAAGTGGAAGATAACAGCAGAACTGTCTTATACTTCAGTAACAACCATGATTCAGCGGAAATCACTGGCAAAAAAAAAAAAAAGGCATTTTGTTTTGATTCCATGACATCAATTTCTGTAAAAACACCTATTCCAATAACATAGGATACAGTAAAGTTTAGAGGTTTGTTCCTAGCTTTTAGTACAGACTCATGACAGTATATGCTGCTACAAAGTAATTGCTTGCTTTCATGAGCACAAGTTGCATCAAAGCTCAGTTGCTGTGCTGGAAAATTGGGATGCTCGAAGAGACATATGGGTTTACTGCAAATCTGACTGTGGACACAAATGCAAAATGAAATAGTGAATGCAGTGGTCAGACCATTCACTGTGCTCGAGGACCTGTAATGCTGAAAGGCAGAAGGACGCCCTCTTTAATGAATACCCCCTGTGCTCAGCTCTGCCAACCCCACTCCTGTGAAGCAGTGATAGCCTTGCTGCTCCTGATTACAGCACTACAGAATAGACTGGCTTTAGGTTCAGGATCAGCCAGTTGGTAGGAAAGCGCTCCAGTACTCACAGAGAAGAAAGTGGAAGCACTGCTCTTTTATATGGGCAGCCCAGCAAAGGTGGAAGATGGAGGAGTGATGGCTGGGCAATGCCAGCTGATGCCATCATTGGTTCCGTGAGCTAGTCACTCCACTTAGAGGCACTCCACTTAGACTCTTAGCTGAGTCTGTCCTATCCTTCCCCACCACTCCATTTTGCTGCTGAAGGTTTCTGAATCAGTTCTGTCCTTATCCTCTCAGTGCTTTCACCCACAGCACTGAAATGTAATAGTAAGGAAAGAAGTACAAGTGAAGCAGCTTGGCAAAAGCAGCGGGCAGGATGCTGCCCTCAAACTCCACCACTTTTCAGAGCTCCTACTAACGTGACTGAGATCACATGAAGACCTTTGTGAAACTTGATTAACTTGTGCTCCCAGTTAAATGAATCTGAAACTGTTGAACAAGGGCTTAACAGCATTGCTCAGTCCAGCAAAGTTGTTTCCGATTTTGTGACTGAGATGTGAGAAGTGAGCACAGCTAGTGTCTTTTGGCTGTAAATCATAGTAGCAAAAGAATAAACAAAGCTGGGGAACAGAGCTTGTGTGTCTTGGGTTAGATGGGATGGTTCAGGCTGCTAAAAATTCCTGGTGGCTTTTTTGAGATTGAATCTATCACTGGTTGTTATTCTGTGTGTTTAGCAATGAAAAAAGAAGTAGAAAAGAGATGAAAATACAGACTTTATAAAGCTGTACTCAGCCCCCTAAAATCAAAGGCAGTAAAGGCATCAGTAAATGCATCAGTAGTTTGGCCAAATCGGAAAGTCACAAAGATAGGCAAATTCTATCTGCAGAATGACAGCTAAAAATAACCTTGCATGGAAATGTGCACGGAAATTAATTTTTCATGCAATCCAATCAATTTTTGCATTCTCAGTATTACACCATTACACTACATGAGAGCCTGAAAGAAGACGATGATTTAAATGAAAAGTTCCTCCCCTGTTTGTCAAGTTGTCATTTTTCCATCTGCAAATAATGAAACATAAACTACTCTGAAAGCGAGAGAGATGGAAGGGAATGTGTTCCATGGGATCTGTGGAGAACCACATAGAAACATATACAGAAAAAGAAGCTGCAGCACGGAGCACTTCCTGACCTCCTCTTGGCTACAAGTCTAAAAGAAGTCTCCAAGGCAAGAAGTATGAAAGAGCTTAAACAAGAAATCCTTCAGAAGTACAGCTCTTTGCTGCATGAATACCACAACACAGGGAAAATCTGCTGTGTAGGAGTACAGTCCTCCCACTTGAAAAGAACTGGTAATGCCATCATGTCACGGAAAGATTTTCTTCATGGCTTTTGTGCATTGAAGGCATTAGCAAAGTGGGAAAAGTGTGAGCTGACAATTGTGCGAAAAGAAGGGTTTCTTAATTACACTGTAAAGCATGTCTCATTTAAACATGTAGCAGAATTAATGTTAAAAATACATGTCTTCCCATATAAATGGATGCAAAATCAGTGCAGGTTAATCTAGCAGATAGTGCACTCCAAAGCTCTTTACAAATGTTAAGAAGATAAGCTTCATCAACAGCACATAAGTATATTGCTACCACCCCATCTTCCTCCTGCAGTGTTTGATGCAGCAGTACTCATAGTCCCTGGCTGTGACCTTGACACAAGTCAGCCCATGCTTCAGCATCTGGTCAAATGCTTTGTCCTGTCTGTTCATCATTTCTCAGTTCATACATTCCCAATTCGGGATGTGTTGATCCTTTCCTATTTAGCCATGTCTGGATGTCTGCTCATGTTCCCTGTGCCATGTGGCTTCAACCAGTTACATCCATTCTGCTTGTGGTGCTGAGACTGGAGCTCAGATGAGTGTCTTGCTTTGTTCCCACCCAATTGACTTTCCCCACCTGGGGATCACAGCTGGCTCCCAGGTGTGCCAGACTGCAAGTCAACAGCCAGGCAATATGCAGCATCAAGGCATCCAGCCTTGAGCAAAGACTCAAACTGTCAATCCTCATGACAACAGAAAGACACAGCCCAAGCATCAGAGACAAGAATTGAAACCAGAAACTCTGTATTTCGGTCTGACACCTTATACAAAAGGCTGTGTAAGTGACCGAATCTAAATCTTTAGTACCAGGAAGGTGAGTAAGATCTGCTGGGTTTTGAACCAGTGCCACTGCCAGAAGACTACACCAGAATGCAGCTTTGTCATTAATGCCTGACTTCCTGAGTGTGCTGGATATGAACATGCTTATTCATACTATTTCCTTTTGTTACATGTTTGTGAATAGCGCCTTCATCTCTGTGCATGTTATTTTTCTCATTTCAACTGGCATATCTGTCACTCTGCTGAGCCTGTACAAACCAGAGAATATACTCTGCAAATTAGTGACACAGACAATTGTAGAGTACAAAATCCTTATGTGAAATAAATACCAGAGATACAGTTCCCTCCCTGCCCTGCTCATGGAATTCATAATTAAAGGCCAGACTTGCTTTCTCTCCTTGTCCTTGGAAGACTGTAAATAGCATTATTCTCTTCCTGCCCACTGATCCTTCAAACGCCATTTTCCTCCACTAGCATTCTTTTTAATTTGGGAAACTCTTTTTCCCTTTCCTTTACTCGCCTTGCAAGTCCACTGTAACACATACAAAGCACGAGCTCTGGCTCTTGCGATACGTTTGTGCGAGGCGTGACGTGAGCGTGCAAGCTCACACCTGCCCGTTCAGACGGTGGGAGCTGACAGGCACTGGTGCAGCTCAGCACCTCACCTTGCTCTGGGCTATGCTTTGATAGCACAGGCACCAGGGCCTTGCAGCGTGGCAGCAAGGAGCTGCTCCAAACACGCTTTGTGTTTTCAGAGGAGGTGTGGTGGGAGCACAACAGGTATTTAATCATAAAAACGCTGTATGTTTAAGCCCTTTTGCCTTCCCACCACCCCATTTAAATCATCAATGCAGTTGGAGTGAAATACAACTCGGCTTTCAAACATTTTCTTATTTAATTCAATTTACTTCTAGATTGATAGCTAAACACAAAACAGACTTTACCCCTTTTCTCCTGAATGGGGAAATAGAGATGACCAAGTTCCCTTTGAATTAGGTGTAGAATGTTTCTGTTTTTTCCTACTAACTAAAAATAAACAAACAAAAGCAATTATTAAAGTCGTCTGTAACCTATTTCCAGTAGAGGATTGCATGGGATAAAGAGATGAGTCTCACCAAGCCTAAGGGACAGGTGTTTCCAGTACTGACACATGGCTTGGTTGTCTCAGAAAAAGGACAAGATCTTGAATGAACCTTTTATTTTTTAGAAACAAGCTTTTCTGCAGAAGTTAAGGTGTGAGTGGTAGGAACTGTGATTTGGGGGTAGGTAGCTCCAAGAGCCACCCATATACATAAGGAGAAGAAGACATGGATGTAGATCACGAGAAGTCAGGCTGAGAGGATAATCTACCCAGCCATCATGTGTGTTGTATCAGTTGAGTTTTGGGAGGAGTAACACCAAAGTAAAACTAGATCAAGGGGAATGAAAATCGATAACAAAATCACCGTTTCCATTGATGCAAATGCTGAAATTCACCAAGTAGCAATTTCTAACACTTTAAACAGGGAATATTGAGATTGGGGTTTTTTGAGTGACCCTTCAGCAGAATCGAAGACGTTAAAGGTTGTTGACACAGGGCACACAGTTCACTTGAGGAAAAGCACTACTTCAGTCCAGCTCTGACTGAACTCATGCTGCCACAGTCCATTTTTAAGTAAAGATGTTTGATCTTCACAGATGTCAATTTTACCTCTTTCAGAAACATTCACTGCATATTAATACTCTGTTTAAATGCTTTTTTGGTTTGGTTGGTTTGGTTTGGTGCTTTTAAGTCTAGTTTTGGTGACTGTCACAGAATTCAGATATTTCTCCAAATTTTGGAGGACTTCATTCCAATATCTATTTTTCTTCTGAAGGTACATTGAAAATTTCACAGGAAAGTCTTTTTGCTCTCAAATCTCCACGTCATTCAGGTTTCACCCAGGTCAGTATTTTGCAGCTTTCTTACAGTTTTGTTTCATGTGTTTGCTTAAGTGCACAAGGAATAGAGGAAAATGATGAGCAGATGAACTCCTGAGGTCCCTTCTGGCCTTGACCATTATGTGATTCTGTGAAAATTGACTAAAAATTAATTTAGCTGGGTCTTCAAAAATACAAGTTGTTTAAATTTTGGACAGGAGAGGAATCTGTGAGATTTTTTTATTTAAACATTCCTATTGCCAGCACTTACCATTAAAATGCTAAATGCATTTCTGAACAAACAAGTACCCTCAAAGTGTTTGTAGCTGAGGTCTCTGTTTAGTTCTTTTTGATAGCATAAGACCAATGTGCTCTCCACAGAGTTGCAGTTATCTGTATCCAGTCTGAGGAGAGTGGAAAGAGCTGTTCTTTTACTTCCCGTAATTCTTCCAGAGCCTACAGTAAATAAAACACATCTACAATCTCCTTCTACATTTCATTTTCATTCAGAGTCCTATTTTACACAGCACAAGCATGGCTCTATTTCACACCTCTCTCATAATTTCAGAGAAGTGCAAGTCCAGGCACAAAGCCAGCCCTGCTTCTGAAGGACACAGTCCTGCGATGTCTGTTCATGCTCAGTTCTCCTCTGATGTTTAAAAAGGCACAGCCTCCCTTTAGAAGTACTTTAAAATTCAAAAGTGGGGACGAGCAGTTTTCTCTTCAGAAAACAGCTCTGGTTTTGCTAGCAGACCCAGACCTTCCTCCGTGTGCACAGGAATGCAATAAATACACAGGGAGAGAAAGATCTGCAAGGAAAATAATTTAGAAATCACAGGGTCATAATATACCACTTAAAGTATTTTGTGGATTAAATTACTGAATAATAATGAAAGATGAGAGATTAATGGCAACCTGGTCCAAAACCTCTATTTATACCCAGGCCAAATAAAATGGTAGGCAGGTGCAGTGTATCCCTGACTCTATAGAGAACTTCTGTCTATCCCTCACTTTTCAATCCCATTAAAGTTATTATACATGCTTTTGTAAAAAGGCAAAAAGTATTTCCCAAAGTTAACAAAAAATATATTTTATTTTTAGTATTTACCTCCATCAATTACATTTTTTGGCACTACTATTAAACAATGCATGACAAAAAAAAAATTTTCAATCCATTTGAAGTAGAATTCCTTCAAAAATTACTTTCATCTTTATGTGGAGGAAATCCAGACAGACTATTGAAATATCTTCTTCTGGTTTTTTTTCACTCTTTTGAGAGTGTGAGGAACTTTTATTCTGTTTTGCCACTGCAGCGTCACAAAATTGCCAGAACAGAAAGCTCTAACACAACAGCACATCATTTCTAGACAAAAACCCGCAACATTTACTTCCTGCTTGTTCTGTAACAAATAGAAAAGCCTCAACAAACCAGTTTTCTGGCAACCAGTTTGCTCATTTTTGAAGTCTTTTAAAAACATGGGGGGGAAAAAAGATGCTTGGTTAGAAATTCATGGCATCAAAGAGTTCTTTTATTTCCCCTAAGTTAAAGTTATTTGCGATAAAGAACCACACCAAACAGCACCAACAAAGATAACAAGACTGAACATAATCAACTTTCTAAGTTAAATCTTAAACAACAGAGCATTTATTGCAATGCTCAAGTTATAAGGAACACTAATAACTGGGGAAATTAATTATACCAGGAAATGGTCTTGAGGACTTCTGTTGATCAACTTCTGTCTGATGCCAAAAAACAATTGCTACCTAAAAGCTGTTCACCAGAATGTACAAATCAGGAAGGTGACTTTAGTCTAATTCCTAATAGAGAAATACCAAAAGCATATACCAAGCATATTGAAGTGTGACAAACCAGGATAGGCACAAAGAGTAGCAGACAATTTATCTAGAAATTGGGTTGTCAAATAACTTTGATGAAATGAAGCTTTTGGTAAAGAAAGGGGAGCATGTTAAGGCAACTGCAGAATACCACTGATTTTAAACTCTGCATGCAACATATTTTAGTGATTCTCTTTAAAAGTGACATACAGCAAATGCAGCAGACATCACTGCAAAGTGAAGCCCTATAGAGAAGAACACAGTTTAAACCACCAAAAACTGTGGGAGGAAAGGAAAGAATGGGAGCTCAGCTCTATAAGCCTTTTTTAGGCCAAACCCTAGAAAATCAACCGGAAAGGCTGCATGCTCAGCACTTTGGGTAACCAGGCTATTTGTTTAAGTGCCTGTATACAGATTTATGAGCCAAAGTTCCAGCTCTTTATAAATCCTTAAGCACAATGGCAGAGGGTTAATATTTCATAAGTGCTCATTTCTTAATCACAGTAAAAAAGATTAGGTGCAAATCTACATTGCAGAGAAGATTTTCAGAAGACCTCAACACCAAACAATTCCCAGTATGTCCACCTTGAGGCTTGTAGAGAATTAATTACAAAGTTACTTATCTTAGACCTAAATAAGGCCTAAATGTATTTACAGACATGACCCTAGTACTCTAAATGCACTTAAACAGTTAATTTCTGTGCCAACTACTATTAGCGTAAGACTTGCCCTATCTCTGAGCTCTCTGCTCTGCCCTTTCCTCTCAGTTGAATTTCACTATCACATGGTGTTTTTACAATTCTTATTTCGTCTCAAAACTGCTGCTGCTACGTGGGAGAGGAAAGGGCTGCAGAAGACACAAGTGCACCAGAGGTGACCTGCCAGAGGTTGCTGCTCCCCAAACCTGCCACTTGACCAACAGACCACCTTTTCTATGTGAATCTACAGTCTCCAGCACATTCCCAAATCAGGGCCAAGTTCAGAATGTTGGGTGCTGGTCACACGGTCCATCTCAGAGGAGACCGTATCACCATTTTCCTAAGGACCACTGCTTTCCAAACAAATATGTCGCTGAGAGAAATCTTGAGGAGAGCAGTGGAGAAAGGAACTGAGGGGGGGGAAAAAACCCAAGATGAGGGGAATTGACTAAAACCAACCTAAGGAATATTTTTCTTATTCCAGCATGAAATGTTGACAGAATTAAATGTGGGATTAAAAAAACCAACCTTCTAACGCACAGTTTCATGTTACCTCCGCAAGAGTTTTGATTCCACTTTTGAGACTTCCCGAATGAAAATGCTGGCTGTGTGCCTGTCTCAAAAATACATTTTTTCCTCAGCAGAGTGGGTTTGCCAGTTGTCAATGCCATTTCTTTTCTAGCCAGCAAAATATGTTCATACTCACAGCAGGCAATTACCATTCTTTTCTCTACTGGTAAGGGGCATGACTTCACTGCTAGGTTGAAGATCCCTGGATCCTTTCTGTATTGCATAGCCTAGTTAGCCAGTGTAATTAACCCTTAAAGCAAATGGAACGATTATTTACTTTCTTTTCAAAGTGAGTTTAAATGGTTTCATCTGAGAATGGTTTGACAAACAGGCAAATCTGTTTTACACATTTGCGGCCTGTTCCAAGGGGCATCAGTTGCTGGGAACGGGATTGCCACGGGAGCGAGGCCGCCTTGCACTACGGCTTGAAAACCGCTGTTACAGTCAGCGCTCCGAAAACTGAAAACACAGGGGATTGGATCTAAAACTTCTTGAAGTTAATGGGAGCCTTTTAATTAGTTTCAGTGTCTTTGGGGAAGGCCCTTGGGGCAAATATTCCTTTTTGAAACTTGTTCTCCAACTCATGGGGCCGGGAGGTGGTATTTTTCATGCATACACAACAGTGTGGCAAATGCTCCCTAAGCGCTCTTATTACAAGCCCCAAACCATAGTGGGAAAAGAAGGAAAAAAACCTCACAGGTCTCTGGATTACAGATCTGATCTGCTTTCTCTGATAAGAGCAATATTATTCCAGCAAACAGTGAATGCAATAGCGCTAACAGATCTGGGCATCTTACTTACCATGAGCCAGTGGGGCCAATTACTTTTAGGGTGCTGCTCTATGTGAGTAAACTATAGCACACTAACTAAAAGGGGCCATAATTATGCATTAAAAAAACAGTAAAAAAATAAAAAGTCAGGGACCTTATATAAAAGCAATTGTGAATTCAGCTGCACAAACCAGCTGCTTAAAAATGTCAGGCAGAGAAATTTGCTTACTATCAGGTAGATCTTCCATATCACAACTGGGAAGTTTGGGGATCAAACCGCTAGACATCCACATTAATTTACAGAATACATGGATTACATCTTTCCTTGTCCAGCAGAAGCACTATCTCTTATTTCTGCCACTGCACAGCACTCACTCCAAAGCCAGCATTGTGCTACAGACAGGCAGACCTTGGTCATACTCCAATATATATGTATCACAGCTCTTTTCTCACAGGAACAAAGGTATCAGCTTTACACCATGTTTACACCACAAAGAATGGGATCAAGATCTGCACTACAGTACACAGGGTGCAACTTCCCAGCCCAAATATGGTCCTGAACTGGAGTTATGTAGAACAACCTGTCTGTACCAGAAAATGCAGACAGCTTCTTAAGGGTTACATTTCCTTTTTACATACTTCTACATCAAAACCATATTGCAGCACAGCCTGGGATTCAAATACATCCTACAAAAACAGGCAGCATAACTCTGATATTGAACTCCAGCCCAGTTTTAATTGACTGCCAGCTCTCAGCCACTTCCTAAAGCTCCAGATAGCCAATACCAATGTTGTAATTTCTAAATGTGTGCTTCTCTCAGCTGGAGACCAACTCTAAGGGCTTCAGCTTGCTTTTTGAAATATAAACATGATATCTTAATTCCCACCTTAGCCACCTTCCTGAAGGGGGCAAAAAAAATTAAGGAGGGTGGCAGATTAAGAGGATATCTCTGAAGTATAAACAACCCAATATTTTTATCATTCATTGACGAATAATTTACAGTGCTGCTAGTGAAATCCCTTAGAAACCTATTCTTGCACTGGCAATGGGGTAGACTGATAAGTATTTTTAATTAATGCCACTGAAATCATGTGTTCCATATACTTAAGATCATATTTTCATGCCAATAGTTAACAGCAAAATGGTTTTTAGTCCATGCTACGGTTCCCAAAAGCGTGAGTCTACAAAACTCAGAAGCAGTCTTGGGCTTTAATCGTGGGGATTTGGCTGAATACCACACACTGTACATTGCTACAGCCAGTACTGGCTGACAGAGCACAGACGTTTTGTCCCAGCTGGGTATCTAAGAGCAGCCTCATGAACATTTCTAGGCTTTCCATGCCAGACAGAGCTGATGGAGCAAGTCAACTGATCAAGTAATTCAGGGACTCTTGAGTCCCTCCCTTCTTCAAATGGTTACTCTGCATTTTGAATGTCCATATTTTCCCATATCTGTTGGACTCACTATTGCCTCCAAACACCTTTGGAGAAAACACTTCCTCTGCAGAACCTTCTCGGTGGAATGGTCAATGACAGTGCATCCGTTCCTTTCAAGTCAGAGTAAATTTTTAGTCAGAGACCAGGGATTAAGACAGTACTGCCAAGGTCTGGAGGGCTCTCAGTGTGCTAGCAGTAGCCCACAACAAGTAGTAACACTAGTTTTCTTTTATTTATGGGATTGTCTGAAAGGTTTCATAAGTGCAGCGAAAAACATAATGTCATTTCCTGAAGCAGGCATAAAGACATAAGAAAATATGTTCTCCAGCCAGTCAGAGAATGTGGTTTTGGTAGCTGCGAGGAAGCTGCCTCTGTCACTCTGGAAAATGCACTTAAGTGAAAGCTGAATTTCAGTCCTGGCTCCCAGTGTAAGGGGAGGGGTGATTTAGTACTTATTTCTCTTGCTCATTATAGCATCTCATGTCTGCAAAGCTTGCAGAATATTGGCACTATCCCAAAATATCTCCAATGCTGATAGAAAATCACAAAGCACTAGAGTGCAATGATGCATCACCATCTCCCTACACAGCAACATGACATGAACAAAACTAAAGAATAAGACAGTGACTTTATCTCTGAGTAATTTAATTGATGACTTGAACTCTAAATAGCCACTTCCCCTCACCTCCTCAGCTGCATCCCTACTTCTAAAGATGTCATCCACATTGAACTAGCACTTACTATTGTGATACTGATTGATGCTTCATGGCAGCAAGTAACAGGAAAGAGCTCTAGTGGAAGTTCCTTAACTTTAAGCTAATGCATTTCATGATATTCAACTGAATCAGTGGGGGAAGGAGAACAGCTTTGATTAACAGGAGATGATCTGTAAAACATCAGCAATGACCAAAAGCCAGATGAAGAAAAGGAGTACAGAGAGGAAGATGGAGAGGTTAGAAGAAGAATGGAAGACAATACCACCTCTGAGCACAGGACTGGCAACACAAAAAACCCAAAAGGTGGGTTCCCTAAGAGTTAGTTAGTAGACAAAGAAGAATCTCTGTTACAATGGATGCCTAGGGTGTTAATTTATTTTATTCCTTTTCAGAAAAAAAAAAATACAGAGAAGCTGAGGTGAGAACTGGATATGAAACTACTGTCAGTTTATGACTATTTCACATACTGTGACTCACGTGATCTTTGTTTGCCACCAGGAATTTCAAGATAACTAGAGAGATCAAGTTTCTGCTTGGATAGCAGTGAAGCTGTGAACCCACCTCACAGCTATATCAAACTCCATGGCTGTATTGGAGGCAGGCCAGAGGTTTGTTTCTTCATGAGCACATACACTGATGGAGCTACTCTGCCTTTCCCACCCAGCCCCTACTCCAAAACTTCATTTAGTCATGCCTTGGACACACTTTGCCCCTTTGTGAGTAATATTGTCTACATCCTGCACTCAAATGCTCAGTCAAAAGACTCCCGGGTGGTCCAGACAGAAATGAAACTCATGACCCTCTCCATATTTCTAGGCGTCATCACATACCAAGACTGAGGTCTCTTAAATCTCCTGGACTTGGGGAATGAAGTCAAATTCCCGCAGCTGAGAAACTCAGAATTGCACAGGCTTCTAAAATTCCTCCAAATTTCTTCATTCAGTCTCTAAACAGAGTAGGGATGTGGAACATGTCGGTACTTGAAGCTTACAACTACCACTTGGTTAATTATATAGCTGATTATATAGGACTCTGTTGGCTGACTTATACACAAAAGCTTGGGCATTCAAGTAAAAAAAAAAAGTAAAATAAATAGAAAGACCTACTGCCACAACGTGGCAGGAACTAGCAATGATGAGAAACAAGGTCCTCTGGCTTCATGTGTGGCATTTACAATATGGAAAACTCAATGCCACACATGAAGTACAGTAAAAGTAACAGAAACAACAAAGTAGCTCTTGGTTTCCTTATTTAAACACTTCAACTACAGCTGGAAGCTCCCCTTCTGCAAAAGCAACTCAGTCAGCACAAGCCCTCTGAACTTTTTCACCCAACTTCCCTGGTAGAAAAAATATAGTTTCTTGCTTCTCAGTAACTGAATTTTTAAAAGTCTGTGTGTATATTTAGTGAGGTTGTTGAATTATGGAAACCAGAGCTACACCCGGCAGATACTCCTTAAAAAAGAAAAGCCTTTTGTGCATTTTGATTGGGATGACTGCTAAAAATACTCCAATGCAGCTGTTTAATTTGCTACAGCTCGAATGCTAGTTTTATACTTTTAATTACTACTATACAAAATTCTTTGATTGCATTTGATGAAATTAAGATTTTCAGTGTTTAATGATTAAATCTGAGGGAAAAAAATGTAACCACATACTAGTTAAAATGTAAATTGTCTGTGTTGGGAAACCTAGGTACAACTATTCAGATAGTTGTCACAGGTTTAGTTATAGCTAGCTTGATAAACTTCTCCAAAAATGATCACTCTACAGTCTCCTAAGGGTCAAAAAATGTGTCTCTTATTAGACAACTTAGATCCCACTGTAGTCCCATAACATTTGAACTTATTTCTGAGGATAAAATACCTCCCTGAAACAGCAAATGTCACATTTTCAAAGAACCAAGACAGCCTGGTTTAGGTACAGGTAATTTTGTGGGTGCACCTTTTAAACACTGGCCCTCAGGCATGCAAACACTGGGATTCCCATGGACAAAACCTATACACTGGGAGTATGCAAATATCATGTGTATAAATAAGAGATGTTTACAAGAGCACACAGAACTCAGTGGTTGAGGTGTTTTGCTACGCATACAGAGACACAGGGTTTGAGCTCTCCTGGCCCAACGCCAAAAGCCACCCGCAATTAACCACATGTTTTTTTGTGTGTTGTACCTTGACCATGTCAAGGCAACAGCCTGCTGGGGAGAGAGCAGAGTTTCTACCATAGGACATCAGAGCCCTCACTGTACAGCCACTGCTCAACTACTTTTTCCTTTAATAGATTCATGCCACAGCCCCTCTCTCACTAACATTTGTGGTGCTACAGAATGTTTAGTCTTACTGTAAAGCTGCCGTAACAGTCATGCACTTCATCTGATATAGTTCCTCTATCTGGCATAGGTGACTGTTGTGTCAACATCTGGGATAATGGGGCTGGTGTTCAGATTATCCTCTGGAAACTCAAGTCTATCACCCCAGACAGCATTACTCAAGTATAGCTCTGGCAAAAAACTAAATATATACTGTTATTCTAAACACGAGCAAGCCATATGAAAGAGAAAGCTGAAGTGCTAAGAAAAAAATACAGTGGGTGTTATTGGAAGCATGTACCGCAAGAGCATTTGCTCTGACAAACTTTGGAAGAAATACGGCACTGACTGTAGAATCCTGGTATCTATTACAGAACCTGAGTCTTCGTGTAACTGCACCACAAATACTGGAATTTGCTACTAAATAAAAATTGTGCACCTACTTCACAAGCTGCACATGGACACTAGGAATTTAACAGAAGCCTCTGCTCCCATGCATGTATGCAGTAGGCTGCACTTAATTCTGGCACACCATTTTTTCTTACACGGTTACATTTTTACCTAGTAATTATATTACAAAGGCATGCAGGGAAAGGAGAAGCACACAAAGCACACCTTCTTTCCATTTTATTCCTCCCTGTAGAAAATGCCAGGATTTGAGATGATCTATCTGACTGATTCTTACAAGTACTAAATTCTACCTTCTTTTAGGAACCTAGTGTATATTTGCATCATGAAATTTTACTTAACTGAAATATTTTAAGTTGGACACAGTTGATTATGGCTCCTCAGCACTATAATCTACTGTAATGAACTCTAGCCATACATACAGAAAGCAATCTGCAAAAGCTTTATAAAGTCATTCCCTACAATACCCCAAATGAAAAAAGGATGAAATCCCATCTTCATGTCAGTATGTTAATTGTGCAGCTCCTACGGATTACAATAAAAGCGGCATGTGCATATATGCATCTGGTGGTTCTTTTTTGTTGGTTTGGGATTTTTGTTGGGTTTTTTTGTTTGTTTGTTTGTTGTTTTGGTTTTTTGTTTAGTTTAGTTTTGTTTTGTTTTGTTTTTGGTGGGGGTTTTTTGTTTGTTTTTTGGTTTTTTGGGTTTTTTTTTTCCCCTGAGGGGGAAGGTTGGAGAGCAGGGTTAGGATGGGCAACAAAGGAAAATTTTTTGCATTAATGGGGTGCAGAAAGAATTGGACTAGTTTTCTAGCCCAGAAATATGATGGATGTGTTGTCATAAAGACTCGGAGCAAGACTGGAGTCAAAACAGAGTCATGTAAACTCTGTCTCTGACAAGGAGTTTACAGGTGTGCCTGTACGACTAAGGATAGGAAGAAGGTAAGTGTAGGGCAAGAGTTCCCATTTCTGCAGAAATTCCCTGTGCAGTCCCTTGCCCATGCCTGATCTATGCTGCAACATGTGCTTCTGCACGACCCAAAACACAGAAGAGGTGAAGCCTGATCTCCCATAACCCCGTAAAAGAGCTGCCCTACATATGTCCCATGATGCACAATGAGGACAGTGGGAGCACAGTGGGAGGACAGTGGGAAGAGTGCTGCTCTCTGTGGCTCAGCTGCTGCCACACGTGCCTACAAACAGCCCAGAGGTAACCAGCATAGTTTCAGAAAAGTCTCCCCCTTTCTTTGCGTTGCTTTCCCTGCTATAGAGCATATAGGAAAAGCTTGACTTGTCTAATTTCTGAGTGTGTAGCCATGGCTAGAGTATTTGTAGGAAATCACACCAGAAGTATTTCCCCTATATGTTAATAAAAATGGCACCAATATTAGGCAGTACAAATCCTCATGCTGATTTTGCTACATTCTCTGGCACTGATGCACTTAGGTCCTTAAAGGCTCATTATGACTTAAGTCAGTCCACTCCTATCCTGTTAAATATATGGTTACAAAAGTTAAATAAATGTCATTAGGAAAGCTGTGATCTTCCCTCAGTCATCTCAGGCATTTGCTAAATCTGCCTTTTTCCATGGTGTTTTCTGTGATCATTCTGATGCCTGCAGCTCCAACAGAGGTAGTAACAACAAGAGCACTTGTTTATACAAGCCATGAAGGGCTGTCTGCATCTGAATACTGTTCCCTTTTGATCTCACACACACTTACAGTTTTACCATTTTTTTAAATATGTCCACTTTTCCCATCATCTCCAGAAATCTCAACTCATTAACATTAAAATAAAATTTCTTCTAATGGACTGATGGGTGGGGTTTTTTTTGTACGAATGAATACAGAAAAATTTAATTTCTAGTTTCATGTTTCTAATTAAATAATTAAAATTGTATTAATGGCACAGGCTTGTTTTAATGAAAACATTTTTTGATACAAAACCAAAATAATAATCTGGAGAGATCCTGTCTCCTTACACAAAAGTCTGAAAACAAGCCAAATTTTAAAGTGGATGCTGTGGAACCTAGGAAGATCAGGGGCAATCTTTCTGTTTATTGATTTTTACCAGAAACAAAGACTAAGAACTATTATGTTTTGTCCTAGGTTTTGCATTAAAAATAGAGACTTATTCAAATTATAGTGAGCAGCAAAACCCATCCACTCTGAGGCATGACTCATGTTTTTTTCTATTGAACTCCCAGCCCAAAAGCAACATGCGTGGTAGAAGGCATGGGTTCATTTGCCAACACATGACATTTTTCATGCTGTCACAACACATTTGGTGCCAGCTAATCTGCCAGCCAAGAGTGGCACCCACCAGCTGTGAAGGACGCTCATCACCTCCATTCCCAGTTGGTGGGAAAATGCCATGTAGGAAAACATTTGAACACATGAAGAAATGCTGTTTCTAATAAGTTATTTGTAAAAAAGCAAACAAACCCCAAACTCTTATGACATTGTAAAATACAATATAGCAGTGACACAGAATCGTTCAGAAACAATGCATAAAACTATAAATATTTATAACGTATAGATATTTAAATATTCTTATTTAAGTATAAATATTTAAATAGTCTTATGCAAGCTCTGGCATGAAAATACCGCAAAGTCTATATAACCAAAGCAAAAGGCGATGAAAGATCCTGTACAACCTCAATTCCCCCTCCCTATCCCTCTCTCAAATACTGAAGTTGCCAGGGTTGCACAGATGTTTTGAGATCATAACACAAGGTCAGAGGATAACTAGTAAGGTCAGCTGGAAAAGGGAGAATGTAAACACTTTTTTTGAACCTTCATGAATGGGTCCCTCAGAATAGGAACTTCAGGCTTCAAGGAAAATGAGATATCTGACTCCGCTGTTCTCCTGTACTGTACTCCTGGGTTGGGGTTGTCAGTGTTTTCTACACAGCTCCAAGTTGTTTCACCTGCTGATTTTGTGAGTACCACTCCAGAAAAGCCAACGGTAAAGAGACAGAAATTCTAACCTGGCAAGAATAATTTTCCATTAAGAAATAATAAAAAGAAAATATATTCTCATATTTAAGCAAACCAACTAAGGATTTTTCTTTTTTCCATCATAAGAGAGCAGCACACTCTACTGGCTGTTTCCCTGCAGTTTCCTAGATGAAGTCCTACGCGTTACTGTAAATCAGTATCTTTTACTGTTCTACTGATACAATCAGAGACAATATAGTGTAGTTGGAAAAAACCCCAAAGGACATGGATAGCAAGTCCTGCTTTTGCCATCAGCTCATGTTACTCAAGCGAAATGACTTGACGTGCAGCACTACAGTTTCCATGCTAAAAGAGCAAGGAGAATGAAACCAACCACTGTAAAACACACTGGCACTCACAGTTTGAAGACACAGACAGAGAGAATAAGTATTGTTGCTCCTATATTAACAATAAAAATATAGTGACAGAGGTTTATATTTCATCTTTCATACCAGCTCAGTCGTTCAAGATTCTTACACACTGTAGCACAGCACAGTCTCAGGAGAATGCATGTCTGTATACTTATCAAGATGCTTGTGGTTAAACTTTTTCTGTTCTTTTGTTTTGTGTCTCTGTTCAAACACACGAGTTTGCATGGAAAGTCTATAACTAATGAAACTGAAGACGGCTATTTTGCTGATTTTGCATGGAGTACATTACAAAGAGATGTCATTCAACCTCACGAAAAGTCCGTCTCAGAGGCATGTGCCCTACATGCCAAGTTGTGTGTCAGACCACAAGAAACAGTTAAACTGGTGCTCCAGTGTTGTGTGAGGTTTCTGCTGTTAGCACCCGGTACACAGAATCCAGTTTCATGTAACTGATTAGTTTAACGTGTTATTCCTTTCAAAATATACCAATTCAGTACATTCTGAAACTGTTACAGTTTAAAAAACCAGCCTGCATATTTAAACATCCCTGAGTGGCATATACAGAGAACTAACTCTGCTTTCAGATTAAAATAAATTAACCTATTAAAAAAAAAATTTAAAATCCCAGCTCCTAGAGCAAAAATATTGGTTTCACAAATAACTATCAGCAGTCATTAGTGTACTGCACTAGTTTGAAACTATTTTAATGCAATTTAATGTAATGTAATTTTAAATTTAAGCAAGTATTTGTAGTATTTCACTACTACGGACATTTTTGTTTCCTTATGACAGCTCTACACGAACTTCTCTATAAATCAAAAGAATGTATCTTCATTCCCCAACTACAGCTTTGCATAGTTACAGACTACTCAGAATGCTATTAAAAGAAACTTCCTAACTAGAGATATAGAATTAAGTCAGAAGGGGAAAAAAACCAAAAACAAACAAACAAAAACCAAAAACCCAAAAACCCAAACCAGCCAACCAACCAAACAAAAAACCCAAAATAAACAAAAAAACCCCAACAAACCAAAAAAGGCGACAAAAGAAAAAGAAAAAAACCCTAGAAAACCCCATGTCCTCCAAATAATTTTTCGTATTTACATTATAATTTTTTTATTAATAACCTATTTCTTTACTATACATTAACTTAACATGATTTTGCCTTTTTTTGATTGCAGATAGAGAAATATAACCAAACTCTTACAGAGTCTACAAAGAGTCAACACGATTGCAAGAGACTTCCAGCCTTTTATTCTACAGAGAAAGAGACAATTCCCTGGGGGTCACTGAAAGTCAAACTGGCTCTTACATGCAGCTGTAATTTTTAGTTTATATGAAAACAAATCAATACTGTCTCCACAAAACTGTGTCTTTATAATAGCACTAAACTGAACTCCCCTTTATCAAATTCTCAACAGAATTTCAAGTTTATTTTTTTACGTTTACAAGAGGTTACATCCAACCAATCACACCTACAAATAGAGTATCCAGCTCTTTCGACTGAAAAACTGGACAAGAGCTTGTTTCATGAAACTACTTCACTGTACAAAAGAATATATGATCATATACAGTATCACGGGAAAATAGGTAAGATAGTTTTCAGAGACTGGCTTCTCTGGGGCAACTAGCAGTTTTCACACACTTCTTTCTATCTCACAGCTAAGGAGGGATGAAATTTAACCCTGTAAGAGAAGCTAAATCTTTCTGGTATTATAATTCAACCAGTCAGACTTCAATTCCTTCATCCTTAGGGCTTGATTCAAAACCTTTTGAAGTCAACAGAAAGACTTCCCCTGACTGCAGTAACTTTGGCTCAGATCCTAAACCATGCTTCTATACCTTTCACTCACCCTTATGCCTTCCCGCCTTCCCAAATCTTGGAATCAGTGTGCATGTTTCATGACTTAGAGGAGCCTCAGGGCTGCTCTAAATTACTTTAGCTACTATTATCTCCCAGAGAACTAACTGGGGGGGGGTGTGGGGTGTGTGTGCAGTATCAATCTATTGTACCTTCTCCTCTGGTGTTTCTCCATAATGGCCTCAGAAGAATGGTTGGCTTGAGACAGCTAAGATTTTTAGTGTGCCAAAGGAATTCATAACCAGAAACTAATTCAGCTGTTTTTATTTTACTGGCAGAAAATAATGCCAGGTTCTGGCTGGAAACAAATACAATTCATCTCAGAAAACAACTTTCTCCCAGCCCTGCATTCCTTCCCAGCAAAGGGATCCTACTCAGAGCTGGGCTCTTGCAGCCCTTCAGTGCAGAGGAGTGCATGGCATAAGGCTCTCCGCATCCCAATAGCACCAATTAACAGAACAGACACTTATAATAGTAAGGGTCAGATGCATGAGGACTCTCCTTTTTTTCTGGCCATTACAATCAGTCTAAATTTATAAAGGTAGAATTCACAGTGCCCATTATATATGTTTTAAGTGTCTCTAAATCTGGCCAAGTCCTAGCAGGATGCCATCCAGAACCCTGGGTTCTTCTCAGAGAGGTGCTGCCTCTCTCTTTTTTCTTCTATAATCTACATCTCCATGGTACTTGAGCAGCCATGAATTATTCAGCAGAGCATTGAGCAGTGTGAGTGACATTTGTGGGTCCTTTTTCCCTTCGTATTCTCATCAGAAAGAATTATATTTCATTGTTATCAGGCCCAAGGTAATGGTCAGATGGTACGGACTGTTGGCAGAGCCACTTGCTGGAAACAGCTCTGCCATTGTCAAGCACATGTGTCAAACTCATTTGACCACATAAGCATTTTCTGAAATCCCATTTTATCTCAGTATTACTGAAATTAAGGTACATCCCAGAGGTCTAAGTGAGCAACACAAAGGAGCTGACTGCTGAACTCCAAAAAAATGCAGACAGGGCTATGATGATTCAGAGTCTAACAACAGAAAACCCAGGATAAAATAGTTCAGAAGGTTTACCAAGAATAGGGATAATGTGATAAGGATCAAATGTGTTCAGTTTGTACATCTAAGGAAAAATTAACTTCTTTAATTTAATGACATATTTTTTGTATCCAGAAGAAATGTGTAATTTTCTGGTAAAATAAGAAGTGCAGAACAGTTGAAATGCCAATTTTGCATGTAGTTAAGTACTGCAGAGAATACAATGTGCAAAAATATCACTGTCCAAAGCAGAACCAAAATGGTATTACACAGAAAATCAATATACAAAGTTATAAAAATACCAAAGTCACTGCCTTCATTTTTTCTTTTTTTTTTTTTCTCATTGCTACTCAGTAATTTCCACCTTTTTTTCTAAGCTCAATAATAACACTGAATGGGTCCATTTTATTTACTTACCTCCTTTAAGACAATCTGTCAGTCTACCAACCTGTCTGCACGCTTATTCCATTACCATTCTAATTAATGGATTGTCTGAATCCCACAAAAATGAGAAGCTACATGCACTCTGCAACTTTTACTGTTTCTTTACCAAATTTGTTCATGTAAATTTTTTTATAAACACTGACCAAAATTGTGGAATATGCACAGTCATAAAATTCCTCTTTAGGACTTTGAAAACATGCAAATATAGAGAAGAAATCTAATTATTTCATCAGTTCATCATCAAACACACATAAACATATTCTTTGAAAACAGATTCTGAATTACATGTTAATAAATTTCTAACATGTGTGGGGTTATTTCTATCTTGTTACCTAGTATTTTTTGAAAGCTTGATGAAACATAAGCACAGCAAAAGAGAAATTTTGCTACAACCTGCAATTGCATGAAAAAGAAAGTAATCGGGGGGCTACCTTGCTTTAACTGCAGTGTCTAAAAGTGGAAGACAACTTTGACCACTGGAAATTGATAACTAAACACATATTCAGCTGCATGGATATGTTCCTTCTCTTTTCCAAAGCATCTTCCAAACACTTTACCTGCTGTAGAGCCTGCCAGACAACGTGCAACACATGATTGTTTTGGTGGGCCAATGACCACTACTGAGTTCTCCACAGTTGCTGCCTGCTGATACAGGGTGCATTTGCTCCTACCTGAATTTAGTCCAGTTTAAGCAAGCTATCTGGGCTCTCCATGTGGTCAACAGGCTTAAAAAGGCATCTCGTGGAGGCAGCTCATCCCACCTTAGATTCTTATATTGCTGCTCTCTGGAGATGTCCCTGGCTATACAGGCAACACCAGCACCAGTAACAAGGAGCTCCACAGTGAGCCGGGTAAGAGGGATGCCGTGTTCAGGGATCAGGCTGCATCTGGGGTCTTAAAAGAGGCTGGCTCAAAGGGCAATAAACACAGCACCCCTTGAAGTCTTTGTTGGGTGCTTCTGGCGAAATACTAGGAGAGTGCTTTCCCTTAACTAACCACTGGCCTGGTGAACACTCCCTGCTGGGCATCAGCATTCTTACTCAGTCCTTACAAGTGGTGGTTTTTCTCTCCTGCTACTTTTATCTACGTGGATTTGATCCTCTGGTGAATAAGAGAAAAGCTTACAATATTTGAAAAGCCAGCTTATGATAAGGGCACATTTCAGTACTGGTGTATCTACAACGCTAAGCTGCAGCTCAAAATTCCTATTGTGCTCTACAAGAACAAGAGAATAGTCTGTACAGCTACAGCAAACAACTGAACAGCAGCAAATTTAAACTTGAAAGGAGGAAATACTTTTTCCAAACAAGGGGTAATTGGGCCTTGGAGCTCATTATGACAGGATGCTACTGGGGTTATGGTCTTACAAGAGCATAGGTATGTACTGAAACATCAGCAATATCCAGGGCTGTAACAGTTAATGCTAAAAGGAAGAGTATGGGAACAAAAATAAAACCTTATGCTTCAGGATTTAAAGCAATCTCAATTTACTAAGAGAGATCTTTTCTGAGTGTGATGAAAAGAGAGAAATTATCCACGTCTGCCTGCTCTGAGTTGCTGAAACATTTCTCTGAAACATCTCATTCTGGATATTGTTGAAAATAAAAGTACTATACTGGATGGATCTCAGACTTGATCCAGGCTGGCATTTACATTATCGAATATCTCCTGTATATTGCATTGTTGATTGTACACTACAACCGGATCACAATGCGTGTAAGGCATCTTTCTTTGGAGGAGAACATTCAGATGGATTAAATAATTTGTTTGTTTATTTGTTTACTTAAGTGTCAGAGAAGCCACATATATATTAATTTTACATAAAGTGCAGTTAGACTTTGGAGCTCATAATCACATGATCTCCCTTGGGTATATATATGTAAGAAAAGATTTTATATTTTTAGCTGTCTCTGAGGACCACAGAGATCACAGTTCAGGCAGTTTAGGCATGGATATTCCTCTGGGAAAATGGTAGGACGTGAGCAATTCCCGCTGACACTGGCAGAGACAGTACATGCAAAATAAAGGTACACACAGCCCAAAAGAAAAGGCTAAGGGCAACAAGGGAGGGCTGTAGATACCCACAGAGGTTAAAATAAGATGGGATATTGTTAGTGCGAGGTGAGAAATTTTCCCCTCATCAATTAACAGAAGGCCTGGAATACAGAACATGCTGACTTATGTATTTTGCTGGGGAAATAACTGAAAATATTTTCTAATTGAAAAGGAGACAAGTGGATTTAAAACGTATCATGTTTTTAGACGACTAAGTTTCCTCTGTATAGAAGAAGAGGTATAAATACTGCATTTGAAAAATGTCAAGTTGATAAAAAAGCTACAGTTTCACCAATATAAAATATGAATGTAAACAACATGTCTGTCAGACAAGGCTATAACATACTGCTTAACACTGCTAACTTATAATATGTACCTATTATTGTTAGTTCTCTTAATGAAAGAAAGACACTGCATAAATTCTTGAACACATGTTTCACTTTTCCAGCTGCCTTGTGCTGTAGAACATCATGCTAACAAGAAGTGATGCTAACAAGAAGCTAAAACCAGTGTAGCAAATGGGGCATTTAAATATATATAAACATACAGACATTCATATATAAATAGAAAGTGGCTATTTTGGGGAAATGAATGGATCCCTAGACAGACATATTTCAGTTTAATATTACTTGTATTTTCCTACATGGTAACCATTACAGTCCTGCTTAATCAGAAAAAAAAATTGTTATGCTCACTGCTAAAATGGAAAGTCAATATTCAGCTATCATCTCTTTTAGGTTCAATATGAAATTTTGCCTATCGAGCACAGTGAGGAAAAAGAATATGATTTTTGACATTTTTCTTCAGTCACTTCAAATCGAGACTTGATACCTATACATGTTAGCAAAAGGGGTGTATGTTCATGTTCAGACCATTGCCACAGAGACTGTCAGCATACAATGGCTGACAAAGTCAGAACCCCCAAAACTTTTAACATTATAAAAAATCATATTTTAATACCATCTCCAAACCTGCTGTACTTGTATTTTCTCAAAGAGGTTATTTTTGTTCTTTCCTGCACCAAAATCCATATTTTCTGATGTGATTTTCAATCTCGACTCAAGTACAAAGAATCGACATCATTATTTACTGAGAACTGCAGCTCAATATTGCAGCGGGGTGGCATACCTCTATCTAACCACCACATCATAAAAATGGTATTCTGTTTGCACTGTGCACTAAATACTGACTGCACGGTCAGATGCAAGCATTATCCTTGTCTCTTTCTTCTGAAACAGAAACAAAAAAACTAAAAAGAAAACAAGGGAACTACATAAAACAGGTTGAGATGTTAAATACTTGATGATGATTACTAAAAGGTCTGTAGGCTTGAGTATCTGATTAAACAGAAAGGGGAAAATGACCCTTTGAACTTATAACCTACTGGGGGTGGTTTCTGCTGCAATAACACCCCGTTTAAACCCTATGGCTACAGTACATCTGCGGTTCACTGGCTATAATTACAGCTTTAATACTGTAACTGTAGCAAACAAGTCCCATGGTGTATTAGACTAAACACACGAGGCATTTTGTCCTCTTGACTACAGTCTGTTTAATGGCATTTCAGGCTCCAGCACATAAGTCTGCTCTTGGCCACGCACTCCTAAGCAGTTAAAGTTGGCCTGAACTAGTTCCAGAGGAACACCGATCCAGCCCAACTGGGCATTGGACAATTACTTGAGAATATCATTTAGGGTTGAAACTGATATTTATCTAGTGATTGAAATCAGTTGGGAACTCAGTTACTGTTGTGTCAGCATTATGTCTTTCCTGGAGCCTTCGGCACTGTTGGTTTGGCTTCTTCCTACACTGGGCATTTACAGCTGGGCTGACGTGGCAGCTGAAGAAGCAGCACACTGAGTATATTTGTTTGTGTTTTTTATTATACTTCACTCTTTATCCTGGCCTCTCTCCTGAAAAAAAACAAACACAACCCACATCAGGAGAACTGAACTCACTCTGACTATCCTTTCCCCTCCTTTTCAGAAGTCTGCTCATGCTTCCCCCTTGCTGTGCATTGCAGGCAGGAGTCCAGCCCAGAGCCAGGGACTCATTTTGAGCCTTTTTTGCTGGACATGTTGCAATGCACATCTCTACAGCTGCCCAAAGAGAAATTGGTGTCTACTTAGGTTAAGTGACCTGTTGAAATTCTTTAAATGTGATGTTTCCCTCTGCCTTGATCTGCTGTCCTGGCTTTATCTCTGCTGTCAAGGACTGGCTGTCCATCCCTGCCCAGAAGACCAACTTTGAATAGCTTGAGTCTTCCTTAAATTCTGCACTAAAATGAATCATTAGCAGCCATACCCTTGTCCTGACCCTCAGAGTAGGAGCCAGGTTTTTTTTCCAAGTAGGATTTCACTTTTGTTTTCCTTCTGTAAATTACCATTTTTCCAGTTTTCTGACTGTATCACTTGGTCACTGAAACCTCACAGTCTCGTCAGTGCTCCTGCCACCCACAGTTGGGCATTTCTCTTACTGACCTTTTATCTTTCTTTTTTTGCATCTTCTTTCAAGCCCATTATTCAATATTTTCTCCTACATACCCAGTTTATCTAAAAGCAGAGTGACTGAATAAAAAGAAGACCTGACATTTTGCCTGTGAGGTGGAAACTGCCACCAGACTCTAAAGCAAGGCCATTCATTTGCTGCCCCATCATTCATCCTAGAACTTCTGTTCCCCCATAACCTGCTCTCTTCTACAGCTCTTGCTTTGTAAATGTCCTCTCTCATCACCATGAAACACCTGCATCCCCATTCCCACTTCTTCAGCTGGAAAGCCCAAGGACGTTATTCTATTCCTGCAGGCACTGCAAAGGCTTGGAGGGGGCGTGCTGTTTAATTGCCTCTATGTTAAGTAAAACATCCGAATTCCTGACCACAAAGAAAAAACAGTGAAAATAAGGCAAGTATAATCTTAGGGCAACTGTTTGAAAAAAACCCCACTTGTTTTTCTTGTTGTGTTTGTTTGTTTGTTCTGATGTTGTTGTTTGTTTTTATGTACAAGAAACAGTAGATCTTATAAATACGCAATAATAGATTACACCATAACTAGGGTCTAGTGGGAGCTGTTTCCACCATCTTCAGGTAGAGTGCAAATCATAGATGGACACTTACGATCTCATACCACTACCACCAGCCAAAGCAGTCACGGTCATTTCCTTAAAATACTGGAATACTGGAATACTCAGCGCTCAATTTGGTCAAGGAAAGGAGACTGCACATGAATATTTAGACTCCCACTATATTCTCCCAATAATGTAGGTTAGAACTTTAAAAATAATATCTTACCTCTAATAATAATGGTAATACTTCACAGGGTTGTAAGTACCTTTCAACCTAGGTTATCAAAACACTTTATAAAGGCAGTTAAGTAAGTATCATTATATCTCTTCTACTCTGAGGTGACAATGACTTTGTGTCAGTTATAACTGAAGAACAATCCAATACTTATCCATTATTCAGCTTCCCAAAATAACCTGCAATTCTCTAAGCAACTCTAACAGGAAAACGAAGTTATAAATGGGGAAACAGTGAATTTAACAGCTTATTCTCCTAAGTGGGAGAGTTACCACCTCAATGCACTCATGCTGCAAATAATGACAACCTGTATCTACACAGCATCTTTCACCCTGGATGATGCCAAAGTGCTGGACAAACTCTCTGCAGTAACAGCTGAGGGCTGCATGTGGCAGCACAACGCAGCCACCTTTGGAAGGAATGCAGATAGCATATTGAGGCAGAAAATGAAAGAAAAACCCTACACAAACATTAGCTGTTTTAAAGGAAATATGAAAAAGAGCATAAATTCTCCACAGTGTAGAAATATAGCAGAGCTCTTTTTGGTAGGCAACACGAAAGTTACGATGAGACAATCATGTGAAGAACTCTGTGGGGTTTCCTAGATAAACACAAAAGCCAGGGCCCCAGCAGGTGGGCAAGTTTGATATTCAAATCATTAACATTTTACATGTGGAGTTTTCATTAGGACAAGGTTACCACATGATGGACAATCTGTATATATTTGCAGATGTGGCATGCAGGGAAGTCAAACCTGGGCAAGGAGCATAATTCACAGCAATCTCTCTGCCCGAGAATAGCTGAAGGCAATGTCCAATCAAAGTACTGTCAGTGCAGCGCTCGGCGAATAAATGAGTTGCTTTGACAGGAAATTCCAACGGCAATTTTAATTCTGATCAGGCTTCAGGAAGTGGAAAGAATAAAAACACATCAATTATAGTGACAGGAAGTTTTAAATCACATGGCAAGCAGCTGCTGCCAAAGGACACGTCTGCCAGCTTTGTTAAGAAGTATGGTATTTTGGTGCAACCAAAATTTTACACCAAAGTTTTACAGGCTGACATCAGTCTCTAATTGTATGTTATCCCACTACAAGGGTAAAGAAAATGAGACAGTGCAGACAGCACACCATCATTACAACAAATCAGAAAGACCGTGTCTTTTTTTAAAATCCTGACCCAAAATGAGCATATTTATAACAACTCTAGAACACACCGCCAACTAATGATATGAAGCACATGTACATCTACCTCAGTAAGGCAAGAAATCCCAGTGGCAAGGCAAAGAGACCATCCTTTCCTCCTTTCCTGAGTTAGCCTCAGGCTGCAGAACAATCAGCACTTTAATCATTTTACACGCACTGCCTTTTTTCGTTAATCCATGCTGTAAATGGTGACCACTGCAATGAATCAGTGCACTGGGAGCAAGGCTGAAGAGATGTTTGATACAAGTTCTTGTCGTGTGCAGGCTCAGAGTCTATCAAACAGCTTCCTTCAGTTATAGGGCTGGGTGCTTTTCTGTGTTCCCTGTGCAGTACCATGTCTAACACAAACGAATTCTAGGCTAGATTTCTTATCACAGAATCACAGAATAGTGAGGGTTGGAAGGGACCTCTGGAGATCATTTAGTCCAATTTCCCTGTCAAGGCAGGGACACTTAGAGCATGTTACATGGGAACACATCCAGATAGAACCTAATTATGCTGGTCTAGAATGGGAGGGTGGAGTTGGGGTGCGCAGGGGGCAGAGGTGTCCGCTCTGATTTGCCTCTTTGGCATTATGGATCAAATGGATATCACTTCAGAGAAAATAATTCAAATGGATGGAAATTGCTGTGCCTCACTTTCAGGTACTGAAGCTCTCTGGGACAGCACTGGGGCTGAAGAAGGGCATTAAAGCTAATTCAAATGTAATTTATAGTCTGACACAACAGTGTAAAGCAGCTCAGGTATATAGGGGATTTAGAACCCTAGAATAATATCTTGGAATATCTAGAATAACTGACATTTTGTAATTGGCTTCAGCAAATACTTCTGTGCTAGAGTCTAAGAAGGGAATTGTTATCGCTGGATACATGTCACACATCTACAGAAGGTGAGTAGGACGTGGCAAGTGCCATTCAATGAAAAGTGACCGAAGTAGTGGGTTGACCTGCCAAACATTGATTGACTCATATCCTACATGGATAACTGATTTATATCCTCCACAACTGAATTACATCCTCTGTTTTACAGCTTCCTGGCCTGAATAACTCTTGCTGTCCCTTCACTGAAATGACCAAGAGGGTCAAAGGGCCCAGAGCTGAGGACTCTGTTTTTCAGGTTGGGCAAACATGGAATAGAAAAAAGTGCCCTCAGAAAAGGAAGTATTCATGAGTTTTGCTAATCATAGTACTTTCTACAGCACTTTCTAAACTGCAGAAAGAAATACTCAGTCAAAAGTGACAGAACTTTTTATGCAGATTTAGCAAAGGTCACCAAAAAGTGTGTCATTTTTAACAATACTGGCAAGCTTTGTATAAAGTTTTGCTTTTCAAAGAGAATATTTTTCAATAAAAAGACTACTAGAGGAAAGATCTAAACTAACGCTACATAAAATTTTTCATTATGTCTTTGGAGACAGTGTGAATATTGGATTCCAAAACAAAGGAAAAAAACCTGTCAAGATAAGACATGATACATCTTTTTATTTCATTTTAACTTCTACTTAAATAGTAAATGAAGCTAAAACATAAAAGTGCTCGTAGTTTCCTGCATAATTATCCACATTCAGATCTCTCCTCAGGAGAGATTCTGTGGGCTTTGATCCAGGGATTTTCAAGCATTTAAGGGAGATACAGGAGCCAAATCTCATATTTCTTCTGAAGAAAATATGGTGTAATTTCCTTACGCTTTTAAGGACGTTCTACATATGGACAATCTGGCCTGAAGCCAGAGACAAAGAAAAATACAGGCAGAATTATTAAATGTCTGTTATTTCTGTATGTTTCTATTATTTTTTATCTTTATAATATTCTCTTTATATTCTGATAGAATCAGCATTTCCAATCCAAGAACACTTACAGGATATCTATAGTGTATCTTACTAATTGTCCATATTTTTCAAGAAAATTACCCTATTTCATCCTAAAATGACATGTCAGTCTATGTACACATAGATATACATCTTCCCCAATGATCACTTAATATTTCAATTGCAAATAATTAAATAATGCACCAAAAATTACTTGACTCTCACCACATGCTGCTGCCCTGCACAATATATATGGCAATGACAGTACGCTTAGAAGAGTGTGAGAAACTCATCTTTCAAGAGAAGGACTGAGTCCCGAGACAATTTTAGAGTTAGCAAAGAAAACTAAATGGACATTTCAGGATGAGAGGAAATGGCCGCAAGTTATTCCAGGGGACATTTACATTAGATATTATCATAAATTTCTTCACACAGATGGTTGTAAAGCATTGGAACAGGCTGCCCAGTGAATGTGGTAGAGCCACCATCCCTGAAGTGTTCAAAAAATATGTGGATGGGGCATCTGAGAACATGGTTTAATGGTGAACATGGTGCTGGGTTGATGGTTATAACTGATGATCTTAGAGATCTTTTCCAACCTTAAAACTTCCATGACTCTATGATTTGTATATACAGAGAGGTAGGTACAGTACCTCCTAATGATCACTCTGTCTCTGAATCACTTTGTGGTTCAGTAGGTCCCTAAAACGCGGAAAAGAGTAAGAAGCACAGATATCCTGCTTCTGTTCCCCAGTATTGTCCTGCCAACAGTTATGAACGTATGTGCATAGATTTGCTTCCAAAATCCCGTAATGGCCCAAACCATCCAGAATTTTCTCCACTTAGATCACCGAGAAGTGTACCTTGAAGGACAAGCATCCTATGGCACATCCTTGGATGCGTACCTTGGCTACCTTGGCTACCTTGACTACCTGTCGCAATGTTCTTGTCAGCACCCTTTTACACAATGTCTTTGTTCTGCATAAGG
>JAWWES010000081.1:24027590-24137937 GCA_035583135.1 Lophotriccus pileatus | reverse complement strand
TACCTTGGCTACCTTGACTACCTGTCGCAATGTTCTTGTCAGCACCCTTTTACACAATGTCTTTGTTCTGCATAAGGGCCGTGGCAGGCAGCGTTGCACTTTATCCTTCGGCTGAACGGAGAAACGTCCCCTTTTTCAAATTAAGCTCATTCTTCAGTCCTCTGTTTCTGTGGCAGTTTCGTGTGCCAATAAAACCTGCTACAAATCTGACCTTCATGCATCTTCCTCCTTTGTTAATTTGCCACTTTGTACAAAATACCTACAAACCATGGAAATGAATCTTTGGTTTCAGTCATTTTACTTCTTTCCTGCTTGAATTCTTCTCTCTCTGTTTTTAACAGCAAGACTACAACCAGCACCTGGACTCCTACACTTTCTTATGGCCCTGCCTTTCTGCTTCAAAGGACCTACTGGTTCACTGTCAAGACTGTCAGTGTTCACAGGCTGATAAAATACAGTGTGTCATGGGTGTACACAGCTGAAAATCAACCCTTGTAGTCCCAACTTAGACTCTCTCAGGTTTCGTCTACTTTGTTCCTAAGACTGCTTGCCAAAAGCAGCTCCAGGAACAAAGGGTACTAGGTAAACATAATGTTGTTTTAGAACTGGAGACGAGAGGAATATAGACGAATGTCTCAAAGCTCGGCCACTTGACAACATTAACCAAAGGCAAAGATCAGCACTGATTTACCAGGTAAGTTACAGAACCTTTGATGTCCTGACTAATACTGAAGTGGATACCCCCATGTTGCATGACTACGTCATTATGTCATTAGAATTGCATGATCTTCCCTTCCTGTAGGGAAGGTTCTCTCTACCTCGAGAGAAACTTCCCACACCACAACACATACAGTGGCAGCTCTGAGACTGCCACCTTCGAGCTCACACTAAATTAAGGTTGCTCGGGTTTACACTGTGCAGAATCTAGTCCACCAGCTGACAACAGACCCCCAAAGACAGAACATGACACTCAGCTGCTGTTACATTTAGTCCAAGAGCTCCCTGTGTTAACTAACAGAAGCCCTACCTTCTCTGAAGGGTGCACTGCAGCTAATCAGACCAAGTTTATTTCTCATTTACTGTAATGAGCAAAACTTCTATGGAGACTGCAGTCAGAGCATCTAGAATCAGAAGAAATGTAACAAGATGACTCATTAGTCTGTGGTCAGATTTCTTTCTGTGCAGGACGGTCAGCTCCTCACATCCTTTCCTTCTGCCACCTCCACAAGCATCCTGTTAATTTCTGAGGAAAATACAAATATATCTTTGTGGTTTTCAGGACTTCTTCCACTTCCTTTTAATTATTTATTCATTTACTTCGTCTTCATTATTTCTTCATTCTTTACAATCTATTATTCATCCATGTTCTTGTTCTGTTCACTGTGATTTCTTGTTCATGCCTACTACCAGGAGTTATTCTTTAGTTTTTGGTGTTTCTGAACCTCTTCAGCTCCTTGTCATTCCACCAAGTGCCAAATGTCATATTTTTCAATATTTTCTCCAAAGACTTCTTCTGATTTAGCTTATCACTGGTCCTCTCTGGTATCACTGTGTTTCTTCATAAGTTGGGGATTACTATTACTGTTTACTACTGGTTAAACCTTGAAAAACTGTGTTAAAGATCACAAGTGAATTTAACAACTGAAATCCCTCCTCCCAAGAAAACAGTCTCATCTACAGATAACCACCTATTACTGGTTTTCTAGCTGGTACAGTGATACTCCTGGAAAGCCTCTTCTCTTAGTCACCTTTTAATGAGACCATATAAAAGGCTCTCCCCACCTCAGTGAGGACATGAAAGGTCAATGATATAAAAGCATGATGCTGGCGCAGGGTGATTTTGTAACCAGTTTCTTATTCAATTCCTCACAACTATTAGAACAAGAAAAATAATTTATGAACACGTCTTTCAACATTCATCTAAGTTTTCCTGTCTCTGCAAAACGTCTGAAAGTTTGTAGCCCCCTTTACAGAAACTTCTCCAGGGATCACACTACTCCCTGTAGAGATGTGAGCTGTTCCCAAGTCCTATTACTTTGGTCCAAGACATCTTGCTCCATTTGTCTCTTCCCTGAGGAACTTGTTCAAGATTCTTGCACAATTGAGATCTCAGCATCCAAAGAACCACAAAAATACAATTCTGTATTTCAGTTAGGCCACACCCAGACTCAAAATTTTGAAAAGCAAGTGCTTAAAACAAATGAAGAGCTTATCTCTTTTAGCAAGACCTTGTTTCTTGACAGAAGAAATACTGACTGAACACAACTGACAGGAAAAGAAGACAGGTCACTGCCCTTTTTAGATACCCTGCATGAAAGCCCCAACAGCACAAGAGACCCAGAGGACTACAATTCTGCTAACTTGAACCAGCCATGAGAATGACCCAGCTTGTTGCGGTGTCTCAGCATGTCTCATAAAATGCACTGAAACATTTGCTAACAGGACTATCTGCATTTTATTGTTCATTTTTATTACAGCAGCACTAGGAGTGCCCATCAAAATCAGGACCTTGTGCCTGGTACAGATGTCAGTGTGTTAACCAAAGAAGAACTTACTATTCAACTTTCTACTCCCAATATAAGCAGTCAAATAACAAGACCCTTTCATATCAGTGTGCCATTTATACAGACAAATGCTTTGCATCATGGGTCATATAAACTACCTACAAGGATTGTTTCCGGGGGAAAAAAAAGATTCTTAAACTTGGTTTAAGATTCATATCTATGCATTCATGTCTGTGCATTTAACCATATACATAATTCACTTAAGTTTAAGAGACCTGCTTTTAAATACTTCACCACTGTGTCATACCATGGAAACTACCTCAGGGCTACTAGGAAGGGGGTTCAAACATCCCTCATATAAAACACATCATTATGCATTAGAGGAAACTTCATTCAACAGAGAAGAATGGCACACCAGCTGGAGGTGAACACCATAAACCACATAAAGTTTTAATTAAATTCATTAAAAATTCTTTGTCTCTCACTGTGTTTGGAGGCAGATAGAACCCTTTAACAATGGCCAGCACACAATCAGGTTTGTCAAAACTAATAATAACACAAAAGCATTTGCTTACCCTGGGACATTTTGAAAAAGTTTGAGTAACTGTATTATTTTTAATATGGGACATTTATAAATCATTGCAAGATGTGGCAGGTCTTGGAGCAGAGTTGCTGTTCCTATTGTTCATTGGATTGATAAAAGGTGTTAATAATAAAATGCACATTTTTAGCAGTCAACAAAGTGATTACAGGAAAGCAGCATATTTTCTCCTTAATATATGTATATGTGATATACATATATTTAGTAGGACCTGTTGCAATAGAACAAGGTATAATGGCTTTAAACTACAAGAGGGTAGACTTAGACTAGATAAAAGGAAGTTTTTTTACAGTGAGGGTGGTAACACACTGGAACTGGTTTCTCAGAGAGGTGGTAGATGCCCCATCCCTGGCAATATGCAAGGTCAGGTTGCACGGCGTTCTAAGCACCCTGACATACTTGAAGATGTCCCTGCTCATTGCAGGGGGACTGGATTAGATGACTTTCAAAGGTCCCTTCCAACCCAAACTATTCTATAATTCTATGATACATAAACCCATTTTTCATTATCAGTATTTCTTTACATCATGTCTTTTATATTCCATACTGATAAGTATGAAAAACAAACACATTTCCTGCCCTCCAGAGCATGCAGTCCATCAGCAAAGCAGAATACAGCAAATGAATGTTACAGCACCAGATTCCCTCCTGTAAACACACACATGCCCGATGTCAGACAATCAAGTATGTCCGGGGAGTAATCATGAGCACAGAGCATGCATAAGTATTTGCAGGAGTAAGCCTACTAACCCGGGCAAAAGAGGATAGCTATGTTGTTGCCTAGCTCTTATGTAAATGACTTTGTTTTTCAAAGCTGGAAAGCCTTGCAAAATACTTTTGTGTTTAATGAAATCCAAATAAAATGATTCTACAATGTACTGAAGGGCTTCACATGATGAGTCAGTGACAATGTCAGCTATTTAGACTCATGGCAAGCGCTTAATTTTGGTCCCAGTCCGAGTCCCATTTTAGTCAGTGGGAGTCCTTTCCCTGATTGCAACATGAGCCTTTGTTACTAAATTATCTCAAGCTGATGAACTGTGAAACAGAAAAGGTACTTTTACTAACCATTCCTAACCTAGATTTATTAAGGATAATCACAAACTAGTACTGATTAACTCAGTAATTAGATCTGAATACATATTCACTGCGTAGCTAAAACATAAGGGTTGAGTATTCATTTTTCATATTTCATCAAGACACTCCAATACAAAAAATATCACAGGTCAAATGAACAGTCCCACAACCTATGTGATATAGTTGAAAATGGGGAAAAATCAGACAAAAGTCTATATTTGTCATCCTAAACAAAGATGTGATTTTGTCCATTTCATACTCCTGGCGCTATACTTTTTTAGATTTAGATATGCACCCACTTGATACTCAGTACTTATTGGGGCAAGGAATTTGATAGGCTTTACTCTAAGTTGTATATCTTGACCAAATATGACAGAAACATGCATTTGAGGAACTATACAATATAAAAACTAGATTGATGGATCAAGATAAATGTTAGCACATACAGCGTAGTATTGAGTCTACACAATAAAGTACTCTGACTAGTACAAAAACACTAATTGAAGAAGTAAAAGAGCAAAGTAATTTTTCTATTTTTTCCTCTATCCTGTTGCCTATCAGCTGTGAAAGTGTTGTCCTCAACTACACAGGTTTCAGAGGAAAATATTATCCCTGCTTTTTACTTTGCTTTCACACACTCACAAGAAACAACTTCAAAGGAGAATAGCTAAGAGATAAAGGAGCTGAAGAAAAGAAATAGCAATAACAATAGTCCCAGAACAGCTGCAGCGGCTGACAGAAAAACTGTATAATGCACTTGCCCATAGTTCCATCACAAAATGGTGTGAATTATCTAACCTCAACCATCTAAAAATGAAGGTTACAATTTGAATGTATTGGCTAAGTCCTGTAGGCAATGGAGAAAGGCACAAATGGAAGGTAATTTTTCCAGTATTATGATAAGTCCAGTAGATAGGGTAAATTGTCTTCTGGAAGGGTCTATCTCATTTTTCTGAGCGTTACCCAAATAGGCTAGGCTATTGCATGTGATTACACTGAACTACTGAGTATCTCAACAAGGTTGCAACCAGTTAGCTTTGGTACCAGCATCAGTCACGTTGCCAGATCAGGTAAAACAGCTGAAAATCCTAGTAAGTCAATCCACCATAATGTGTATGTCCCCCAGTTTTCTTTTGTTACAATAACAGGTCAAAGCAATTTTGAGATTCCACTCTGGAACGTTTGTTCGAGCCGTGTTCTCACCCTGCCCATTATCTGTGGTGAAAAATCAGCACACAGAATTCTTCATGCACTCACAGACAAAATCTTCAGTGCTCTCCGTGTTTCATAGCACGTGAGTGGCTGTTTTGAGGATGTTGTTGCTGAGTAACTAGTGCCTAGGAGAGAGAGGGTGAACATCTGAGTGTAGATGACAAGAAAGAACATATGAAACAACCATGAATAAGGGCTAAATTTTCAAAAATCCTCCAGCTCTGCAGTTGGGGCAAGACCTTCAGAGAAGTTCAGCTCCAAACCAAGTAGTGAGATCTGAAAGAGTCCTCAAAACTCAGCAGCTGCTACTGGGATCAGTGAGGCTATTCATAAGTGCAGAGATCTGCTTTTGCCAATCACAGAGGAGTTGAACCCATCTTGAGCTTGGATGTAGTAAACTTTACATGACAATTGGGGTGAAGGAAAAAAAAAAAAAGAGTAACCATAGCAACAACATGCAATTATAGACTTAAAGTAAGTGTGAAGCTTTGTGGCTCAAGAGCAATGCATTTTAGAAAAATAATGATTATGCTTTCACTTCCTGTGTGCCTTAAGTAGGGCATTAACTTGCAGGAAGAGTGAGCACTGGTTTGGAAGTTTTTGGCTAGGACATGCATCTGAATTAATTGCAGCTCAGAGTGAATTTATGCTAAGTTTATTTAAAATAAGATAGATGGGCAACTGACAGCCAGGGTCTGGTTGAAAAGTAACATTATTTGTGGACACAGTCTATTGTATTGCAGCAAAAGAGAATTCCATCTTCTTTTAATAATGCCCAGTGGGAATCCATTCTGGGACTTTTACTTCACTGACATATCCATTTCATTAAGTTTCGTCATCCAGATCCTTTCTTCAGTTTTCACAGTAATTCTTAGCGTGTGTGAGTGAGCAAAAGGATTCTCTGGAAAGGATCCAGCTACTGCTGATCTTGAGGAGGGATTCTCAAGTACTACAGATGATATCTAAAGTTTGTCACTATAAGAAATACAGCATGGCTTTAAATGACCTTGGAGCATCTCTTGGAAAGGAGAAGGGGGGCCCAGGTTGCCACTGGAGGGCTCTGCCCAGGTGCTTGGGTCAGAATGTGAGGGCACACTTGGTGAACAAAGACCCAGCTTGTGGTGCATCCTCATTCATTTTCATCCTGGGCAATAACATGGGGTGTGGCAAACCCTCTTCACTCTGCCCTGGCTAGCCACTTGGTTCCCTCTCCAGTTAGTCTGAGGGCAAGCAGCTGACACTCCTCTCTCCAAGGCAGGTGGCCTCTCCTATGGAAATAAGCCAATTAAAGGAGACTATAGAGAGGCACAATTGGCCAGCTTCTTAAGCTGTGGCTGAGCTATAGAATTAAGACAGAGAGGTGATGAACAGGAGAATTTTCAGCTGCATATTTTTTGACTCAGTACATTAGTGGTGTGGGGTAAAACAGAGGAGGGGATTTTGGTACATGAATCTTCTTCCTTTCTTTGAGTCGCAACTGCCAAGGATCAAATTGAGAAGTCTGAAGTAACAGGGCAGTTTTCTGTACTTCTTTTTAACACTACTAATGAAGGGCTTTCCACATTATGGCCTGTGTGCATTTCAGCCCTGATTTTGTACCTACTTAGAGGATTAGAAAGATTAAGTGCTAATTAGACCACTGCAGATTAATAACTGCTACTTCTGCAATGCACATTTTTCTTAATCTTGCCTTTAATTCTAGTGGAGACTGGCCCATGTTACAAAGCCAGAATTTGCCAAAGGTTAGTAGACACGTAATAGAAGGGGCTGGGTATTAGTTTTCTTGTATATACTGAATAGGCATCACCCATTAGGCTAAAGAAGGAATTACAGGGTTGCTTTGTTTCTGAAGAAAATAAAAAGCCATGTCTTCATTATTCTGCTGGAAGCACCGGTGGGGTTTTCTTGAAAATGTTTTACATTGTGAATATATTTTACATTTTCAGGTCTGTAACTTCTAATTTGAGTATTGCAAGTATGTACACACACTGCTAATTCAAAGTTTTTTCAAACACTACTGACATGATATGTAAAGTGATAACTAGGAACATGTGAAAACAGCAAATAGAGAAAAATTGGCCACTGTCTTTTCACTGACTGTTGACTGGGGAAATCATGGTGCTGTTCATTAGTGGGACAGTTTCCTTGTTCTCATATTAAAACTCAGTTGCAACATACTGATAATCATGTATTTGCAAATAACTTTAGAACTGTTTGGTTGCTTGAGGGGAACATTTAACAAATCAGCTCAATACAGCAGTTGTTCAGGTGTAAAATATGGCCAGGATCTTTTCCAGAGAAGACTCAGAGGAAGGTTTTCATTTCCAGCCAACAAAGAATTCAATTTGCATACAGGTGTTACAGGGCTTCTCTCTGAATTAATGGATCACTGCTAGTTTCAGATGTCAGGACACAAAGATGGGTCAAAGGCTTTGTGAGATGACTTGCAGCTAGTTAAAGGAGTCTGAGGTCAAGGCTCCTAACATCAGCTCTCTTGTTTTCCACCAAGTGACGCCAGATGTACCAGGATCTCATTCAATTACATTATTTCCTGCTGCAACTAAAGGAGCAGGTTGGTTTCTGCACAAGAAGACTGACTACAACACTTTTTGATTTATTCTAGCACAGGGTAGCCTCCCAGATCTTGGGTGGAAGATGAGCTCCACTTGCTTAAAAGCATAGAGCAAGGATCATCTGTTAGGATAAAGCAGGGGCAAGGAGGGGTGGTAAAGCATTGTCCTTCTCCATGGTGTCTGCAGAGGCTTTGAAGCAGTATTGCTTCCATGCACAGAATGACAATTGCACAACAGTCCCCTCCAAGGCAGCAACAGACCGAAAACCGGTCCCTCATTTCACTGAGAAGGCAGTTAAGCTTTCTGGTTTATTCCTCATCTTCTGGGGCCTGAATGGTTTAGGTAACGCATAGGTGCAGCTGTGACAAGTCTGTTGTTCTTGCTCCAGTCTTGTAAAGAATTACTAGATATGTTTTCTGGGCTTGCATTTAATGGAGAAGTACGTCATGTAAAAGAAACCAGAGTCCGCAGAAGGCCAGGGTCACTTTGGAGCAGGAAGCTCCTAAGTGTGTGCGCCTGATTTTCGGAAGACCTTTCCAATATTTTGTTAATATCGTGGAGGAGCTGCAAAAAGTCAAATGTTTAATGAAATGACCTGGGACAAACTCTAAGATCTCTAAAGAGTTTTCCTTCCTTAGACCTCCTACTGTGTGTGGCCAGAGGCAATCTTCTCTCTGTTAAATCAGTTCTTAGTAGATAATACTCTGAGAATTACTGATGCTTAATAAATTGTCAGATCTATCTGTTCAAAACAGTTCAGCATTAAGAGGGCCCTCTGTGGAAGACAATCTGAAAAACATCTTGAGTATAAGAAAAGCCCTCTCCAGAAGTCTTTATAGAGGACCTGGGAGAAGAAACAGGGAATAGAGGCAAATACTGCAGCAATGATTGCTGAAAAATATACTGTTAGGCCACCTTTTAGAAATGGAGTGGGACTGTCTTACAGAAATCCTATTTTAGCCCATGCCCATGACATATTTTACGAGATTAGACATTTGATGTCCCCTTCTGCACTCAAACAACAAACTGTGCATAACCAAAGACTATGGCCCCTTCATTCTTCCTCCAGGCAGAAACTCTTGCGAATTTCAAACACATTTTTCTGCACAACAAAAACCACAGAAACACATTTCTAAAGCCAAGTCCTTATCCTAATTTTGTACCACAGAAAATTTTCATGAGCCAGCTGGTGGCATAAAGAAAGCCTTTAGTGGCCTACATCCAATGTCTGTAGCTGCTAGGAGTGTAACACAGACCCACCACACCTGGCAGCTGCCTGTTGTGGCTGTCCTGGAGAATATTAATTTTATCTAACTGTACTTTACTAACTCTACTTCAAAAAGGGATTGGCAAGGACAAGGGATTGCAACTTATTTCACCAGTGTATTACTGCACTGGATTTTTGTCATTATACCTATAACTGATTTTCAAGGCACCTTTTTTTTTTTTTTAAACATTTCTAAATAATATATTTTTCCCTCAACTTCTATGTAATACCTTGGTCTCTTCTCATACTTCTTTCATCAGCACCTGAATTTATACAGCTCCTCAGTCACTCAACTAAAGCATCTTCTTTTAAGTATAATTCTTGCCTCAGACAGAAGAGTTGACGAGTTTTTCCGCAGGTCACAGCAGCATCCCTGCATCCTTCCCCGACAGCATCCCTGAGTCACTTCATCGCTTCACCACCAGAGGGCACTGCCTGAATGCCTTTGAAAGATTTTTATTCCAAATTTAAATAAATAAATAAAAATTTAAAATTCCACCTTTGAAATCTTGTTAGTTAGAAGAGGTGATGCAGTTGTGACAGGAATAAAAGGGAATTATTTAAATACTGTTGTACAGTGCAATGCCTCAAATCTTTGCTCCGCTTCATTCTAGTCTCATCCAATCTTGTACAGTCTGGTACAACAGTACAAATTAAGCTTTGTTGATTTAATCAAACAAAGAGGTCTTGAATTAGGGTGTTTATGCCAGCTATTGAAATCCACAGTATGACTCTGATGGGCTGCAGCTTGAGAAGAAAAGGCAAACTAGATTTCTATAGCTAACTAAAAACAGCCAGTGATACAAGACACCGCCTAGGATAGAGCACAATATTTCTTAAAAATTAGTGTCCCTTAGTACTAATGCTAAGGCTCTGTCTCTTTAAAAACAGAACTTCTGCTTTAACACTGATTCATCTTTAGGTTGTCTTCTCTTTTTAATAGTCATTTCTATCCCAATTCTGCTCTATTTTCCAACACCTCTTTGTTTACAATAGATCTCCTTTTCTCCCCACAATTATGTCCAATGCCTTTGCATCAAACATGTTCATGTATCTCAACACAAACATTGCATGCATGTAAATGCACAAATGTGCATCTGTATTTCCCACTAAATGAGGGGTTCAAAGCTATTCTTGGTCCAGACTTGTCCTCTTCAGATTGGAGCTGAGCTTAAGATTCTCTGGATGGAAAAAACCAAAGTAAGCTCTTTAGCTTAAACCCCAGTTTCTGATCCATGAGCTCTAGCCAGACTGGGCATGAGAAAACTCAAGTATGACTAGTTCTGGGACTGGCTTTTCTTAAGTACAGCACACATTACAAAGCTGTGTTACTCAGAAGACACAAAAGGATTGGTGCAGAATTTGATGTGCTAGAACTCTGCTGCACAGATCCCCACACTGATTAAACTTGGAAGTCTCAGATCCTAACGATGAATGTATAAATAGCTTTATCTATGGACTTTATAATGGAAATCATAAAATTCCAAAGGCCTGACTTGCTTGCACAGCATTGGGGCTTGTCAGTCCTAGTCACAGATCATCCAATTACTAAAACTCGAAGTAGGACACAGTCCTCATACGATGTCAATGCATGAATCTTTAGACATATGCATTTTACTCAATAATGAGAAACCTACATTAATATTCCCACACAAAGTGCTCTGTTTTCAAGCTAGTCAGTGAAGAACTAGTCAATGTGATCAGTGACATCTAGAGAGTTTTGGTTCACCCTACAGCAGGCACGTAGATTTGGTTTCATGCACAGATGCCTAAACTCATGTCTTCGTCTCATGAGCCTGACTATGAGCAAATTCCCCTCTCCTCCCTCAGTGCATTAAAAAGGATAACTTCCAGGAACCTTAGTTCAGAGAATTACCCTATCAGAGACATGCAAAACCCAACCCAGCCTCTGCAGCTCCACCTCCATTTTGCCACTTCATTCCAGTCTACTTCCAGATGGAGGAGAGAGTTTATTTTTCCTCTTTCGAAATATCCTGTGTTGGAATATGGCAGATAAACAGATGGATCACAGACCTCAGTTCTGCTCTTTGCCAGAACTGGACTTATGTTTGTGATGTAGAATGAAGTTATCCTTCTCAGGAGGTGAGTATGGTATATCATTTGTTTTCCCCACATGAAAAAACATCTGTTGAAGATGATAAACAGATGAAGTACCTAGGACCTCCATTGTTCTAGAAAGTCAGATCTTCTTCTCTTGTACACAGGACCTACTTTTTCAGAAATGCATTTCTGATTAGCCTATTTGCAGTGACGGTCTGGCAAGCCAGAATGCGAGAACATCTCATTTTATTGATGAAGGAGTTTTTACTTCACAAAAGAGAAATAACAAAACTCCTGACACTGGCCAGTAAAGCCAGCGATCTCACAGACCTTCACCTTCTTGCTGCCTCCCAGTTTCTGAGGGGAGCCAGATCAGAGGACTACCTCCCTTCTCTGTGCAGGGACAGCGTGATGTTTTCCTCACTGAGATTTTACCTCCTGGCCCATTAAAAAGCAGAACAGTTAGATGGAGCTGAGGCAGGCATCTAGTAGAGCTTGAATGTGCAGACTGCTTTCCTATCTGAAAAGCTGATTTGCAGGCAGACATACAGACCTCCTTCCACTGCTGTATGGCAGTGAGGGATTCATCCTGGGCAGAGGCCAGGCCATGGCTTTTCTGTTGCTGCTTTCTTCTAAGGGTGCCTTCAGCAAACAGCAGGTCTGAAGTGCTTGGGAGGGGTCCAACCATCAAAGGCTACACGGGGCTGCCACTCCGGGGTGATGTGAGAGTCTCTGCACAGTGAAGGAACATGTCCCAGAGACCTCTCAGAAAATGTTTAGCATAGTCTAGGTCTTAATCAACTCCAGAATGGAAAAAGCAGCACAAGTGAAATGTCTCTCAATGCCTACAAACACCTAAATTCAAATTCAATTATAGAAAAAGGAGGGGAAAAGTAAAGAGCATGTTTTTTCTCAGGCTCCAGAGCCAAGATCTGTCTGTTTTTGAAGTCATCCTGTAAGGAAGAAAAGAAAAGGCTGAAGCATACTGTGACCTAAATAAAGCAAAAGAATTAGGTACGTGTGATCAAAGGGTTGAATGATGCATATACACATCTCTCTAAATAATAGAATCGTTGGGAGAAATGACATGTCATTATTCCTCTGAAATAAAGCAAATTACCTGTTCTGAAAAGAGGAGTTAATCTGTTTTTACACAGTGAAGAATAATGCCACATTATTTCTTCTAAAATTAGCAGCTGACAAGCTGAGACTTCAGTGCATGCAGCATCTGGCTTTCTGGCACCACATGCACTTCCCAGAGTGAACCCTTCCTTTACCAGTTTTAAAAGGTTTGGTGGGCAATAGCCATTACCACAAAGGCCTAAATCCACTGAGCTCCAGAACAGCAATAGGTTTAAAGTATCTCAGAGTTTCTTTCTTTCTCTCTGGAGATGCAATACGCAGAAAACCTGATACTGACATTTAAAAAAAGCTGAAGAACTTTGAATGGACTCCCAAAATCCTCTTTCACTTATCTTTCCAACCAGATGTACCCTTCATTAGTTGTCTACCAAGCAAGAAGCAAGCACATGACAATCACATCCTAAAATTCTGCATTTTGACATTTCCAGTATTCAAGGTGGGTAGTGAAAGAGTGAATTCTGAAAGCTGAAATCAGATTCATCTAAGTAAATAAGAAATTCCTTGTTTTCTGTTCTCAAACTCTAAGGCTTTAGATGCTGAATAACTGAGCCCATAACCATAGTAATGGCCTAGCAATTTATCTTGAAAAGATAGTGGCTATATTTTATCACATGAATGCATAGAAACAGTGTAGAGACTTCTCAAAACTGCTCTCCCAAGGAATTCCCCTCTTTTCATGTTTAGAGCAACAGTATGAGGGGCTCGACATTTATAAAGAGGCTTGGGAGACTGAAAACACGAGAGTTCATTTCCATCAGACCCGGGAGACCAAAATCACAGTGCTTCTTTACCCCCTAGAGAGTTTCCAATTAAATACCCTTTCAATGGAATAACCAAACTTTCCTGACTCTCTTTTACTGATGCACAGCCGTACTCACATCCAAGCTATGTGCAGAAAATTCCCTAGCAGCAGATTTCAAAGGAAATATGTTAGACCTTCTCTCTGTCATGCATCTGAGTGAAGTGATTGGGTGATATTTTCTGTGTTTAAATAAGTAAAACCTCACTATTGTTGATGGTTTTTCTTGGCTGTGATGACGCAGAAAATATAAAAGTTAACAAATCCAGTCACCAAAACTGCATATCCCCATTTGATCTCTTCCATCACAGTTTTGGCCTAGGCAGTTTAAAGTCCATGACTTCTTAAGTTTGCACTTATCTTTCATATATGAGGAATAAATGAGATTCCTGTGTGCTGCTAGGACCAAGACAAATGACACTGCCCTCTCTGCTTGCTGTCCTGACTGCCAGGCTCCACTGCATCACACTGTTGTTTGGGGTTTTTTCCCTTGAAGGGTAGGAGATTGTCCTCTTGTCTAGCAAAGAAAAGGATTTTTTTAATGGTTGAAGAGCTCCTTGTCAAAATAAAAGCAAGAAGATCTTATTGGAAGAAGATGCTTCTTCAAGAGAGGTTGGTCTGTTCAGAAAGGCAGGTCAGCTAATGAGTGCTGGAGTTGGAGGTCTGAGAGAGGCAAACACATCAAAGCCATGTCTTAAATTCCCCATATCCATAGGTTCTTGCATTGGGTAAAGGCCCTGTGTCAGGGTTCAGGAAAGGCACCCTTTCCACCTCACCTAAAGACAATTCCATGATAATGATCTAGGGTTCAGCAGCAAGGTTCAGGGGCAATCCCCATCTTCTCAGCAGCCAGCAGAGAGACAAGGAGAGATGAGCTGGATTTAGGCAGAGAGGCTTCTGAGACAGCCTCTCCCTGGGAGCAGGAAAAGCTCTCTGGACATGCTGCTCAAGGAGTATCATCTAAGCAACAGGGTTGTCCACGTTTGAAGGATTACTTAAGTCCACAGATAACCAGGGTAAACTTGTGGTCCAGGAAAGGAGAATCTGAGCATCTGGCTCAGCAGTTCCCATTTCTGGTTCTTAAGGCAGACCTGGTAACCCAGCAGAAAAAAAAAAAGCTGGCTATGTTTATCACTCTATCTTTCCTGACAGTAAGAGATAGTTACCACCAGCACCACCTTCTGAACCTGAGTATTTTTCATGTCTGATCTGGTGAAGTTTTACACTATCAGCTGCAGGAAAGCACCCAGTTGTTCAACTTTTCTTGGTCCTTCACTGTTAAATGCAAAAATTACAGTCAAGACTGTCATCAGTTTTTCTTCTTCTACCCACTTTGTAATAGTGTGTAGATTACAGACTAAGGCACAGTTTTGAATTCAGTTTAAATGGTACCACTGACCTGCAATCAGCATTCTGCAGTACAAAACTGGCAAGTGTGTAGTCTATGGAACAGATAGATCAGCACTTCCCTTCCTACTCCATGTATTTACTTATCAACAGGAAAGCCAAACAACTAACAAACAGCTCCAGGAGTACAGATTTCAGTATGATGTCACCAGGGGGAAACTAGGACCATCCATATCAAAGTATGCAAACCTCCTTTTTCAGTACATGGAGATAAGCTGCAACTTCTCCTAAGCTTCACTTACGGCAGGGGGACGCAATTACACTGACCAAACAACTGAGGGCAACTTTCCAAGACTGCCTCTTTACAAAGCATGGCATGAATAACTTCCTTGAGAAAGCAAGAAAAACTGAATAAAGCACTATTTTAATTATATTCATCATTATGTATGTTAAAATATGTTCCCATTAAACTGCTATCTAAGCACAACCCATTGTAAGTCAGAGGCAGTTTGGTTCTACCTGCATTTAAAGTCATTATTATAATTATTTTCAACAGAACAGCCATTAATCTTATAAACAATACCTGGCTTGCAGAAAATACATGATAAACAGCTACATTATGATTTACTATTATTTTTGTTACATTCTTTAACTCCCACTCAAATACTAACTTCCTGTAAAAGTGTTTTTTGAAAAAAACCCCATATCTTACCTTCAGATTGATGTGTGGCAAGAGGCGTCTGAGTCTCCTTGGAGTATGACACCACCTCCCGAGGTAAGAAATCAACCTGGGTAATCTTTGACACCCCTAGTTTGTGCAGTCTGCGTCTAAGGTGGAATACACGACATCAAAAGGTTAGTCATATTAAATGTAAATCAGCAGCAGGAACAAAGTGTTTGCTTTTATGAACAGGATAAAAAAATACTTTGGTATTTGTTAAGATGAAACACAATACAGTATGCATGAGAACTACCTAATTGCAGTGAAGAAAATTAACCTGAGAACCATTTGCCATAATAAAGTACAGTTATTGAACCTCTAGATCATGCTGCTGAGAGGGACTGTAAATGGGAGAGAGAAATGACCTGCTTGTGCCCCTCTTAGCATGCAACAAAATTCTCTTTCATGCCATCATTACTACAACGTTCTCCGTGCTCAAAAGAGTTCATCCTCAGCCTGGGATACACAATAATGGAAAGGGCACAGTGGCTGTAAACCACACCAGATTAGGACTGTCAGATGTTCAGCTGAGAGCAATAATAGAGCCTTTAACTGGCAAGTTGGTTAATTTCCATAAATAAGGAGATTCTCCTTTCCACGGGAGTCATTAGGAGTGGAACTGATGTAAGTTTATGATCAGTAGAGTCCTAATTCAAGGGCTGGAGGAGAGCTAAAACACAACTGAAATAGGGCAAGAATAGCCTTCTTTTTTGACAACTTCACTTACTTTAAATAAACCATATGAAATAAATCAGTGAAGTCAATTGCCAGTGGATAAGGGAAAGAGAAGAGAGACAGCAGAGCATGGCCATGAATACTTTTAGTTGTACACAGTTCACTCAACAGGAGCGGGGGGGAGGGGTAAGTCAGTTTATTTCCTGAATATTATTTTTCTGTCTGCAGGGAGTGAAGAATATACAAATGGTTACTTGCAAGTGTTTGGAAACTATGCCAATTTTCAGCAAAGAATGCAAGCATAATAAACAAATCAACTAAAGAAGTCCAGTTGCCTAAATCAGCAAGTGTGAGCATGTTTGTGCACTTCTGGGAAATAAAATCATGGACACAATGTTTCTCAACTTTCATGTTATTAGAGAGAACAACTTTGAAAAGCAGAAAATTCATACACATTAGCCATATCCTCTTCATTTTCCAGACTGTCAGAAGAACAGAAGTCAAAGGGGTTTTTATCTAATTAATTTGCAATGGTGTCAATACTCAATTAAGATAGATATCTGAAAGGAAATGGAGGTCTCAAAAGGAAACTGTAATCATTGGATAATACCTACTGAACTTTTCAGGTGGTAAATGCTACATCAGCTGTGTATTTTTCTGTTCTATCTTACTGGTTGAGTTGTTATTAAGCTGAATGCAATTAGATTCATCAGTACCAATCAGCTGCATCGCATAACAAACCACTAGAGCAGAAACATTTGTTATAGCTCTGAGCTCCTTTCAAAGATGAAAAATTAACAAGTCTCCCTCCTTACAACCATCTGTGACTTTGCCAATGTGAACAATTGTCAGAAAATTTTACAGAAAAACTTCTACCTTGCTACTGGGGGCAGAAAAGCTTCTTCAGCTAACAAAAGTTTTAGTAGTTTTACATTTTTGTAGCTGCTTTAACTGAGGGTCTGTGTGAATTCAAGTTTTAATAAATATCAGCGATATCTGATACGTTCTTCCCTTCTTCAACACCAGATGTGCAATCTAACTCGGTCAGTTAGACTTTCCTATGTAACCCGTCCCCTGTTGCCCCAGGCTACTCTTTCCATTTACTGAGATTCTTAAGCCTTCTACGTTGAAAGTCTCTTGACAGTGGTCTTGGTTAAGTGTAGTCCTTAAATAATTATGTGTCTAATCTGGATCTAATTAGAACCTCACTGAATTCTAACAATAGTTTCACATGAGGTCATTCCATATCTCCTCACCTGAGGAGGGGGAACAGCTAGTTGGATTGAACAGCTAGTTGGTTTAATCTCTTTGTACCCTTCTATCCAAAAAGTGACCTAAATCCCAGAGCACTGTGCTGAGACAACATATGGAATTTTTCACCTAAAATATTTACAATTCAGACACTGCTGCTGCCTGTACAAATGCCTTGTGCCACCCATAGTCTAGTATTTACTGGTGAAGATGGGGAGGTCCTTCTTCATCTGAAGGAACGTGATCTTGATTATTTTTTGCCCCAGTAAAGCAATCTGTAATGGTTCTTGTGTAACTAAAAGCTGGCCTAGCCCTTGGTCCCAAGCACTTAGAGACAACTGGTGCATCCTTTCAGTATCTGGACTCTATCAAATATGAACTGTAACGTTCTAGTCTCTGGTTCTTTTTAGGGCAACACTAAACTGTCTGTTGTTTTCCTAACCCCATTTTTCATCACAGCTGCTCATAATTCTTATAAATTACCTGAATATTCACCTTAGAGAGCACATAAGCTTTGAAGGATTCCTTTCAAAACTGCCAATGGGGTGTGAGTAGAAGGACAGTAACTTAAGTCCACTCATTAAAATTGATTCCTCTATCTGTAGGTACCAGAAGAAAGATGTATCTGCTAGAAGTGTTTTGCTACATGCATCATGTATTTGCTGACTGCAGAATTTCTTTAGCATTGGATTTTGGAGGGTTTTTTATCTAGTCTCATGACACTAGAGGAAAGTTTAACTCTGCTTTGGTTTTGAAGACATTTTTCTTTCAAAAGGGGCAGGATCTCCATTAAAGTGTATACCTGTGGATTTGCTCTTTGGCATGCTTCTTTCTTGCCTTTGCTCACAAATGATTGAAGTCTCATAGTCTCATAGCTATATATAGGGTTATCTTTTCATGAGTCAGATAAAGGAATTTGCCTTGCACAACTCTTTGAGGAACCTTGCTCCTAGGAGTGCTCATCTTTTAATCCAAACTTCTGGAAAAAAAAGCAGCTGAGATTTCAAAAGAGTTTCTGTATGTTAAAACAGCTCAAAAAACTCTACCTTTTTGGTACAGTCCAGGTAAAGTTGTAGAAGCTGGACCTATTTGAAGTCATACTCATGTGAAGACTGTGAACATTCCAAGCAGTTCTGGATATGAAGGAACCCTGTTTGGAAAGCTTTCCGGATACTTTCCTTCTGATCTTTCCTGGTGAATAGCCCTAACATCCCTAACTGCAGCTGGGAGCACTGCCAATCTGCATTTAAAGGAAATTGTTGGTTTTCTTATAGAATGGTGAATGAACTAGCACACAAACTAGTAAAAGCACAAGACACTTGCCTGGACACTCAGACAGGAAAGCCTGTAAGTTCATAGGTAGAGCAAATTTTTCAACATAGTGATTTATTTTTGCCTATGACTCAAGCTCTGAAGAAATTGAAGTACTGCTACCTATGCTTTTAGAAAAACACTTTAACCTAAATATCTCTGCAGATAAGCATTTCTAAATTATTTAAATTAATGATTTTTTTTTCCACATGCTTGGGGTAAAGAAGTTCCATCCCAAACTAGAAAATATTTATTTTAGCTCTAGTACAATTTAAAAAAATCTTCATTGGCCTGAACTCAACTAAGATGGCAATTACTCATGTATTATGATCGTATTTAAGTGCACAATTATAAGCACATACACAACAGCTAAGGAAAAAGGGGGAATTGTTACTGCATGTGGAAACAGCATAACTATAGCAGACAGAAAGGAGAGGGCAAAGTACCTTGCAAATGATTCAGAAAGAACAATCTGAATCAACAGGTACAAACAAGATCAATGTAACTGTACATGCATGCATGTGCCACAAAAATAACATTTCATCTGTAATGAAATAGTTATTTGTATTGTGTTTCAGGCAACAGAAATAGCAACTTATCTTTTCATGAGATTATTTAAATAGTTGGGGTTTTTTTCTACAAAGATGGCTTTGCTGAGGCTTCCTATTTATGAAACTAAAAAAAGAAAACTTAAACTATGGTCTTTTTGAGTTCAACAAAGCAAATAAAAATCACACACACAACCAGCTCAACTAGGGTGCATTTTCAAACATAATTCTTGCAAAGAAATAATCAACTAATAACAAAAAAAGCTGACATATACCCAAGTTCAGAGTCAGACTGGAGTTGCAGCACTGAGGGGTCTGTGTCCCATTGCAAGGTCCTAGGGTGGTAATCAGCCGTGCAGCACGAAGGGGAGGGAAAAAAGAACACACAGAATTAACTGAAAGGATGAACAAAACTCCATCTCATTAGTTACATGGTCTACGTAGCACATTTAACTTCCAAGTGCAAGCAACAGCCACCATATGTCAAACAAGGTTTGTACATCAAACTGTGACAGGGCAGGCAACTTTATTAAAATTAAATATTATTGGTAAAAAAGGCAAGAAGCTGGATTTCCTGTCAGATATTGATTAATTAACCATGGAGTTGGGTTTTTTCCTTTTCCCAAAATATTTCTAACTCTTTAGCTATGGTTAATGCAATCACAATAACTTGTAAAATTTGCAGGAACAATTTATTTATGTTTTTTTGGATAAGGTAGACTGAGCACTTGCCATGAACTCCACTAAAGAGTCTATCCTTCACAAACCCCTGACATCGACAGTCAGCCATCCTGTGCAAAAATGCTCTGGGCATGAATGTCACATAGTGCATATGACAACAAATGGAACATTGAACAGCAGCTCTGACACACTCTGGGGGCATCTGGGACAAACAAACAAATTCTTCTTCTTTTCCTCCAGATAAAATTCACAGAGAAGAGGGGAATGATACATCTGGGAAAATCGGATCTATGGCAGTCTCTTAATGGACTGCTGTCATATGAGGCTGTCATCAACTGTACGAATGCTCCAGAGGTGTGGTCTGAAGACATTGCTCTCTGCACTGCAGTGCAACTTGCCCTACTACCAGCCCTGAAACACTTTGCAAACACTCACAGAGCCTTTCTGGAGTCCTGTGAAACATGTATAATCCCCATTATAATTTAGAAATGCAAAAATTGACATATTGAGGCCAACATTTTCAAGTGCCTGCTCATTCCCTGGCTCCTAATTTTACGTTATTTTTCCACCCTCAGGAAGCCACATTTTATATGCAAGAAAACTTTCAGAATCCACGACAGAATCAGGAATACATGTTTGGCTCCTGAGCACCTTTTCCTGTAGTATGAACACTAGATTATGCATTGCTCACATTAGCAGAGACTAAAGCAAAGGAAGGCGTTCCTTCACTAAAGCAAGCAAATCATGCAAATACACTGGATAATGATAGCTGACAAAATTAAAAGCTCCTCTCATTTCTTCTGAATACAAATTTTGAGGATACAGAGGACATAGTATTACCAGGTTCAGCCAAAAACAGCCATATAACAAGCCATGCTCCACTTACACAAACTTTTCTGCAACAGCAACCTCTGCCAACGAAGCACTCATATAAACTAACAAGTTATTGAAATAGGTTGGAAACAGACCTCTTAAAGCCAAATAATTATTCTACCTCCTATACATAGTAAACTCACCCATTCTATTACCAATGATAATTCACTCTCTGGAGGGACAGACAGAGGCATGTGTTGCACTCTGTCATGTCAGAGTGAAAGAGACGCAATCTCAACATCCTATGCATACAAAAAGAATGAAAAACTGTAATGCAAAGCTGCTTTCTCATGCAGCATAAGGGCACTTATTTCCCTCAACTTCTTATGATCCATAGTCATGTCTATTGGGGTAAAAGACTTCACACCGACAGAGAAAGACTTCTCCAAAATGAAACTATATTACAAAAGGTTCAAAGACAAAATAATACAACAATAAAGAACAGATTTTTTTTTCTTGTAACTTGACTGCAGTGCAAGTACAGTGGAAAGTGGACATAAGATGTGAATGCCTGATTCAAGGCAAAGGCATCAGTGACTAATGCATTATAGATAGTCTAAAAAATGCTATCTGTGTGAAGATTACACTTGTAATGTCACCAAGGTTGGTAGCACATATTAGGACTTGATATGTAAGTGCCAGTTTCTAATCTTATTGCTGCCTAGAGGCTACTTATACATGCATATCCAGGTATTCAATTTCTTCCCCCCAACATTCACTCTCAAACACAGAAAATTTCCCAAGGGATAAAGGCCATTTCATCAGAAGGAACTCCATTATCGCTGGATTAAAACAAGAGCTTGCAACAGGTCTCTAAAGAGGTACAGTCTCTACGATCCACCTCTAGTAATCCATCCAGGTCACAAGAGGGGGGGCCTTTACCTGGTACCTAGATGAATGCCTAAACAAAATAAATTTAGATATCTCCCACTCTCAAGACAGCACTCAAATCCCAAAGGCATGAGAACAGTAACACCTATGGTTCGCGCCATCATTTGTTCCATGCAGACATATAGTAGAGACATCTTCTTCCCTTAAGTACTTCATTATCTGGATTCTGACCTAGAGCCTTCACCACTCTTGACACTTTTAATAGCAATTCTCCCTGACTCCTGATTATACCTGTTTTCAACAGTTTTAGTGCATCTGCAAAACACTTTCTAGATTTGTGCTCCAAATGGTAACTGTTCTCTCTGCATCACTGTGTACACACTTGCAAAGTCTTGACAAATAGATAAGACAGCAATCTGCTGAGTTGTCCTTTCAAGCTTGGCTGACCAATGTTATCACAGAAAATGAGGCTGCAGGTAGCAGACCTTCAGGTTTCCAATCTCTTGCCCAAAGAGACAGAACACAAATGGCTACACCCACATAGTGAAGGCTGGAGAGCACAGGAAGTGACTGTGTGTTTCAAGGAACCATACTGATTTGTTCTTTGCATCTTCCAAGCACCTGAAGAAAGTCTGCAGATCAAAATGAAAGTGAGTGAATAGTCAAGATGTAATCTGGACCTGCAATTTAGCCAGTTTCCATGGCAATAACATCAAAAAAGAAACAGATTCTTTGAGGATTAGCAAACCAAAGATAATGTTGAGCAACCTGTGCAGTCATCCAGGCTAGAAAATTAAAGCTAATCTGTTTGTGATGAGCAGACATAGCGGATGACATTCTTTGATCATATGAATGAGCATTGTAATTATGCCTATTTCCTATGGAGAGTTCTTGGTTGGGATTGTGAAATGCCATTGGATTTCAGCAAAAAAGTGGTTGCCAATCTTTTGCAAATCTAGCGCATGAGCTCTTCCTCCAGAGACTTTATCACAGTGAAAAGGATTAGGTGCTGGTTCTTCTTCTTTCTTTCTTTCTTCTTCATAAAAGAAAACTGAAAAAGCTTTGAGATTTTAAGTCATCCAAAGACAGAGACAGAGAGCGTAACATCACAGACCCTGAAGACAAGTGCATGGCCTAGGAGAGCTGCTTGGTCAGCAGTCAGGCAGAGGTGCTCCAACTGTGGACCTCTTCAGAGAGCACAAGTTGGTCAAATTTTCCCTAAATGTATTCAATAGATTTTGGCACAGATCTATGTAAAAGAGAGAGAAAACATTTTACCTGAACATTTTAATGGGGAAAAGAAAGGAGCAGTAGACCAAGCAGGTAAAAGTAGTGCTCCCTTGCAGTCTCTAGTCCTTCCACAAATCTCCTGCAAGTTCCTCCCATGGATGAAGTGAGTGACACTGCCAATGGGAAGGGGCCCTGGAAATTCACTGAGAAGCACAGTCAAGACTAAGCCAGATTAACCCATTTTCACCACCCAGACAGCACTCTTTTAATCAGAACTACCCAACATTATTTCAGAACTCGTTGCTATATCAGTCTCCCACAGTTGCAAACAGTAGCCCTGTCATGGTTTAAGCACCCTGTTATCCATCTTTTTACAAGTTCAGTGCACAACAGCTGCCCCTGGCTGATTGTAGGATAAAAACCTGCAAGTATTACAAAATAACTGACTGTGCTAAAGCAGTACAAAGGGAATGAGGGCTTTTAGATGTTGCACTAAGTAGACAATGTACAAGTGTTATTATCTTCTGTTTAAACTGATCAGCTTTCACTCTCTTCCTTTAGATGGGCGTATTTTAGTATTCTGTATTTTCTCTGTGTTCTTACCTCAATAGCTTGTTTTCTTTCTCGAATTTAGGAGAATATTAATGCTGGTGCTGTTTCAGCTTAGCACTGAAAAAGTACCAGATAATTTTGATACATCTTCTTTTTCCCCAGTTGGTGGGGGAATAATCTGTAGAAAGAAACGAACAGGAGCAAGAGACTCAGGTGTCATACACTTACTAAAGGATTGGATGGTAAAGCAACTTATTACATTTATCTATTCTGAATTCATGTCCAAAGCATTAGGAAGATATTCAGAACACAGTTCTAAGAGGACAGAGACCATTGCAAAATTTAATGTGGGGGGTAAACAGAATTTGAACAGAACCACTCTCTTTTCTGTATTATTACTGTGGAAAAACAGGCACTCTGCCATGTGTTATAATCCTCTGTGTAACCTTACTTACAGAAGATTTTATTCTGATTGCATAATGTCCATTGTGTAGATTAAAAATGTGAAAAAGACTAAAATTAATAAAGATACAATAAAACATTTGAAACCTTTTGAAAAGTTCCCAACCTCGGAATGCATTAATGAAGCACAGAATTTGACACCTAAAACAGCCTGGAATCCATGAGAACTTCTCAGCTGTTTTAAGCAACTTTGGGTCTGGCCTCAGCTGTAGTAAATGAAACATGTAAGGCATCAGTGACAATACATAAACTTATTAAACTGCCATCATAAAATGATATTTAATATCTGGAATCACTGATATCCCAATAGCACTTGGCTCTGGTTAAGTGCCCCAAGCCAACACTTTTCATTCAAATAGTGTGCAACATACTGACAGCTTAGTTCTGACTCTGCTTCCCTGTAGCCAAAATCAAATCCTCCCTCATCTGTTGCTGATGCTGCAGAACATGTGTTCTGCATGACTTCTTTTCTCCCCCTACTCCCTTTCTCAGGTCAAGAGCAACCAGGCCTGAAAATTCATGCTTATGAAAAACAGACTACTCACAGGAATAAAAGCAAACTCTGCTTTCCCAGGGGGCCTCTTGAAGGGCAGAAACCTCTTTGCAGCATCACAAATCACACCTTCAAGCAGAACTGAAGGAAAGCAAAACACCATATTCTGGCATCTCCTGTCACCAAGAGCTGCTGTGCTCTCCAGACCAGGAGAAAACTGCACTGACAGTGTACTGAGTCCCGAGGTACCTCCTGAATTGAGATATCCATATGTGTCCCTAATGAAACACCATTAGACCTGACAGGTCCCAAACCAAGCATCTCCCCTTGCAGTACAACAGTGTCCTAAAATGACCCTTTGTGGGGGAAATTGCAATGGCCTCCTAACCCTAAAATACAGTGACAGACTGTGCCATGACTCCACAGATTAAGCTGTACTAGGGTTTTCAGAGATCAAAAGCAAATCCCATTAAGCAGACCAGAGACTGTCACTAAACCAAAGCAAAGAGAACAGAAATGAAGGTGGGACTCTCCAACGCACACAGAGTCACCCACAGCACATGAAGTCTCAAGGCACCTTTGCTTACCAGAGGAATGCTTCTAAAATGTGAAAGTGACTAATCCCATTCTCCCCACCTGCAGCAGGAGGGGGTCTTGATGTTGCAGTAGGTATTTATACTACCTTCAGGCACCTAAATGAAGTGCTTCATGTCACTGCACACTCTTTGCATGCAAGCAGAAAGACAGCAGATTGCTCCATGAAGCTGTTCCAAATCCCCAACTTAGACTCCAGTTATGAATAGGTTTTAGAGGTGGTTGTCCACAAAGAATTTGGAGGGTACAGCCAACTAACCTGTGTGGGTGACTTGGGAGGGTGAGTAAAGAAGATGTAAGACAGACTGCTCTTGTTGGTGCCCAGTGACAGGACAAGAGGCAATGGCCAAAAACTGAGAAAAGGAAATTCCACTTAAGAAGAAACATCGTTACTATGAGGGTAGTCAGACATTTGAAGAGGTTAACCAGGGAGTTTGTGGAGTCTCCATCCTTCCAAAGCCCAGCTGGGCACAGTGTGAGCGACCTGTTCGAGGTGACCCCGCTCTGAGCAGGGGGGACCGACTGGATGATCTCCAGAGGTGCCCTCTCATCTTGATTGTGTGATTCCAAGCTCTCCCTTCCATCTCCCTGCCAGCTCCCACTGAAGAGCCAAGGGGCTATCTGCACTGATGGGAGAGCCACTTGAGAGCCTGCAGGCTTCAGCCTGCTTCATGCTCTCTTTCCTTCTAACTTCAAATGCAACTTGCAAATGAAGAGAACTCGAAAAAAAAAGCTAACCAAAAAAGCACAAGACTGCAGAGAATAACACAATTTTTGCTTTTGACTTTGATGTAAGGAGGAGCCTGATGTTTAAAATTACAATTTTAATCCTGGATTACAATTTCCAAAAGATTCAGAATTGCTTACATTAAGCACCGTGCACCTGTACACAGATAACATACTGAAAACTGGGTTCCACGCAACTCATACAATCTTAAAAATACTGGATTGCAACAATTGTGAGATATGATACCTAATTTAAAATTACCAACAGAATAAAATTTTAAGATATGTTTGAACCCATTTTTTCAATACAATATTGAATTTTTCAATACAAATATTGTCACCAAATTACAATCCAGTAAAATTTGCAATTTCAACATGTCATCTATCATGTATCTAGCCTTCTTTTTTTTTTTTTTAAATGTCTGAATATTGCCAGAATGCATTTAAGGCTGCCTAATTATTTAGCTAAAAATTTTAGAGTTCTTTGTTGTGTCAGTTTCTCCAAAGTTCCTAATTTGCTGTTGACTAAATAGAAAATCTGAACTAAGAAATTGTTGATGAGAAATTACTGCAGATGTTTAAAAATATGTGTTTATAGATAAACTTTGGGTTTATTTGTTTCACTCTATATTTTTATAATTTTACTTTCTCCACTATAGTTTTCACTTTCTGGTATTTTTCGTATACTTAAAATGTGCCTCCAAAACAAACTACATAAAAAAAAAAGAATAATCAAAGCTACTGCTCAGAGATGGAAAAGTACCACTTGCCTGGATGGATACTTTGCATTTAAGCCACTATTCTGCTGCCATCTGTGCTCTGTTTTGCAGATCTGTTCCACTTTGAAAGGATTGGCAAAAAGAAAATACCTTCCTTGTGTGCCTTGTTTTCTGAGGCACATTATAAGCAAGATGGCCACCAGCAGTTAGGGAGGATTTGTGCCTCTCAACAAGACACTCACTTGTGCTTGTAGAGCAGAAGTCTGCTCTGACTTCCCTGTGCCTTCTTGTGTTCTGAGCAGGACTGCTAATCATAAAATAAAATGTCATAATACATTCAGAGAGCAAGGAGTTTGGCACCACTACTGGAGCACAGCCAGAGGCTTGGATTTGAATTTGCACTTCCAAGCAGGCTGACACCTCTGACTTCCAGTATTCACTAATAAAAAGAGCAACTCTGACCTCCCTGAGAGCACAGTGCTATCTTTCAGCTGCCTAGCAAACATAACAGCCCTTCTCAGAATGGTGTGAGTTCAAAATGCTCTCCTTATTTACTTATTTTTTAGGCATATTTGTGAAAAATTATGGGCAAATAGTATTTAAAACACAAGTATATTTCAAAATTCTTTTTAAATCAGAGCTGTGCTGCTGAATGGATTTAGTAGTTTTCAAAAACCACTTGACTTTTAAATCAGAATGAACAATTCTGACATACTATAATTTTAAGAATAGGACCAACACCTTGCTGATTCCCATTTCACAGAATTCCACTAACTAAATCAGCAGTTAAATTCACCCAATCTGCTGTACTATTCTGCTACATTTAAAGTCTGTCCTTTGATTCAGGTCTACATTAAAGAATATAGCCTCCTGGCAATGTAATGAACCTTATCATTCTCAAAATTTATATGCTATACCTACATAAATCTTAGTCTGTAAATTTATGCTGGTTTACCAGGAGGGTCACTGTGAGCAGCAGGCTGGATCTGCAAGGACAGAAGGTCAAACAGTTACAACTGACACAGATTTACTCTAAGTGCCAGGTATCACGAATGGTCATTTTGAAAGTGCAGTAATAAAAAACACGTTCAGGAGGGGAAAGGCACAAGTTGTTTTGTTCCTATAGAAAAACCAAAAAATTCTTTTTTAAAACGCTATTTTCATCTTGGTTTTTATACCAACAATAACACAACAAAACAGAACTCAAATGATCACAAATGTAAAGAAAGAACTTGGCAGGAGAAGTTCTATATGCTCCTACAGAAAGGAACCGCAGTACTCAGAGTAGGACAGTTTGATCCAGACTGGATACGCATATAAGAAAAGGTCTCATAAACATCAAGGGGCTTTGGGTACAAATGTATAAAAGACAAAATCACATTTAATAGTCAAATCTAGGAAAGGCAATCCATAACCTTCCAGTGGAGTCAAAGAGGATAACACAAGAGCTAGAACGTACAATTTTTAAGTCTGGTATTATTCAGCTGAAGAAGAAGGTAGAAGATGTCAGGAAATTTTCAATTTTCCTTCAGTATGTCAGCAAATTTTCAGTTTTCCTTCAGTACTAAAATCCAGTAACTACTAGCTGGAAGAAGAGATAGTGTTTCCCTTCCTTTTACAATTTATTTTGTTCTAAACACAGCAAAATCCTTCCAGAAGGGGATGAGATCTTTTTCCACAACTAGGGTTGAAAAAAGAGCTCACTGTGTGAGCTAACAAAAATTTTTCACATTAGCAGTCAAAATCTCAAAAGTTGTCATGACCCAGTGATCTGACTTTTGTTAGACCAGCTCAGAAACTGTTTTCTGAGTTTGAATTACTGAAGTAAATAAGTACAGCTAAAGTCTCTGGATCAAGATTAGTTTTAAATGGAAAATAATTCATTTTCATAAGTTCGGCTTATGAAAAATTTAATATGGAATGCTTAGACTGCTTCAAAACTCCTTGAAAAAGAAAAAAAGAGAGATTTATCAATATCTTGCCAGTGGCAGCAATTCCCATTTTACAGATTTGAAGAAAACTCCTAAAAATTGAGATAACAAAATAGCTACTCATAGCCTCTTTTTATTTTTCCAAGTAAAATTGTGAATGGGAATTTTCTAAGGGTCTTTTTAATAGGCTAGAGAAGGAGAAAACATCACCATGCACAAACTGTACCAGTTTAACTATGTTAAACGGTTTAACGTTGGAGGTGATCTTACTCAATTTAATTAAATCAAGAATAAATTCTTTGCAAGAGAACTGTTTAAGCTGAGCTGGCCTTAGCAAATAAGTTGTTTTGTTTTAAGAAGATTAGTGTTTTACTCCCTAAAATCATCTGATTGTCTGACTAAACATATGATGATATGCTTAGAAATAACTAGAGAGAAGTAACTACAGCTGGGCTGATAACCTAAATGGTTAAGTGGGGCTTTATAAATTAATATTATTTTTTTCTGGATGCAGCTGGGGCTCAGGTTTCTGAGGCATTTACGAAGCACCCTGGGAATAGCAATCTTTCCTTCTCCTTTAATTTACAGCATGGAGATGCTTGCTAATGAGAAAAATAATCAAAGATCTGGAGGACTGAACTCTATCCATCCTTTAGGAATGAAAGCATGAAAATCCTTAATGATGCCACAGGCTTGCACGCTAAAAGGATTGCAGATGATTCTAATTAATATGGACCATTCTGACTTTGTAACTGGCATACACCGAAAAACACTCTCTACTTTCTAGGTCAGATATACAGACACTTGAAAGCAACTGCCAAATATCAGCCCCTAAGGTGTCTGCTTCTGTTTATAGGCTAAAAAAAAGAATTAAAAAATTGTCAGGGAGAAGCTTTAGGGCTAAATATACATTGAATATAAAGAAGGACTGTGGTTCTTCTTCTACAGGGACAAAAGGAGTGAAAACAATATAAAAAATCTGCCATCCTCCAGCCTTGTATACAAACCTATGCAGGGCAAGCCATGATGTGCAAACAACTCGACACAGCCACCCGTAATGTGCTCATGTAAGGAGGACTGGCCACCCCTGTTACTATCCTGTAAATAAGCTGATGTTAGGAAGTGTGAGAGATTTGCAGCATCGCTTTAGAAAGCAGCAGAATTCCTAGGGCAAAGACAGCAGATAGCCAGAGCTACCTCAGGCAAGGGGAGGAGGTGACACTGTCAGTGCTTCACAGATGCCATCACCATTCAGGTTAAGAAGGCTTAAGTCATGATTTGGCCCCTAAGACTGTAAAATTAAACATGTGTGCCAAGACAAAATTAAATGGGAAAAAATTTAACAGCTGGGTGGTATTAATCTCTGTCTTACCATATAATGGTAAACATCCCATACCAAGCCCGATGCCACCAAAACAGTGGCAACGCCAGCATCCCATGGGCTATCCCATTTATCTCTGGACACCAAGCAGACATTTCTCATGACCCTCCACCGTGAAAGACTGTCCCTAGGGTTACAACACTCCCTGGGGTTACAATCCTTCTCTTTCTGCATAAAACACCATTCAAGCGAAATTTGCCACAAAGTAGTTATTTTCCCTGTCTTTCCTGTAGCTCTATCGGAGTCTTTACATTGTTCTGTGTTTCCCTTTGGCTCAGTCCATTTATGAAGTAAGTATGCCACTAAAGCACCCATTTAAAAGCCATTTTGTACATATAAACTGACCTTAAAAAAAACCCCACCATACAGAAAATAATCCGCTACTAATAACTGTTACTGCTGCTACTCCTGAGGCAATACAACACAGGCCCACTTGTCCAGGCGCAACTGAAGAGGGATCCTTGTCATTTCTGAACCCGATAACACAATGAAATGCTGGTCGTGCAAAGCTGAGTGGCAGTGATGAAACGGCATCATTGCAGAGAACCTGTCAAATGCATTTACTTAATGATAAAGCAGCTAAGCCCGAGGCGATACGGTTCTGTTAGAAGAGGTTTTAGCAGATCTTACAGGAACTGGTTGTGTTAATGTCTATGAGCGATGTTTTCTAAAAGATAGGAAAAACACTGCATGGACTGTAAAAGATCATTTACTACAATAATCCAACCTTCCTGTATGAATTAAAAGGAGACTAAGATCCACCTTCTTCCTTTGCCTTCTTTATCTGTCTATTTAAACACCAAAGTAGGCATTTACAAGGGAGAATGGCATTCTGATACCCTTTCTTCAGCTTGTCATTGTGTTATATTACTGTTCTAGGGAAGGAGCTGTTTAAAAATAAAACAGTGAAAATAAAAGCTGAGTTGCCAATCCTGATTTTTCAGGCAAAAACCCTAAAAAGCACAGAATATAAAGACTTTGGTGACATTTAGATGCACTCATAAGAGATCAGCAAACAAAAAATATCTTTCTGACTTAATATGCAGTAAGAACACTGGAATAGAGATGCCTTTTTTGTTTTTTTTTACTTGACTGATGGCAAGCAAGATTAAATACAAAATTGTAAAATAATGACATGTTTTGATTTCACTTGGTACACAGATGCTGTAGAGCTACCTCTTTCCTTTTGATTGTGTATCATCTGAGAAGAAAGAAGTGTTTGTGTTTGAGAGTCACACATGAAGCAATACAGGATCAACACAAGACTTGTATGTTGTTTAGATGCTGCATTATAAACACCGATGAACTATAAAAAAGTGAGTAAATAACAAGCTGCAGAGAAAAAGGACTGGAATTACATCTCTTTCTCCCTGCCCTGGGCTAATGCAAACATCAACACAGTAAAAGAAAACATATCCTAGTGTATTCCTTTCAAAGTGGCCATGGTAGATGGCAGCAACTCAGAATCACATCTGATGAAAACATACATGAATGCAGACTAACAGTGGCAGCAAACTTCAAAATAGAATAGGAGAGAAGAAGACATGCTCTCAACTCCCTATCAGTAAGGACATCGAACCTAATATGACAGCTGCTACTATGTTCTCTGGAATACAACTGGGAACATTCAGAGGTCACAGTAACTGCAAGATGAACTGACAGAGTGGACAAAAAATTATGCCAAGAGCCATAGCCAAAGGCAATACTGCTCCTCAGAGAAAAGTCCTCCAGCATTACAGACAGCTGTTCTATTTCTAGGATTGCTCATGTAACGTATTTTATATAGAATTAGAAAACTAGTGACAATAAGACTATCAGGATTCCAGAGTGGTCTAACTTCTGCAGCATATTACTGCTACAGATTCTCTTCGAGAAATCCAATTTCCTTTTATTTTTTGTTTTCTTTGCTACCTAATGCTATGCTCAAACTCATTCTCACAGGAATTTTCATTAAATATTTACAGTTTCAACTAAAGAAGGACTGACCCTGCTTCACTGTAAGTAAACTTCATACACTGAAGGAAGTTAATTGATATCAGTGCATAAAACACATCTCAAACCCTGTGATATCAAACAAATGACAACATAATTCAGGTATGAACCATTTAAACTAAGTATTACATAATGCCCTAATCCAAATAAGAATAATAATTCTAGTGAGTAGCTGTAGCCAGGCAAACCCAAACAAACTAATGGACAGTGAGAGAAATAGTACAAAATAATCCTCCTTGCATTATTTTACAGCAGACAAAATACTACATTGAATCAACCATCCTCTGAAAGAAGCCACCAGAAGATAAAAAGTGTTTCCTATGTTTTTGTCTTTACAGGAGCCCACAAAATAATCAGGTACCTAAACATAGGGGCAGCAAAACACACAAGTTAGAAAGCAAAAGAGCACAGATGAAACTTGCAGAAAAAGGGCAACCATTAACCTTTACATGTCCAAGACAGCTGAGCCTGGTGCAGTTCACTGAGCAGATGGAAGGTGAGAAACCTTACACCCAGCCTAATGGGATTCTCATGTTCCACAATGCACAGTGGGAAGTGCTGCACGCAGGGCACTCCACTGCACACATACACGCACAATTCAGCTCAACAATAAATAGGATGCTACTGTGCGAACACACCACTGTAGGATGGTGAAGCTATCTGGGGACATATAGGATGTTCCCAGCTAGGAACATACAGGAGCAGTGAAGGATGCAGGGCAAAAGGGGCCACGCAGATAAATCACACCTTGGTCCACAAATGGAACTACTACAGGTGTGCCATATGCCAGTGAACAGGGTGAACACAGGACAGGGTGAACACATGACAAGGTGCAGGTAACACAGGAATACATACCAACACAGGCTTGTATGAGCACTGAAAGCTACCCAGCCACAGCAGCACATCCTTCCAGCACAGGTGTATTTCTTCTATCTAATGTTGAGCTGACATGCAAAGCACAGAGCGAACTCTAGTACTCTGGCCCTATATGTGCCAGGATATCCTTTCCAGGGAGCTGCTCAGCCCCTGGTATTGTGCTGCCTGGCTTTGAGGCACTGTACAAGGTTTGTCCTTGTACACTTCCTCAGATGACACAAACCTGGAGTTCATGGCTGAGAGTGCTGAGAAGATGAGATTTATGAATGCCTAAGGTATACTGAGTAGTAAAACATGCCTCTCTGTGGGCATTGTTTTATGATGGCTCTAATACAATAGCTATTACCCTCTCTGGCATACTATGGTATTAAAAGTTCAGAGTATTCACTAGGGAGATGCATATAGTTATCATGAAAAAGTTCCATATTAATAGTCCTGAAGAGGCAAATTTGTGTTTCACACCATGCTATGGCACAAGAGCTCTTGGCAAATGCCTTTATAAACCTCAGCCCTTTTCTTCACGTGTATTCCAGTCTACATTTCAGTTGTGCACATCTGTATAAGTTATCGGCAATAGGACACTGGGAATCATCAAAATGCTTACAAAATACTAAGCGAAGCAAAATACTTATCCTGAAAGAGCCAAGCATACTCTATTCCAAGGAGATCTTCATGGAATTCTGCAACATTGTCTTGTGGAAAATGAGTCGTGTCTGAATAACAGAAAGCCCTGTGAACCAATAACCCATGTATTCAGAGACAGGTCAGGCTATGATGTAATTTTCCTGTTCTATCTGTGTAGCACAAGAAACACAGGCATCAGAAAAACAAAGTGTGATGTGCAAAGCAATGTGGAGATAGGCAAGTTGCTCTCTGAGCAACAGCTGGGTTTCAGTGAATCATTCAGTGTAGCCTGATAACTAAGAGCAGCACCAGAATCAAAGTATGACACACCTCTACCTATCTAGAAATGATCCTCAAGATCACAAAAAAAAAAAAATTAAAAAAATATTTGGCTCTCCTGTCCAATTGAAAGCATTCAGTCAGGAATTTCTAGAACTGTTACTTGTCTAAAATCTGCTTATTCTTACAGTTACTGTTGTAGCTCAGAGGGAAGCTGGAATGCTGCTGAAACCCAGTGTTATGCCCTGTGAAAAGGTTATGACAAATAGCAAAATAGTACTAAATGTCAAGCAGCAAAAAAACCCCATGGAAACCTGGGCTGTGCAAGACAGAAATGGTTCCATAACTTAGCACTATTACACAGCCTGCCTCATACCATCCCCTAAGAAGCTGAATGGCACCAGGGAAAAGGCAACATTGCTCTGGCTATTGTGCTGGAGATAATGGACAATGGCCCTGCAGGACAGCAGCACTACTAGTCTATAGGTCCCACGGCAGAAGGGACCATTGTGACCATGCAGCTTTTCTTCCTGTGTAACAAAAGAGCTGCACAACTTTTATGAATGAGTTATTGTTTGACCTAGTATCTGCCTGTTTGGCAGGCACATTATCCCAAATGAGCAACAGGCAGTGACAGAAGATCCAATAGAGTCTTTAGGTAAATTGCTTTAGAGAATAATTTGTCTCACTCTTAAATTTTACAGGTTTTCTGCCTTTGCATTTGTCCAGTTTCAATACCAAACACAATCCTGCTCTTACACCTTGCCTTCCAGAGCTTGTTTCCTCCCCATATAACTATTACACTTGGTGAGCAAGCTACCAGTCACTTTTCATCTTGCAAAGTAAGACTCAGTGAGGTGTGTCTCCAGGACTACAACTACATAACACTGTTCAAACTTTCCAGTTTATCAATTGTCCTTCCTGAAAAGCAGATATCAGAAACCTGGGTTTCTGGCTGAACTACATTCACTGTTACATAAGGAATCACAGGTGCTGATCAAAGCATACCTCACGTATACTTGGTGATACTGGGACTAAGATTAAGTCTGACAACTATCAGAAGTACTAACAACTCAAGGAAGTATGAACACAATTTAGTTCTGCAACAGAACCTGCTCCCTCATATGGGAACTTATGAAGATCTCTTGCATTCTTCAAGGCTTTCAACAGAGCCTCTCTCATGTAGTGAGCCAAAATCTGTGACTTCACGGCTTTTTTTTTTTGAATATCCATACCTTCCTCTGGGGAACACTTCAGCAATGAGTAATCAGATTGCAAGCAGGATTTCTGCCAGGCTGTGTGAGCTCGTCATTTCTGCAGCAGTGTTAGCAGCAACAATGACAGACAAGCTGTGATCGCAGAGATTGGGGCATTAGCAGCTTTGAAACTAATCTGCTCTCCTTTAAAGCCTGAGCTAAGCCTAGTACAGAAAATTCACAGCAGAAAAAGGAAAAGCAAAAGATCTAACAAGCATGATGGCATGACAGGGGATCCAGCAGAAGTGGCCTCTCTACCACAGAGTTTGAAATAAAAGGACACATTAAAATGAAGGACAACTTTGTTTATACAGATAAACAGGCATTAATATATGCAGCAAAGTAATACAGTCGAGGCATCTCTCAGAGAAAACAACTGAGATGGTTTCCTCTTTACCTGCTGTGATGACAGGTCTATCAACATCTTCCTCTCCAAGTTTGACTGCTCTATCATAAATGCACAAACAGTGAATGCATCTACCTGCACCGAGTGACACTAATTTGACTAACTGCCACGCAGTAGTATCCACTGGTTACAATCATTCCCCAGGGCCTGGACCAGACATTATCATGTTTCCACTGGTAAAAACTAATTGCTCCAGGCAAACATCTGCAAGCAGCCGTCCTGGCACATGCCACAGCCCTTTCAGTACCTGACAGGATGCCAAGGAAACTGGCAGACTACAGGCAAGGTCTTAGTATTCCCATTGAATTCTTAGTATGGCCACAACAAGCCAAAAAATGGATCAAAAATAAAAGCCTACAATGCAGTATGTCATAAGCTCTGAAGAAGAGTACAAACTCCATTCTCCTCTGAAAGGACATGTGCTTTCATTGCTTACTGTTGACAGACAGCCAAAGTGTTAACATAGGCCACAGCAAAATAAATTCTTCCAAGAGCATTTCACTACCTTAACAGTAGAAAAGTTACACTGTTAAGATTCAGAGGCAAACCAGGAATTCAGAAGTCTCCACCCAGCTGTGTCATAGCTTTACATAGGACTGGGGGAAATAACTTCATCCCGAACAGCAGGCTATACTTTGCTTTAAAACAATTTTTATTCTACTCAAAGCACTTTGATTTGGTGCAGTCTACTGCATTTATTTATGAAGGCAGCATTATACTGTTTTCTGTGTTTTGAACTGCTACATCTTACAGGTTAGGGCTTTTCCACTTAACAACCTCCTTTTCTTCTGGAGGATAGATGTCGGAGCAAGGCTGAGCCCATTTTAGCAGCAGATGCGCAGCCTCCACATCACAACAGACAGCATCTGCATCCAGCTGAAGGGGACCCAACACACTTTCAGCTTAGAAAAGGTGTGATATTTCTAAGCAAGAAGGCCGGTGTGGCATGAAATCTGGTGAACTGAAATTCTGTCACATTACAGTTTATGTCTGTTGGAGTTATGATGTCTACTGAGCACTGTTAACTGCAGAAAGCAATCAGTGTGTTTTCAAACCATTAGCAGACTCTTGGCTCACAGATTTGGATGCACTGGCAGCTCTATGTTGAATTAGTTTGATACAAAAAGAGCTATTAGGACCCATGTTTCACATTTCTGAAAATATACAGTATAGCTGCTTGCACTTCTTCTTACTTGAACATATGCTCCTTTACCAACAGCATCCTCCTTTTTTTTAATTCTCCCAATTATTTTGGGATTTTCTATTTAAGCCGTGCAGACAAAGATAAGAAGATTGCTCGTTACCGTCCCACACACACACCCCACTGTCCCTTTCCAACAAGAAGAGACTTCCTTCTCTCCCATTCTGCATGAAACTCTCCAATATCCAAAGTTTCCAAAGCAGAATTGCCAGTGGGTCCTGGGATGTCTCAGCCTGTTCCTGTCCAAGCTCCTCCCTGCCACATGCTGCATTGAGCAGCCACAGGAACCTGAGGCAACCTGGTGTTACTTGGGGGGGAACTTCCAAGGGGACTGGTTATCTGAACAAAGACAACTCAACATAAGTAACAGGTTCTACATCTATACACTTCTGCCTGTTTCCACACAGAATGAGAGGTTTCTGTGGGCCATTTCAGAAGTGCAAGTGGAGCTTTTGCTTCCAAGTATGAGGTTTGGGGCTCATAGCTTAAGATCCGCTTGCTCCATACATCTATTTACCTCACATCTGAGAGCAGTCTTCCTGGATGGTAACACACAGTGGAAAATGCAGAAACATAAGTACACATTTGATACAGCATGTTCTTATTTACAGAAGAAAAGGAAAAAATGGGGAAATAAGAGCAAAGTGAAAAAACCCACATTTATTCAATTCTATTGACTCTGTGTCTTACCTTCCTATGGGTCCCAGATCCCCTGAGTCCTGGCTGCCTGCGTCACTGGGTGTGCTCACTGATTTCGAAGAGGGAGACATAGGGGTTGGGACTAAATAATGAAAATAACAGGTATCCCATGTTAACACATGCAGCGACTGCACTGATGAAGAGCAGTGTCAGACAAATCAAAACCAATGGACCAAAATGATAGTGGATGAATGAGTAGGAGAGTTTGAAATGGTGAAAGCAAATAAGGAAGGAAAGAAAAAGAAAAGGAAGAGAGTCAAGTGAATTTTAAGTCTCCTGGAAGTGTTAAAGCTGACATGTATTTAGACAGGACTGAAAGCCCAATAGAAATCTACAGCTAATCAATGGAGAAGATTTCTGTGGAAATAAAACACCACTTGTTTTCTTGAGTCTGGTTTAAAGTTGACTTGGAAAAGATTTTAAAGGTATGAAGAAATGTCAGGGGCTTGTCTTGTCAAAAAACTAAGTGAACTCTTCTGGTAAAGACAAGTAGGTAACAGAACAAGCATACGTTTCATATCCTGAATTTAAATCAAAAGCCAGTGTTCACTACATATGCTCTAAGGCTGCAGTGTGGCAATGACATAAAAAAATAAAAGCTAAATAAGGAAATCCAGCTAAGTTAAAATCATTTCCCAAAGATGTGAGAATACATATTAGTTTGGTTAGTGATTGTATTAGGTAAGGTAGGTCACAAAAAAAGTTTTCATTTTGGGTGGGACATGATTTCAACACTCAAGGAAAAGTTTCCCTTGGTTTAGACACTATTTGCCCAAGCTCTTGAAATGATAATCTCTTTGGCTTGCCAGGGCTTTTGAAGCATATTTCATGCAAAGGCAGTTTTGTTTCCTGAAACAGGAAAGGAAGTTCATAGCTCAAGGTCAGCCCAAGTTGAAGCTCTTCAGCGAGGAAATAATAAATAAAAGAGTAAAAATATCCTGATTTCTTTTAAAATGGTTTCTCAAGAATATAAAAAATGTAGAGATGGCTTTGGTCAACACTTAGTGCAAGTATTCCTCAAAGCAGCCACACTGAATAAACATAAAAAGGGGTTTTAATGCAAAAGCAAAGTTTCCCATTTGGTTTAAATCATGCACATTTCCTTTTATAGATTTAATGGAGTAAAACTTTAAAGTACTTTGTTATGCTTTATAATGTATAATAACAGACCTGTCAAGAGATTTGGATTTTCCATGTGGTCAAACATTTAATGCAGATTCTCACTAGAGACTGTCATAGAAATGACTGCAGCCTGAAAAGTGAATTCATCTTCATTACAGCCCTTTGGCAGGTTACAGGTATGTCTGGATGTTTAGGTATTCCATATTCACAGTGAGACCTGGTATCATATGTGGAGGTAGAAGTAAAGCCTCCTTTGTATATTAATTGTGAGTGTATTTACAGGGAATGAAAGAGAACAAAATATTATTTTTAACTAAAAGGAATCATCTTACATGTGAATTCTGATGTTCTTTTGTCAGTACTAAACACAAAATAATTAAGAATTGATAATTTGCAACAAAAATATATATGTTTAGTTCATAAAATGATAAGGAGATATATATTCATTCTTAGATAAAAATGAGTATTTAAACACTAGACATTAAAAATATATCTGATTTTATAATATCATTATATAATTCAAGAAAACATATTTTATTATACATAAAATTAACCTAACCATTACTTGATACTAAATATATTTTTTAATTGAGGACTTCAGGTTTTAGCAATGAAACATCAAAACCAAAAAAGAGCTCGACTACATGAAAAATCTGCAATAGTGTCTTGCTGATAGGCGTTTTGATATTTGTGGTTTTGGTTGTTGTTTTTTTTATTTCCCTTCTCCAGTTTTGCTTGATTTTAAAAGAAAATCAGTGAAATTCCCTCATGACTATGCTCCTCCTTCCTAACAAATGATTAATCTGAATTTTTGAAACAAAACTTGGGGCTAATGAAGTACAGTATTTATCATAATGGTTTTGGGTCATCAGACAGATGTGAGAGAAGATAAAACAGTCCATCAGAAAAGAAATCACTGCTGGTATGCAAAACCAACCTGCATTATGTTCACAAAAATTTCCTGAAGAAATGAAACAGATGTTTTTGGCAATGACAAGTACTCATAATGCCATGAGCTTGTATATGTGAATGGTATGGCAGGCATTCAAACAGAAGAGTTCACTTCACTAATACAGCCAAAACTCAAAAAAGCCAAGCATGCTTTAGTAGAAAGAATGCATTCATAGTGGCAGAGCTGAATGCTTTACAGTGTTCTTCTCTTAAATACCTAGAGGTGGTTCTGGGGATATACCAATGCTCTGTAACAAAGCTTCCGTCTCTCTTCTTTTACGGTCTAGGTCAGAATCTTCCTGAGCCGGCTCCTTCTTTTGTTGTAGATCAGCCTGAATTTAAAATAGAAGAAAACAGAAAACTTCATTTCACATATAATTAGCTGTAGCAACTATGTGTGCCGAAAATATTTGTGTGCACCATTGCTTAGGTACACTTTGAAATTAATTTTGATACATTTAGGTAATTTATAAGTTCAATAATTTATACTATGTATATCAGTAATGGTATTTTTCCTTGAATGCATGGTAAAACTGATCTTCACAAGGATATTTGCAAGAATTTTTACAGCACAATGACAGAAAGTTTCTGTCTCTCACTCATCAGAAGCAACTTATTCAGCTAATATAAAAGCTGACCATAGAATAATAGATATCATTACCCCAAATAAAACTGGCCTCCTCCTACTTACTCCAGGATCGAGAGTAAAATTTCATTGGACTTCAGCAATGTAGCTTAAGGTCCTACATTTGGTCCAAAGCACTTGTTGGGGAAAAAAGTACTTTCTCAAACCTCAACATCTAACAGAAACAAAGGAAAGAACTAACATCTCTAAAGTAGGACTTTGGCAGCCTTTGGCACCAACAGCCAAAACTAAAGGCCCACAAGACCCCTCCCTCTCTGCTTAGATATCTATGCCTCCTTGGATCTTCCACATATCAGCCTTCTCCCTCTCTGATCTACTGGCATCTAAAACCAGGAGAAGCATCTGCATCAGCTAGAATTGCTCGAAAAGGTTTTCCTTTCTGCTGCTACCAGAGTGTGGGGCAAAGGGGACTTACACAGTGCCTCAGACTGATGCTGATGTCAGTGCAAGCACAACAAAACCTCTTGAAGTTCAGAAGAATCCCATGTTCTTCTGTTTGGGCACAGCCAGAAAGCAACATTGCTTTTACAAAGTTCAGGCTCAGCTCTTCACATAAACTGTCTCACAATGTGCAGGGCTGTAGACAACTCTCCTGCACCAGTGTGCATTGCTAAGCACCTCAGTGAGTGTCAGCCGTCACTCCTGGATGCCCTCTGGCATCACAGTGCAGCCCATTTACAGCTTCACAATTAGGCACTGCAGCATAATATGTAGAGCTGGGTGTCCCGAGACAAGCTGGATCTGGCTATCGGGGACAATGGAAAGTTCCAACCACCACAAGATCTCCACGAGGCATAAAATCGGAGTCAGGAGACAAAGGAAAGGACTTAATAGCTCCCTCGAGCCATTACCTTGGCTTCCTTCCCTCTAATTCTTTAGTAATGAACACTGAAAATGTTACCATTTAAAGTTCTGCTTATCAACAACTCCCCCAGTGACTCCGGGAGCCTCAGTGGGGCGTGTGCTGTTAACTGCACAAATGGGGCTCAAATGAAGAGAGATTAAAAAGACAGCCAAAACTGGAACGCTGATTTCTTGGATCACATCACATTTCCACGATAATTCCATGAAATTCATGTACAATATTAAAGTGTCAGTTTAAAAGGAAACCAGTTATTAGTAAAGGATAACAGGTGCTTTAAACTATAGTAAGTGTTGACATTTGAAGGAAAGGAAGCATAATCACTTAATGCTTCTCTGACTTTGCATGAAAATTAATATCCACTCCCTGTCAATTCTCACCTCTGTTCCACTAAGTGACTGAACAAAAAGAAGTACAAATCCCTTAATGAAAAACCTAATGCATATTGTCAAGGACAAATAAACTAATATGTCAATCAAACTTTAACAGAACTGAAAGATGCAACCATGCCAGAAGACGAAAATGCAATTGCAATTATGTTTTCCTTTACTGGAGAATAATAATTGTAAATCTGTTACCTTAGCTAGTAATCAAACTAGTCTTCAGAGTACAAAAATACATATTTAGGTTGTAATGGCTTGAAAAAATGTGAGGCCTCTTTCTGTCTTTCCCCACTCTCCACTCCCTTTCCACTGAAGGAGAGCCCAGGAAAAAGCATTGTGGCAAATCAATTTTTCTTTCTACACACACATACACATCATGTTGTCTAAACTGTTGTCATCTGACATTGCCATGGTTCTAAAAGCAATTCCCTCACCTCAACATTCTTGACTAAAAATAAGCATTTTGATTTTAAGGCTAGTCTGATGTGGGTTTAAGGATCTCATCCCACATGACAGATACCCTGGGCTATGCAGTACTTAGATGTCAAAACCCCAACAAGCCCCTTCTTCAAGCATGAGCTATCTAAAACGTGTTTTCGCAAATTTACCTCTTTCTTCTTCCTTTCTTCTTCCTTCCGTTTCTTTTCTTCTCTTATCTGAGCCAAACGTTGCTTTTTGCGCTCGAGTTCTGCTTTTAAATCACTTTTGTCTGACATTTTGACTCTGCTGGAAACAAAAGAATGGAAATCAAGGTAAAAACAGAATTAAACAGTTTCCCTATTTACTGAAAAAAAAAGATAATTATATTAAAAGTGGTGCTTATAAACTCCGGTGCTTGGACTATACTGACACTGTAAAAAATGGAATATTTTCTTCACAATTTTTATTTCAAGAAATTAGACTAGAATACCAAACGTGGAATATATTTTCGAATTACCATTATTAGAAAACTACCTTTGTGAAACAAACTCATTGCTTTTCAAAATAAGGTTTTAATGCTTCTATACACTGAAGCTAAAGTCTTTTGATTTTCATCATCTTCAGAAGCTCTGCCTGACCGTAGAACTCAGATCCACAAACAGATTTCAGTTTTAAGTACAAGAAAAAGATCTGCCCCAAACAGCCCCATAGATCTTAAACAAGTAATAATTTTACTTGCAAAAAGTGGAAATGTGATAGCTTTTGCTTCTGCAGGTGCCTTGCATGGCTGCCATGCAGGATTCCCCATTCCACCAGTACAGTCCCAGACAGACCATCAGCTCAGTAACAGTATCCTTCATACATTCACCCCTCCAAGGAGCACTCTCACCAAGCTATGGCCTATCCTGCACAGGAATCTCCTCCGCCCTGACCAGGGAAAGCTGGGCCACTCCCCCAAGAAGCTGCAGACAAGGCACAAAACCAGGCAACCCGGCAGACCCAAGCGCCTCATTGTTCCGCCAACAATCTCATGTTCACCTCTCCAAGAAGCAGGAGACATGCCTAATACTCCTGATTTGACTGCAACCCCACAAACTTGGCAAAAACATTTCTTCCGAGCTACTGCCATTTAAAACGATTTCTCTGTAGGGTGTTGATGTGAAGCCACACATACTCTGTGTTGTAAAACTCTGTCAGCCTATGCTGCTGTACACAAGCCTTGAAAATGAAGAGTAAGGAGATAAAAAGTTACACTATGCAGATAAAAAGCCAGATCTTTAAAGAAAAAATTATACCAATCTTTTTCCAAAGTTTTAAAATCCCAACCGTGTTGCGCAAATCCGTAACTTAAATCACAGATAATTTTCTCATTTTCTAACATCATAATCACTATAAACTGTAATCTAACTGCATCAATACAGCTTTTCTTATTACAACTTTATGTTTGGCTAATATAAACTTCCGTGAAAAGAGTTAACTGCGTCTTTCCTATTCGCACATCACTGACCACATCCACCACTGCAACTCAAAATCAATCAGATCAATGGCACTGCCATGTATACGCAATGGAAGTCTATTGTTCACTTGATCCACGGGGAAATTTAAAAGGCAACTCTCTGTTACTATAATGAGAACTTCACCCACATATGACTGGGTGGGTGGATGCCCAGAGAGTAAAACTATATGCTAAAAATTACATGACACTTTCACCCATAGTGAACTTCTCTGCAGTCATCAGCTTCCTCCTCAAAATGATAAAAGTATAGTTAGTCCACCATATAGAAGATATTGCCAACACAGTATCACCTGCATGTTAAGTGCAATCTTGGCCCCAAATGCTTTCTTGTCTTTGCAAGCATTTTCCTTTAATGAAAGAACAAAGTAACATTTGGATAAAACAAGGAAACCATTCAGTGAAAAGGACGGGCATAAGAGCAGCATGAATGATACCAGATGGGTCAGCACAGCTGTATCTGTGTGTGAACCATACCATGGATGATAACATTTCCCAGTCAAACTCCCACCACCAGGAATTAAACCAGTCCAGCTCAAACTCCAGCTCACACTGTCACAGATTCTGTACTTCCGCAGAGTTGCCCATGCTGGCAAGCAACCTGCAGTCCTTTCAAGTCTCAGGGACTCCTGATTCAATCCACAACAACTGACAGTAAATGGTATATCTAGGAAAGACACTCAGATGCCAACAAACAGGACCACTGGGTGCACTGGCTGCACATGGAGGGCCATCATTTCTTTATTCCTGCATCACTCTTGTCCTGTTCACGATAGTATTGATTTCAACTTGAGAAAAGCAAAACTCTCAGAAAAAAACAGCATTTGATATCAAGAGAATTAAGCAGTAGCACCTTAAACAACGATAATCTGTGTCACCAGTTGACATCAGTGAGCTATTTTTTATATGAGAAATGCCTAAAAAAGAAAATAAGCTTTTTAATGGTAATGCAGGTAGCATTTTGCCTAACAATCTGTTCAGGATTTCTGTGTCTCCCTCAGATATGGTTGAAATCCCATTTGAAGTAATTTTCCTAATCTGTTGCACACATTTGAATTCTGATTAAGTTCCTCCTCAGAGCCCTTTAGACTAGATAGTTTTTGCATCCTTTTAGTTCTGCAGTTTGGCAAGAGAGAGAGAGCTCCTGTTTCTATGCAAAAAATATGCAAATGTGTTTTAAGGCTCCTGACAGAAACCTTGAGGGTTTGGCATCCCTTTCAAGCTGTTTGTCAGATATCAATGAACAGCATTCTAAAAATTCATTCCCTTAATGTCAGGGAAGCTAACTAGCTTTTCCCCTGATTTAAGCATCAATGGTTTAGTGCCCAGCCCTTTCTTTACAATGTTCCAGTCAGGGTGATCAAATCCTATTATACTTTTGCTCTATTTTTTAACAAAACAGATCTTACATACAACAAAGACGATGTATTAAATTTCCTTCAAAGAATGTTGCCAGAGCTGAGTTATATACTTTCATCCTGCATATATTATAGTCATGCCTTAGCCCCCCAGACAGCTCACTAAACTTCAAACTGGCTGTTTACAATTTTAGCACAAATTGAACACCACAAGTATGTAACCATCTTTCTCAGATGCCAGCAAGTCAGCAGCAAGCATAAGGGTGAGCGTACTTGTCACTCTGCTTGGCATTAACCTTGAGTTAACACTGTATTCATTACTGGGAGTAAATTTCTAATAGTTGCCATTCTGAGTGCCAAAAGGCATGCCACACCAAGAGAGATAAAGGCAAACAGTAAACAAGATTTACTTTTAACATTCTGTATGGTGCAGAATGACAGCCTAAGGCTTATGCACAACGTAATCTCCAGCCCGGGAGAAGGTATTGGTCAGAGAGAAACACTAAGGAGCACGTTTTGTAGTGAAGCAATTAAATCCCCTTAGTGGGAGAAGGAACATACAGGCTCATGCCTCAAAGTCACCAGTTTCTCTCTAATGATAGTAAAGGGCCCTAGGAGATCTACATTAAGTTCTAGAAATCTCGGCTGTAAATGTCTCAGACTGGGTGAGAAGAATATTCTCCTAGCAGTTCCTTTTAGCTTGTCAGTATATGAAACAAGATACTTGAAAGACCATTTACATTAATCTTTAAAAAAAAATGATGTTTGCACAAACTTCTCTGCTGTACAGAACATATGCCAGACTCCTCCACTAAGCTTATCACACAGGTAGTAACATACGACCATTTCATTGGTGACAGCAGTAATAATATAAAGCATGGAAGATGCAAACAAGCATTTTACCCTCAACTGCGCTAAAAGCCATGCAAGTACTGGTACAAGCCAATCAAGTTATTATAGTTTAATGATAAACTACAAGGTTTTTATCAATGATCAGTATCACAATATTTGAGTGGGTACTTTTTTGAAGCATTTATACGAGCGCTTTACAGCAGAAACAGTCACAGGCATTGAGAGCTACTAGAATTTCAGCACCAATAAATAGATACTTCCTAGAGTAATAAAACCAGAATTACAGGTACAAAGAGTGGCAAGACATGTACATAGGTTGGGCTAAATATAGGAAAAAATAAGCCCAGAATGCCCAATGTATAACAAATAAAATAAGAAGACAAAATTATGACAGTGCACACTTTTTAAGCAGAAAAAGAAAAGAACATATATGTCCCTCCTCTTCAAGCCCATTCTTTACATTTCCTAGAACAGCATCTTGTCTGTGTGCTATCACCAAGCTCATCCAAAAAGAAACCCAAGTTTCCAAATCTGGTGGGAGATAAAAAAAGCCTATAGATTTTACTGCTTTTTGGTGTTTGGAGGATTTTTACATGCTGTTCATTCAGTAGGCTGCACTACAGTAGAAATTTTCACCACTTCATGAGCCTCAAAGTCTCTTCTGTTTTGTGTCTTCCTGTGTTGTCCTTTTTGTTATAATATCCACTACAATCACCAAAGGGGTTCATTAAACACTGTTACATATGGCATTAGTCATCCTATATACTAATTATAATTGAATCATTAATATACTTCTCTAAAATAAATAGGCAGCATCTAGTATTTGTAGATGCTGTACATGTATTATTCATATGCCTTCATCAAGAGCCAGTTACTCTTGAGTCCAAAACGGTGAAAGGTCTTTAGCGTGGAATGCAAAGGATGTTGCACAATAAAATATATTACGCAGTGATTTTTGGTTTTAAAGGATGGGTTTATAGAGTGGGAGTACTATTACTACTGAAACTATTACATATTAAGTGTTCTACTGGAAAAAAATTCATTTTTATAATGTACCATATTTATCTCTACTTGGTACAAATGAGCATCTTCCCTAAAGTTAGGAATATTATACATTTTTGCAACAGAAAAAAATTCCCATGAGATCTACCTATGACTTTTAGAACTGTAAAGTGTGCATGCAAAGTATTAAATTGTACAAAGCAGACAAACAAACTTTGGTCTGCAAGAAACCACAGGGAGTTGCTACCCTACTATAAATGCATTCTAATCCACCGTATTCATTTGAAAATAATGTTTGAAACACACTTCAAATGGGCAAGAGGAGCTAGAATCATCTTCTCAACAGCAATTTTTAAATAAACATGAGTGCCTCTTTTCATCATGCATCAGAATTTGTACTTGACTTCAGTCGAATAACATAAATAATTTTGCTAAATAGGCATATAAATGTTTACAAGATCACAACAATGGGCAAATATTTGCAGCTGCAAAAACATAGCATTTGCAGCACTTAGAGGAATCTCCTGTGTGATGAATTCAGGAAAACACTAACTAAAATTGGAGAGACTAAATATTTTTTTCTATATAACCTTGAGGCAAAACAGTCAAGCTTTTTACACTGCATCTGTGTATTTATCTATAAATAAAAATGGTTGTCAAGTGTTAGATTTCAGAGAATGGACCATTTTTATCCTTCAGCTTCTGAACATTTCTAGCAGATGGGTAAAGGTCTTGTACTCTGTTCTATAAAGGTTTACAAATCACAAGCATCCAGAGATTTGGTTCTATGCTTCCTCCTGGTTGCTATGCAACAGGTCAGCACATCTCTAGCCTATTTATTTTGATGCCAACAGGGTGTAAGATATATACCCACAACTGCTCCATTATACATCCCTTACAATTTATTACCATTTAATCTTTTCACTCTTGTTCTTCCATAATGGCCCTACTACAAAATTAATTCAGTTTCAGCAGAATTATAGGGTCCTCACAAAGCAGCAAAGCACTACTACTGCCCATTCTTCCAGCACCAGGAGTAGTGTCAATAAAGCAATACCTTCTAATCATCCCAGTCTCTCATTAGTGTCTTAAATTTACCACGATCTTTTCAATTCCAACAAGCATAGTGCCATAGAAGAGCTATCAAGATTAAAGTGAACAAACTGCTGGCAACAACTCGCTGAAGATGACTAAGAAACACACAACATTCCAGCTAGGAGTAGAATGAGCTTATGGACTAGACACTAACAGGTCACCCTAGTAAAACTGCTGCACATCTCCCTCCAAATATGCTCCCTTTATATTGTGTTCCATAGAACTGATTGCACGTATCACCTCAAAGAAAACTGGTTAAATAGTTCTTTTGAAATGTCTTGGATTTTTCCTCCATAAGCATTAATGAGCACAGTTATCTCAGATGTGCTGCTGGGAGATGATTTTCAATGATGCAGCCAATACTGATTCGTACTTCCCGGGGATCTGACTCAGGAATTGTGCCCATTATGAAGAGCGGATGTTTGTACCAAAACAACCAATTGCATGCCTGACAACATTTAGATCTTGTAGAATAGAAGACTTCTAAGTATTCTTGGTCCCTTCCCTCTCTACCAGTTTCTGTTTCTGTTACCTTATACTCTTCAGCTGCAGTAAGATGCAGGGCTCTGCATATGGCTGGGACTGGACTTATCAAAATTCCAAATCTTTATGACTCTACATTCCCCACACATTAACTGATCTTTCTCACTGCAGTATGTTACCTTCTGTGAATTTCCCAGCTTGCTTCAGAGAGGAACTGCAGGATGAATAGATCGAGAGCAGCCCTGCCGAGAAGGACTTGAGGGTGCTGGTGGGTGAGAGGCTGGACATGACCCAGTGATGTACACCCGCAGCCCAGAAAGCCAATTATATCGTGGGCTGCATCAAGAGCAGCGTGGCCATCAGATCAAGGGAGGTGATTCTCCCCCTCTGCTCTGCTCCACGCTGGTGAGACCCCACCTCAAGTAATGCATCCAGCTCTGGGGCCCCCAGCACAGGGAGGACATGGACCTGTTGGATCAGATCCAGAAGAGGGCCATCAAATAGATTAGAGAGATGAAGCACCTCTCCTGTCATGAAAGGTTGAGAGAATTGGGATTGTTCAGCCTGGAAAAGAAAAAGCTTCAGGGTGATCTAATAGCAGCCTTCCAGCCCCCGAAGGGACCTCACAAGAAAGAGGGAGAGGTTGTAGTCAGCTGGGGATTGGTCTCTTCTCCCAGGCAACCAGTGATAGGACAATAGGCCACAGTCTTGAACTACACCAGGGGGCATTCAGGTTGGACATTAGGAAGAAGTTCTTCACAGAAAGGGTGACTGGGCATTGGAATGGGCTGCTCAGGGAGATGGTGGATTCACTGTCCCTGGAGGTGTATAAGAAAAGACTGGACATGGCACTTAGTGCCATTGTCTAATTCACAAGGTGGTGTTAGGTCATAGGTTGGACTCAAAGATCACAGAGGTCTTTTCCAACCTAATTGATTCTGTGACTTTTTACAAGAGCATGTAGTGACAGGAAAAGGGGGAACAGATTCAAACTGAAAGAGTTTCCTACATACTAGCAAAAAATTATTTACTGTGAGGGTGGTGAGACACTGGAACAGGCTGAACAGAGAACTTGTGGATGCCCAATCCCTGGAAGTGTTTAAGGTCAGGATGGATGGAGCTCTGAGCTGAAAACTGAAGTGTGAAAGGTGCCTGTCCATGGCAGGGGGATTAGAAATAGATGATTTCTAAGGTCCCTTCCAACCCTGGCTATTCTATGACCTAGCAAGATAGTTTAAAAATGTGTTCTGACATTAAAAGAAAACCAAATTCAAGCTGTAAATTGATAAGACCTTAGAGATGGATAATGTGAGACACAATGCAATCTAATTCTCAAGCTGCAGGTCACTTATCTAGAAAAAAAAAAGAGCCTTTTTTCACATTTTTTATTTTGATTTCTTTTGTATGTACTTCTTATATAATGCTCAGATTTTTGATGGTATCTTCTGCTATCATGGATATGACCACTTCTTCAAAACCAATATAAAATATCTGGTTCATCCTAACAGTACCAAAGTGCCTCCCAAGACTATATTTAATGACTTACTAAAACCTAACATAGAATTTTGCTTCAAGATGCCTGCTAGTCTCTCCTGAAGTGGAACAAAGACTCATTTTCTCCAGCCTGCAAACATTTCAGACATTAAAACATGTACTTCCACTCCTTGTGGGGGGTAAAACTGACCCCTCTGACTTTTCCACCCTCCTCCTGAGATAACCCCAGTGGCACATGGCGACCAAACTGATACTTAAAGCCATTTACCCAAACATGAAAAATGCATGCTCTAGTGTCTGCTTCTTAACCCAGTTATGACAACTGCCAGAGAGACATCAAAGAACAAGCTATGCTGCCAACACACAGGTTTTGCTGGAAGACTTACCCAGATACTGTTTCTTTCTTATAACAACATATGCCTTGCTGCTGATGTTTGTACGGATGTAACTAGGTTAAAAATATTACATATTTATTTCATCTCTGAAGTCAACACACCTAAAGATTTAGAAAGTAGCGAAGAGCCCTGGATGTAAGAAAAATGCAGAGAGTTCTCAAAAAGTAGAATAAACAACACTACCATTCCTTTTGTACCTCCCAGGGCTTATTTGGCTGTACTAATAAAGCAAGTTGAATGCTCAGAGCCTGCCTTAACCAATCATTCCTGTTGATCCACAGAAGAGAAAAAAGAGACGTCCAGATAAAAAGGCAAGATGATAAATGCAGATGTCTAACAGCATAATTTAAATGACTTCTCCAAAGAAGAACATGAGAAGGACTCAAAGAATTTGAACATGAGAAAGGACTAAGAACCAAGAAGTCTATGTCTTCTATTTATCTTTTCTGTGATTAAAGTATTCCACACAAAAACAAGAAGTATGTTTTGGGGGGTTTTTTGTTTGTTTGTGGGGTTTTTTTGGCGGGGGTTGGGGGTGGTTGTAGCTTTTTGTCTTGGGAAGATTAAAACCCACATCCCTAGGGTGACTGTTGGCTAATGGATGAGAAATGGAGGAATGGAGATTGTATTCTTAACCATTGAAGCTTTTTCTATCAATTTCTTTTCTGCAAAGATTCATTGGACCAGAAGAAGCAGATGCAAGAGAGCAAATATTAGTCCCTAGCAGAGGCCCCTGAGTTCTAGCCTTTGTTTCAGGGTTAGTTTATATTATACACAGTAACTGTTTAGTTTACAATACAATGCTGTATTTTGTATCTGGAGACGAAGACTCCTCTTTCTTTCCGAGTGTTCGAAGCAAGGTGCTGAAGAGTCCTTTCTCCCACATGCTCTGTCATACCCAAAAAAGCTATAATACTGTGGACTTATGTGGAGCAGCTTCAGTGGGAAAGACTGGGAAGGTGCCTACTGCAGAGGACACATAGCTTGCTGGTTAGAGCACAGATGAAGGCAAATACCCTTTAAGCAAAAGCAAAAATTACCTGAGACTTCTTTACCTTAGGTGGGTCCCATTAAAATCAGGGTACAGTAAAAGCAGAAGCAGATGTTGTCAGCTGCAGCTCAGCATGGAGCACACAGTCTGACAGATGGACTCAAGGAATGCAAACTAGATGGAGCAGCCTAGGAGATTCAGACAGCATACATCCAGGCTGTTGAGTATGGGGGTTCCAGAAGCAGAACTCTAAGGTGAAAAGGGAGTTTTTGGACATTGCCTGTGCTTCAAGAGCTAGGTGACAGCCAAGCTGATTTTTGGGGAATGCAAATTGTGTTTCTGTTTCTATACTATTTTGTCAGTTTAGGAGTAGCTGAGCTTCCCAGGCAACATAAGAACTTCCAGACTGGGGAATTCAGGTATGTGTCCCAGGTACACTCCTCACCTTAAGCACAGCCTCCTACCAAGGCAAGGCTGGCTGCATGTGAACTCTTCTCTCCCACACAAGCACATAAGTCTCAAGGGCCCTGGCTTCCACTGAAAAGAAACTTGGCAAATGGGCTGACTGAGAGTAGAAGCAAACAAGTGCCCAGCCTAAATGACGGGGCAATCACATCTCTGGAGCATACTACAGGACTCCTCCAGAAGTAACCCCTCGGTGCATGATTCACTGTGCCAGGACCATGGTTCCAGAATTTGAGACCAGGACACTAGTTAGAGGCCACCAGCTCTCTTCAAATGAGGAACATTTATTTTTGGAAACAAATCAATTTTTACTAGTGGCTCTCAAAATATTGGACCACTGAAGATCCACAAGGCAATCAGAAATCATCCATGTCTGGTTTCCAGCCATATCAAAGTGTAAAATGTATGGGCTTACTGGTTCCAACTGGTAACTTGGAACTTATTCTTGAGCACTAAGAGCGGAACACAGTTAAAAAAAGTCTACAAATCACTGTAATATCACAAGAGAGAACTGGGGAGAACATAGGCACGTAATAGTTAGCTCTTTAACAAAATCAGACCTTATGTGATATGAGAAAGCACAACAGTCTTATTGCTTTATATACATATACACACAGTACCTTCAGATAAATAACACAAAAAATGGGAGGCCACTGACTTTAATTATGCTTACCCCTAATTAATCACTAATTTAGTGAGATCAGAAACTTTCTTATGAAAAACTTAATCAAACTTTACTGAATCAATGCTGAGGAGGTATGATCTTCATTTAAAGACTTCAAAATCAATATTAGTATTGACTAACATTAAGACTGCATTCTATTATAATTTTGTTTGAAAAGACTCATATATTTGTTTGCCAGTGTGGTACTCTAGAGTTTTTTACTTCCCTGTCCCAAGTCATTGATAAGTAAACAACAAAACCTGATAAGTGTTATGCACATAAAGGAAGGGCTGCTGTAAAAGGTGGGGAGAGTATCAGTAGTAAGGCTGCAACATGAATTTTTTTCCATTTTAGCTCCTTCCAGAGAATATAATTTACTGTCTTCTTTTCATTTCTATGCTTTAAACATATGGGGAAAAATTCTAAAGCTCTTTAATTTATAATTATCAGATAAAATAGTACTGAATTTTACAGGGTGTTTTTAATGTATTTGCAGAGGTCCTTAAAGGCTGAGAAACTGGACTTTTTTGCATTTTCTTGCTATTCAACTTTCTGTGAAAAATAAAATATTGTGGGAAATAATAGGACAGTTTTCCCACGGGCTCTTTCAGTACAAAGAGAGAATGGCATCACTGGTTTTTCTTTATTTTCTCTCCAGTACAATACCCTCCTATTCCATCAGCACAATTTTTGTTGTATTATTATTACTACTATGGAGATAGTGAAAGGCAAGAATACAACATTCACAAGCTTTGCCAAGTGCAGCAGATTACATACATGAATAGCTAACTGCACACTAGGGGGTATGATTTAGGTCAGATTTCTTGTTTAATTCCAAAAGGTTATAGATTTTTAAGCCATTCATTGTTTAATGCACCACACAGTTTACAGTCATAGGTATATATAATCTGAACTATCTTTTCTCAGTTTTTGCAGGAGTAATTTGTGTTCCTAGGCAATGAAGACCGGCAGAAGTTGACAGTCTGTAACAAAGTGCTATGAGTGTGTAACAAAGCTCTATGAGCAGCTAGAGCTAAAAAGGACACAGAAAATAAGACTTCATTTAGAGGCAAACTGAGATCTGAAATACTGCAGGACTATGATACAAACAACCTTCTGGTTCAGCAATTGCTCAAAATGTAACTCGAAACAAACTGATGAAAAAAACAACAATGTCATACAACTTTGAATAGTGTGATTAATGAAAACTGTGAATCTTTTATATTACTTAAAGAGAAGATAAACGTGTATTATGAAACAAGTCATATGAGTTTAGATAGTCCCACAACTTTGTGCTGTGAGAATCTGAGAAGAAATTTTTTTAAATGCTGAGTGTCAGAGGAACAGCCCTTAAACTAGGACAGACAGATTCAAATATAAGGAACCATATTAGATGCAGTCTGGGTTTGGTTTACTTTTTTTAAATGCAATCCTGTTTTGCTAAATATTTTAATTTCTGAAAATATACAATAGCAATCATTTGAAATGTCTTTGCCCCAATTACCAAGTGACCTGGTAACCACTCTGATCCTAACAGTGGTGGCCTAATGTGCAAAACACGAAACAAGGGCATGCCTTGAATAGCAGGGATTTAATACCGCTGTCTATGCCCTTTAAAAGCTAAGATCTGTGTTAATGGACACAGAACGGAAGGGGTGAACAGTTTAAAGCAAGAGAAATCCATATTTTCTCTGTATGTGGTCTAAGACCTACAGTGATTAACTTTCAACACTACCATAGCATAGTTTCCATCCTAACATAGCATAGATTTTTCTGTCAAATTCAGCTTGAAAATATTATAATCAAGCAAGGCTTGGATATAGTGACATAAACAGATTAAAAAATATAACCTCCACTAAACTTATTTATATTTAATCATAGTAGGCAGTTTTCTGTCTTTGCCCTACTATAACTCCCCATTGTTTGAACACAAAACACACTGCATCTTTCTGCTGGGCTGAAGTGAAAGATTAGTAACTGAGGAGAAGGATTTAGAATTATTTGTACCACACCACAGATGGAGGGAGAAAAGAGCAAGTAACTAAAATCAGTTCTATGCCAGGGAGAGAAGACAAAGGGGAAGGGAATACCAGTGAGGAGGAAATGTGGAGGTAAGACAAGTATTGAGGAAAAGAGAAAAGGAACGATAGCAAGAGGGAAAAGAAATGTGAAGAAAAGACATCACTGAAAACAAAAAGTTATGTCCTTAAAAGATTCCCTCTGTAATTGTTTTCTGCTGAGTGGCAGTAAATAAGCCTTCTCCCTCTGTCGAATTATTCATTAATTATTCTAGGGCCAAGCAGGGACAGTCAGCCAGCACCTGAGAAAATGCAGGTGTCGAACTGCACTGCTCCGGAAGGACTCCCAGGAGGTTTGCTGCTCAGGTTGATGTAACCTGTCTCTCCAGACTAGGCAAGCTGATCCAAATGCATGGGAGCAGTGTTAATATAAAAACAGGATAACGTACTTTTAGGATTAACTGTAGGATTAACAGCCAGGAATCACAAGAGTCATCTAAGCAGTGGTTATTCATCAGGTAACAGATATCTGCACACAGGTCAGTGCAGAAGTTGTATAGGACCTCATCCAAAGTCTGTTAAGTCAATGTAGACTCTCATTGCCTTCAATAGAGTATGGAGATGCATTGTGGCTCTCAGTGTACATAGCTGACTTCTGCCATCACTCTAGAGGTTAGATTAACCACCAGAGAAGTCACAGAGAAACTCCTATTACTGTCAGCAGTGATAGGGTGAGCCCTCTGCCCTTAAAACTTCACCATGGAGTTATGGTGTGCTATCCACAAAAGGCTTCAAGAACTGTCATTCCTGCCTCATGCCTTCTCCATGCAGCACTGAACTTCCAGATACTCATCAGAATGCTTTTGCCTCAAAAGGGGAGGACAAAAAGTGCTGATAAAGCACAGGGGAAAAAAAAAAAAAAGAGGGACTTTTATTTTAAACTCAGGAGGAGTCAGTACATCACCTGTCACAGATCATCAGAGGTGTCTTGTATCTATAAGATCTGCTGGCTCACACATCAGTCTGCTTCACAGCTTCCTGCAGCTCCTGCCATCTGCCTGGAAGTAACCATTTCCCCAAAAAGCTGGCGAGATGATGCCACATAAAATGAACAGTATTGGTGGAGCAAGCCTCATGTATACTGCCTTATTTTGAATGCTTGCAGATGGCCAAGTGAACAACAGCTCCCAATGTCATCTCTAACTAAAAAGGGCTAGCACTGTTTTAGATAGATAATTACCAAGTAGCTAAAGGGACATATTGCATCTATCTGAGATTTAGACTGACCCAGGGGCTCAGGCTGCCACTACGGCTTTTCAGACACTTCTTTCACATTTTTTCAAATTTTCTTTCTGTTAAGCAGTATCATTCCTGCATTTTCATTTCTGCCTGCTTACATATGCCAGCTGAGGTGAAGACCATTCAATCCCTCATCTGGAAAGCAAGGCCCCTCATGGACACATAAATATGTGCTCACCTTTACGACTTGTGTTGCTTAGATGATGAAAATAAGCTGCACTGGCAAAAGCACAGTTTTACTAACACAAGTTGCATCTGTACTAAGGGCACTTTGCCAGCATACTCCATGGGTATTTCGTCTGGAAAATGTCCCTTTTACATGCAGATTACATCTACAGACACTATTTCATGTCAAGTTTTTAAAATAAAAATCTGAAAGTATCAGATGGGTATTGCACTGAGAGATCAGGATGTCTGGCTATGGCTGCAGGAAGCCTGAGACTGCAGCCATATCTCTGCAGATATGAATTTCCACATGCACCTTGGAGAGGATTTCCATGTCACCTCCTACCAACTTCCATGAAAATAAAAGCTCACAGGTAGGACAGGGAGGTTCATTCTATTAACATTCCACCACCACCTCCAAGTAGCAACTCATTTTGGCACTAGGCAGCAGTGACTCTGAAAAATTATTAATTGCTAGTTCTGTTGTTGGTCAAACCAAGCCTAAGGAGCTCAACAAGGCACTCAAGTCATAGCCCTGGTTAATAAGCCTGAGTAGTCCTAGAAAGGAACTGTGAGCATATTTCAAACCTCTGTCAGCAGAAGTTAAGTTTGAGGAGCTGAAAGATACCACATGATTATCTGAATCACTAGCAGGAGTTGGTGAAGCTTTGAAAAACAACAATGCCTTATGTTTTTCTATTTCGATTCCTTATCCTTTTCCCTTCCATCCCATTTCACATCACTGTCCAATATCCTGCAATGGTGGGACCCACTCCATCCAGCTCTACCTAGTATTCCCCTTCTGTCTTCTGGGAGATTGGAAAACAGATGGCAGCAAGGAATGACTCTTGAAACCTGTCTTACAAAAGAAAAGAAGACCAAGAGACTTGATCTGTTAATTTATTTGAAAATGAAGCAGGTAAGTTCTTGCTGCATCATTTGGAGTACCTACACTGAAGACAGCTGCTAAAGCAAGGCTTTTATCTATGAGAGGCATAACAGGAACCAGAAACCTGAAGCTGGAAAAATACAATTGCATTTCAATAATGAAAAAAATAGCAACTGAAAGGCATCACAAAGGAGGGCAGCTCACTGCCCTTCCTCCTATAGAAACAGCTGGAAGGTCAGCTTCTTAAAAGAATATTTCCCTGACTATTTTTTGAGTAGCCAGATTTCCAAACTCCCAGTAACCACTGCACGTGTAGGGTGTGGTTTATTGCTGCTCCTTTAAAGATTCCTGTCTTAAAGGAATAAGAGCAGGCAGCACTGCACTTAGTGCATTTTTAGGGTAGACTAATTTGAAGCAGAAGTGCTTAGAGCTAGGAGAAATCTAGCTAATCCAACCCTAAACAATCTCTTGGATCTCCACATACCTAGCCCTCAGAAGTCTTACACATTCAAAGGAAGACGATGTCATGTTCCAATCCTCAAAATAGTCTGTTCACAAAGAAGGTAGAGAAGAGGCAACATATTTTTTGTGTTCATGGTCTATCAGTGGATGACTTTGGGAAAAGAAAATAAAGCAGAGGATGGTTACCAGAATGAGCACTCCCATGGGAAGAAAATCTGGGTGCAACCACAAGGTTTGAGTCGAAGAACCCTATTTTTGCAAAGCAATGCTACAGAGAAATTACAGAAGGAATTCTACCTGCCTTCCCCAAGTGTGGAGAATGTTCTTAGAGATGTCCTCTCATATGGAAAGGAAGTAAAAAAAAGAAGCTTTAAAGCATCAGGATAGAAAACATATAACTTTTGCCTATTAACTTAGCAAGAACAAATGAGGGACTTTAACCAAGTACATTGGTAGTGACAGAAATTAAATTCCTCAGTGGCTCTGGTCCTTGGATTTGGATTTCCATTCTGAAACAGGTTTTGCAGTCCTGTGCTTCATGATATTTAGAGCCATTTCAGATGTAACTTAATGCAGAACCAAAGCACTGACAAAACCCTGTATGTCACGATAAATTACCAGGTGCCAAAGTAACATGCCAACTTCGTTTCAGGTCTTTCCATCTCATCACCCCTACATCATCAGGTTAGATCACTATGTCTGCTGAGAGTCCCTATTTTATATGCATTTATAGTTGAAATTTGTATTTTCAATGTCAACAGAGACGGAAAAACAAATTTTGCTCCAGTCTGTAACTCAAGGGCTTTGTCTAGGAAATATCTGGGGTCTTATGCTCTCTGCTGACCCTGAGGGATTCCCAGGATGGTGTAACTGTAACAACATCCTTTTGAAAATCTATTTCAATGGACTCCCGGTTAAAAAAGGCCTCTGACTGACTCCCTCCTTCTCTCACCCTTTTAGGAAATTACCTTAGGAAGGAAAAAAGATCTATTTACTGTCCGCTGTCGTCGCGGACTTGCATAAACCCGCTACTGCTTACGCTGTGCAAAAGAATTATAGATGGAAAACTTTTACGACCCCCTTTTGCTTTAAGCTGTTCAGCGCTGAGCCACCAGCCGGGAACCTGCGGCGGCCACTGGCGGCCGGGGCCGGGAGGCGCCCCAGGGACCGGAGCAGGTGCCGCCGAGGCCGGCGGAGCTCGCTCCCCGCAGCCCTCCCCGCAGAGGCGCCGCCGGGGTGGCAGAGCCCGAGCCCACCCGCGGCGAGGGCCGGGCGGTCCTTGCGGGCAGCCGGGGATGCCGCTCGCCCCGCCGGGCCGCCCGCCGGGCTCTGCGGCCGCGGCGCATCCCGAGGAGCGACCCCCGCCCGGCTCCTCCGCGGCCACCGCCGGCCCCCAAGGGCAGCCCCCGCTCGCCCCGCCGCCCCCGCGGGTGCCTCACCTCTGTCGGCGCCCGGGAGATATGAAGGGGCTCCCAGCGCCGCGCAGCCCTCACCGAGCCCTCGCCGCCGGGGGAGCGGAGGGATGCCTCGCTGACTGAACGACTGAGACCGGCAGCTGCGCCGAGACGAGCCGTGCTGAGCCGAGACGAGCCGTGCTGAGCCGAGACGAGCCGTGCTGAGCCGAGACGAGCCGAACCGTGCCGTGCCTACCGCCGCTGCGGCAGGACCGCCGCCGCCGGCTGAATGTGCTGTCTCACGCTGGACAAGCTCCTCCCGAGAGCTGCTGCTGCTGCTGCTGCCGCCTTCCTCCTCCCGCCTCCTCCTCCTCCTCCGCCGCCACCCGCGCGCCCCCGGCAGCGACACCCCCGCCACCCCCGGCGGGCCCGGGGCGGGGCCCGGGCAGGTGGAGGCGGAGGGGCCCCGGGGGAGGTCACCGCGCCCGCCCCCAGCAGCCCCGGCCTGAGGTGGGCTCGCTCGGCTCGGTCCCCTCGCCGTCAGCCCCACAATAGCGCAGGCTTTCCCTCTGTAGCCGCCGATCCGGCAACTGCACGGCAGCCCGCCTGTCAGTCCAACACCGGCTTCACCGTCAGCCCCACGACAGCCGAGGCAGCATCCACCGCCACCTCCACAGCATCCCTGCCGTCATTCTCATGGCAGCAGCAGCAGCAGCTGACAGTCCCGTAGTGGCTTAGCCATCACCCCCAAAGCTGTCTAGGATATGCCTCCCCAATGCCGCTCACCATCACCTCCACAGCAGCTTCATCATCGCCCCCACGGCAGCCTGGCCATCAGTTCTATTATGATAGCCTGGCCACCAGCCCCGTAGCAGCCTGATCAACTGTCATGAGGGCAGCAGGCTCCTGCTTAGTCCTGTCCCTTGGTGGAAGAACAGGCAGAGGTCCAGAACAGTGGAACAAGACCCAGCTTTCATTGTTAAATGAGAGCAAGGCTGCCCAAAGGCAGAAATTTTTGGTTTGTCCCTGTTCCCTCACACCACTCCTGTGGAGACAGGCACCAGACAGGAGGGTCAGACACCTGCTTCTCTCCCCACACTGACATATCCATCTCCTGGGGGAAAGATGCTAGCAGGGCTGTTGGAGATTGTCCATGCTCCTACAAATAACATCCACCTCTGGTGTAGATGACCCAACTTCCCTTTCCCTCTGACTGAACACAGGTATGTTGTCCCACACAGGAGTAAAACACGTGCCCTTTGGTACCGTGGTTTGTCCTTTAAAAATGTGATGTCCTGGACATATGACTTACTGTTCTCCATCCCTCTGGTCCAAGAAAGCAGGAAAGGTATCCTTCTGAAACATGTTCCTGGAGTCGAATCCCTTGGTTTGCTTTGTTGGGAAGCACTAATTCCAGACACTGTCATTCCAGGTCCAGGGCCTGTCCTGGAAAGCATGAGGTATATCCAGCCCACTGAAAAGCCATCAAGGATTCATCTCACCTCCAGTACATGCCATACCCAACTGGATTGCAGCTGGCCAGGAGACAAAGAACTCTGAAGAGGAACAAGAGCAGCCGTTGCTGTGATGACACCATAATGAAATAACAGTTTCTCAATTTCTTTGGAGTTGAAGCAGGAAAGATTCACATCTTGGTCTCCTGTGAAAGTCCTTAGAGAGCAACACTTTCTGCTTCTGCAGGTTGGAGCATATGCAAAAAAGCCCATCAATTTAAACGTATGAATTGAAATGTTTTGAGTTTAGGGTACTTGGTTTGCAACTCTTTATTAAAATAAGACCCTTTCAAAATCAGACACTCAAAATTGAGCTTCAGAAACTGCTGTTTGCTTTTGGAAGTGTTGACCTTAGTCTCAGCTTTAGCATAAGTCCCACAAGGTTTATTTAGGTTCCTTTTTATTGTGCGTCATTTGCAAATTTCCTGCAAACTCAGCAGAGTGCTTTAAACTGTTTCTGAGCTAAGAGGGCCTTGGGGTCATTTAGTATTCCTGAATCAACAGATGAGACTGGTTCTCCACAGTGCCCGAGGAGGTTCTACTTTGTTAATGTACTATCATATACATATAACTGTGATGCCATGTATATGTTATATACATATAACCATGATGCCACATGCAACATGGTATCATAGTATCATGGACATATCATGCCATCACATTGTATGACAACATCAGGCACACTAATGTATGTCATAAATAGGTATTCAAAGCTTGCTAAGCTCTACAAAGGGGCTTGTTACAAAGTAATGGTATTTTTTGTTCTACCAGTAACTACATAGGATGTTTTTTAAAAAAACAATCCCATAAACCCTAGTTCAATGGGAAACAATTTTTATATTTGTTATATTTGCCAGAGGTGATTCAGTCTTTTGAAAGTATAAAAATAAAGTATTGAAATGGAAATGTCAGGGGGAAACTGTTTAAAAATCCTCATCAAACATAATGATAGATCTGGTAAAATTATTGTTGAATAATGGGGAATACTATACAGAAGAGTTCAGAAAGTACTCCAGTGGCCAATTTCTCCTCAAAATCAGCTATTGTAAGGAAATCTGTAGAGAAGCTAGGTAGGATAGGATAGGTGATCCTAGGATAAGTGAACCTTTGGGAACACAAGAAAGATACACCATCAGCCTAGTTAAGGAGTTCTCTGAAGGTATAACTATTTTCCCTACAAGTGACGCTCTGTTCTCTTTAACCTCAGTCTCACCATTATCTTCTCTAATCTTCCACAGCAATTGCCCTCACCATTTTTTGCAGATTTCTTGTTCTAGGGATGCAAATTGTATTGTCACTAATTTCACAAGACAGGGATAAAATTTTTATACTCCAAGAAGATAAGATTATATTAATTTAAAAAAAAAATCATTATGATCAATAATGTTTTCGTAACAGCTTTTAATGAAAAACATCCAATCATTTCAGTGTACCCCAGGATGGATACTAATTTCATGTTTTCCCATTGAACACAAATCCATAATATTGTCCAAGTCCATTTATTCTGCTAGTAGGCATTGTCTATTATGTATGTCTTAATCACCAGCTCAATGTGCAGTAGGATAGAGTTAAGATTACTTTCAAAACCTTTAAGTTGTCATTATGTCAGTTCAGAAGGTAGTTACTGTTGCCTCAAATTGTTTTATTAGACCAACAGAGGGCAAACTGGTCAGCAACCATACGCATCTGACAAACTGCCTCCTCTGCAGGGGAGGTCAGTTGTACATGGACACACAGCCACTATGCTGTCCCCTGAAGGGACATCCAAGATTAAGGAAAAAATGGATTGTGTGGGGAAAAAGACTATTGATAAAACCCCAAAAATTCATTGTTTGCCTGTCTCCCCTCTTCTATCTTACACACGTAAAATGTAGAGGTTTCCATGGAGATTAATAAGTGCAATATGTAGTTAATTACTAGATTGGAAAAGTTCAAGGGAAAACAATTTGACATATTTTCCTTTTGAAGTTACTTTATACAGAGTTGTTCACATTTAAGTTATTAATGAAGATTGGCATAAGTTACTCTGGCAAACCAATAACCATTTATGATGCAACATGAGACAAATAATTCATAGTGCATTGCATTTCCCTGCCTTAGGCACGAGCAACTCCTGCTTCATGGAGGGCAGTAATAAATGAGAAAACCCTCTTGGAAGTTTGTGCCACTGCAAGATTAAAAATTAATTTCAAAGCAGACATTTCTAAAGCTTAATGGAAATGGCAGCACACATTGCATGGTAGGCATAACCTGGGTTTGGCAAATAGCAGAGGATGTTACAAAATGCCTTCCAGCTTTTCAAAGGCAATGATTTAAACAAAGAATCAAAAGGAAGAATGAAAAATTAAAGCAAGACTTAGAAAAAGTGTGGAAGTCAGGTTTATTTTTATAGCAGTAAAGTCACTATAGGGCACTATTCCAAATGGCTTCAAAAATCTTTTTTCTTCACAAATGAACTAGTTAGTTAATCATGGAAGAAATACATGGGTAGTTACTTGGTTATGAAAAAAGTTAAGCAGAAAGTGCCAGAGAACTTTTCTTATTGTTTGCTGAAAACAGTTACGTTCTCCAGGCAGGTCACTGAGTCGAAATTTCTGAATATCCACACTACATGCAAGAACACAAATTAAGATTTTAAATGTATCTGGTACACAGTCACTAATAATTCCTCTGACAACTGATTTCCTGTTGGTAGATGCCAGTTCCAAGATCTTTGCCCCAAAAAATGTACAAAGCTAAAAAAGCACTTATCTTGAAAAGGTAAAATTCTTTCTCAGAAAGAAACATCTAAAATAAGAGATCATGTATAAAGTAGAAAATAAAAGGAGGTCTTGGCAGATGGGTGAGTTCCATGTTGTTCTGGATTTGTGTGACTGTTCAAACATTTTGCAACTATGTGCTCTTAGAAACAATGATTTCAGTGGCAGGCTTTTTTCTAAGCCTCTTTTCTTGCTTTGTTCCTCATTTTCCTACAACACTATCACCAAAGGGATTAATTAGAAGGTCAGGAAATAATAATTTCACCAAAGTTCTGTGGGACCATGGGTTGGTAACTGAGGGACTTAGAAGACATAAGTTACTGGTTTCAGGATTTGCAAATCAGTACAATTACAGTGGCCCACAAGATGCCTGGAGTTTCCAGGAAGAAGTAGCAGCAATGTACTTTATTTTTGCTGCTATTCAGGCAATACAAAAGAAAATTAGGGGGGCAAAGAACACATTGGTACTTGCAAGACAGTAAAACATGTCCATACACAAACAGAGCAGCTTTTGACATAACCATTTGGATCTAGTTGTTTGTTTTTTTTTCAGCTCCATCCCTGTTGTTCACACAACTATCACTCTGTAGGTCTCACTTGTCTCCTGAGATGTTCACTTCACCCAGACAGCTCTCTCAGCTTCGTTGGCTTGTGGAGATACAAAGTTGATGAGAGGATAATGTAGGACTGGTTACCCTAAAGAAAAACTCTAGTGTGGGTCAAGAGAAAGAGGAATAGCAGTGTACCCTTGTACTTTCAAAAATTCATCCTACTTTCAAAAAATAAAAGAGATATGTCAGGTATACACTGTGATTGTTGTAGCCTCTACATTTGCTATTTGTATGAGATGATAAATTCTTCAGTCAATCTACCTATGTGGTAGTTAGATTAACGTGTCAACTGTGATTGAAAAAGCTTGATGAACTGTAGTATAAATGTTTAGTGTAAATAATAATAATAATAAGCACCAACTAAAATAGCAATTAGCTGGAAGTTAGAGCTGCATTTCTACAAATTGATCAAACCTCAGCAGAGCAGCATTTAGCAGGATGACTGTGGATTCAACCTGGTTGCTAAGGTAGAAATCATTCCATGGTATCCTGGTCTTTCCACAAAAAATAAGCATCATTCTCCAAGAAACTGTCTTTTTTGTGTTGTCCTAAAACTCAACAATTCTGTACATATGAAACAGGAATAATGAATTTGTCTTCACGTTTGAGACTCTGCCCACGAAAACACATCATTGCCCGGGCTGCTGGTTTTGCACTCATAACCGAGGTACAGAAATGGCATGCATGAAAGAAAGGCTCTGGAAATTTTTTGTAAATAGCAGTTGCTTGCCATGTAATGCAACTAACTCCCTTTATTTGAAAAGATTCAGTGTACTGGGAAAGACTCGGAAACATGGCAGCAAAGCAGCTGACTTGGAAAGGAACCGGAACATTCTGGGATACACTTTCCCAAGTTCCTGGCAATGGACGTGCAGACTCAACAGCCTGTAGAGGACTTCAGGCTTGAAGTGTTTTACTGTGCCTTGCTACTGTGTTCATGTTCTGAATTACTGAGGAAGCTGCAAAAAGAGAGCTCCACAGCTTGAATGGCAGTGCCTGGAAGAGAAATGGGCTTGGGGCAGGACTTAATGGCTTAGGGAACAGAGACTCTGAAATTCTCTTTTAAAAACCAAACTACTTAGGTGTGTCTCCATTCACCTCTGTTTTGAGTCCCTGAGAACTCAATAACTTTGTTGAAGGCAGCAAAAGAAATATCTGAGTTTACAGAATTACAAGCAGCACTCAGGTATCTTTACAATTATTGGGTCCTTTTTGCAAAAGACTGTCTCCTTTCCCCACACTATCTTTGGTTTGAAATCCAATCCTTTATGTTTGATTTGAAACAACAACAATTTTCATTTTTACGAACACTGAAGAATGTTGAATTTCTTTATAGGATTCCTGAGACCTCCCAAATATTAACTTGAAGCTTAACTTTAGCAAAGTTAAAATCAGCAGTACATACAAGGTGATCCATTAATTTAATACATCATGAAGATAAATGAAAATGTATGAAAGCAGCTAAGTGCTATTTTTGACAATAAATTGAACCTTATGGCAAATTATTCATATGATTGAAAGAAGAAATGCATTATGGAGAGAAGATTCTAAAGGAAAGTATTTCTCTAAAATATCTCTTTAAAATAGCCCTTATTTTTCATACTTTGTTCTGCCCAAGACAGTCATCTTTGCTGGCCTCTGCCAGCAAATAATAATGATGCCTTAACCATTTACTGCTGTAAATTAATAGGAAATCGTGGCCTTAATGTTCCCTCTGCAACCATACCAATAACAGGTGCTCAGTAGTGATCTGGATATTTGTAGAAGCAGTTATCCATGTGTCAGTGCATAACAAAAGTTTCTAAGCAGTGTCCAAGCTCTGAGTTTATGTTGCAGTGTTAGAAAACCACTTAGCTGGGGCATGAGACATCTGGTCCTGGCCATGGCTTCCATTTTTAAACCATGCTCTTCTCATACATTCTCACTCCTTATTGACAAATACGTCTGTATTTTCTTTTCTCCTTCACCCTCATTTTTCCTGACTTAAAGCCCCCAGATGAGGATAAGCAGCTATGCTTGCCTGGAGGCTTGGATGACACTCACAGAGGGAAGATGAAAGCAGCAGCAGAGAAATATAACAGTTTAATCTTCTTAAAAGGGGATAGCTGATAAAGCAGTTCTGAGGTGGGCTTGTTCCACTTCTTCGAAGTGCTGCTTGGCAAAGGGAATTTATTGTTGCAGTGTATAAGCATGATTATTTCAGCATTGCTTCTGATCCCAAATAGCTGTCACTGTCTAGAGTTGTAGATGGGTTTTTTCTCATTGATATCTAAAAATAAATAGTGGAGGAGTTGGGAGAAGATTTCTACTGAATGCTATGAACACAGCAACCATCTTAGCAAGGAAGCCTAAGGGAAAAGATATGGCAGCACAGACTGTTTTACCAAGACAAGGCGAATTAGAATTCAGCAGACAAGTGGCCTTCATACCCAGGCTTTTGGAAAATCAAATCAATTACACATTACTGTCCAGAGGTAGGAGGCTGTTTCTATGTAGCCAAAATGTATGGGACTGCTTAGCATGACTTAAACAGGGCTATCTGTCCTCACTTCCCAGCAGAACAGAGTGCCACGTATCTGTGGCATATAGAGGGTAAGGTGATTTGGGATCCCTCCACTCATGGGACACTAAGATTACGACTTGGGACTGAAAGAAGGCAGGCATCCACTATCATTTCAGACACTGTGGTGCATGACAGTGATTCACCTTAACTACTTCCCCACAGTTTTTAACACACCCATGTCCTGCACTGGAATGTCTATGCTTGGTAGGCAGCACAGTTCCGACATTTTTGCTTCGAGGGATGCCTATGTCACTCTCATGTATATACAGCTGACACACCTGCAGTAAGCCATCCCCTGTTAAGAAGGCATTTCATGCCCTATGCCATCCATGAGGGATCGATCATGCAGTTGCAATAGTGCTCGGTGGTGCTGAAGTGCCTTAGTATGTTGTCATGGAATAGTTGCTGGCCTCTGTTTCTCGGATCACATTGGACATCTTTAGAAAACTGCCCAAAATGTGAGATGCTGATTGAGAAGATAAAACCAAGGTCATGTTAGAAAAAGAGTTCTTTTGCTGGAAAGCTGTACGCTGGAAGTGCTGAGCTACAGTGGAGACCAGGGAGAGGAGGGGAGTATTAGGGACGTCAAGGTTGGTGTACCTAAGTCTCTCTTACCTCTTGGACTACTAAAAGCAGCCACACTGTGTGGTGGCCAAATCACGTAGGTGCCCATCCACAGACCATATTCTGTAGCTTGTGAGACATCTGGCAGTTGCCTGTAGAAAGAAAGGAAAAACTGTAGTACAGACTTGTCAGAAGAGAAGTACTGTGCATTGGCTTGGTGGTGTTTGAGTGATGAGAGATCAGCAGTAAGGTGTCATCAGTAGACACCTTGTGTCTGCATTGATATCATACTGCCAGTCATGCTGGAAGAAAACAGTTGTATTAAATTACTTGTTTCTTATCCTATGAACCTACTACCTAACTGCAGCAAAGCAGTCACACCCTGGACCACTGTCTTTATGCAGGAAGCTTCAGAGTGGAGCATCAGTTAGGTGCCACAGTCGGAAACCCATGGACCCACATTCCTTGTGGGACCATGTGCTGGTTTAAAAGTAAACTAGCAGAAGAAATGAACCCAGCTTAAGAGAGATTACAAGTCAGAGTTACAATTTACTAAAAAGACTACAATAAATACAGTGATACAGAGAAAATGGATTTTAACCCATGAGGACAGATGTATAACACAGCACCCTAGGACAAGAGCAGAACAGTGTTCATTAGCCCCTGTGCTGAGCACCACCTGGTCCCCCTGGGTGCAGAGTAAAAGGAAATGAAAACCTGTTGGTCCAGATGCTGGTCACACTTATGTCAAAGTAATGATCACAGTCTTGTCAAGAGTGGCAACTCCTGTTGAAGTTCTGGTCCTCCTCTGGTTTTGATGAGACCAGAAGTCCCAAAATCTGAAGATTATGTATGTGCAGGTTCAGGTGGCAATGCCCAGTACCTCCCCCAGGGTGGGGAGTTTCACAGTGGGTGATTTAACTCTGTGAGTCATGGAATATTTTTGGAATCCTTGATGGTCTAGGTCCTTGGAGCTGCCTATTATGCCAGTCCATCGTTGCCCACTAGCAGAGACGACTCCTCAGGCTGGGTGTGAAGCTGTTAATGCCTTTCCAGAAGGGAGTTATCACAGCTGAGTCATTAGTATGAAAACAAAAGAACACTGCCCTGCCTTGCAGGGTTTCTTTAGCACCCAGGTTGTAGCCTCAGGTGTCACGGGTGTCCTGGGCAGCTGCTGCAAACAATCTATTCATTAACAGTCCATCAGAAATTACATAGTGGGTGTAGAACACACAGTTTTAGTTATACCTACATAGTGATAATAAATTGGTCCCAATCCCTGTAACTAGGACAGATCACATGTAGAGCATGTAACAATCCCCAAACTGTCTGTCTGTTCATGATGCCTGATGTGAAGGAGGAAAGGATGTTCTTGCCAGGGTTATGTCATCTCAGAGGCCCACACTACACTGCTGTCCTCCTGGAAAGGGTTGTTTCCTTATGGAGGAGAGAGAAGCCATGCTTTGGAGTAGGTAAGAGAAGCACCAATTTCCCATGTTGACACTGTTTGACATGCTTATAGCAAAGCTATTTGGCATAATTTATCAGGGATGATGCAGAGGGCCATGGGTCTAACTGACTGTATGGTGCAAAGAGTCTGGGGAAAGCAGGAAAGAAGGACCTCTTAACCCAAACCGAGGATCACATTTTTTGCCCATGAAATTTTGTTTGTCACCAGACAAGTCTTGTCAGTGTTGTCTTGACTCTGCTACAGTATCTGCCAAGGAGCTGTTGTGCTCCTACCCCAGCCATTCCCTAGATAAGGTGTTTCTTCTTGAAATTTGTATTACTGGCAGAATGCAATGTTGCCTCCACCCCTGCCGCAATGCTGGCGCTTCTGGGACCTTGTATTACAAAGGGAGTGTCTCACTTTTGGGGAAGAACACGGGCTTCAAAGACCTTTTTGCAGGGTGAGAGCCCTGGACAGCACATGGGAAAGGGGTCTCTCAGCAGCTGCCCTGCAGCCACCTTGGCAAGCAGCTCGGGGATCCTGAAGCACTGCACAGCTCCACCTGCAGCCTTCCATGCCTCCAGGCTTCCCTCTTGAATGAGCAGGGAACCAAGGTACCTGCTGCATGACTGAACACAGGCCTCAGCTTGGGGAGATGCCTGTAGCCTAAATGTGGATGACATCTTTTAGTCAGATAAATTTCACATCATCTATACCCATCCATTGTAAAATATCATGTAAATGTACATTGTGAGAGATTCACTTTAAGCTACTTCAGCTCTCATAGCCTGCTCCTGCACAGCTCTAGCTGACAGCAAGGCAGAGGCTTTGCTGCAGCCTTGGGACTGTGTATTTCATGGGGCAGCCATGATGTGCCACCAGCTCATATCTCAGCAACTCTTCCCATTTCTATGTCACTGGTTAGTGTTACATCTTCTTCTCTGGGCTGAACCTGCTGTGCAGTGTTTTCTTTGATACCTTCCCTTACATAATTGCCTGACAGCTGCCTGCAGCCTGTATCTGCTCCCTGCATCTCACCACTTCCCAGCAGCACAGCTGGCAGGTCTGGCACATACTGCTAATGCCTCTCCAAAAGCATCCAGGAGTAGTAACTCATTAGCAGGAATTAGTTTTTGAAAATTAACTGTCAGGCTTTGCAGTACAGTAAGATGCAAAGCCCTCCTCACCACCACCAGCTTTTATTAATGTGCTATTAATACAACTATATTAAGGCAAAATGGTGATTATGTGGGATTATTTTGAAAGCACTGTAAGCAGTGTAGGAGTAAAAAGTTTACAAAGGTGCTGCAATTTTTCCCCACATTGTATTGCACTTCCAAGAAATCCCATTCCAGGGTTACAAAAGAAAAGAAAATCCAACGGATGACATAAAAATCTAGAAGGGCACTGACAATTTTACTCTGCAATAGTATGGAGTTTTTTGTTCGTAACCACTAATTAGAGTAGATGGATTTATAAAGGCATACTGCTTTTCACCCCATCCCCTAAAAAAAAAAAACACCCTTGTGTTATTACTATAAAGGAGACATAGAGTTAATAGAAAAGTAAGGGTCTGTGAAAAATGTCAAACTGCACCAGAGGAATCATTACCTATGTCACACTCCACACCAGGAAGATGAATGTATTCTCACCTCAGCATGGTTTTCTCACCATGACTGTGATGAAAATAAAAATAGTTCTGTTTATGTCTCTAGACAATATACTTACAACTCTCTCCAGTAAATACAAATATCTTTTTGGAGCATGACCAGATACTTTTCCTTCCACCCGTTCATCCTGTATATGTACTATTTTTAAAATTACTATCCTAAAGAAAGACAGATAATGTTCTATGTTTTAGTAAAGGTTTTATTACAATATCTTCCCCGTTTACCTGAAGAATGTTTCTCTATAGCAAGAAACTTCATTTCAATGAATTTCAACATGTGCAGAGACAGTTTATTATTTTATTGTATGTATTTTGATTTTGATGAGTTTTCTTATATTTGGGAGTATTCTATCCTTGTCCCAAAACCTTTGACGTACAGAGAAGCTGTGAAACAGATTGTGCAAAAAGTTTCAGTGACCTCTGTAGGACCTGTACGTATGCAACACTTCAGTGACAAGTCTTTGTACAGGAGCCAATGATGACTACATGGAAGTCAGTGCCAAAATGCCCCTTGCTCAGAGTGCATCTAATGCATAGTGTGAAAAACATAACACCAAACAGATATATAGCATCACCAGCTGGGTGTGCTGTTGAAGGAGAAGCTTTTGCATTACGTACCACTGCCATGCCTCAACATTTATTTTAGACTACCACGCTCCTTCAAGATAAGCTGAGTTACATATAAAGTGACTCTTGAGCTATGATATCAGTTCGGCATGGCCATTCATACAGCAAGAGAGAAGCCTGCATTTAGGAACCTCATAAGTGGAACATTAGGCTTGTGCCATTGATATCAGTCCCATGTTCTGCTATCTAAAGCTGCAGTCTCTTTCATGTTTGGTGATCTCTCCCCATAGAGATGCTTAATGTATATTTTCTACTGTAAGGGCTTCTCCTACCTCTGCCTAAATCATACATTTTCACAATCATCATCATCTTCAGAAAAGTAAGGTTTAATCAAGTCAGTTGAGAGGAAGCACTATGTTTAGTCTCCAGATAAAGTGTCTGGGATCTTTTAGAAGAGTGAGTTGCTCCACAACACCAGTCACTGAAAAGCCAGCATCTCATCCAGTTGATGATCTTGCTCTCTATCATCCAAACTATATATGGTATATATATACTATATGATGTATATATACCATATACTCTTCCTGTATACTTACATGATGAGTACTTGTTTAGTCCATGAACCCATTCCTTTAGTTCTTGTTGCAAAAGCTGAACAGTCCTACACACTGTTTTGTTAACCATCACACTCTTCAGGAAAATATGATGGGTGAATGAGAGGATATAGGTATATTCCATGATACAGCATATACATAATACATGAAATAACAGCACATACATGATACATGATATAACAGACTGACTGGAATGGCCACCCTTTATTTTTCATTTTTTTGCCATTTAAGTACTTTTTTCAATCACTAAGTTTTATATGTAATTATAGGAGCTAAGAAAAACAGGCCTAAGAAGTCATTACCTATTAGCATAACACTACTTTTGTTTCCTTATTCACCTCTGTATTTTGAGTTTGTTCAAATACTGGTGTTTTGATGTATTTGATACACTGCTAATAAAATACAGTTATTCAGTATTCTTGATCCTCCTATTTATTTAAGCTTCTCATTATACATAAGAACTTCCATTTAGACTCTAGACATTGACTGATGCTTGATCTTCCATTAGTACAAAGGGGTTTAATGCATAAAAAAGAAAAATAAAACACCTCATAAAAGTGTGAGCATCATCCTAAAGTGAGTATCAGACAGTGACATGTTGCCACTAGGTGGCAGGGACACAACTCACTCCGCCAGGGCAGCAGGACAGCAGGCTCATGTCACCGAAGGACTGAGGGATAATTTTGTCTACTCTCACACACTTCTCAGTTAAAGGCTTTAAAACTCTAGTGAAACTGGTCCACTCTTTGAGAAGGGCACTTTTTTGAAGACTCTGTGTACTGGTGCACTTAGCTCTGCCACCCTGGTAGCCCTGGTGAGGGAGTTACAAATAGAAATTAGAGGCAAAGTATAAAAACAGTGCATAGGGTGGAGTGGCAGATTCTGTCTATCTGGACTGCAGTGAGGCCTTTGACACTGTATGTTCCCCCCCATGTACAACAAAGGATGAAGGTTTTCCTTGCCCTTCTTTTGCTATTGATGTATTTGTGGAAGCACTTCTTGTTATCCCTAACAGAAGTGGCTAGATTGAGTTCAAATTGTGCCTTTGTCTCTCCAATTTTCTTTCTACATGACCTAGCTATATTCCTAAACTCTTCATGAGTAGCCAGCCCTTTTTTCCATAGTCAGTAATTTCTGTTTTTTCCCTTAATTTCCTTTAAAATCCCCCTGTTCAGCCAGGCTGGCCATCTTCCCTGCTGTCTCGCCTTTCAGCACACCAGGACAGCCTGCTCCTGTGCATTCAAGACTTCCTTCTTGAAGCATGTCCATCCCTCCTGGACCCCTTTGTTTTTAAGGGCTGTTTCCCAAGGTACCCTCTGAACCAGTCTTCTGAGTAGGCCAAAATCTGCCCTGCAGAAGTCCAGGGTAGAAGTTTTATTGATGGCCCTCTTTGCACCCATGAGTATTGAAAACTCTATTATTTCATGGTCATTGTGCCCCAGATGGCCTCCAACTATCACATCTCCCACCAGCCCCTGTCTGTTTGTGAACAGAAGGTCTAGTGGGTAGGCTCTTTTACCAGCTGGTAGGCTCATTTACCAGCTGAAGCAGGAAATTATCCTCTATACGCTCTAGGAATCTCCTAGTCTGCCTCTTCTCTGCTGTGTTGAGTTCCCAGCAGACATCCAGCAGGTTAAAGTCACCCACGAGAACAAGGGCTGGAAATTTTGAGACATCTGCCAGCTGCTTGTAGAATAATTCATCATCTTCGTCATCCTGGTTGGGTAGTGTATAACAGATTCCCACCAGGATGTCAGCCTTGTTGGCCTTCCCCCTGATTTTGATCCACAGGCACTCAACCTTATCATTATTGACTTCAAGCTATAGAGAGTCAAGAGACTCTCTAACATATTGAGCCACCCCTCGTCTCTATCTACCTTGCCTATCCCTTTTGAAGAGCTTGTAGCCATCCATGGCAGCACTCCAGTCATGTGAGTCATCCCACCACATTTCTGTGATGGCAACTACATCATAGCTTTCCTGCTTCTCCAATCAAAAATTATTGAGAGTGGCCTCACAGTGACATCTGCCAGTTCCCTCCAGCACTTGTACGTGCATCCCATTAAGGCTCATGGACTCATACATGTCCAGTTTAGGTATTCCATGATCTGATCCTCTTTCATCAAGGCTACCTGTTCATTGATACAATCTTTCCTCCTGGTCTTCAGGACCTGGGATTCCTGAAGGCTGGTGTTGCTAGTAAAGACAGAAGCAAAGAAGGCATTCAGTACCTCAACCTTTTCCATTCTCCATGTAGCCAGATCCCCCATCCCATTGACAAATGTGCCCACATTTTTCTTAGTCTTTGTTTAGTCAGCCACATACTCAGAGAAACCTTTCTTGTTGTCTTCATCACCCCTGACCAGATTCAATCCATTTGGGATTTAGCTTTCCAAGCTTCATCCATAAATGTTCAGATAATGTTTCTGTATTCCTCCCAGGTTACCCGTTCTTGCATCCTTTTTGTGTTTGAGTTGGGCCAGGGGCTCTTTGTTGATCCACACGGCCCTCTTGGCATTTTTGTTTGAGTTCTTTTTCATTGGGATGAAACTCTTTTGAGTTTGGAGGAGGTAATTTGTCAACATTAATCAGCTTTCTTAGCCCCACCTTTCCTCCAGGGCCTTATCCCACATCACTTTTCCAAGATCTTTGAAGAGGCCAAAGTCTGCTCTCCTGAAGTCCAGGGTTGTGACCTTGTTTTCCCACCCTCCCTGCCCTTGGGTGGATCCTCAATTCCACCATCTCATGGTCACTGCAGGCTGGCCTACACAAAAGGTTGTCTTTGATCTTCACATCCCCAACAAGCCCCTCCTTGTTGGTGAGTGTGGGGTCCAGCAGCGCACCTCTCCTAATCGGTCTCTGTCTCTTGGAGGCTTGGAGGAGGGAGTTACCACTAACGCCCTCCAGGAACATCCTGGCTTGTTTATGTCCCACAGTGTTGTTAACATTATTACTTTGCAGATAATACTATCTAACTCTGTGCTGTATATTGAACTTGTTATGCAATATGTTGACATGAACTGACTTCCGTGACTTGGGCAGTCCTTTAGGCAGGATCCATAGAACCATCCAAGATTCCTTTAGCCATGTCATCTGAGAGTCATCTCTTTGTGCATAGGGACCGGACTTGCGAGTGGACCCTTTCTACTGTGTTTTAATATTATGTGTGCTGCAGCTAAGATTCATGTTTCATTTTTAGCCATCACTGCCACCATCAGAAACACGAGATGGCCTGCAAATAATAAGGAAAATAGTGGAAAAAATGTTCAGGAAAAACAAAGATTATTTTTCTAGAATTTGCAATAAAGTAACTTCCTAAGTAATTACCACACCCTGTAAAGCTATCTATTGGTAACAGATAATAAGACTGTGATAGGCTGGTTGTGTATATTTGGTGACACAGATATGCACTGCAGGAATCTAAAAGGCAAAAGTAAGGTACCATTAAAATAGCCTGAAGACTTTTCTTCAAACTTTGTTATTTTGTTCAGAAATCTTCAACTATGATTCAAAGTAACATTAAAAAAATTATGTTTTAGTTAACACCAAATACATTTAAATGGCCAACTACAAACACTGAACACAATGAAAAATAAAAACTGTAAATAGGAGTCTTAAGTACGACTGAAAGCAACTAGGCAAAAGAAAGGATCAGCACTACATGAAGAAAACATTTCAGGATCTCAACAAGCCACCTCCTTGAGCTCAGAGAATGCCCATAGGCAAATCTAAGCTAGGCTGGGTTAGCTGTCATGACATTCAGCACTGCCACAGAAATCTGCTGGGGTGGAATGTCTCAAAGAACAAAGCTAGAAGTCCTCAAATTCAATAATGTCTAGTGCCCATTTCAAAACCTTTTGCTCTCTAGACAAAGCAACCCTTGTTTTTAAAAAATTTTGCTTTCTTTTTTGTCATATGCTAGAATACAATTAAGTTAGGGTGTTCACTAAATTCTAAGTTTCCTCTTTGATTATTTACCAAGAATGGTCACAAAATACATTTCTTCTAACAGCTACATAAATCATGTTTGCACAGTGGACACCAAGATTTTCCCCATTTCAGGAGCAAAGTCTAGTTGAAAACACTTAGCAGAAACTTAGTTTTTCTGGGTCAGGAAGAATGAGCCTTTCTGCCTGGTAGCAGCTTCCCTAGCAGATATTTTCACTTTGCCAAGGACTGGGGATACAGTAGTGTCTGTCTGCTCAGTTTAAGTCTGGAAGTCAACTTTCTGAAAGAAGGAGCAGTTGTCCATTTAAGATGTTTTGAGCTGTACTCCCAGAAACTTGGGCATATAAAAGGCATTTGTCACTTCTAAAAACATTTCCTTTTATCTAATTTTAGATGGAAATCTTCAATGTATAGAATAATTTCAGAAGAACTATCAATTCCTATGCAGGTTTTAATTTTCAACTCTATAGCATTTTCCCACAGAATATAACAGAATTTGTCCTTGTTAAATGAGAAAAGTGGTTTAACTCTACCAGAAGCCTACATTAGATCTGACTTAGAGTCCGAAATACCCAGGCTATTTCTGTACACCTGTATCATGTTTTCCCTTAGCACCCCTACTCAGAGCCAAAGCACAAATCATGCTGCAAGTGGATACTTGGTCACGTATAGCCAGACAAATGTCAATGAATCAGGAATTGTTTCTTTCCACAGTGGGAAAGAAAACAAGAAAAACAAATAAGAAAAACAATGAATTTAGCCACAGGGAGGGGAAGAGGTCCATGGAATTTCTCATTTTATTATGTTCAGTTGCAAAATGATATTTAAGTACTGTGTCCTAGAGTAAAAGAGGAATGCCGTGCTGTTGTACTGCTGCCTGGTTTTCATAAACAGGCTATATCTTATGAACCATAACTACCACTGCCATTTGTCTGACAGAAACTAAGTTGTCTGAGCTATGTTTACACTTCTTTCATATCTTCCTTAAACTAACAAATTTCTATTTATATGAGCTAGCTAGCTTTTTGTTTATGTCATGCTGCAGATGTAATCCAGGCTCCAATTATGTCTAGACTTTGTTCAAATGCTCAAACCTTGTTTGCTTTGCAAAGTAGATGATAATCATATACTAATATACTACTTTGTTCACTGTCCTACACACGTCGTATCTCTAGTGCAGAATTGCATTGAATTTTCTTGTAGAAGGTCAGTTCTCTCCAATACATGGCAAAGGAAAAGAAGCTGTGTGAGTTTATATTTATGGAAAACCAGTATCTTCCAAAATCTTACTGTTCACTTTGTGACTAAAGTTTTCACAGGAATCAGTCACCAATCATTGCCCTGTATGGATATTAAACCTCATCTGGACTCTAAATTATATATGCAATACAAAACCACTCTGCATTTCTTTCTGTCCCTAAACATAAATCTGAAATACTCCTTAAAGTAAAAATAGCAAAGTGAGTAATGGCCATAAGAAAATACATACCCTGAGTACACTGAGTACGCTGTCAACACCAGACCTGACCATGGCCCAGCATGTCACACAGGACATGGTGGTATCTAGATTTTTTCAATTTTCATTCTTCCTTTGCCTAACTGTAACTCTCACCCTAATTCTAACACCACTATCTGTCCTAATATAAAGCATGGGTCTTAAGTCCACTTTCTCTTTCAGTTTCCACTCCCTGCCCAATACCCAAAAAAACCCTGCAAGCCCATCTCCTGTGGGGTGCTCAAGTGTAACAGCAACAGCCAATCAGAGTCCTACATATAGGTGGTATGAATGCTAAAAAGGCCTCGATAGGACCACTCTATGGGATATCTGTCCTAGCAGTCTGTGTTGTATGGACATGTCTGGGGTGGCTCAGCAAAGAGATAAGCAGTGGAGAAAAGGCAGGCAGTTCCCTCCTGATCACAGAGTACACTTAAATGTTGGTCCTCACATGGGGGAATCATCAGTTCATCCTTCCTTCCTGCCTGATCTCCCTACTGGTCTCTCTCAATTCAGCTATCCCATGCTTCTCTCCTCTGACAGTCTATGAGCAATGATGGACATGACAGTGTCACAGCATTTTTAAAACCCAAGTATTGCTTATTTTAGCCAGAAAGAACAGAGAACTGTATTGGACATGGCTGAGCTGGAGTTCATTTCCCCTTAGTAGCCCTCACAATGCTGTACTTTGCACTGGGGCTAGAAGGGTGTTGATAACACACCGGTATTTTGGCTACTGCTGAGCACAGCATCAAAACTGTAACATTCCTTCCTCAGTCAAGGGCAAGACCCTGGGAGGGGACACAAGTAGGCCAGCTGACCCAAACTGACCAAGGGGATATTCCAGGCCATATGACGTCAGCTCAGACATGAAAGCTAAGGCAAGGAGCAGGAATGCGAGGGCATTCCTTGTCTCCAATGGCTGCCTGCTGAGGAACTGTTGTGTGTGCTGAAGCCCTGCTGCTCAGGAGTGGCCACCCATTGCTGCTGATGGGAAGTAGAGAATAAACCGCGTTATCTTTCGCTTCACTTTTGAGAGCACAAGCTTTCCCTTTGCTTTTGCTTTAAATAAACTGCCTTATCCGTACCCACAAGTTGTTTTCCATCTTATTCTCTCCCCTTCTGGCTGGGAAGGGGAGTGATAGAGCAGCTGGGTGGGCACCTGGCGTCCAGCCAAGGTCAACCCACCGCAGGTATACAGAGAAAAGGATTTCAAAACAAGAATAAGAATGCCTTTTTTCTTTTTCTTGCTACAAAGGTGGCCTAGGTTACTGACTTCCTGACAGTTATAACAAAAAAAAATTTCAACTCCTTGAATTAAGCCATGTGTAATGTAGGAAACTGAACAGGGGGCAAACCAGACTTAAAAATACTCTTCTGAAAGTTTTTAAAAATTATTGAAAAATTTATAATATGAGGCCAAACCCTGACTTTTTCCTTTCAGTATGCATTTTGCCACTGTCTTACAGAGAGGTTTGATCCATTTCCCACTGAAGACTATAGCTGAAATGACTGGAGACATTTAACTGAATGCAGTGGACATTGGATTAGGACTTCATTCATAGTCATTCACACACTATCCAGTAACTGGAAGTAACATATGTACAACTTCCTTCTTGCTGAGAAGTTAACCCATCATTTCAATTGCCTCTAACATCTCACATTGCAGTATCTATGTTTAATAAGTAACAGTATTTGCAGCTGGCAAGATTTCACACCATCCTGCTGCAAATCATCCACTTTCCTCATATGAGAACTTGTGAGTTGTTATCTGAACTCTGGGTACAGAACATCACAACCAGTTCTTCAGCAACGCAGGAGTTAGTGAGCACACCAAGCCTGTCCTTTCCTGTAAACAATCTCTCCTTAACACATTTTCAGATGCAGAGATCAGCTGTCAGACACTCAAATACTTTAAAAAGCATTTGAAAATCTGGGTTGCACCCTGCTGGTGACAGCCCAGTTTCCCAGTCATAACACAGAATAAATTTATTTTGCAATCATAAAGGCTTTCTCTTAGGCCAAATCAAGGTACAAATACATGCAGCAGTTGGGATCAGACAGTCCATACACTTTACTAGAACTGGAAAACACATCCTTTTGACCATGCTGTAAACAGTGTATCAGACATAGAATTAATTTTTTAAAAATGCAAAAGTTAATAACTTTCCTAATGGAAAAAAAAAAAAAAAGGAAGAATAAGGCAGTTGTTTATCTTAACATTAGTCATGTTGCTCAGTGTACTTCTCGAAGACATGTTTATTACAATGAAAAGAGTAAAACAGGTCAGGACCAGACAGGATCCCTACCCAAAGGATGTTTTGGGAAAAATAATTCAACTGATGTGGTTATGGAGGAATTGTTAAAGGATATGTACTTCAAGGAAACCAATGCTATTCTGGTTCTGTTCTGGGCCCCCTTCAGCATTTCCCAGCATCTAGCACACTCAGGCAATATCTGTGTCATAGGGCATACCCAGTGGCACGTTACTGCATGTTTGGTCCGTTATCAAGATGACGAGTGACACTTAAAATGCCACCCCCAGTCTACTGTGGTAATGGGCACGCTGACTCAGTACAACGGTGAGATGCTCTTAAGGAGAGTTAAAAGGTCACTTGCATTGCTAATGTATTTGAAATGTTACCTGCTGTATATTGCTGTAATGCCAGGAGCTATGATGCTAAAGCATTAACCATATCCTGCAAGATTACCAACACCAGGACAAATTTGATAATGCTGACAGTCTAAACTGTTAACCCAAACAGCAAGAAAAGAACAGCCAGAAGAATACTGAGAAGTTGGAAAGAGAGCAAGGCACAGAGCCCTTATCACAGCACTGGGAAAAGAATCAGAACAAAAAGCTTTGGATGATCTGCACATGTGCCTTTATCTATTCCTTTGAAATGTTGGAGTATGTTTCTTCACCACAGAGGGGACAGTTAATGGAAGAGATAGTGAATGGATGGAAATAACATGAAGTGATTTATGTTCAAGTGAGGGTGGCGAGTCACGACTCCCTCGAGCAGCAACATTTAGTCTCTAAGGTATATAAATTACATACTTGGAAAACTGCAAGTTACAGGTTGTAGCCTTGTTTTATTTGGCTGTCTTAACTTTAACTGAGGTTCAATAGATCCAATTTTTCAATTTCAGACCATTAGAGGGAAGAAGGAAAGAAGGTTGTAATTTTTTTGTCTTTACTACCTCATGATCTTTTCAGCACATAAAGGTCACCTACAGCAGATATCAATAATCACCCTCCTTACACTTTCCTTAAAGTTCATCATTTCACAGAACTACTTCACAGGTTACTAAACCAAACCAAATTACTCCTCAGCAAGAGTGAATTGGTGCCTTTCCTATATAATTTTATGTGTTCCCTCTGGGTATTCTCTACTCCAAAGCATTTGAGCATTTGGCACAAAATTTGAAACATGAACTGTCAAAGACTAGAATTATCTTGATGTTTCAAAAGTACAACATTAGATACATTTCTCCAGGAATGGCTAAACAGAGCACACACACCCTTTTTATTTGAAAGAGAAAATTTTTGGAGTCAAAATGCTCTAACTGGTCTCTTTGATTGACTTGGGGTAGAAATTTATCCCACGTTTTCAACAGTACAGTTAAATTCAGGATGTTGGTCAGACCTAGCACTGAATTTCTCAAGGTGCTATGGGTTCATAGCTCTGACTCAAATCCCTCAGAGCTGCAAGATCTTGAAGCTTTTATTAAGCAACCAGATGTGCTCACACAGTATCAGACAGCTTTTCAAAATGCAGCCCAACACTTTTTTGAGTCTTTCTCATGGAAAGGGCAAATATCATAACCATTTACTGTACTTCACAAGAAGAGAGTAAAAATGTAATGAAGGTTTGACTAAGATTTTTTAAATAAGAAATGTGATAGAAATGCCTTTATTTGTTCCGTTTTGCTAAATATTTGGTTTTCTCCCAACACCTTAAAGAAGCATCTCAACTAGGATTCTTGATATTGATTTGACTTTTTTTAACATAAATGCTTACAATTTAAAGATTGTTACCATATGTGAGAGGCAATATGCATATACATCAGTTGATGTGCATGCTGCAAGCCCAAAATACCCATAAAAATAAATACAGATACACATGTTTTCTTCAGCGTGGCAACACACCCATGCAATATCTGTTTAAGCATCTTACTTCAGATAAATCCCAGGTTGCTTCTTGGATAACATTCTTTTACTGTTTCTTAAGCTTCAGCATATAGGGAGTTGCCAATAAGGAAAGCATTGCTCTCCCTCTCAGAACTTGCTGAAAACTAGCAAGGGCTCTTGTGATGATCACTAAATTTTCTCTGATAACCAGAGTATCTTCTGGTGGTTTACATAAGATTTATTTCTTGATCTGAACATTAAAATTTTATAACATTTCTCCAGTACTGAATGAAACAGAGAGCAAGCTTACATTTCTTTCTGGGAATGAGGAAATCCCTAAATATTCGATCTTATTTAAATATGTATTAATAATGATTAGCCAAAAAATGGAAGACTTAATTCACACTTCAACAGTAGTTGTGTAAATGTGTAAGGGCAAATGACACTGTTTCTTATCAGCTGTAAATGGAGATTTTAAATATATTAATGGTCTGGTTTTGTGCAGTGAAAATCTATCTTGTTAATAACAGAATTTTTTTTAACTAAATTTGTAATTCAATTGGTCTCACAACAAAGATATTTTTCATCTCAATTTCACAGATTGTATCCTACTGTGAGTATTTTAAAATATTTTCTTTCAAAGGCGGCTTTGAAACCAAAGCCTGCAAACTTATTGCTGATTATTTGTACACAGATATTATGCCCCAGATCATAGTGAATCAAGATTTGTATCTGCACACATTTTTAACTTTTAAACAGGTAACTACATCAGTTAAAACTCTTCTTTGTTCCTTCAGTATTTTTTAATATCTAGGGGTCTTTTCCAATGTAGAAATTAATTAAATGTATGTTCGTGAACACCTACATATAAATATAACCACCACAGTTAATTAAGAATATTGATGTCATTTCAACAAGTGAAATTAAGAAGTATTAAATTAGTGTAAGTTTTTATGTCACTTTAGTTAAACTTAAATCTTGGAAATCAAGTACCATCATAGCACTGATGACTTTGGTTTTCATTTCTGTGACTATTAGAGGAGCACTACTTTGAAAAATGAATTTGAAAATACCAAAGTGGATACAGTAATAAATAATATTAAAAGCATTACAGTAAAAAGAAAACATACTAACACTGCATAGTGAAACTCTGTGGGTTTTGTCTAATATACCACTGAGACTGAAACGGTTCCACAAGTAATGGAGAGAGGGAGACTTTCCTTGTTTAGGCTGTTCTTGATGGTCCAGCAATCTTGCATTGACAGTTTACCCATAATTAGATACCTGTTAGTCACAAGACATGAAAATATTTTTCACTTACTCAGACCCAAAGGCAAACCCTTTTAATTGTGTAATGCAACACTTTTTATTGTACTGACCACTTTAATACAGAAGCTACATTTCCATATTTAACCGCAAGTATTACAGCATAGCCTGTGGCTACACATTTCATCAATTAAGAAAACTCCCACAGACCTCCTGTGTAAATATCTTCTGTAAAGTACGTTATGGAAACTCAGTCTTTATGAGAACAACTGATTAGTACCTGTGAAATCACACTTCAGTGATAATAGTCAGGATGTTGCAAACAGAAAACAAACTTCCCATCCAAAGCACTAGAGAGAAGCAGCATTCCAGAGATACCATAAACTCTTTTGAAAGGATAGCCAGGTAACACCATACAGAGCCCTCTTTTAGAGGATGTCTATTGAGATCAGCCTCAGACAAACGAACCTGAAGTAACAATTCAAGGCTATGCGTCTGAGCAGAAACTCAAGCCGTCACATCCAGTTTACCAACTGTACCACTACACTCAACAGTATCAAGCATATTTGATAGAAGACTTAACAAAAACAACTCATTTCACCCAGAGTGGTCCACTCTGAAAAACAAAAGCAGCATGTGTACCAGTTCAAGGCCCATGACTCATGTAAGGGTTACAGATGAAACTAGAACTCCTTCTCAGGATGAGGTGTTTCTGGTGTTTCTTAAAATGTCTAATCCAAAACTTTTAAATTGAGACATCCTGTTACACTAGCTCCACTCCCATATTCCTACAGAAAAATATAACTGTATTCTGATTCTGCTGAACCATATTTAGACCTTAAAAGCTGTATTATTTTAGTAATATTCACATTTTCCCCCCTGGCTTCTCACAGGGTGTCCACCTTTTCCCAGGTGCTCTTCTCTACAGCAGGGCTGTTAGCTGTAAAGGCAGCATGGCCCAAAGTGGCAGCTGTCTTGATAATGCCTTTCCTCTTTCTTTTCCTCAGCATCAGCAGTTCTTACAGAGGATGCCACATGGTCTTCCACAAAAAGTGCTATGGTAGTCAGCTGAGGCTGGAAAAGGACTGTATTTTGTCTAGCTATGTACTTTAGATCAGTGCCAGCCCACACTGAGAGTTTACCTTTATTTCCTCTGCAGTGGCATACTTGGCTGAAGATTACTATTCCCCTGCTTAGCAAGCAGCCTCCTAAATTCTGTATGCTCCAGTGACAAGCTTTTCAAGATAAACACTTTTGAGTCATATTTTTATCACAGTTTGAGTCCTAGCTTTATTTCCTGAAGGGTGGAGCTATTCTCCAAAACAGTCTTCTCCCTCTCTGCTATCTCTACACTCCCAGTTTAAATACCCACAGTTAATCTCATGGAAGAATCTCTAGCTATTTTTTGAAAAAGCAATTTTGAAACTGTGGCAATCCATTCTAATTTTCCGTGATTTTAAAGGAGTTAACAGACAATTTCAGGCACAGGTAACAAAGGCAGAGAATGAGGAAAAAGGGTGTCTCCTGCTCAACACCTGCTGAGTTGCCACACTCATCCTTGTGTCTACAGCTCCAAGCAAGCTGCTGACTGGCCACAGCTTCATCTGTAAAATGATCCAGCTACTGTACTCCTGACTTTTGCAAGCTGTGAGTGGGCAGGGGAGATTGCACAAGTGCTGGAGCAGCTGCAGGACCTTTCCGTCACTGAACTACTGAAGAGGCACTCCAGCCTGTTTGTGTGCTCCTCCACAACCTTTCACCTACTTCAGCTATTTTGGCTGCAGTGGTAGCCCTCAGCAGCTTGACAGCTCCTGCAGCACCAGCATCGGGTGACAGAAAGATGAGTACAGGAAGATATGATCCTTGTTTGTAATGCTATTTCTGTCCTTTTTTCCATGCAAAGGGCCACATAAATATTTAGAAAACAAATGTATCAGTAGGTTGAAGGAACAATCCCATTCCATAAATGCAGACCCATCTACAGGGGGAGGGAGAGTGCTTTGCCCTTGGTACTGCTGGAAATTTCACGAAGTTCTGCAGATACAACTCGTGCTCTTCAGTCACCCGACTATTCCTTCTGCTTACATGTAAAACTTTCTAGTGCTACTATTAATTTCCACCTTGGCTTACTGCTTATTCTGGGTCATCATTCACCCTTCCTTATAAAAGCCGAATTAGAAGTTGCCTTTGCCCTTAACAGAAAAAGTTAGTCTGGTTCCACATGGGAAAAGGAAAAAAAAAAAGATAATGCTGCCTGTTCACCTTTTTGCCAAACCATCCCTCCTAACCATTTCAACCAAATTTGAATAATCAACTCATTACAAACTTTGTACAAACTAGCCAGTAATTTAGGGAGGAGAGATTCAAATTTTGCTCAACCTTGAATAAAGGCAGGAGAAACTCAGCCAAGACTCATTCTATTAGAGAGCAACAGCCACAGCAGTTGTCATCACATATATTCTGGCTGGTCAGGAGAGGGCACTCAGCCCAGCACAACACATTGTGTCTCCAGCACTCATTGGCAGGTGGGTTAGGAAAAAGAGCCTTAAGTTTGTGTTCCCACAAAGAAAAAGGTGGGACAAAAGCAGCCAAGATACCTTTTATTAGACATCAGCAGTACGGTCAGTTATTACGTATGATCGCAAACCAGGAACATGGCTGTGACCTAAGTACAGCACGTTGTGTCTCTGGCTGGGGAGAGGACATAAGTAACATGAGGTGAGAGGCAGCTTTGCGATGGAGAGCTACTAGGAGACAAATGGATAGGCATCTGGCATTCATTCATTCCACTCTTCTGGACCCATCTGTTGTGCAAAAAAGCAAAATATTAATGCAGCTCCATATTCTCAAGCATAGTCAGCAAAACATTACTGTGACTGAGCAACTGAAAACGTCATTTCTGCCTCTTCAAAACTTGCCCTGGGGCAGTTCAGAAGAGGAGAGTTAAAATACCTAAGCAGCAAAAATCAAATCTCCTCTGATGAATACTGCAGTTCAGAATTTGGCACTGTCCTTCACTGTCAAAACCCTGTTCTCCAACAGCTGCACTTAAAACTGTCACAAGCACTGGAGCTTCAGGTGGTTTGTAGAGAAAATCAACACTGCTGGAGATGGGACAGACTGAGGCATTGTCTGAAGTGGTTACAATTTTCACAGCCTAGTCTTCATGTGAAGCTTGGCTGACCATGAATCCGCATTATATTGTTACATAAAACTTAGCTGTGTTGCTCAGCATTCAGAACATCCTTAGCAATTATTTCAGAGAGATACAGTTTATGTATACAGGAATGGAAATTCATATTGTTCAGAACCTGCTGTAATATATAACCAATCAAAACAAAGAGTAAGAAGCAAATTTGCATTATGAAGGAGACACGCTTCTTCCAGAAGCTCACTGGCGTAATAAAAACTCTGTTCACTATTGTGATGCTGATTTGTAAAATTCCTGTGGAAGTTCGTTTTGATTTGAAAAACATCCTGGTTTTGAGTTACTGGAGCCTTGCCCTTTTAACAATTGGGGACGGCAACACGTTTCCCATATTTCCTGCAATTAAGGTTGTATCATTTGTTCAGAGCTAAACTCAATGTGTAAGATATTTGTTCATCCCTTACTGTGTACAACTACCAGGAAAACAATGAGAAAGCATGTTGCTATAAAGAGAATTAATGCAAACAAAGGAAATTATTCCTAGTAGACTTTTTCCCTATTCAGAACAGGGTGTGTAATGTGACTGCTCACAAAGGATATCCAAGTTACTTATACGAAGCAGGCTCAGCACAATAGATTAAAACAAAGTATCTCAATTCAATAGAAATAGTGATCTTATAAGCCAGAATATCTGCCTAGTGCAGAGGACTTTCCTGACCCAGATTTTATTGCAAAGTGTTAATTTTGAGATTCTTGCTTGCCACTTATTAGTGGCTTCAGGAAGGATGTGAAACAAAACAAAGGCTATCCTGATTTTCATGATTTAAACAAATTTGTACAGCATTTTCACTTCTCTGAGTCATCTGCAACTTGAAGGCAAACGAAGCCGAAATAGTCAAAACCAAATCCCAACATTTCTTTTCAATTTTCAACTTCTGGTAAGGACAGCAAAAATTAATGTGAATACATTTGCTGCTTTTAGAGGTCTACATTTTGCTTCATTTCACATTTCATATCCCAACGTTCAATCATTGGGGTAATGAGAATATATGGGATGGACAAACAGAGTAACTCTCTCAATAAAATAATAAAACAGGGAGCAATAAAATAATGAAACATAAAGTACAGTGAAAGTAGAACCATGAGCAGAGATAACACATATAACGACTAGGAAGAGAAAAAAATTAGGCAGAGTTGAAAAACCCAATCTAATGGCAAGTTCTCTGCCTATTAAACCAAGCATATTGATTTCTTATTAGGAATGTATCTTCCTCCCCTTGAAAAAAAGGTTTACATGTTTGTGTGTGTGAGGAAACATATGCATACAATAACTGGACTGTGGAGTTGTTTGCCAATGTTTGTATTGTTGTTTTATTGCCCCATGCTCCTGCTGTTTCAGACCGAGTTTTAGGATGTCAGGAAGTCCTTTGCTGACATTAACTCCATTCTTCAACACATTATGCAAAACCTGCCTTTAGTGGAGTTGGCGTGTTGGGAAAAGGCCAGGCAGCACGGGACATCCAAGCTCCCTCTCCAGCAAAGAGGAAAGGTGAGCAGGCTTTTCCCGGGTCGACCGTGACCTGGAAGATGAGCTGTCCCCGAGAGCACTGTCCTGTCAGTCGCCTGTCAGCTCTAGAGAGAGTAAATAAAGGCCACATGCCGACCCTGGGCCAGTGCGTCACCAGCACAGCTGTCCTCGGGTGTTTGGTCACTATTAACCCAGGTCACAGCCCTGACCTACATGTGAGCAACCTGAACCCTGCGGGCTGGGATCTGATTTTGCTCCCTTTGCACATCCACGTAGTCTCTGCGCCGACCGTGCCATTTCCCCCTCGGTAATCCATGGCCGGCGCCCCGTATGAGCGCAAACAAACACACGACACCCCCGGACCCCCCTCAGCGCCCCAGGCCGGGCACGGCCGCGCGCTCCCAGCGGCCCGGGCGCCCATTGGCTCCTGCCCGCGGCCGGGCCCCCCCGGCAGCCAATGAGGGCGGGACCTTGGCACGGCCGCCCCGCCGCCGACCTCGCCCGGTAAACAAGGTCACCGCGGGCGGCGCAGGGCCAGCGCCCCCCGCTCCGCCTCCCCGGCCCCGCGGCTCGCCCACGGCCTCCCCGGCCAGCCCGGCCTCCCCTGGCGCTTCCCCCGCGGCCTCGGGACGGCGGGGGAAAGGGGAACCCCGCCAGCGCCGTCACGAGGCGCTCCGGAGGGGGCGCGGCCTGTCGGAGCCCCGCCCCCTGCGAGTGTAAATAGAGGCGCCACGTGAAGCCCCGCGCCACAGGCGAGGGGACACGGGGACAGCGCCGGTTCCGGAGCCACCGACAGACCGCTCGCTCACCTGCCACCCACCCGCCGCCCCGGGAGCGATGAAGGCCGCCCGGATCGCCCTGCGCAGCGCCGCCCCGCTGGCAGGGGCCAGCGCCAGCAGCAGCCGCGGCCGGTTGCCGCAGGAGGTGGAGCAGTTTTCCCGCTTCTCCCCGTCCCCGCTCTCCATCAAGCAGTTGCTGGACTTCGGTGAGAGGCGGGACGAGCAGGGGAGGGTCTGGGCGGAGGGGCGGCTCAAGCCCGGCGCTCGGGGGCATGTTTCCCCGCGGCGGGACGAGCTCGGGGGTGCGGCGGGCCGGGGTGCGGGGCCGGCGCTGCGCGGGCCGGAGGAGGGGGCGATCCCCGCCCGGAGGCTCAGCCCGCGTGGGAGTCGCTGCCGCCCCGGGCCGGCTGCCCAGCGCCAGGGCGGCACAGGGGGACGAGCCCCGGCGCGACCTGCCGGCCCCGGGGCGTTGGCGGCGACGGGCAGGTGGCCTCAGGTGCCGGACGGTGGTGACCTGAGTGCGCCATCGGAGCTGAGGATGCACTACAGCGCTGTTTCGGCCGTGCTCGTGGGGTGTGGGGGCCGAGAGGTGAATGGTGTGCGGGGCGTATTCGTGCCCCGCGCACTCGGTATCGAGAGGAGCCGGCGGAGCCGGCGGAGTGGACGCGCTGTTCCCAGATCCTATTATCGGTCCGGCAGATGGGCACATGACACTGTCAGGCGTCACCCCGAAGACGCTCGTGTTTACAGAGGCTGGAATGCTTCTTAGAGGATTGCAGATAAGACCCATGTCTGCATGGGAACTGTACAGGTATTCCTCACAGGAATACGCTGTGTCTTGCCGTCCTGTAAACAGCGTCCTGAAGTCTGTGGAGAGCTAGCAATTTGTAGTTGCATCTTGAAACTTCCCTAATCAAAAGTTTTATCTTGGATTTATTCATAGGCTCAACTAATGGATGTGAGAGAACTTCTTTTGCATTTTTGCGACAAGAACTTCCTGTGAGGTTTGCAAACATACTGAGGGAAATTGATCTTCTTCCTGATAAATTACTGGGCACTCCATCAGTACAATTAGTAAAAAGCTGGTAAGTATGCACTTCTGGGATTCAGCCTGTAAAGTAACACAGCTTTGACACTTTGTTGTCACAGACTTTTTTGAATAGTAGAAGACATAACAAAATACACTAGAAATGCAGTTCCTTCATCAAAGCTGAATTGCAAGCTGTTACACACTGTCCTTTTCTAGCTTACTAAAAGTAAATTGAAAACCAACATGTTTATATTGTTAACTTTAAACAGGCGAGAGGGTTTTAGCAGTTTGAAATAGCTGTTGAAGCAAATCTCACTTCTTACTCTTTAAGAAGGGAGAGAAGAAAACATGTTCTGTTTTCACATAGCATTACAGACCCTGAGAGCCACATAAAAATGGGAAAGAAGGCTATGTACTTGTTTGATTCTTTCAGGTTACTAACAGAGCTTCTGTTCCAAAGCCTTGACCTGTGCAGCAAGTGTATGGAATTCAGTTAACATAATCTCTGCAGTTGACAGAGTCATTGAATCTGATTTAACCTTGTTTACTGGCACTGTTGCAGTGTTTGCCAGGATGGCTGACATAAAGGGCATAAGTATTAGAATGAGATCTAGAAACTGTTCTTAATATAGCAAACAGTTGTGCCTTTCTAGTATGCATCAGGATGTCAGATGTTAGTGCAAGAGGCTCAACTACTTAGCTTCTGCCAAAGCTGATCAGATTTAGAAAAATTTTGCTTAAGTGACTTCCTGATCAGTATTGTCATTTGGATATTCTTTTGAAGGAAGTCTTCTCAAGAATTTTAAGGTGATCCTACGTACCTGAAGTCAGGGTTTAGATTCCTTTCTGCATGGCAGGTACAAGAAAAGACTTTTAGAACTTCTAGAATTCAGGCAGTCAAGAGGTGTCCATCTGTCATTCCATTGTTAGATGGAAGTTTGACATTTCGAAGATATTCCAAACTTCAAAGACATTTCAAACTCCTGATTTATTAAGAGTAATAAAGTGAACAAGGCACAGTACTTTTCACATTCCTAGGCTAAGAAAAATCAAATGAATACCATGTATTCCCTGTGTTCTTTTTTAATAGGTACATCCAAAGCCTGAAGGAGCTGGTTGAGTTCCATCAGAAAAGCCCAGATGACCAAAAAGTGTTATCTGAGTAAGCTTTTAATTTGTTTCTTAGAACTTTTTAGTTCACATTCTATTTTTCATAATATTGTCACTTTAGACTGAGAGCTGTCATGAGCTGAATTTGATAATTTAGCATGAAGTGTTCTGCATAGAGCAAGCTGTTTTAAATCTCTGATCATGTTCAGCAATATTGCAAATAAATATGACCCATAGCAGCTTGGTTTCAAGGTCATACTGCCCCTTGAACTGTCATGACAGAGGAATATCAACAAAAATTATCTGTGAAGTCACATTCCTGCTTCTTTCCAAGATGTCAGGTGGGGAATTTCCTCACAATCTCATCTGCTTAAATAAATGAGTAAACAGGCAGTGAATTTGATGTGGCTAATAATTACACTTTTTGTATTGAAAATACCAAACTCTCCTGATTTAAGTCAGCGAGGAATCACTTTTAAAAGAATGAAAAATAGTAGACTGTATTTTAATATTAAGGCTGTTAAGCACTTACCAGTGGTGCTGCTGGATTAGATAATTACGTTGTACAAAGCTTGCCTCTATGTAGTCTCAGAATAACGTTCTAAAAAGATCTCTTTTTGACCTAGCTTTATAGATACGTTAATTAGAGTCCGAAACAGACACCATGATGTGGTTCCTACAATGGCACAAGGAATAATTGAATACAAAGACACTTTCAAAGTAGATCCTGTCACCAATCAAAACATCCAATATTTTTTGGATCGTTTCTACATGAGCCGTATTTCTACCCGGATGCTAATGAACCAACACAGTAAGTAGAAATCTTACCTGAGGAAAAACTTCAAGTTAATGTAAGCATTTCTTGAAACTGCTGGAGATCTGCCTAAGATAATTTTGTGTGACACTGAATTTATCACTTAAGAAAGTAATGAGAACTTGTTTTCTAGACTACTGACTAATTGTAATAAGTCTGGTATGGAATATGTAGATATGTAATTCTTTATACTTGAAAAACCTTCAGATGCTGAACTACAGAAAAACCAACATAGTTTGCTGGCAGTAGATAGCATTTTAACTCATAAAAGGCATAAACAACATTAATTCTTTTATGTGATTCTGTGTTGTGATCACATGGTATTAGTCTAATTTTTTAGGCTTTGTTAATAATACAATATTTGGGATTAAATATAGTATCATTTTCATCTCAAACAGCTCTCCTTTTTGATGATAAATCTGGCTCGGGGCACCCAAGACACATTGGAAGTATTGATCCTTGCTGTGATGTTGTTGAAGTAGTGAATGGTATGTATTCTTAAATCCTTGACATTTCTTTTCAGGATCAGTATTTATATTTGATTGCAAGCAGCTTGAGTAACCAACATGTGTTATATAGGATTCTGACTGGGTTTTGTTGAAATGGCTGAAAGCAGTCTGTCTATGCTGAAAGCACAAGTTTTTATAGGCCAGAATTTAAAATCCAAAGTAGCAGTAAAAATGTGTTGGAGTAAGTTCTAGCAAGTGACAGATGAGGTAGGAGTTAAAGTTGTCTGAGATGCTGAAGTTGGTCTTATCTACTGATAGATAACAGATGCATCAGTTCTACACAATTATCCAATTGTATGACGATATTCTCCTGCTGCTGCAGTTGCCCATTTGTTCTCAAATTTCAATGCATAGATTGGATACAATGTTATTATTCCCTTGAGACACAGTCTTAGACTCTGTAACACTTTAGCAGCTAATGGGGTTACAAGCTGGGTTTTGCTGAGCATTAAAAATAAACTTTTACATTTCACATATTTAATAAATATTTCAGATGCTTATGAAAGTTCGAAGTTGTTGTGTGACCAGTATTACTTGACATCTCCAGAACTGAAACTTACTCAAGTGAACGGTAAGATGAGAGCTTTTATGACTAAAACCTTCCTTTCAGTAGCCAAACTGCTGCTCTTACTGAATCAAAAGCTCCCAGTTCTGTAATCTTAATGGTACATACCAGTTGACCTGACTTGGCCAAGTTCCTCTTCATTTTCTTTTATAGCCACCTCACTTAATCTCCTGTGTTAGAACTCAAATGTCAGTGTATCTTAAACACTAGACTATTTTCTGAGGTACCATTTATGAATTTGAGAAAAGTAAGACAAACCTGTTGCTAGAGAGGAGCTCTATATCTGAGGTGAGGAACTGCTGACTGAAATGCTGGTTCTGGTCTAAGTGCCTGCATCTGTCTGATTTCAGCAGTCTGCTTAATGTTTGAAATCCTTTATTTATAAAAGGGAGTTAATACTTGGTATTTTTTTTGCTTATTTGAAAACAAACTGTGATTAAGCAAGTGGTGACTGCAATCTAAACACTCTTATGAATGCATAAGGTTGTTTGCCCATTTTGTAGGGAGGGAAACCAAAAATGAAACTTGATATATTTTCTGGTTTGTTTTGGCAACTTGCTTATTGTAAAATTTGGATACAGTACAGAAAAATGTCATCGCCCTTTTAACTCTTATTTTTATTTTTCCCTTCCTCTAGGAAAAGCTCCAGGACAGCCAATTAACATCGTATATGTTCCATCTCATCTTTTCCACATGCTTTTTGAGCTCTTTAAGGTATGTCAGTAAAAGCTCTTTTCTTCCCGCAGTAGTCTGAGCTGGAGCATCAATACTTAAAACCTCTAGCTAGATCTGAATGAAGTAATAAGGCTTTGCATAGGACAATGAGGTCTCAAAGGTTTTCTTATTTGGGGAAATAGTTTCGGCAGTTGGGAAAGGAATGATTGCAGTTCGTAGGAGAGCATTTGAACCCTTTTGTGTGATGGTAAATGGGACAGGGTAAGGGCAAGAGAGTGTGAAAGTGGGATGTGGGATTGTGACCACCACAAACCTTCTGCTTTTAGAGATTACAACTGTAGTGCATGTTTGCCCTGGTGCCTTTTCTGGGGAGTGGCCAATACATCTAGAAGTTGTGAATAGGACTGAACAGGAATGCTGCCAACATGGGGTGCAGAAGTCTGGCAGCCTCTAGCAACTGCTGAACTTTGCTCTTCTCTGGAAACCTGTTGACTTTAGGGCAAGAACAGTAATCTTTCACATGTAGAAAAAAGTCTTGACTGTGCTTAGACACTTCTAGGTATGAGACCTCCTGTGCTCTTGTTATGGTAAAATGCTAAGTGTCTGATAGGAATAGAGGGTAATTGTGCTCAGCCTCTACATAACAGGGTTATGGCTTGAAGTGCATGGATTCAACAATCTCTGATAACGGTAACATTCTTTTCCATAGAATTCAATGAGGGCAACTGTTGAATTCCAAGAAAACAGTCCAACCCTTTCTCCAATTGAAGTGACAGTTGTGCTAGGAAAAGAAGACTTGGCAATCAAGGTATTTTGTACTACAATATGGACTTAATGTGGTCTTTATGGTTACATTTGCTGCAGCAAATTCTGTTAAAAGATCTTCTGGCCTCTGACAACAGATCAGAGATACTATGAGTGAGCATATGAGCATTCTGTTGATAGCCTCCATGTAGCACAATACTGTAAAATAATACGCTGCAAAACAAGTGTTTGCATTTATGACTGTTGGAAAGGTGTGTTCAAATAGCAGCACTTTTAAATAGTATTATACATAATAATGTACATTCTTAGTACGTGATTGATGTTAACTTCATTCTCTCTTGAATCAGATCTCAGACAGAGGAGGTGGTGTTCCAGTAAGGAAAATTGAGCGGCTGTTTAGCTACATGTATTCCACAGCACCAAGGCCCAACATGGATGATGCTCGAAATACTCCTTTTGTAAGATATTTTCAATACTCATGTTGGTAATAAGGTTGCTGTAAGTGTTGGACAGATCGGTGGGTTAATAATGAATCGCTGTGTCCACCTTGCTGCATTGTGGGGTATGCAAAGATTATTGAGCCTCATAAGTGTTAATTAACACTTACCGAAAAAGAATTTTAACATCTCGCTTAGTGGACAGAAGTATGCTTTTCAAGGTGTAAACAAAGAAGGACATTACAACCTGAATCTAAACCCCCGCTCCTTTTATTCCCCCTTACATCCCAATGACACTAATTTTCTTGGTCTTCACTGCCCATTCAATTCTCAAATTTACTGTAAATTGTGCTGTCTTTATGGAGGCAAGCACAACTGGAACAGGCTTTTAGACTAATGTTTATCTCCAGTAGCAAGCTCCTTTTACTAATCAAGCTGTACTAGCAAAAACAGAGGAGGGAAAATGTAGAAATGTACTGTGTAAAAGTGATATTAAAACTCTTCCTCTTCCATGAAGATTTATTTTCCATGAAGATTTATTTTTTTGTGGGTTTGGTTTTTTTAATGGTCAGTTTCAGTATTCTGTATGAAGCTTATTAGAGATTTATGTTTGCTTTTAAGAGAAGAGGACTTCTAGGAGTTTACAATCTCTGAAGACTTTCCAACTATTTAAGCCATAAGAGATAGTAAGAAAAATAATTAATTTTATCTTATACTTTATTTTCAGGCTGGCTTTGGATATGGCTTGCCAATTTCACGTCTGTATGCTAAATACTTTCAAGGAGATCTGAATCTCTATTCCATATGTGGTTATGGAACAGATGCTATTATCTACTTGAAGGTATGTATTTTGATTTAGTTAAATTAATGCAGTGAGGTAACTACTCAGTATCATTTTAAGGTACACAAATTCTTTGCTCATGAGTAGCTCTTGTTTTTTTCCTAAAGAAATAACAGTAACGGGTAGGTAGAATTGAAAAGGTCACTTGGCTTTAAGTAGTCTACTTGAAAAACTACTAGTGAGAGCCCTGTTAGTTTTCAGATTGTGGTAACATGTTTTCTTCTTGTTCATGGAATACAAAGTACTGGGAGTCAGGGTGTGAGCTACAGATCTGATTTCTTTACTCTGTGACAACCAGAAAGTTTGCATAAACTAAATCCTTAAACTGATGCTGTTCAACAGTTGCCATATAGCCCATATATGGGATCCAGATATCAGTAATCTTGAACACCAGGCATATAACATGCACTACTGTTTTTATAAGCAACCTGCAAACAGGAATACATGTTCTTTTCTATTTTCTGTGCTTACTCACAGGAAAAACTTTCTTTGAATTTCTTCCAGTAAACTGAAAACATAGTTCTGAACACACTGAGGCACAACCAGACCAGTAGTACAAGAGGAAGAGACAGTTCAGCTATATATATTTATAATATTTCTATTTAGCCTTTTCCCAATAGAATAGGAATTTTTTTGTTACTTGCAAAATATGGAAGTAGGGAAAGAACGTATTTTAAAGCTTCTCTGGCATTTTGTAAATCAAAGTTCTCTTACATGCATTCCTGGACTATCTTGAAAACATGTTGGGGGGTAATGCTTAAGGCCTATAAAAATGCATAAGTAGGATTCCATGTTACTACATTTGTCCCACTAAATTATTCAAAACAAGCATAGATACTGAAGCACATAAACTACCGCATCTGTTGTAGAAATACTTCTGTAAATAACTTTGGTTTGTAGTGTCATTGGCTTAACAGTTTAAGCATACTGCATGAATTTTTGCAAAGTGCCATTATTGAAAGGTGGAAACCAAGTAACTTCTTCCTTCTTGACTTTAGGCCTTATCAACAGACTCAGTAGAAAAACTCCCAGTTTTTAATAAATCAGCTTTCAAGCATTACCAAGCTACCTCAGGGGCGGATGACTGGTGTGTCCCAAGCAAAGACCCAAAGAATGTGTCAAAACAGAGTGCAGCTTTCTGAAGAGAAGTTGATGTCCAGGCACCCAAGGGGATCAAGCTGGCTTCTCAAAAAGAGCAGCGTTTGGAAGTGTTCATCTACCTCCAAACAAGCAAGTTGCAGGACTGACAGAGGAGAAAGAAGATAAGGATGTTATCATGTAGGCTGTGTGCACTGAATGTGAAATCTTGCTGTGGACTTTGGAATTGAGGAAAATAGGAACACATATGTCTTTAAAGATCTGTGTGTAGAGGAAAATCAGACTATTTTTTATGATCAAAGACTTGGTGTGGTAGAGGTGTGCAATTTTTAAGTCCTGTTTAATGCTTGAATTCTGAATACTGATAAACATAAGTTATGCTGATGCATATTTTTCTCCTAGAATAGTTATCAGCAGTTTATCTTATTACAGAACTTCTCAGGTAGGCAGATAACGCCTGTACTTTAAAGCTATAATTATAACATTTGGAAAAGATCTACCTATTATGGTAGTCTTGTAGCAAGATACAAACAACATTCAAATACAGCCTGACTGGAAAGGAGGGAGTCCTGGGAAGTAGGGAGAAAGTGTTCTCCATGTATAAGCAAGTCCCATTTAAAAAAAAAGTATTCCATTAATTATTCTTATGTGATGCCTTGCTCTGTGAGTTACTTTGCTAGATTTTTTTATATTAAGCTGTTCACAGAAAACCAGCCAAGTAAGGCTTCTATGCATAAGGTAATTACGAAGAAAGTCAGGATGTTTTAGAAAGGTACTGGAAAGAAACGGAGAGGTACTTGGTTATACCAGCTCTAAGGTTAGGGTGCATCTAGCGTACATCCCTGTACTCTGGAGAGCATGTGCCAAGTCAGATAGGATTTTCCAAGAACTGAAGTCAGATATACAGGTTGAACAGGAAGGTTTTGTGATCTGTATTGTGTAAGCATGTTGTGGGAAACAGCATGTTTAAAATACGGTTTTGTGTTTTTGTTTTGTTGTGGTGTTAGAAGATTAGTGGCTCAGTACACTAAACCGAGATCTGCCAATTGTCTTTATCAAATTTGTATTGGACCACACTGGCTCAAAGAGGTACATGAGGATCTATACCCTGAAAGCTGTGATGAGCACTGAAGGTCTGTTTGAGAAGTTTTCAGGAGTAGCGTTGAAACTATAAATTTGTTCATTGCAATGGAAAGGGCTTAGGAAATGATGTTTCAAAATGCAAGCAGCACTGAAAACTATGGAATAGCTTTTATGAACAGCAAAATAGGGGGAATTCCCAGAACAAGGCCAGTGGGAGAGGGTTGTTGGGAAAGTATTCTGTTCTCAGTAAGATTCTTCTTCGCACATCTTTGTGCATTTTCACTTTTGTAAGCAAAGTAAACTCAACAACAGGTGTTAAGCTATTGCCAAGATGGCCAGTCTAAAGTTCATCAGGGCTGTATAATATTACTTGAACTTTTTTTACTAGTTAGCATATTATCTCAGGTGTATGTGATCCTTTGCAAGAAGTTGCAAGTACAGTAAAGCATGCTGCCCAGTTGTATGACAGCTTTCTGTAACAGATTTGTATTTGTTGGAAAGAAAGCCACTTCATACTCTACTGTGAATTTAAAATGTTTTTAATAGGAATGAGAGAAGAATGGAAGAATGGAACTGCTTTTGTTTTCTAGAAGTCCTGTTGGGATAGATTTTTCAATCAAAAATAAAGTATTGGTCTGATATGCTTAATTTCTTTCAAAAACTAAATTTATATGTATTGGTGATAACTACTGAGCATTATGACTTTAGTACTGCATCTAGGCTGTCTTTATCCTGGTGAATAAGCTGCAGTCACCAAAGGTCACCAGATCATGTATCTGAGCTCAGCTCAGTGAAAGAAATGGTTTGCAAAAAAGAAATATCTTTGTCTAGAGTATACAGGTCTGAAAAAGCTGTCTTCACTGCTATATTTGAGTACTTGTTGATTCTGTGTAGGATACAAGGTCATAAACACATACCCAGGTATTTACTGTTGTCAAGTAAACACAATTTATACCTTTCTGTCTGCACACAGTAATGCTTGAATATGAGTTGTGATATGATGGTACACCTGTACCGTAGCTGCAGCTGCTCCAGGTAGGAGCTGTAATTTCTGTTTCAAAGCAGCTGAGGCACATGAGTGCTGCAGAAATGTCTGTAATTTTGTTTGCAGAGTGAAGCTGCAGAAAACATTCATGATGCAGACAGAAGTGTGTATAGCACTTAAGGAACCCACGTGGAATCTCTGCAGTATTACGAATTACGTCTGTCTACCTAGATAATTACAGCACCTTTTCCAGCATTCACTGAATTTTTATTCTGAAAGCAGAGCTGTAGTTTTAAGTCTTTTACCTGGATGTAGATATGGAAATAATTTTGTAATAAAATCTTTTCAATCAATGCTTGTCCAGAATCTTTATTTTCTAAGAAGACTAGTGCAATGAGCACTTCTCAGGTCATAGTGCAGCCTGGGGGGCCCCAGACAAGGCCCTTTTTGAAGTCTTATAAAATCGAGTTGAACAAAACAACTGTATCAGGGAGAGAAAACACTGAAACTGACCTGCTTATGCTTAATATTTTACCTGTTACAAGGTTACATTGTGCCTAAAACTAGTGCATCACCTTATGCATCATCTTACTCTTTCTGATTAGGACAGTACCCATCTTCAGAGATGAGAACTGGGAATCCTTCATGAGTGCATGTTCTATGCTCTTTAGTAGTTATGTTTTGTTCAGCTTTAAAGAATATGAAAATTCACCACTAGTTTTATATAAAAAAGGCATCCATCGAGTGTATATTAAACAAATAAGTTTTTCCCACAGACTAAATGGAAGCCTGTCTTTCAGCTCTGAAGCAATGGGACAGCTGACTCTTAATAGCTGGTGTGTAAGAAAATCAAGTGACCAAATGGATCACAGTGTGCCATGATACAACAGTCCTGTACCACTAGTACTTTGTCAGACTTGTGTTGGCTTGGGACCATCCTGCATTTCCTTAATTTAAGAAGATAGAGTAACTGTAAAAATGCATGTGTGCTTTACCTGAAAGAGGAGAGGTGAAAACCAGCCTGACAGTAAGCCTATAAGTGACAGCCTTGTGTTCTGAGTTTGCTGTTCTTATAAAAGTGGATTTTACCTTAAGGTTTTTCTCACTGTAATGCCAGGGAAGCAGATCAGGTGGTGTATACTTTTTGCATTTCCAGAAATGTACTGCTCTGACACATATCAGTATGCCAGGTGTGCTGGGAGAAACAATCCAGAACTGAAGTGCACCAGGGACTTCAATAAACTGCTACGGAAAACAAAAGGAAACCAACAACAAAAATACCATTGTGTTTTCACTGTCCTGCAGTCTCTAGAGACAGGACTAGCACATTTCCCCTCAGGTTTTTTCAAGCAGAAGTACATACTCATGCACTCTATACCTTGCCCATGGCAGGCTCGGCAGCCGAGATGCTGCAGTGCAGCAGGATGTACACAAGCTGCTGTGCAGCTCCATGTGGAAGAGTGGCCACAGCAGGCCCAGGTCCCTCCACAGCTCACTGTGCACAGGCTGTGAGTCCCAGCCAAGCTCCAGCAGTCCAGAAGGAGAAATGTGGTAATTTTTTTCCTTCTCCCACACAAACCCAGTGAGTAACAGAGGGCACTCACCAGCTCCTGGTTCAGCAAAGCTGTGCAGGGCCTGGCTTGCTGCTATTGCATCAGGGGGTCACTGACATGAGCGGGTTTACCCACGGCTGAACAGTGCTGGTTTCACAGCAGATGTTGCACTTTCACCCTTTGCCCCCTGATCAGGACCTTACACAGCCAGGTTCCTGATGTCAACAGAAACCATGCCAAAGCACCCTGTGTTTGATCTTCCAGATCATTAGCTAAAGAGTGTACACTGATTGTGTGACTGGTGCCTTGGGAACTCATCCAGATTAATATCCCTGAAGCCTTCATACGCAGTTGTTCATTATCATCTTTTTCCTATCACTTAACCAAGTTTTTAAATCCACTAGACTTTGCCCTTAGCATGCAATAATGTCCTTCCCAAAGCATTATTACAAAATAAGCTTTGCTAACTTTGATAAGAAACACTACTGGGCTGGAAAAATAGATTTTTTTTTTCCCCTTTATGGCAGCAATGATGACTTAAGAAGATCAGGTATAACACCCAAGAGTCTTCTGCCCTTAAATTCTTGAGCAGTTTTGGCAAATGGGAGGTAGAACTTTACAGTTCATGATGCCTTGGCTCAGGTAATTTTTGGAAGTGGGGATGGTGAAGAGGAACGGGCACACTTCTGGGTTAACATCTTTGGGTTTGTATTTCCCAAAAACTGACAACACAATTTTAGATGCCTATGTCCTGATTACAGGCCCTACGGTGGCTTTGCGTGCCTGTGCTTGCATTCACATTCAGGACAGAATGACTGACTCAGTACCTAGAAAAAATGGAAAAAATGCCGCTCCTTCTCACAGTCAGCAAAGAGAAAAGAAGGACATGCAGGTAGGTAACTTCAGTCAGTCCTGCTTCTCTCCATGCATCTCAAAGGGAGGAAAGGGCAGAAATACCCTGTGGGCGGTCTTAATTCTTTCTCTCAGTCTTGAATGTCAGGTGGCACAGCAAGAGGCTGGAACACAGTCCTGGGTTTTCAGAATAGCCTGAGGCCTCTCAATAATATAAGATTTTTATATAAGGAGAAAAATGTGTAGGGGATATCAGGAGCTGCTTCTCACAAACTCTCCTCAATATTCCTTCCACAGCTATGAAAGAAAATGAAAACAGAGTGCCCAACAAATTGGCCCATGTAGAATTAGCACAGATTTCCCTGTGTCACTCTCTTGCTTTGCAGTTCCTAGCAGGAAGAGGCAGGAAAAGAAAGGACTTATTTGACTCCCTGCTGTGTGAGGGGGATGGCCTCGAGGAATGAGACTCATGCTGCCCTCCTGGAGTCACGTCCATTTGAAAATCCAGATGAAACAGTGATACAGGAAATACAGCAAGAGGAATGACCACCAATCCCACTATTTGGGGCTTGAGAACATGCTCCTGGAAGGTGACAGAGAGTTTCTAGTTTAGGACAGGCATACTTTAGGTTACAGTAATCCAGATATGCCCTGTCTGCAAGACTCAACTAAGAAAATCAAGTAAAAAAAAAAAACACAAACTGTTTTCATTGCTATTTATAGATTGGGCTTTCTGTACTTTGTCACAGTAGTGGACTGGGCCTGCAAAACAAGAACCTTGGCATGGATTCAGCACATTAGGTACGACACCTTCTCATGATACTGTGTACAGGTCTCAATGTGTGTGCTGAGGTGTGAGTTGGGTATCTAAGCTGTAAGTAAGTGGGTATCTATGACCACTGTCAGTATGTCCAGAGGACCCCAGAAAATATCAGCTTTTTCCAAAGCAGACACCTACTTTTGGTGTCCGAATAGTGATCCTGTATTAAATGGCAGAATTCCACAGACTGTAATGGGACCCCAGGCACCTGGGGCACAGATGGCATCAGATGTGAGCTGACTCCCAGCTAATTCAGTTACCTAAAAATAGATACCTGGTGCTGTATGAGGAAGCCTGAAGTACTCTGCTTGTCTCTCATCTGTCACTCTGGAAGACCAGAGATCTTTCACAGGTCTTTTGTCATGTCTGCCAGTCTCATGCAAATATCTTTTATGGACACTCCTGGGTTTCTAAAATATCAGTGAAAGTTTATGTTTAGGTAAGTGACTCAGTTTCCCTTACTAGTTTTGTGTGTTTGTGGGAAACTGGAAATACAGCGCTCAAAATGGCATCACTGCTGTGTCATTGCTGGCCAGAGTGGATAGATAATGGAAAATCCCAGGCAATATTTATCCTGCAGCAAATGCCAATGGGATCATTGCAGATGAACTGGCTGCTGGCACAAACTGTGTCAGCCTGGATCTGTCTCTGTGCAGCTTTTCATTACTGGCATTGCTGATCTGTCTGGGTTTGGGGCTGGTCTTGGTGTACACATGACCATAGGAGACAGCATGAGGCTCATCACTCTGCAGTCCACAGGGCAGTGCTGCTGCTGGAGAGCTCTGAGCCATGCTTACTACTCCCAGGACATCCAAATACCAATTACTTGGTGGAGCTTTTATGGAAAATTAGAAGCTGTTACTGATGTTGATCGTTAAATACCACGAGGCATAGTGGGAAATCAGATGCATTGAAAGCTCTTTTTTTTGAGTGTTTTTCTCTTCCTAGCAGCTTTACTGCCCACAACGGTCCTGGTTGATTTTTAACCAATTAACTGGGAAACAGGCTGGAATACCTGCCAGAGCTACTTGTCCTCTCCTCCAATCACTGTGGCAGGCAGCACTGTTAGTAAACGTGCGTTGCAAAGGGTATTGGCAACCCAGAGTCAAGGCCCTGCTTACAAAGGGTATTACTGGTGGAATTCAACCTTCACACAGGGGTGGATCAGCTGGTTTGGACCACTCTCGGTGTTACCAGGTACGTGTCGTTGCTTCACAGACCACAGGAAGCTGTTTGCTCAGGCATAAAACTATGTTTGTGTTGACACAAAAGCACTTCTTTCTGCTTAGTTAGGACCTGTTATAAAACCTTCTGATCTCACTGGACAACTTTCCCTTGCTTCTAATCAGCTTTGCCTCAGGTTTTACATAACTACATAATGAAGAAAGTGTCATTTTCAAGCTCTGGGACATTCTTAAGTTTTTACTATTCATGTTATTTGTGTAGATGCCCAGAAGTCTTCTGTTAGTCCAAATCCCTTCCTGTGCTTTGCCTCCATGGCCTTGCCCTACTGTTCCTCTCTTCTTCCCAGTCCTGCTGCTGGTGCCTGGCTCTGCATCCTCTGAGCCTACCTTCTGTAGCTGAAGATGGGAACTGTGCTGCTTCAGAGGCATATCACACTTCCAAAAGCTTTTGATGATTTCTTGAGTCCACCTGATGATCAGTTCACTTGAGGAAACAAAAATTGTAACAGCTTTTGCATATTTCCAGGCTTCTGTCTTTTGAATGACAACATCCATGTAAGAACAGCTGGAACAATGGCAAAACTATTCACTGGAGTGCCATAAATTGATGCAGACATACATTGGAAATTATATTACAGAGATTTGTATTCAGAGATGCCCAAAAGAGATGTTTTCACCCTTCTCCAATGAATTGTCCTTGCTTTCTCCTTTGCTCTGTAGCAGAATGATATTCCTCACCTGTGAGTATTGATGTTAAGGGATAGGATGTGTCTTTCCTTTAAATCTGCACTATAGCAGTCAAACAGAGCAGGGAAGAACTGCAAGTCCTCCCAGTTTTTCTCAGGAATGAACACATCCACTGCCTTGGGAAATGAGAGTTTGGGGGAGAAGGTCTATTCTCAACAGCATGCTGTTTCAGAAGGGAACTGTTTAATTTGTTTAGAACAGAAGATTCCAGCAAAGCTGTTGACAATGAAAGTGTAAAATAAATGTTTTTCAGCATTTCTTTAAAGTATGTCAACACTGGAAGGTTTGGGGTTTTTAAGTAGTGTAAGCATTTCTAGAAGAATAGCAGTATATTGATGTAAATTGTAAGATTTCACTTATAGAAGGGTTTTTTTTTTGTTGTTATAATAAATTCAGAAGCAATTATTCAGTTGTTCTTATTTAAATAGAGTATGTATATGGAAGACAGAATATAGATGATGGATCAATGGGTTGTCTATAAACATGTCTGGAACTGTTGATGTCATTCACTCTTCTTTTCTGTAAATTGTTTCTAATATATGATATCATTTTCAATCAATAAAAAAATATAAGATAATGTGGAATCAACATATTAACCAATGTAAATGATAGATATTAGAGTAGTAATAATTCAACCTTAGACCTCACACCTCGTCCACTGAAATTTGTGACACGCTTCCTGTTGACACCTGTGAATTGTAGGCAAAGCCAAAATGGTTTGAGCTGCTGATCTGAGCTGCTGATCTGTAGAAGAGACACATGCATTCCTGAAGGTCTCTAGGAGTCAGCAAGCAAACTAATTTTTAACTACTTCAGAGTGCAAGACCAGACAAGAGGCTGGCCTCACTGTATTACCTCCCATGAGGTCTGCAGGATGGCACAGGTTGTACTGGAGGAATTTATCAAGTGCCACACATAGAGGAGGAAGAGAATTATGTGAAATATATTTAGGCCTTCAAGATATGTTGAACAGAAACATGTGCATGCACATCCGGACAACTTAAACGCACTGAAATGGCTGACAGTTCTTGCTTCAGCCCATCTCCATTATCTGATGCAGTGCACCCCCTGGAAACTTATTGGAAAACCTTGAGTCCCAAACACCCCAGACCAGAGGGAGGTCAGCTGTCACCCTTTCCGTTCAAGCCAGGTGAGAGCAAAAGCCTAGGTCCGTACTGGGGAAGTCTAGGTGCAGAGTTGTCATTGTCTCTGAGGTATAAGTGTGACCCTGTTCTTCAAAGTGGGCAGTTTGTCCTTGTGTCCCTGGCCACCTAGAGCCCAACTGGGATAAAGGGGTTTTGCCCATGCCTGGAGACAGAAGGACAGGACTCTTTAATAGCACACCACAGTGACTAGCCACAGCTTGTGCTCATTTCACACAGCTGAGGCTTTTTTTAAAAAAAAGAGGATTAAGAGTGTCCAAACCCCAAACAATGTGAGGGCCTGCTTCAGTATGGCTGGAAGATTATTCCAGCTGTTTTGGGCTGGCAGCCTGAAAAAGCGAAGCTTGCCTCCCATAGTCAGTGTAGCTCCAGACACTTGGACATGAATAGCTTGGTTTAAGCAGAGGGCAGACTGGCAGCTAGTGTTAGATAAAAGGACAAAAAGCAACACTGTAAATAAGAAGGGAACGATTATAAACCTTTAAAATACCCTTCAGGAAACACATAGCTGCTGTTCAGTTCCTAGCTGCTGGACCTTCTGTTCTGCTTACAGCTTTCCATCCATTTATTTTCCCTTTCTTTTTATAAGGACAAACACTGAGTATATAGCACAGCCTGTTTCAGCCAGGACGGGAGGCCACGGGAAGCAGTGGTGCCTCTGGGCGTTGTTCTGGCAGCCTCCTGAGCCAGAGGCAGGGAACCTACAGGGACAGTTTGTTCCCTGCTGGCTGCACCGGGAGCTTAAAAACATGTTTATGTCGAGTCAGCAAGAGCCGCCCAGGCTGGTCACGCCATTGCTCTCCCTCCCTTTCCAGGCTGCTGGAATGAGCTGCGTCAAAGTCCAAGCCCATATTTAAGACTGTTCCAGGTGCTGCCTGCAGTTTGCTCCTGCTTGCCTGGAGCCACTTCCCTACCATCTCACCAGTGCACTCAGGTCACCTGAAACTGAAGGGCAGCCAGGGCTGCCTCTCTGCTGCTCCCCTGGCCCCATGTTGGAAAGGGCAGCTCTCCCTGTGCTCAAGCCGGTGTCAGCAACACGGCAGAATTCAGTGCCATCAGATATCAAACACACTCACAGCATGGCCAGGCAACAGTGGATAGTGTGCCCCAGTCAGCTGATTAAGGAGTCCTCCTTCTTGATCTTCTACAGGCAGGATGCAACCCCTGCCAAAGCTTAAGGGGACACCAAGTGTGTAACTCAGGTACTTCTGGGAAGCACAGAGGTGCTGTGTCAGGTGCTCTGCAAAGGGGACCATGGCCACAGCACAACATACCAGTGGAGCTTCAAACAGCTGGAAAGAAAAGAGGGGGAGAAATGGGTTACAGAGACCTCTGTGATCCAGCTCTCTGCAGCTGTGTCAGGGTCTCTTGGATGCCTCCATCCAAGCTTGTGAATGCCACATGTCTGCCTGGGCTGGGGCTGTATATGAGTCTGTGTATCTGCCCATTGTTAAGGTTCCCCTGAGAATACTCAGCTACCCGTGAGGACAAGTGCAGGAGAAAATGCTTGTGTTTGCCTTGAACTTGCAGCCACTGCAGTCCACACTGGTGGCTTATGAATCCTTCATGCCAGGGACAGGCCTTTGAGTGTGCCTGAGGGGAAATGGCTTACAGGAGCACTGACTGTGACCAAAAGGACTCTTGTGCTATAATAACATTCAAGTATCACAAGGCACAGTTCACAGCCCTCAAAGTGCTGATTCGCATTGTTAAGTAAACAATGTTTAGTCTTCTTGTTTTACACTGAATTTCTTTTATTCTTTTTCTAATTTGCTGTAGAACTTCACCTCCGAATGTGCATGGCAACTCTCTCAGGTTTATTGAGACACTCAAAAACCACTTGGTGAAGGGAAGGGCAGGACTGTGGGACAGATGGACCCAGATGACAAACTGAAGTCCAAATATCCAGCAAAGTATCATTCTGAGCTGCTGGCATCATAAGGTGTGGTCCCCATGCACATAGGCTGACAGCATGCCCTTGAGTTCAGGACAGCTGCACACCTTTTCCCCAGAAGAAACTTGGAAACAGCAGGATAGACTCACCAAAGGGTTGGCTCAGCCTTGGGGATGTAGGTGTAATTCAGTGCACTTTGCTGCCACTGGGTCTTTAGAGCCAGTTTTTCTCTGCATGGATGTTAAAATACTACTTTTTGCCATGAAAAGGCTTTGCTCTGACTGTAGTGATTGTCTCTTTGCTTTCCAGAATGCTGTGTGCTTATAGCCAGCTTAGGCAGTACCCTGTCCTGAAGCAACATCTGTGTTTTCATACTGTGTGAACCAATGGCCACAGATTTGTAAGGCACACAGTTCTGTCACCTCTTTTATTGTGCATTATTGTAGACTTTCTGTGTGGATTCCTGCTCTTTTGTTCCTGCACCTTCCTCCTGAGACCTTAGCAGTGATATATTCTCAGTCCCTAAAAAATTAGTGGTTTTTGTAGGGTTATCAGAAATAGTTAAAGATCCCTATTCTGAAACAGAATTGTCTGGATTCAAACCCCTTCCTTCCCAAAAATAACCAGCAAGCTTACAGCTATACTGAGACAGTGCAATTGCACACAGACCACACGGTTACTATTGACATAAAATAACTCTGTGCCAATTGCACTGTTACAAAGCTAAAGCGTGGTGTGATTCTGGCACTAGGCAAAAGGCTGATACCAGCATTGCTAGTCAGCGCCAGCTTGAAAGAACAGAACTGAACAGTTCATCAGTGGTGTAAAAATCATCACATGTCCCGATGTCCTCATTTCAAATGCTTTAATTGTAATTTAGCAGCACTCCATAGGGTGCCTGTGCAAGGTAAAGGTCAACACACAGCTGCCACATGCTAAGAAAATGTTAACTGTGTATTAAAATCAAACAGGTCATTGGAATGCATGATATTCATCATCTCTTTCCACTTTGAGTCTTAGGAAGCTTGAGATGCATTTGCAGAAATAGTAAGAAACAAATTTCTGAGCAGCCAGCTGATTTCATCCGACAGTTGCTGTATATAGCAATCTTTTCTGACCCACTTGTCTGCTGTACCAGAGGTCCCTGCCGTTCTACAAATAGAGCCTGTGGTGGATCTTTTCACTACTTTAATATAATTCTTGAGCAGGTTAAGGTGTCAGACGCTAGCTAGGCTTTGGCATCTCTACTAATAGCATGTTCTGTACTGTCATTTAGTAGAAGTGCAAACCCCAGGGTTTACAAGGAAATTCTACTGTCATATCCTGAAAGTAAATGGAAATATTGCTGTGTCTGACCCATCTGTATCTTGTAGTTTTTCAGAAAAGCAACAGCAGCCCTTCAAGAGCCCTGCAAACCTTCCAGTACCCTGAAAACCTGTCATGCCTCTTGGCTTCTCGGAGTTTAAAAAAGGTACATAATAGCATAGGCCACCTCAGACTGTTTCAAGCTTCCTTTCAGTCTTGAACACTGAACTCTGGTATGTTTAATTTAAAGATATTTGTCCCATGAGCAAAATCTGCTGCCAGAAGCATTAGCGTGCTTTCAAAGCATGTTCCTCAAAAACGAATGAGCTGAGCCCCTGTGAACATTTTAATTGATCCAGCAGTGCTTGCAGCTAAAAGTAAACCAGCCTCCTTTCATGGCCAACCAGAACTTTTCCCCTGCTGCTTAGTATTTTTGTTCCTGACATTTTATAAAAATAGTCACTCTTGCTCAGCCTGGGAGATTTATATAAATTCATGTTCACAACAGTTAAGTCGATTCTGTCAAAACTGGTGTATAGTCTGTAAGATATTGCCCCGTGGAAAGATAGGAAATGTTTTTTCAAGATGTTAAGTGGCTGTGAATAAATAAAATTTCATTTCATTGATGCTAAAACACTTACAGTCACTTATTTATTTCAGCTCTGATACTTTGATTTGGGTTGAAAACTGCAGTGGAAACCAGGTCAAAGATTTTGACTGGGATCTCTGCAGGTCTCCTCACACCTGCCAGTGTGTGCACAGACCCATGCAGAGCTGCCAGAATCAAAATGGGTATTTCAACACCATTTTGCTTTCATGTAGTCACGAGGTTTGGTCCAAATCCTCACAAGATGATGCAGACAGACTCATCACCCTCCACAGAGCCCTAGTGACAATGCCATATAACAGCATGAAAAGGGTCACAGATAACCCAATCCCTTTCTCTGCTGGCTTTTCAAATACTAAGGACAGAAAGACATGAAGTCCTGGTCGCCTGTGCCAAGTGGCCCAATGCCCTATATTTTGATTTGGGTTTTGAACCTTTCCCTCTTTATAAGGCAAACTCATATTCATGCAGTCCAGTATGAGAAAAGCAAGGGATGTGGAAGCAGCATCGCCTTGTGCTGAACGTCCTGAGGCTGAGTATTGCTACCATTCAGCCATTCTGGTCAGGAAACTTGTTTTTGGAGTAGAGGTGGGTGATAAGTACCGGTAATGAGCATATTGACAAAACCGTATCACGTTCCAGCACCACTCTGTATTTTTAAATTTGTAATTTTTAAAATGTTGGCTGAAGGCTGAGTGGGAACTGGTCAGCATTTACTTCTTCCTCTTCCAATGTCCTGAGATGATGCTCTGCAGGCTCTGGATCCTCTTCTTGTTGGCAGGACAGGCAGCAGTGTTGGAGAGCTAAGTCAGCCAACCTCTTTTGGACTCATTGTCCTAGTATCTACTCTATTTTAAGTACAAATAGACACTTAAAGCTTTTGTGGGAAAATACAGTCTTGAATTCTGTTGGACTTCAGTTTCTCTTGGGGACTCTCCACAGATAAATTATTGGAGTTTTGAGTCAACCTGAATCCAACCAGGCATCAGGGACTAAGTTTAAAATTATTGCAAGAGCACTTTACAAAAAGGTTGTCCATATTTCCCTGAGCAGCTGAGTTATGGCTCTGCACTGGCCCACAAATACATGCAGAGTGTCCCTATGGTCATAGAAGGGGTAACTTTGTTTGTCCGCAATGCATGTTGCTTGAGAACACCTCCCAAAAAAGCATGAGAATCAAACTCTAGAATCTTACTGCTATCCATTGAGAAGTCATTAAGGGAGCTGTGAGAAAGAGCTGACAATGGGAAAGGGTAGTTCATTCTTTGTGCCCATCTGTGCTTTAAATATTCTTCTAATAGATTGTGGAACGCAGTGGAAACGTTTAAAAGATTACTACATCTCTACCGGGTAGCCCAATGGCAAAAAGCAATCTTCTCATTTCACAGAAGATACCAAACAACCCTGAAAACATTTTTCTGTCCTTTTAGGTCATGATTATGCTCAAACTTGTGGTGTAGAGGTCTCTCATTACTTCCACGTGCAGCCATCCAATCTGATGCAGCTTTGAAAATATAAAAGCATGATCAGGAATTATATGGCAGTATGAAATTTCAAGACATCTCCACTAAGTCAGAATAATAAGACTGTTACTTTTAATAAAAGATGATCTTAATATCAGGTACTCCCACTCCTCGCATGAGCTGCTCCATCCGGTGTGTAGGAATAGAGTACAGCAAGTAGGGGGAAAAAAAAAAGCTAAAAAGTAGCAAATACTAAGGTTCGCTTACTTTTGGTCTTCCTAACTTCAACAACAGAAGCAATTAAAGTACATCAATCAGGACATTTTTTTTCTGTGACTGGGATATTCTTCAGTGTTTTTAACAGCTTGCAAATTCCTATGACTATAATCAGACTGATCCCACTGTGTTCCCTGTCAGATACCACAATGGCTATAATCTGGCACCTGCTTGGTACAAAGCTTGGAAGTGAGCCTGGGTGCTCACAGAATAAAAATTAAGCATGTTCACTACAGAAGGGGAGGATCAGAGGGAATTTAGGAACACTGGTGACAGCCTTTTTATTTCTCTCTCAGCAAGAGAGTCCTGGCTACGACAGGTCAGAAAACACTGCTATTGTTCTGCCTTAAACCTCTTTCTTCCAGAGGCAGAATTTTACTTTCAGAAGCACCCAGCGTGGGGATGCATTTCCAGTAAAATCATGTACCTCCATCTGTCTCTTCTGGACTGCCCATCTTGCCCCATTATCATACTGTTAGAAAGCAACAAATGTTTTCTTGCCCTGACCGGTTGGCAAATCCTCTTCCTCATGCCTGATTTAGATAGATACAACACCTAGAAAAGCAGTGGGTTTAGATAACCTACTCTTTTTTATCCTTTCGAATTCACTAGTTTTCCTCAGAAAATTCCTGCAAAATTCACTGGATCCCACTGACCGGGAGGTAACTCAAGCAGATTTTTCTATAGACAACCTGCCCCAGATGCTGATCATTCTGCCCTGTAAACTACTGTAGTGGTAAACTACCGTAATGCCTCTGATAGAGATATCTCTGCAGTGGTATGGAAATCTCTTACCAGTTTATTGAAGTACAGGGACCTATAATACAATTTTATCCACATAAGAAAGCATTTACTCATCGCCTGTGTTGGCTTTGAAATTCCTTATTGGAATTAGAAACTGCTAAATAGCAATCTTCATTGCTGTCTAGCTAAGCATAGACCAACACAGGAACTGGATGCTCTCCTAACACAGCATACAAGCTTTAATTAATGAAACTGAGATGAAAGGAAAGAGAAGCAATTTGTAACACTAAATAATCTGCACATTTCTTCAAATGCTGTTATTGCCATTTTGTGAGATACAGAGACACTTGAACAGTTTGGCTGCTCCAACAGCTTGGCTTTCCTGTTTGGTTGGGCCTCTCTTGCAAAGACATAATAATGGCAATGAGGACTGACAGCTTCACAGTCAGAGATGCAATGAGAAGTCAGGAGTTACTGGCTCCCAGTGGTGAGCACAGCTCACCTCCCTTTTCACAGAGCCCAGAATTGTCAAGATCTAAAAAAAATAAAACAGCCTAGATGGATTGCATCAAACTAAAAAAGGGAATAAAAACAGGGTTTACCTGTAGGTCAGATCACACACTTGCCCTTGCTGTGGGATACTTGCTGTGTGAACTGCCACTGCCCTGCATTTCATCCTTCCGGACTGGAGAAAACAGCTCAGCCAGAAGTAAAGGAAACCAGTGCTGTCAGGTCCAAAAACACAGCGTCTTCAGATCAGGGGGATTGGCAGGTCTGTAACAGCCAAGTAAACATATCTTCATCTTCAAAACCCCTTTTGGTTAAGGAGGGATTCCTCTCACTTGCACTTAGCTGCCAAAACTGAGGTGCGTAGCATGCTAGCAAGCTTGGTTCATTTTATAGTCAGTGAAGAGGAGGGTTCATATTCTTTCCAGATCACACCTTTATATCTCCTGAGAGAGCTAACTAACATTGAATTGAATATTAATCGACAATAATATAAAGAAACTACTGAAAGCCTGTCTGTGGTCACAATTTAAAGCACTTTGCCTGTTTCTTTCTGGGGAAAACATTTCTGTGACTCTAATAAATGTCCTATTTTTTGACGGTATCCTTTCTCGTACTCCCAAAACAACAGCTGAAGAAAATTACAGTGAAACAGTATCAAAGGTTGTTCAGATTGAATCTAATTCTATCTAGCAGGCAGTGGAATAAACACTGAAGGAAGCAGCAGCATCGTTTAACCTAGGCTGAACAAAGCATGGCAGTATGTGCTGTGTGTTTGCAGCAGGGGGCCTTTCCAGCTCTGTCTCCCTGCCGCGGTTTGGGTTTCAGGGATCACTCGAGTCCACCGGGGAGACCCCTCGGTACTCCTCCGAGGAGCAGGCCTGCCCGTGG